>CM046721.1:77046392-77679128 GCA_025584915.1 Monochamus saltuarius | reverse complement strand
GATTTATAGTCAGGAGATCGTGGCGGCCATGGTGCTTGCCCTCCTCGTCCCATCTCTTGGTATTAATGTTAGACACGCTGTACATAGCATAGATATAATTGAGCCTCGTGTATTCTACACTACACTGTTGCAATACGCCATGGATGCTCCGGACCTCCATTTTCTTCACGATTCGGTTGCAAATTTCGCATGTCATGCCCGCGTTGCACTACACTTGCACTCACTGGACACCTCGGTAAAAGTCTGTATTTGACACATATTTACCGGGAAATCGTTATGCTAGAGCATTTTCGCTTCACCATAAATTAAAACGATACCTGTTTCTGTACACGTAAGTCATTTTTAACACGTGAAAAACTAATATAAACACTCGCATCACAAGAACGTTAATACTATAAGTAATCGGATTTCAATGCGGAATCTCCTTGATAGAGATTACAGCTCGGATTACAGTAAACCAACGATGTAAAGGTACAACTTTTTTTCTCGGAAACTATCAGGAGTATACAAATTTGTACTCCATTTTTTATGGCACATCTATTCCCAATTTTTTTAGATAAGTTGTTAATCACTGTATATTGAGAAAATACAACTTTATTCGAGTAATTTTTCCAAAATGCGTATGACTATGAAACACACTGTATAATCCGATAGCATCAAGTGCTACCATTGAATAATGGTTAATTCGTTTTGTGGAAAATTGCTTGATGAAGCATTATTAAAAGATCACTTAAATAGATAGCGAACTTTAAATAGCCACTTTATTATAATATGTATTTCAAATTTCTCTTTGATTTAAAATTTGAGAAATCTACTTTATATCAAATAATTTACTTTATTTTTTAATTATCTCGAAACATATGTTTAAGGGGTCGTATTTTTGAAACAGTCTTTTCTGCAAATACAGATAATTTTAGACATTTAAGATTTAAATATTATAGAAATTAGCAAATAACAGGAAGGTTATGTCGTACCACCAGCCATTATTCAAAGGTACCGAAGTGAAACAAACATATAACGGCAGAAGGCGGTCTAACCAATAAATTTTTAGGTATAGAAATCTTTCAGAATACGTACATATTTTTTAAAATTTAACTCTAGATATAAATATTGTTATAACTTACTTAGGTAATTCTGCATATAAAATTGTTCACTTTTGTTTATAAGTACCTATGTGAAAATAATGGTTAAACTGCGAGGTTAAAATAGCAAAATAATGTGTCTTACAATAGCTTTTTAAAAGTTATTATTTTATTTGAGGAGAATTTAAATAGTAAAAGTGAATAAACAAAACATCAAGAATTTTATTTTTGTTATTACTTTTGTTCTACGTGTTTTATTTTTCGAGAATTCTGTACCTAAAAACACCTCAAATTCGATGATTTTACTGCGAGAAATACAATTTTAACTATTTGACTCATTTGGGCGCTAGTGTCAAATTAAATTTTTTTTGAGTAATGATTTCCATAATGATAAGATTTATTTAACCTGTATTTTGTCATTGTGCATTAATTTTGGCAAAATTATGGCACTAGGTTACAAACTGGACCAATTAAGTTCAACAGATGAAATTTTATTAAAAGCTTTTTGCAGTTTACATCTTTAATAGTGGGCACAGACGAATCCCAACTGATTTCGACAATATGGTGTTACAGATGCTGAAAATCCCAGTTCCTCCAAACGTTGGTGTTTATTATAAGTTGTTACTGATTTAAGAACTTTGCAGGTACCTAACACAAACATCAAATAAACAATGAAATTACCTATTTCAACTTGATTTGAAAATAGATTTGAATATAGTTCAAGGTTGTGTTGTATAATGTAACATGTCTTTAGCTTTTACATCTTGTAATAAAATAACAATAACACATCTAGATGCAAAATTTTCGTATTGAAAAAGAATTTGCTATATTCTATCGATAAATTCGATAGTATATGAAGCATATATATTTATTTTCTGCCGGCACTGAAAAGGTTATTGTACTAAAAATAATTTACTAGTCAGAATTGCAGAACATAACATAATCTATACGGAATAGTAATTAAACTTAATTGTAAACAAATTTATTGATTGGTTTTGCTTTTGTAGTATGATGAAGTTCTATTTCTATACCTATACATCTGAAACACCAATGGTTCTAGGTAAACTAGTTTTTTTTCTGTATCAATATTGAAATCGTATACTATACCAGTACCTACCAGTGGTAAATCGTGACCAAAGAGATAAGATTTACTTAATAGATAATGTACTTAACTCATTAACTAATGCATGAGCCAATTTCTTATTTTCAAGCATTTAATTATGAGTTCGATACTACTAACATGGTTGTTTTTACAGGGTATATATAACGAAATATATTTTAGGTATCTAATTTTTGAAATAATTGATAATAATTAAAAATAAATATGCAAAAGTTAAAATATATTATTTATTTTCTACCGCAATCTGCCACCAAAAAAAAAACAAATAATAATAAATAAAAGGTTTACACAGGATGTTTCAAACCATGTGTCGGAAAATTAAGGGTGTGATTATTTAGTTCATTCTTAAAAGTTCTTATTAACATGGATCCGTAAATGCACCATTTTCGACATAATAAGGTGTATTTTTGTTTTCAGTTGCTTGGCGAAATCTCAGGAATCGTTTGAGATGCAGAACTCAAGTTTTGTGCACATATTATCATTAATATAGTCTAGTTTTGAGCGCTAATTAAATTTTTATTCGTATGACAGTGGCGGAGATTTTAAGATTGCGTGAGGTTTTTTTGCCTCTAATTTTCGTTATCAAAAGCTCTAATGCAAACCATTTTCAAGATAAATGCCGCTTTATAATGGAAAACACGAGGGAAAACATGAAAAAAGTGGAAACGTATTTAGTTGTTGACAGAAACATTATTTGTTATACAAATGCGGCCAGCTTAATAATAATATGCCGTCCCCTCTCCCGCACAAGTCTTCGACTTCTGGGCGAATCCTCGTGATTAGAATGAGGGGTAGAGATATTATTAATATTATTATTATCTAGTTGTTCGATTTATTAATATTTCGACATTGTTAGTGACAATTGTAGTTAGTTTACTTTTTACTTCTCCACTTTCTATTTCTTAGAAGCATCAAAGAATCACACCTTTCATTTTTCCGATACATGTTTTGAAACATCCTGTATGTTCAGTATTGATATACAGAATGTCCAGAATACGAATGACTGACTTTATTTTGCTATATAATACATTGCACCAAACTTCATAATAATTGACTTGAACTAAATTTTCTTTGCCATCGGTACTGAAGTTATGATAGCAAATAGGTTTTGAATATGTGACAACATCACAGACCTACCTTTTCAGGTATTTCTACATGATAATTACATACTTTATCATACCTACCGTGATGTTTCATTTTTATTTATTTATGTTCACAAACACCAAGGAAACACTAGGATTGAGACTAGGTACAAAAAAAAAATCAAAACAGACTAGTAATAATATGAAGTAAGCATGTACAATACACATCTAGTTTGAGGTTAACAGCTACACATAATGATTACTTCATTAATACTAATAAAAAAAGAAACAAATTATGAACAAATACTTTGCAATTTCGTAGAATAGATTTGATTTTTATAGTAACTGTATTTTTCTTTTTGAAATGTATCAGATGCAGGAGCTTTTTGAATACTGACACTCATATTCCGAATGCCCTATATTTAATTGTAGTTACAATTTCTTTAAAAAATGTATAAAAGTAATTCCTACTGTAGCAGAGCAATATATGAATAACTTCCTTTTTTATGTTTCAGTCTCTGTTATTCTTCTTGTTCGCATATTATTAATGTTCTTTAATATCATACGAACTTTTAATATTATTGTCTTTTGTAACATGGTTGGTGTTGAATATTGAAAATAAAATTAAATCATAATGAAAGTGATGGTGTCTATAATAACGATAAGCATTTTTTTGTCCTAGCTTGATTACCCATTTATGTACTCAAAACAGAAATTTCTAAACTTAGTTACTATTATGACAACGATTACTATAACGACGATGACGATGAATGAGTAACTACGGTGATGAATGATAATGATGATGATACTTAGTAATAATATTGATAATAATAAATAATAATGATATTTATAGTAATAATAACAAAAATAAAATTCTCTGAACCTGGAAAAAAATGTATTTTTAAATCTTTTTAATGTAAATGTATTTTCTTGATTTCACAATATGTAATTTTTAAACAAATGTCAATTATATTGTGAAAAGATATATTATATGCAGCCGTCTCGATATGCCGGTTACAATTATTATATTAAAATGTCATATTACCATATGGCCACCAAACCTCAGAAAATACATGATGAAACTTGAGAGAGACCAATTTAAACTTCGAGTATGACGACAGGTTTAATTTATTGGATTATCTACGTTAAGTGATCGAAGAAGCCGGGATGACCTAATTAAGATGCATCAAATTTTTTTAAACACATTTTCTGTAAATTGCAGGACATGTGGCAAAAATTTCCTGTTTAACTGTATTTTTTCTTCCGAGAATGCTTTAGACGAGGCTTTAGAGGAACATATAGTTTTTGCTTCATCAGTCAATGTCGTTAAAAACCATTTACTCGTTCTTCTTCTTTCAGGTACAGTTAGTTGTCATGTCATTGAGTGAATTAATTTGAACTTACTATACTTATGCATTTTTATTGTTTTTATGTGTATCTAGGTAGCATATATTTATAATACATATTGTAACTCATTTGTCTAAGTTTGTAATTGGTGTAGTCTCGTTGACAAAACCATACAATGCATATCGTAATCGGATCATTTATTTACCATCGTTCCGTTATCTGTGGTGCATCCATATCCCAATTAACATGTAAGCATAATAGACTACTTCACAACAAAAATAAACCTAAATTGATCCAAATTTGCTACCTTCCATCATATAAATAGTCTTCAATGTTACAAAATCTAATATCAAAATTTTAGTCAAAAATTTGTTATCCAAGAGTATCTAATATAAGGACTTCCAAGTAAAATGAAGTATATGTTACTTTATATGGTTCGAAATACAAACTCTTTACCTTTTCTGTGTTTTCAAATACTAACATTCCAGTAACGTATAAGACGAAGTTATAATTTACTCAATTTCGCCTTGAAATATGTCTTCAATATCTAGGTATTTTTAAAAATGTATGAAAAAGGTAAATAATTACATATTTATTACGAAATTGTATAACTTATTTTGTCTTCAACTAGTAGTTAAAAATAAGGTAATAATTAGTTATTTTGCCCTATTAAATCCTTCAATTTGCTAAGTTCTATTTTTATTACAATATAGACCTATTTGCAACTTTGTTCATAACTTTTAAGGAATAACTGAGAATTTCAATTAACCTAATAGAAATATTGTCTTATATTATGGTACACATTTACTTGTTAATATTACTTTGACGTACATGTGCCTTAAAGTCTTTTAGGAAGCAAGCTTCTTGTTCAGACAGATCTTCATGCAAGGGTGTTCAAGTTGTTTTGGCAATGCGCAGTGAAAACCTACTTGTGTCGTATGGGTAAATCAAATGATAAAGCCTTATAGGCGGCATACCATAATATTACAGAGTTATTATTGTATTTATATTTCGCCTATCAAAATCGAAGTCAACACTGCAGATTATGTAAAGCTAGTGATAATATATCAATAAACACATCATAAGTATTTCGTAGGTTTTGCTTTATCAGTTAATGTTTTCAAAAACCATTTACCCGTTCTTCTTCTTTTAGGTACAGTTAGTCATGTCGTTGAGTGAATTAATTTGAATTTACTATATGCATTTTTGTTGTTTTTATGTATACCTAGGTTTTATATATTTATAATAGATATTAAAACTCATTTATCTAACTTTGTAATTAGTGGAGTGTAAACAATTGTCTTATATTATCTGTTTGAACTTGAAACTGCCGTTGACAAAACCATACTTACAATGGATGTTGTAACTCCTATTTATTTCCCATCGTTCCGTTATCTGTGGTGCATCCATATGTTTCCAGTCTCACCCTTACAGGTTTTCAGGACTTTGTGGGGACGCCAGCTATAGACCGATTTCTGGGGACTTCGGACTTACGAATCGAACCCGATGTAAAATTGTTTACTGGTCACGTGTATCCATTCACTTCGCTTTAACACTCCATAGAATTATCATAAATCGAGAAAATAACTTGTGAGGACGTACTCGTAATCGGGTTTGTGTGTCTGTGTGAAAAATTGTGGGGACAGTCCCCACAATCTGGTAGTGTCTATGTATTGTAGGGACCTTCACACACACTTTTTATTTACGCTGTTGCCAAATCTTCAAGTCCCCACAAGACGGGTGTGTGATACCCACTGTGTTTTTAATAATTTTAATTTTGATATTACGTTTTCGGCCTGTTACAGAAAATTAATGATGGAGTTAATTGATTAAAGAAAATTTTATGAGAAACATTTACATTTTTTATTTGCACTGGAAACTTAAGCAGAGTTATTATAAATTAATAATAAAGACCATGACAACAACAAAAATTAAACTATGTTCATAAACTCCACCTAAATTGTGAGGACTTGTGTAAGTCCACATAATACTGTCAGTCCCCACAAGTATAGCAACGACAATGCTCAGGTGTGTGTGTGTGTGTGCTCATATCCCCACAGAATGGGAAAATTTACTAGTTTATGTACTTGTGTGATAAATTGCGACAGTCCTCACAATTTGATAATGTTTATGTATTGTGGGGACCTTCACTCACACCTCTGATAAACCGTCACAGTCTATGTACAATTATTAAGGGGACATTTCAGAAAATTTTATAGAAAATTAAATTTTATGGATTTGTGTAAGTCCACATAATCTTATCAGTCCCCACAAGTATAGCATCAACAATTCTCATGTCCCTACAATGGGCGGAAAACCTACGTCAATTCACTGGTTTATGTATCTGTGTGAAATATTGTGGGGACAATCCATTGCCATTGCTTCTGTAATATGACATTTTTTTTTGTAAAAAGCCTACTATAAATGTAGGTAGGCCGTTATTTTAATATTGTGTTTGCATTTAAAACTCAGGGATTGATTCATTTCAATAAGGCATCGCTATCAGTTTAAAATATATTTCAATAATTTATTATTAAACCAATACTTTTAGATAAACACTAAACAATTCTTGAGTAATTTCAATTTTAAAAATAATATTTTGTAAGTTGAGTTATTTAAATTTATTAGCTATATGCAAATTGTCACATTTTGTATTTTAAATTGAAAAGATTATTGTGTGAGATTTTGGTATTCTTCATGACTGTTATGTTATTTAGAGTAAAAAATTTAAATTTTTGCTGGGGCTTAATTGATTACATAATGGACATGGAAATTAGATAAATATGGAAAACTGCAAAACTCGTCATCTGAATAACTATGTCTCTAAATTGAAATTTAAATTTATTCCGGTTGATTTATCTACTAGAACTAGGACTCGAAAGAAATTGTGAAAAATAAAAATATTATTACATGGATATTGCTAGTAAGATTTGATAAGTAGTTTTGAACATAATTTGTTAATTTGTATTAAAAAATGTATCTGTATTTATTTATTTTTAGATTTTGGTGTTCAATTTCAATCCTATACTAGGCATCTAACTGCCGGTTTCATAAAGCACTGACTAATTGACTAGTATCAAAGTAAAAATTATAGAGTCCTGACTTTGAAATCTCATAAATCTATAAACACCCAATAAATTTCAATCACACTAATACAGTCTATAGAAAAATTATTTTTATACATTTCCATATAATTTGATAATTTACCAACTACCTTTATTTATTACCTTAAGTTTATGTTTGGCCCCTCTCGTCAGTTTTAGAAATATAAGCTTTCAGAATCAGACCTCTATACTTTTTACTTTGATAATAATTGAAAAATTTAAGGGCAAATATTTCGAAAATAATTACTCGTAGGGACACTTTTGTAAGATATGTCTGATTGCGTAAAACAGATAAGGAGACAAAAAAATATCGAACAGACGGATATACCGAAACAAAAAAATTACGACGCGCTAATGACATCGAAGATGCAGTAGTATGCGACAAGTAATAGAAAAACTTTGCTAAAATTTGAATTGGTCATATAACCCACATTCTCCAAATTTTGTATATAACATCACGTTTATAACATAAATTTTAAATTTAACACGCCATCATTGATAAGAACTTTCACACTAATGCAAGTTCGGCTATATAGTATTATTTTTATTTAAAGAATCTACACTTTCTTTGCGCCCCATTAATTTCGAGACATCCTACAAACATTTTATTTACTTTTATAAATTATGTAAATATTTCGGACTAATGGTCTTCATCGGGATAGTAATACTGTTATACGTAATCTGCAAATATAGTTGTATTATTATTAATTCTGTAGTAACTAAAATGAAACCTATAATATAACAGATAACTTATTTTTATCACTCCTCTCCGGCGTACTTGTATTTAAAATTGGTTTTATCTAACTTTTCTGCATCTCTTAATACCTACTGTTTTCTGAAAGCCAGTACTATATAATGAAACATCCCGTATAGGTATATCTATTTAAAATATCATAAGACCCACAATAAGAAACTGTAACGTTACACACACATCCAAATACAGAAGATATTCTATAATCGTATTTTAAAAATTAAATCTCAGCAAGTAGTATGTGGCAACGCCGCATTTTATAGTTCATGGACTCGCGCAGTGTCGAAGAGGGCGCTGCTGTACAAGACACTCGGAGGTCCACATAAGTTGAGTAAGACTACTACACAAATTCTGCATATAGCAAAATTATGATTGAGGGGACATTTTTAGAAGTTGTTATTTTTATATAAAAGGGACCTCGTAGATCACGTTTAGATAGGTTTTAAATTGTGGGGACCTGTGTAAGTCCACACAATCCTGTCAGTCCCCACAAGTATAGCATCATTAATGCTAAAGTCCCCAGAATGGACGGAAAACCTACGCAGCTAGAACTCGTTCCACTTTTTTCGTTTCTTTTAAGAATTTTAAATTTGTTATCTCTGTAGCTACAAGCCTCGTAATTTAAATTAAACAATGATAAAGTACGGTGCCAGAGACAGACGGTGGGCACACCTGACCCCGGAGGGTTTATTGTAGTCGCCTGGCACCAAGACCGAACAATGAGATTTGTTGGGATAGGTCGGAGCCGACAACAGCTGATGCAAGCTGTTCAAACAGGTTAGGGGTGGTTTGGTGTTGGGGAATTTCCCTAAAAGCCAGGTAGTGTAAAAATCTGTGTCTGAAGGGTTGAGAAAAGTAATATCTCGTTATTGTTACATTGCATGACATTAGATGCATTTTTGTTATTTAACATGTGTATTCCTTCGGCAGTCTGTAGCATTTTGTAACAGTACCAGCATAATTAAGAGCGCTGTTCTCATGAACTTGCATTTTTCACAACCAGAAAAGAGTATGACTTAGGGTGCATAACTGTGTAAAATTTGTAATAAGCTGTGTTATATTTAATTGTGTATAAAGTGTGCGGATTTTGTTTCTTCCAAAGAAATTTTGATTATTTTAAATCTAGTTTCTTTATATTTTCTGTTATGAGAGAGCTGAGTATTTTTTATTTTATTATACATGAATAACCATTCATTGATATACGCAACATATTTATTAGACTATGATAGAATTAATGTATTTCTTCTCCATTATATAGCTATTAAATCACAATAAATATTCTTAATGAGTCCATTCACATCTACAAAACTAAAAATTTGTAACAGGGCATCAATCATCACAACCTAAATCTATTATATCAAAATACCCTCAAACTACATTTTACAAATTGAATCAAGATTGTACGCTTATAACAAAAGCTTATATATATTTTAATAATTTACCTAGAGTTTATTGTTTGTATCATGTTATTATTACTACCTACCTGAAATTTAACCTCAGCTATCTGGATAAATGTTAAATAGTATCCTTCCAGATTTCCTTATTTCAAAGTTTATTAAATAAGACAATAGACGACTTAGACGAAGATGTATATCATGCATCGATTGGCGAAATTGACTAGTCATGAAACTAGCACTCCATAAAAATTAAGATTTTGATAGCTAAAAGGTTTCGCAAGCATTATTGTTATATTTGTTTGTTCTAAATTTGGCTATTTCCATATCTATCATCTACAGGAGTATGTGATAATCCGATTATATCAATTTCAAGGATTTATGCTGAACAGATTATTTGTATTAGTCAATCAAATTGAAGTGGTTTGATATTTTCTTTAATAATAATTGTGATATCATCATTCCTATAAAATTAATATTTGCAAGAGGTCTCCGAATTCTCAGAAAAATTTAGGAATTTATATACAACAAAATTAGTATTAGAAGAAAACTTTTTTCTGTAAATTTGTTCTCTCGTAATTAAAATTTATCTCAATTTTGGGTATTTGAAACAACGGTACTTGTACATTGTCATTATGCGAAAATATTAGAATTGGCTGTAGCTTTGCTATAAATTGAAACTAATTTTTGACTATTTTTTTAACAAGGATTTCAATTTTTTTTATCAAAAAAATGCGGGAAAAATTTTCGCTCTCTTCTTTAGAAGTTACCCTGAAACTGGAGATCTACTTCTGAAGAAGAGAGCAATATGTCTCTGGAAACGTCAAGAGTTCTAAAGCGACGACGTGGCAACCAGCCCGGAAGTCACCTGACCATTAACGACAGCCACGGAAGCCTACAAACTAATCTTGAACTAACTACTACTCATTTATTGTCAACTTAATCCTTTCTTATAATTGTTATTAATTTTGACTGTAAGTATTCACAGTTGATTACAGAAATTCCTGTGCATGTATTGTGTTGATGAAGTAGCGGCTGAGCTTGTATTTATATTGATCTCTCTTTGACGCAATATTTTTTGACGCTACTTGAAGTTTGAACGGAATCCTCTACATATCATTTTGCCACGTCCGTTCTTGCATCGTAGCAGACGTTCTCCGGAAACAGTCGTTGGTGTAATTCCCACCATTCGGCAATTTCATAAATTCTGCAATTGTTTGCACTCACTGCACAACCCTTCTTGCGCGATGTGGTCGAGCGTTGTCGTCCATAAACACAAAATGTTCACCTAACTCATTACGTAGGAGGTAGATAATGGGCATAATAACTTGTTCTATGTAAATTTGACCGGTCATATTCTGTGGTTGCGGTTGAATATTATTCCACCCCAAAACATTACGGTATCCTATTCATACGGAGCAACTTCACGGGAAAGATGAAGTAACTGTTGACGACCTGGTTCTCTCCAGATTCTTTGTCTATTGTCATCAGTAACCAACTCAATTCTGGTTTCGTCTGTAAATAAGACCCACCGCCACTGGCGTAAAAAAGCCAACCCCTATGCTCTCGCGTCCACTGGAGACGGGCTGCCCGATGCCTTGGAAGTAGAGTGGGGACCCATAACAGTCTTCTAGCACGTAAATTTGCGTTGTGGAGTCGTCCTCAAATAGTAGGTGCAGAGAGAAAATAATAGTAAACGAGAGAGCCCGATTATAAACTAGAATGGAAATATTTTGAGGAATATTCTTGATCTCTTTCTAACTTATGCGAAATACTATATAAGTCTTTGTTGCACATTAGCGGGCCAATCAAATCCTAAGAATCATTTGACATCTTTTATAAGTTTGACATTTGACAATTTTAAAATTTTCAAATCAAAGTACATAACCACAATGGAATAGGTAGAAGTAATCGAAAATGCGATAGGAAAGGCTTTACCACGGTTTTACAGTTTACGTTATAAGTATGCTTAGGAAGATACTGCAACCCTAGATAAAATATACTTACTGCAACTAATAATTTGATGATGAGCTATCCAGGTCGACTTCGTTACAGGTGTTCAGCACCACATTGTGGTAATGCTTATTTAACTGATGCAGATAAGTACTATGAAAATAAACATTTTTCAAGTTTGCCCTGAATTTGCCAGTACGTAAAAATGGTATTCTGCGATTGATAGCTGTGGATGTAACAGCATAAAATTTTTGGATAACAAAACGTATTACCTTTGCCATGACCATTTCAAACTAGAATGCTTCACAAGTACGTTATTAAACAGGTTACATAGAGTAGCAATTCCCTCATTATTTAATTGCATTAAAGAGCAGCCTCAAATTACTGCTGTCGATGGCACTACTACCCTTGTTGTTGAAAATCCAATTCCTGAATGCTCAGGAATTAATGTCAAACATATTGAACAAGAAATTAGTGTATTTACAACTCCTGTAATTCCTTTTGATTCAATTCCAACTTGTAAAAGAAGACTGTCATTTACGTCTACGATTGCAGTAAGTGCTTGTTCTGGTAAACAAATCAAACCGAAAAACAAACAAAACATTTTGAAAATGATACATGAAAAATCAGTGAAAGAGCTAACCCCTAAGAAAGAGAAATTGTATTATCTTCACAAACAAGAACGTATTAATGTATGTAAACTAAAAAGAAAGTTGGCTCAATCAAGAAACAATTTTAAAAATATATATCAATTTATAAGCAAACATTTCTTTAAAGACATAGAGCAAAGATTGGATCCAGCAGGAGTAGTATTGCTAAAAGCTCAGTTTTCTAATGTGAGAAAGAAAAATTTTTGTTGGAACCACACTAATAAAGTGTCTTGAGAGCTTTGGCTCTATAGAAACGTGGTCCAAGTGTATATCGTTTTCTTAGAAATTTCATTTTGCTTCCGTCTCGAACCACATTAAAATCATATTTAAATCGTATTCCATTTAAAACTGGCATAAATAAAGATATGATGTTACCTACGATTAAAAAAGCGATTTGAAAAATTACCAGATATACATAGATAAATATGTAGGGGTAATGTTTGATGAAATACAATTAACAGCAGGTCTCAATTATTGCAGTGCAACAGATGAAATAAATAGGGTTTGTAGATTTGGGTGAAGAAGGCAAAACAAATGCTGTAGCCAAACATGCACTAGTTTTCATGATCAGAGGTCTACATAAAAAATTCAAACAACCCATAGCGTACTACTTTACGGAACACACAATTTCTTCCAATAAATTAAAGCAAATAATAAAAATAATTGAAGAATCTGATAATAATATTGTCCCATGATCATGATATATACTTTTATTTGTTTTTCAATTTGCAACTGAATTCATAATTGACTGATAAATCAATTATGAACTCATGTGTAAATTACAAAACAAGTAAAAGTATATATCATGAACGGATATTTAAAATTTCTTATTTTAAAATTTGCCTCTTATGGTCACCGGTTTTGATTGGCCCGTCAGTGTGCAACAGAGATAAAGATATATATCCCTCTTATTACCACGAAAACACAATTGAATAGACACTCTCGTTTACTATTATTTTCTCTCTGAGTAGGTGTCTATATAACACGGCGAAAGGTACCTTGAAAGTGGGCCCTGAGAGCTGAAGATGTGCGGTGTCTACGGGCATATTGCACCAAAACCGATCCTGCTTTTCATTAGAAACTTGAGGACGTCCACTACGTGGTTTTTTTTCCACTGTATCAAATTCTTCATATCGGTGTACTATTCGTACAACAGATGATCTAGGAATGCACAACATGTTCGATATCTGATGATTAGAATGTCCTGCACCATGTAAAGCAGTCATTCTTGCTCAGGCAAACTGACCAGATTTATAAAAACATTGGTAATAAAGTAAAGGTTCATGACCTGCAATTTTTTATTGACTTTTTTGTTCCCTAAGTACATGTATTTGTTTACCACATTAAGACAAACCACTAGGTTTAATCGAATCATTTGATATACAGGACCAAGACTTTTAAATATTGTGTGTATTTTCAAAACACTTTTAAAGAAAATAATGTGTGCAACTCATTATAATAAGCTGACCCTTTTCACTTTTCCTAACTTATTGCACAAATAGCTATTCCATTTCATAATTGTATTACACAATATAATACATTTTTTAACGCATATTAACATTTTAACATATTATTTCAGTCCAATACATTCCTGCCCATTCGCTACGCCACTGATTAGTGACAAGTGCGAACGAATGGATTTACAAAACAACTAACACAGATTTATTGTGAATCGTGACAGATTTAATGACAGATGAGTAAAAATGTTGATAAGTTCCGTCACAAGTCTTCATTTGAGAATACGGAATACATCAGAAGGCCGTGGGAATCGTAGTACCGGAAAGAGACTTTTCTTCATTTTTAACTCAAAAGACGGACACGAACCTGTAATTTATTTTGGCGTCACCGTCTTGATATATTGCGGAATAAAACGAATAATTTAGAACATTTTGTTGAGATAAAATTGTGTGGCCTGCATTTTAATCGAGAAACTCATTATACATATCTCGCGAAAACTATAAATATTAATATTTATAGTTGTCTTAAAACGTTTTCAGTCGCTTTTATTTCAGTTTTAATTTGTAATAAATATTCACCACAGATGCTGCCGTGGACACGTTTAATTTCCTTGCAAAAGTGAAAATATAAATATATTTTTATCGTTCGTATTGAACAAAATTAATTTAAAAATATTTGACACCATTGTATAATGTAACACACATAACTAACAGTTTATTTACTATGTTTTATAAAATCACGTTTAATAGCATTAACTGTAACACTAAAATATTATTAATTTTTTGGTGTTCTTTTAATCAAGAAAACAGTACTAGTAAATAAATTGCATATTATACTTGCCATTAATATTGTTAAAATTCTAGAAATCATATCGTTATTATACAGGGTGTTAAAAAAGAGTGTCAAATATTTCAGGAGGTAATAGTATGAACCAAAATAAACAGAAAAGTCTTAATAGACATGGGTCCGCAAAGTAACGGTTGCGGAGATATGAACCACTGTTCGTTTTTCAAACATTTTATTTTATTAGGAATAAACCGACAAAAGAAGCTTTTAACAAACAAAAAAACAAAGTTACAGAAGATGTTCAAAGTGCCCTCCGTCTATTTCCAAGCAGGCACGATATCTTCGTCTCAACGATACTTGAACTCTTTCGAAAACACCCTCCTTGGTTTGGATTTCTTGACACTTTTGATAATCCGTAGCTGTAGCTCTTCCAGGCTATTTACAGGAGTAACATACACTAATGTCTTCAAATATCCCCAAACAAATAAATCTAGAGGGTTCACATCAGGCGATCTTGAAGGCCATAAAACAGGTCTGGCCGTTCCTACCCATCTATGTGAAAACGTTTGGTGTAAATGCTCTCTAATGGAAAAATGAGCTGGAGCACCATCATGCTGGAACCACATTTGTTGCCTCTGATTCAAAGGAATGTCTTCCTAAAACTCAACAGTGTGTTCTGCAGAAAGTTGAGGTAAGCAGCGCCTGTTAATCGGTTTGGTAAAACAACAGGACCTAGAAACCTGTCACCTACAATACCCATCCAAATGTTTAACCCATCTATGTGAAAAAGTTTGGTGTAAATGCTCTCTAATGGAAAAATGAGCTGAAGCACCATCATGCTGGAACCACATTTGTTGCCTCTGATTCAAAGGAATGTCTTCCTAAAACTCAACAGTGTGTTCTGCAGAAAGTTGAGGTAAGCAGCGCCTGTTAATCGGTTTGGTAAAACAACAGGACCTAGAAACCTGTCACCTACAATACCCATCCAAATGTTTAATGAAAAACGTGCCTGGCCTCCAGCTTCCGATGCGGCGCGATGATTTTTGGTATCGAATTATTTGCTCTCAAATACTAAGTCATTCGCCACAGCATGACGATTATTTTTTTAGCGGTTTTTTCGTTAAATAATAAATATAATTCATCGCCGTTTATCTCAGAAGCAAAGCATTTTAGGACCTATATCTATTGATAGGACTTTTTTTAGTCTCTAAATAAGATCCTCTAAAGACTCTTGAAATCCTGCTATAAAAAAGTGAGACACCCTGTATAAAGTCAACGTCGGGACGTGAAAATTGCATTTCTTTATTTAATAATGGTAAGTGACATATACACTCGCCGCAAGATAAAGGTATTCAGCCTGAATCAGTATCATATTTTGTTTAAATTATGACGACTTAACCGTTTGTCCGTAACAAGTGTCTACACAAAAACAATTATTGACACGACCTAATCATTGATGCTTCCCAAAATTCATATTATTATTAATAATCCACTAGTTTTACATTGTAGCCACGGTACATGGTACATCTAGTCAATTTCAAAACCGTGATGTTGAACAGAAACCTTTACAAATTTTTGGTCTAATTTCAACTGAAGAATTAATAGCAAAGGTTACAATTGCAATCATTTTTATATTTTGGCAAAGAATGTTGTAAAATCTGAAATAATTCAAATATAAACTCATGACTTGTTTGGTCTTATAAAAGCTAGCTTCGTATAGCTAGTTTCAACATTTTCCTAATCTATGATTATCTATCGTACTTTCGTTATTTCATTGTCTCAATTTATCTGATAGTGTTCGGGTGTAATTCCATCCATATTTGAACTTCTTAATAGAAGAGAAATGTGTTGTCATTATTTGACTACTTATTATCAAAACCTTATCTAATCATTTAAACAAAAATCTAATAAGCGACATTAGTTTAGTCTATCATCATTATGGTCAATATTTTGATGACTAGTGACATCAGAAACGAATAAATATACTATAATACGCTGATTTAATATAATATTCTGTTGAAAAATTATTATCATTAAGATCCATTGGACACTTTGAAACAGCTGAGAAGAAGACATTCCACAAGAAATTATTTTCTGACAAAGAAATAATGATGAAAAAATGCATTTGTTTGAAAAACGACTGTTCTTTAGATTTCTCATTACTGATTAATTTTTGATACCTAAAATAAAGATGCATTTCTGTAAAATCTGATACTAATTATTCACTTAGCAGATTTTCAGCAATAATTGGTGTCCATCTAGCTACTCAACATTATCTATTTAATATTCACTCCTTTTATAATTTATATCTCCAAAATGTTCAATATCACTGCAAGTTCAAAACGGGAGGAAATTAGAATATAACGTTAGTTCAACTATTTTAAATTTTTGGCACCAAAGAGTTGTATACTCGCGTCAAGAATTTCGACGTCTTACGTCACCACGGCTGACGTTACACATTTGTTTTTATTGTCAACGTAATTTTCGATATTTGGTCGCGTTAAAAACAATAATTTTTCGCCATTTAGTGTAATATATAATGCAAACTTTCAATGTAGTATATAGTTTTATTACTATCAGTTGCAGTTTCTTAAATATTTTGATGAAAATATAATGAATTATTCATTTGTTCGTATGACGTAAGTCGTCTGAATTCTTGTCGCGAGTATACCTGGTAATGCTTAATATCAACATTTCAATACTAGTAGTCAAATTGTTATAATTTTATTTGAAATGAGATGGATTGCGTTAGATTGAAGATACTATAACAATTAAATTTAAAATTTTTGTTTATTTTCATATATTTCGGTTTCTAAAACTTTGGTTAAACTGTCTGTTGCTAAGCCTATAAACCCAATGGTTTACAATTACTATAGTGCAGTTCTACCAACTGTAATTATGGCGGCATTTGCATTTCTCTCAGCTACGAATTATAATAGAATGAACCCATTTTTCAGCTGCTGTGTCACTGCCAGATTACTGTCACTACAGCGGTTTATATGCAAATAAGTTTATGCTCCTGCTCCTATCACTAAGCCATGTGAGATGAGAATTTGGTTAATAACTCATAAACAAGGCGCCATTTGTGTTATTATCAGCGAAAGCCTATTATTTATGTCAAAGAAAGTACATACCTACATTAGTGGCCTTTATTAAGGTTATGATTAAATATATGCACTACATGAACGCGTTTAGTAATAACTGTAAAATTTAAGTAGTTTAAGATATATGATCAGAAAGTGTTGTTAATCTGGTTACTTGGATATATTGCAAGATTTCGAACAAATAATAATAATAATAGAAAAGATAATGTAAAATAAACGCTCCCATTCATCAGAAGAAGTAGTAATTGAATGGGTAAAACCAGAATTGACACAACATGTCTAGTTTTGCTTAAAATCGGGTTATTGCAGAAAAGTGCACATAGGTTATCGGATCATACTGTGAACAAACAGCATATGTCTTCACTTTAGCTATAGACGATGAGCTGTTTAATAGATAGAATCAGCAAAAATGACAAGTCCTGCACATATGCTGTTTTTTCGAAAATGTCGTGTGGTAGAATCCACTAATGCACTCTTATTGGTTTGTTTAAAGAATTCTGAACTCTGATTGGTTAAATGTCCACCATGACAAACTGCTGAATTTAAAAAGAGGCTCCATGTGTGCATTCGTACTAACCAAACGTATTATCAAACTGGTGGGACACTCATTGTAATGTGTTTCATTGAAATATTTTTCTGTGTGGTAGTTTGTGTGATAGGTGTAAAATAGTAACTTACACACGTGAAAAAGTACTGTACTGATACCATCTAAAATCGCCTATTTATTGAGAAAACTTGTCATTAAATCGGCAAAAATGGAACATATACGAAAATGTGCAAAATTTGTAGAAGAAGCTTATCAAGCATATTACAATTCAATATTTCTTTGTCCAATTGCTACTGATTAAATGTTAAGATCTTTCTGGAATAATCCTTCAAATTGTAGACTTTTAAAAGTTGACCAAACAGTTGATATACTACTAAAATGATTCTCAAATCAAACATGCTTTATCAAAGTACCTATTGATTGATCCATACACCATAAAAACAGTACATACTATATATCATTTATCACGTAAACATATGATTAAATCTATAATATAAAGATTAATCTACATATTGTTCTATATTGTGAACCTTTGGTTATGAAGTTGTAGCATATATAAACGTTCTTTTTAAGGCGTACTTACATAATCTTATCGGTGTTTAGAATCTAGTGATTCTTTTTTATTTCATATGAATGCTTGCTGCTTGGTATATTGTAATCATTCGAAGCACTCCTACAGAATATTTAACATTTTTAAACAAAAAATACATACCTCTTAGAACTTGTGGAGCAATGTAAAACATACTTTATATTACTGTTGAAATTATTTATATCTATTTAAATCTGTATGAATCATATGTATTTATAGTTTAAGTTGAATTATTTTTTGGTACATGTATAGTCTGATTGTGGGTGTATTGTATATACAGAATTGTCTAGATATGACTTCACATACCGTTTTAGAGACATTTCCTGAAAGCAATACGAGCACTGTTTGTTGATGTTTGTATTATTTAAATTTATTTATGTCGAGTTTATAACTTAAAATTGTAGCTCATAACATACGTGTGCAGACCTATATCATGTAAACAAGTGCCATGGTGTGGCTAAATTCATATTATTTCTGTTTTAATGATCGTTTTAGTCATCATAATGCACCACATCATATCTTCGTGAATTTGGATGTGACGTCTTTGTTCTCACAAGTGCCTGGTTCATCAGCAATGGACCTTTAGGAATCAGGAACGAAAAAACTGAAGGTTTGGGTTCATCATTATCCTCTAGTCTACATAGGACCCCTCAAATGAAAATCCTTGAGTATGCAACTCTAATGCCGAGCTATTAGTTTATACGTGTTGAAAATACTTTTTTTTCTGATCTGATCGAACAATTTTTGGACCACATCAATGGAATACATCTGGGCATCATTTTTATATGGACTTGGAAGAAAACAGTATCTTCCTATTTCTAAATGTCTGTTAAGAAGAAATAGAATACTACAAATCCTAAGACAACCTAGACCTAAAGTCTAGTCTAGAGTCTAGACAAACAGAGACACCATCAGAACCATAATACTTGGGCAAGGAACTACATGACCTATGTTTGGTTTTTAAATAACATAACTAACATAACTATTATACTAACACTATACACAGTATCTTATTATGTTGATTTGTGTTGCTAGAAGCCCATCTAAGTAATAAAAGTACAAAGAAATGCCCTTTATTTGAGTCAAAGTAGATGATCTGATTTTGTTTCTTTGCTTCCAGCAGAAGTGACCCAGGTCACTGATTTTGATCCCTTCTGTCAGCTGTCAAAACAACCTGATCTTATAAATTGCTCTGTTCCAGCAACACTATCCCATGTACACACAGCAAAGCATTGGACAGATAGGGAAAGCCATTAGTACAATGTTAATAGAAATTAGCTAAATAAGTTAAATAAATGTGAGGAAAATAAAAATTCTACATAGTGAGAAACACAAGATTTTGATTAAGACTGCAAGAATAAAAACCAAAATAATTTGCATAATTTTAGAGAAGGCGTTATGTTCAAAGTAAGTGGATATTTTAACCAGCCTTCCACTACTACCATATGGTCTATTATGGCACATATAAATTTTTTTTATATCACTAATAGGTTTAATCTCTCATGAAGCTAATGACAATCACAACGTCACATACCAGTGTCTTCAACTAATGGACTGTAATGCCATAGACTATACACTACCGTCGAAAATCTAGAGAGTGACTATCGCTAGCTCATGGATTTTTGCACAAATTTCGCACCTTTCGTTTTAATTATTTATGACGGAAAAATCTCAACTTTCAACAAATTTTGCCAACAGTACATGATGAAAATAATAGAAAATGTTGTAGTTGACAAAATTCCTTACAAGTAAAAAATGTTCCCGTTATTCAATAAATCGCGCAAATATTCGCGAATTTCGCATCCATAAGGACAAAAGGCTTTAGCATACGTTGCACTATATATACACACTATTCACTGTTGGTTACTAGCACTGTCAATATAACGGTCACACATTATTATATCATATGCGTTCCGTATGATCTTCAAGTATCAATGTTTCGTCAAATTCTAATATATTTTTCGATTCAGATTCCGACCTTTTAATATTTATTTTAAATAGTTTCTTCGCCATTTCACTATGTCAATTTTTTCTATCACTATACCCTTTTCGATTTCATTTATACGGAAATACCCATACAATTATTTATATGACACGCATAATTCGCAAAAGCCCCATTCTATATAGTTATTCTAGGCAAAGTTTTATCTTGTAAGATATAGCAACCCAATTATTGTTTTTGCCAAAAGCTCATTTTTAGAATACCATCTTCCTTCCGCGAGTTTCCACTATTTTCTGTTTCACAGTTGTACTTTGCGACCCTTTATTTCATTATACATGTATGCTTCTCACGAGAATACGTTGTAGAGTTTGAATTATATTTCATTCTCAACAACACAAAATTATTAATGAATTAATTTCATTCATAATTAAATTAGCGGAAAGATATACACGAAGTTTTGCCTGCCCGAAAAGTATACCCGCCCATGATAGCGCTCGAGATAGAACAGGTGGATCCGTCAATTCGTCGTAACCAATAGAAGGATAATATTTTAATCTGGCTCATGCGCATTTGCTGTATGCTCTCAGAGATATGCGGTACACGATTCTATAGGAAAAATATACGGGTTGCATGTATGTTTCTTTGTGTCGACTGCTACAATTTGTAAGTGGGTTTATAACATGATTCATTCTCTACATTCTCGGCTGTTGGGTATAGAGTAATGAAGTTTTAAAGTTTGTTATGAAGAAAAGTTGCAATTTGCCTGAAAATTGTGTAACTAATTAATATTTAATATTTTTCGTCATCAACAGTTTAATTTGATTATGGTAATTAAATAACATGTTATTTGATGGTAGGCATCTTAATTTTATTTTTTATTTATCTCCTGGGAAAATCACCGAGAATTCTGAGAATTCCTCTGCAAGAAAGCCCGTGGCATTTTAACAATTTAATAACTTCGAAGAGACGTTTCTGCTCTACATTTCTGTTCCATATTGTTAGATCGGGCAGTTGATCTATTGTGATTTCCTGAAACGGCATAAGTCAGCAGGGGTCAGTTGAAAGCAGACGGATATTATATTTTTTACGAGTGGACAAAATGCACGATAAATCATGAGATAAAAAACCTCTTTACCAATGTTAAGCGGTGTGTAATTCCCTATAAGGTTAAAACTTTCTAAAGACAAACGGCATCACTAGTAAATTATTACCTTTGAAATTCTAACTTGTGGAAATTTACAAATCTTTTTTTTTGTACGTGTAGTCCCAAATTCGACGGTAAAAATTTGGATCTCGGAAATTATAAGAGATACATACGAAATACTTAAATAATGACCAGAAATAATAAAAATTATGTACCCAATAAAATGTCACTTAAAAATTTAATAAATTCGTCATACTTTTGGAAATTGAAAAAAGTGAAATCTGGAAAATTAATGATTAGTTTTTTGTGACTTTTTCTATATGAAGAGATTTTTTGAAGCTAATTGCACTTTGAAATCATTTCTTTTCTATAAAATGACATCAGCTTTTCAATTCGACGTTTGGATTATTTCAAGCCATCATCAATTAATTTTTTTTTTTATTTGGATCTGGATGTTTTATTACAGATTTTTTAGTTTGCTTTTCTAATGTGAGCCATATCACTTGTTATGTTATGAACCATATGACGCAAAATTGTAATAATCAAGTTTAGATAAAAAATTAATATTACCTATGAAATAAAAGATATACTACTATATAAGTTTTTTATTAAAAAATATTCCTTCTCATTTTTAAATTATTAATGACAGTCTGTTTTCTAGAGACCAATTCTCTAAAGACAAGAATTTGCTGCTATAGGAAAATGCATTTTTCAATTGTTTATAAAAAAAATCATCTCCCATTTATCTAAAATTCATATTAGTGATTTTTTTATAAAAATTTGGTAACGCCGCCTTTTTCAGTGCCCTCTAAACCAAGTAAATTATGTTGAAAAGTAATTTTTATACAGCGCTTTCAATATTACTAGAATTGGGAAGTATATTTTTAGTATAAACGTCCAAAAGGCATTTATACAGGGTTAACTATGACTTAGTACAAATATTTTAAGAGTGGATAGGGAAAATATCTATCAGGTACTTTAGTATTATTATTAATAAAAATGCTTATTTTCGTCGTTTCTACATTCGGCTACGTTGTGAGAAACAACAGCATGGTAGTTGACATATGTAGCCATCTTGGACGATGACTTATTTGCCCCATTTTTTTAACATTGACCTAGAATTCCGAAATAAATGTTTTATTGTATTTTAGGCCCCCCTGAGTACGTGGTTAAAATATTTGTACTTAGTCATAGTTAACCCTGTATATACATTTTTATATAGGAGTTAATTTATCAGAGTAAAATGATTCAAATTAGGTGTTATCGATTGTTTATCTATAAAACCATCTTAGTATGCAGATATAGAATTACGAACCTGAGAATATAGGAGGTTACGAATACATATGCCATATACCTTTGATAAATTAGACAGAATTATTGTTGTCTATAGTTACTCACAAGATGGGGTTCCCCAGATTTAAGCAGATGAAATAATCTTGCAGTTTCCAATTTTGTAGGAAAATAGTTTTATGGGAAAAGTTAAATAATATAGACAACTGTTTCTATTTAGAGATGTATCAAAAATGTTGTTCTTGGCAGCTGTATTAAAACAGTAGAAATCACTCGCTTGTCAGATACTTTGTATATATGCGATAGTCTAATGAGAATGGGTATCTGTAAGTTTTGTCGAAGACAAATAAACATTCATCGACCCACGTTCATTAAGATATCAATGTTTTAATCGCCGCTGTAACAGGTACGGGATACCCACAGATGCTGCAAATGGTTACAAGTTTCATTTTCTTGGAAATGGAATATAATGTATTAGAATTGAGTTTGGCAAAATATGCTGTTTCTATGCCAAACATTTCAATGTGACATTAGTTTTTAAATCTATTGTGTTTTACCATCCAATATCAACAAAATCGCCATATTTTCTGAATTGCTCTAAAAATATAAGATAATTAGTATTATTATACATAATTTATATACTACAGCAATGGCATAAGCATAGCTGTCATTGTATTATTTATGGTAATCATTTGAAACTGTAAATATGAGCTTAAACGATGATATTTTTCATCAGATATTGACAATGAAGCTTTCAGTGTTGTTTCCAATCTCGCGCCAGATAAATTGTGGAAGGAATACAAAAAAGCATTTGGTTGCTATGAAAAATGTAGAGAAAAAAGATCTGAGAAGAACATAACTAACAAGAAACGATTAGTATACTTAAATGAATTAAGCAAAACACAGAAGCCTCCATCTTTGGTGATATTACCAATTGTAAGAACAGAAATTTCACTCAAGAAAAATATCGGTATCAAAAATACTTAAATTTGATTGCATTTCTGAAGTGGAAATAGAAGAGCACAAACCTAAAAATTCTAAGATATCAACAAAGAAGAAAATATTCAAAATTTAATGAATGCAGACGATGATGAATTTCTTGATTGCTGTGAACACTGTGTTAATGGTGGAAAATTATATGTTGAAACACATTGAATAATTGTTATTTTTGTTGTCATTTTATTGTCGATGTGTTGTTTCTTACAGTAAAACCTGACAAAAACTTGGATATTTGTTATAATTTATACTTTAATGTTTTCGAAAAATTTACTACAGGACACTTTTTACTTTAAATAATCTCAGGAATATGTTGGTTGAGTTTTTTTGAGTTTGTACATTATTTCATATACAGCGTGTTTTTAAATGAATTAGTAAATATGAGACCACAGATTCCTTAGGTGAAAATAAATTGATCAAAAAAAAAAACAGGGTGTCAAAGTTGAAATTTTATTTTTGATATTTGTAGATAACTTCTTAATAAATCTAAATATTTACATAAAATTTGTAAATATGGAGTTTTTGCGGATGAGAAATTCAAATTTGTTTCTAATTCTGACGTCATTAGTAGAGAGCGTCACATATGGCAAATCATGGTTATTTTAAATGGCAGAACTTTTTTGCTGCTTAGTATATCCATGTGACAATTGAAACAATCGATTCTCCTACGTCGTTAGACGTAACAGTTTTCGAAATAATCCTATTTAAATTATTCAGTGCACCGATTGAAAACTGTTATCGTTTCAGGTAAAGTGCCTTTTTTACTGAAAGCATAGCAAAATGTTTCTTGAAAAAGTTGTTCAGAATAGTAAATTATGGAGACGTGCAAAATTTCAAAAATATTAGCCTGCTTTGATAAAATCTTCGTGCTTTGTTGAAAAGAGGTTTCATCAAACCTCGATCTTGAAATTTTGCACTCCACTTCTTGTCTCCGTAATTTACCACTCTGAACAACTTTTTCAAGAAACATTTTGCTGTATTTTCAGCAGAAAAGGAATTTAACCTGACACCAAAACAGTTTTTACTTGGTGCACTGAGCATAGGATTATTTCAAAAATGGACCGACTTCAGCAAGGTATACCTTTTTCAAATAAGACAGGTAGATGAATCGATTGTTTGGATAGTCAGATGGATACACTAAGCTTCAAAAAAGTTCTGTCATTTAAAAGAAACATGGTGTGCCACAAGTGGTCTTCTCTGCTAGTGACGTCAAAATTAGAAACAAATTTGAATTTCTCGCTCTAATTTACTAATTTTATGTAAATATTTGGATTTCTTAAGAAGTTATTTACAAATATCGAAAATAAAATTTTAAGATTACACCCTGTATCTTTTTTATTATGCGACTAGGGAGATAGATATGTTATGTTAAAACGATTTATTTTCATCTATGGTATCATTTTTGCTACTTCATTTAAAAACACCCTGTATATGTACAATCGTTTGCAATAATAATGACACGTCCTGAAATGAATTTTGAGATTACTTTTGAACTGCTGACGTATTCATAAGGAAATCTAGTTTCAACATTATACTCAGAGCTTCCAGAAGTTCAAAAACTGTTTTGAGGGAGTGTCATTATTATTGCAAAATCATGTACATGCAAATAAATATATTCAAGAATTCTTACTTTTGGTGTATTTAAGATTTTAAAACGAGTGAATTTTATTCGCCGACCTTGGTGCAAACGGGCATTAGAGGTCAAATTAATTTCTACACTAGTTACACGATTCCCGTACACACTGACGGCACATTTTTCATAAGAAAGTTGCCATTATGTGTCACCGTCAACATCCTTCCTGTGACCTGCCTGATACATGAATGCTTTTTGTTCGAATGAAACTGAATAATTTTATCTTCAAGTCAGTACTGAAATCCGGTGTATATTATGGACGTAGATAGTATGCACAGATAAGAGGAATTTAATGAGATTGAAGAAGTCATTGTTCTCATTGCGCCCGTACTGTTTAGAAAATCCACCTTCTCCCACGCTAGCTTATAATAATTAATAGCACGGTATTATGTATACCAGGTGTTTACACAAAAGTTTAATTGTGATACTTACTCGCCAAGCATCGCTGCATTAGGGAGTTTTGCCAATTACCAAACTTTTACCAGCATGTGAATAGAACAGAATAGAAGCAATGTAGTTACTTAAAATGATTGACAATTTCTTTGGGTTTCTAGATTCTGTTTTATTAGGTCTGACCAAACTGTCAAAAACGTCCGTCCAACGACTTCTTTCATTATATTTACTGGCAACAAATTCATAACTTTATTGGTCAAATATTTCTGACACTTTCAAACCAGTCCGGATTCCTAGCTTGAACAGACCAAATACACAAGGTGATTCAGAACGTATCTAAAAAATTTTTTGGAATACAGCGGACTCTTACAAATACAATTTTCTGCACGTCACTGGAAACTGGTCGACTGTAAAACGTGATAAGGCGGCAAAGCATGCAATCGACGACCGGACAAAAAAGGAAAGAAATATAAAACATCTTATAACGCCGATTTTATGAAGCAAATTCAACTGATTTAGCCGCTATTATTAATTAATAGAATTACTTTTTGGTATTAATTAATAAAATAATTTGACATACCTGATGTTACAACAAAATTTTGGGCTCGTCTTACTCAGTTTTTACCAACTAACACAAATGTTTCTGCTTCTTATCCGTTTTGAACTTCAGCATATCGTGGTGGCCTTATGATACCGGTCCTCCTCGTTCAATCCCTTGTTATTAATACTTGGACAAGCTGTATATGGTACGGATATAATGCAGCCTTGTGTATGATGCGCCACAGTGCTGCAATACGTCGTGGACGTCCTCCATCTCTTCCACGATTCGGTTTCAAATTTCCTACACTTGCACTCACTGCACACTGCGGTAAAAGTAGCTGCGTTTGGCACATGTCTACGGGGAAAATGTTTTGCTAGAGCATTTTGACATCGCCATAAATTAAAATGATATCCACCAACTCCGAGTTGCTATACACGTAAGCGGTTTTTAATACTTGAAAAACTAATATAAAGACTCGCTTCACAAAAAAGGTTTATACGTACAAAGAGTTATCGGATTTCATTATTCGAAATCGCTTGGCTAGAAACTACAGTAACCCAACGATGTAAAGGTTGAAAATACTACAACTTCAATCATTTTTTACTCGGAAACTATAAAGAACTAAGAAAATCGTTTGATGTTGACTCCATTTTTCATGACGCAACTATTTCCACATTTTTTTAGATAAGTTGTGAATCGCCTTGTATAGTTTATTTTCTAATTTTTCATATCGCCTCATCCAGGCTCGACGAGAGGGGGACTGGAGGGGTGCAAATTTTCTGGACCCATACCTTTTTTAAGGGCCCATGCCTAGGTTCGCTTAAGTATAGTTTTGCACTTACAAATTCTTTAACAGTTTTATTATAATTTTTAAATTTACTAAACTTTACTTTATTATTTCATAAATGTCAGAATGGATAAAAATAAGGTTATAAACATCTGCAGCAGATACAACACTTAAAATTGGTAAGGGTACTTCATAATATACAATTTTTGTCTAAAATACTTCACCAAGGAAGCATTCTAGACAAAAATTTTATATGAAGTACCTCTAATTTTAAGTGTTCTATCTGCTGACGAACATCCTGTATAAAAATCATACAAAATAAAATACCTATCACAGTCGGTAAAAATTATTTATTATAAGCATTACATGTTTAAATTATGTTATTTTGAAATGAAAATGGTGCCGTGGTGTTCGAGCATAATTCTATTAATATTATTTTTAAATTGGGCATTGTTTCGATCTTTGTATGCACAGGGAACTTATTATAAAGATTTAGATGAATTATGATGCGATTTTTGCAACCTAAATTTAGGAGTTCGGAATAGATAGCGTTTCTTGTTGAATAATTGAGAAATCCGAATTAGTTGGACATTTCTTTATGTATGTCATTCAAAGAAACAAATAAGTAAAGCGATGGCAGGGGCATAATTTTCAACTTTTTAAATATAGGCTTACAATCTTCAACAGGTTCGACTATACACAGATTATACATATAGCTTTCAACTGCGATTAACCATTGGAGCATTACCCCACAGAACTACTCCATCATTTAAAAATGAGTGTATAATAACACTAGAATAGACGTTCAAAGAAGCTTAGAAAGTGTCTGGATGATGTAACACTTCATCCAGACACTTTCTAAGCTTCTTTGTTAATATTTTGCCATAGGTAAATGCTTTTGCCATAATAATGACACTCCTCCAAAACAGTTTTTGAACTTCTGGAAGTTCTGAGTACAAATTTTATTAAATCTCTATTGGTGAGAGTTGAAAATGAATCGCAAAATTCATTTTAAAGAGTGTCATTATTATTGCAAACGATTGTATCTACAAACCTCGAAAAATGTTCATCACATTTGCGCATTTGCTTCACTTTGTCTTTTTCTGATGAAATACCCTTATCCATTGTTATGACTCAATTCCAACATCTGTTTTTTTATTTAATACGACAGTCTAGAGCAGCAAACAACAATATGAAAATGCCAAGTCAAATTTTGTTTTGTAACGAGATCACTTCATTACGAAGAATGTGGTAATTAACAATTTATCTGAATTGGTAATGTGGTGGTTGGTTTTAGAAATGTATCTGTCGAACAATTAAAAAAAACAAGTGATAACTATATTGCATTACTTTTGCCTGACTTTATATTTTTACGTAGCATAGTACTTAAGAATACAATACCAAAGTGTTGGTTCAGATATGTTGGCGATACATATCTGGAGCATATTAATGCATTCCTAGATATTCTTGCGAAAAAAATATAATCGTATATTAGGACACAGCCCATTTGAATGACCAATAGATCGCAGGTCTCGCCACTACCTGACGATCTAGTCTTAGAGGAAATGAATACACCAACAAGAATATTAAGAAACGGAGGGATATATAGCAACCCTAGATTTGAATATACTGACAAAGTACGGTAATGGTACTATCTACAATTAGTCAAGAAATATAGGGTAGTTTTTCCTAAGACTAACTCCTATTGTATACAAGATATAATAGCATGAGGTGTAATGAACACAAGGAATAATAATAGTGAGAGGTCAACAGTAACGGCAAGACTTAAGGTCGATAGAGAGCATTCGATAAATCTCGGCAAAATCAAGATTTTAGTGAGACATAGAAAATTCATCTCTCAGCAAGGTTTTGTATAGAGGTATAAAACCCGCAATTTCAAAGCAATTTACCCGTAAACATCAAGGACCAATGATTTCGAACCGCGCATGGACCAATACTAACACCAAATATAAACACCAATCAGGAAACTTTTTCAGTTTCGAAGTTACTTCTGAGAAATAGAATGATAGATATGTCTCTCGAAACGTCAAGAAAGCAAAACCGACAACGTCGCGATCAACCTGAAAATTGTTCTGTCATTGATTTGAAGAAATCAGTAATGAATGAAGAAAAATTGACGTCATTAATATACTTGCTTTGATAACTTTTTTTGTAAATCTGGAAAAATATTGCAGATACAGAGATGAAGAATATATTCGCTGTACTAAGCTATGACAATGTTCATTGTTGTTTCAACACAATTGATTTTAATCAATTATGATGTAGTAGTGGGGTGTTTATTGAATTCTCTTACCTAGTCATACATAAGGTTGTCAGAACAGCGTCGTCTAATAAACAAGGATATATATTGCGGTAAGTTAAATAAATAATGTGTTATCTAAAAGGTGAGCAAATGATCTAGATGTCCTGCAGGTACAAGCTTTCCTCTTATTTCAGTCTTCTTGCGTTTGATTATTTTTCGTAGCGTAGCGTAGCCATAAATTATAAGTTGAGATTGTATTAATACAACAATCTCCGAGAGAAGTGCTATTTTTAAATGCAATAAAAACTGGTCAACGGTCGGAGTCTCAATTGTATGAAGTTCTAGGTAACAAAATAGAAAATTAGCATTCACATGCATGATAAAGGATGCGTTACGATTTTCTCACACTTTCTTAACAAGTTATACATTAGGTACACTATTGTAGCAGCTTTTTTGTTCATTTATTGATGCTGTTAACTAAATTGAAATAAATACGTGTTTTAACATTAATGTACCAAATTCCGACACCTTAAGGGTTTAAAAATTTTACATAAGAAGAATTAAGAAACGGGTGGTTTGTTTTTATATTCATAGAATTTTAGTACGTTTACTATTATATTATATGTTGACTTAAAATTTAAAGTAATTTAATGCCTTCCATTATGTTGCAATATATATCTACTACGAAATAAAACTATATTAACTTGTGAACCCGTCTACCAAATTACGACTAAAAAATGTTATATGAACAATCAATTACAATCCTACATGTACCAAATTGCGATCTGATTTAGGTCTTACCGACTGTGTTGGCCAAAATTCCGACCTGTAGAGAAAAAGCATTCTGACATTTTTATTTCTTAAAATTTTCTAAATTTTTTAGCTTAACTAACACGATCCTTGAAGGGATACAATCCGGATTCTGTACAGGAATAATCCAGGCAATCATTTAGAAGCTAAATTTTCTTCCAATTTTTTTGCCTCGATTTATTTAACCTCCACTTATGAACATGTTCCTCCATGATTATTTGACAGGTTTGAAACCAGCTGTATCTAATATTACAATATTTTGAATTCTACTGTACACTTTTTTATTCCTTGTTCCGTCTTAATTATAAACTCTGCTTGGGTCACTAAGAACATCCATGTAACTGTTACCCGAAAAATGTGCATGAAGTTAAACGAACTTCTAGTAGCTTCTTCTGAAACTTGAAACTTCTATATGGGGTTGATATGTCATTCTAAAATAAATGAGATCGATTCAACGTTCGGACTAACACTTTCAACAAATTATAGTTTTGTCACCGGAAAACTACCTATATATACCCATATAGTTGACTCTGATGATAACAATAATGTTATACTGCATCTTTGGTCAGAATAGTTTATGTTCCTGCCGAATCATTTTTATATATTTTTTTTAGTTATCCTTATCAATTAAATACATTTTTGGTAGTTGTATTAAATTCCCATGAAGCTGTTTTTTAACTACAATTTCTAATGACATGCAAGGCATTCTATAAAGATTTCTTGATGTAGCATTTCTTTATACTCCATTTTTAAATTGTGGCATCTGTAAAAATTACCTAATAAAATTCGGTAATAATATGTACACGATTCTGTTTTTCAATATCTCGTAGGATAGCAAGTTACAACCGAATGTAAAATTTCACGTGATCACCCTGTACATATGGACTGAATACCATATACTTATTCTTGTACTTAAATATTATACCAAAGTTGCAAAAGAATGATCAGAATCTATATATTTTTTAGATATGGATATTTATCTTATGCTTGTAATTACGACCCAGGAGATCATAGATGGCTCTCCATCAAGTAATTGTATACTTAATTCCAACCCCTTTAATTAAAAAAATTCAAATATGATTTTGAAAGTAACTGAATGATAGGAAATCTCTTCTTGACATATTTCCTTTGTATCTTTCACAAACATGCCGAAAGGATTTATTGCACTGAAAATATTTTCAAAATCTCTCAAACCAAATTGTATGTGTAAATACCTTAAAATTGCTCTACATAAGCAAGTCGTAATTGCAATATCTCCATTACAGAACTGAATTTCTTAGGTCGCAATTACCTGCAAATAATAATTAGTTAATGACAAATGATTTAATACAGGTTATAAATACGAAAATAAATGGTTTTCTCTGAAAAAATTTGCAATACAGGCTTGGTGTAGGTAATTCCTACCTACCCGGTCGTAATTTGAGGCAAGGAAAAATATTGTGTACGTAATTTACCACCGGCCGAAATTAGTTCTTTTCTACACATTCTATTAAAAAAGTTACAGCTTAAATTTTAATAATATGTTAGGAATTATTATTAAGCAGATATAAATTTATGTTCACTTGCCTACTCTTGCATCTAAAGCTTTAACAAATTTTATACACTCTTAGCACAGTAGACAAGCACTCAGGAGCATATTTACAAATGTGTTATTTTTGTTTCAAATTGATGATAAATCATAAAAAATTAAATGGTTATGGATAAATAAATGACAACTTGTCGTATTGTTGCAACAGCTACAGTTGACGGAAACGCTGTAATCGGAATTATGTATAGAGTCGGAGATTGGTACATTAACCTTATTTTTAATTTTTTTAGGGATAAATAGATATTTGAGGTCGCTGATTTTATTTTAAAATTAATATATGTGCCAATGATTCTTGAATGGTAAATGGTAACTATGAGATACACAAGTCTATTTCATAATAATAGGTTTATATCTAATTGGAACGAAATAAAAATATTTACTTAGGTACATAAAAAGATTTTTTTTATTTTGTAAGTAAATTTTTTGTTGAGTGAGTTCTAATATTCTATTCTGTTGTGTTTCTGGAAATGACCGTACTTCTCAGATGGTAGAAGCAGTCAATTTAAGAATTTTAGGTCGCTAAAATCGAAAACATAGTCTTGGCAAATTTATGCGCAAATTAGCGCTATTGAGTAAACATCTTAAAATAAAATATCTGTATATAAGATTTCATCAGGTGACCACTATTTAAGAAGCCTATTTTTAGGAATCTATCTAATTTGGTACTTCCTGATCAAGTTTTAATATGATCCTCTAGTGTAAATATTTTTTAATCGGCTGTCAGTGCCACACATTTTACGACTATATTTTTACACATTTACTCATACTGACAGTCGAACGTCTCTGCAGGAAGCAACATTTTTTGGAATAAAATAAAATTTTATGCTACACAGAAACAGCAAAATACATACAATATGTTTACCGATTCAGTATTTGGCGTACAGTGACTCCATTATAAATAAGTAAACAACATATTATAATATTGTTTAAATAAGGAAGGCTTGAAATTATTAGAAGACAGAGGTTTATTTATTTATTCAAATATTGCAATTAACAGACATAATTCGATTACAATCATTAACAAAAATCACAGTCTCCATGTGAGAAGCCAATAGCATACATAGAATAATAACAAACAAAAAAACAACAATACTATTATATTATGTTGTTCTATACCACACTAATTTTTATGAATATACAGGGTGTTTTACAAGCTCTATGACAAACTTTGGCAGAAGGTAACTGGGTTAATGTAGTTTTTTTTTGTTACATGAACATAGATCCGATTCGTTTGTGTTTAAAAGTTACATTACATTTTAAAAAATATAATTTCGTATTTCAAAAAGTAGCCTGGTAAATAAAAATGATGGTTGCTATAACAATAATTGTTTTTGAACCTGTCCAGTAGGTACGTTTATTTACGTTTCTTATAGAGAAAACCAAACAATAGATGCATATTTTAAAATACTTAAACAAATAAAAGTTTCCTCGTTCTGAAAATTACAAGAATTTATTTTATACGAAATGCCTTTAGTACTGTTTCATCTAAATGATCATTAAAGTTTAATTCAGAATCCAACAATATTTATATCAAGCTATTTGATAATTTTCTTATTGGTAAGTAATGACATATTCATATTTACAAGAAAACGTAATACAGACACATTTAGTTACATTAAACGATAAATAATTTTGTCCCGATTACTGAAATATAAAATATACTATAAAAATCATTTTGTAAAAGGCAACAATCAGCCAATGATTAAATTCTCTTATAAATTTTAAAAGCGTCTGCAAACAACTGACAATGTAAATGTTGAATCACATCAGGTAAGTCATTTACCATTCATAAAAAAATAATGGCCGCAAAGTTGTGATAAAATAAAGATAAAGAAATTGGTCAGTAAATGTCTTTGTCGTTTCTCTAGTATCCTTTACATGTATTATTTATCTAAAATGTTTTCAACATTCAATGTTTATATTGGAATTTCTGTAATGCAAATTTTTTAAATTAAATTGGATACCTATAGTGGTTTTTAGGGCAACCCAGAAAATCACTATGTATCAAATTAAATACCTATTATGAAAACAGTCAAGTGAATTATTTTGCGGAAACACAGCACAATGTTTGGTTTAGACAACAATGTTTTGTTGAATCTAGAGATTTTCTTTCTCATCTGTCTTATGTTTGAAGTTAGTTTTCATTAACTACAGTATTAATAATAACGTTTTAAATAAAATATATAATGAAAATCAAAACCTTTATTGACGAACTGGATGACAATTTAGATTTGTTTGTTTATACCACTTCTACTTACTTTGATGCGTTCCTAGTGGATATGTAGATGTCTAAGAATAGTTATGTGAAATGGGCCATTCTTAATTAAGTAGGCTCATACAAAACAGCAATTCGGAACTTCTAAGCAGGAAGGACGTCGACCCGCGGGATTTTGGAACTAAATGTCTCTATTTTCGTCACTTTGGAAACGATCGTAGTTTAAAGACCGTCTGTAACACCTGCCGTGATGTAAGGATTTATATAACTAAAACAATACTTAATATTAGGTTGTAATTTGGTTTTCGTTTAATAAATATCCATTATTTTTAAAAGATTCATAATTTATAAGATTACGAGTATTTATAATGCTACATTTTGATTGGCTCAAGATGTTTGTATTAATGTAGGTACTCGTTGGAGTACCATAATACAAGGTTTAAGTTTTTACAAATACAATTTTGTAAAAGTAAAGTCAAAAAGAGCAGTTCAAAAATGATTTAAAAATATAATTCAACCTGCTTTTACCGCTCTTGTTATTAATTATTAATGGAAATAATTTGTGGTTTGTATTATATTACAACAAAAGTTTCTGCTTCTTGCCCGTTTTGAATTTGTAAGTTATTGGCAGCAGCTATGATTTGCGTAAATCATCAATAGTATCCACTTCGGTGCAATATACTTCATTTTTTAATAAAAAGAAGTTCAAATGATTTAAAGTCGGGAGATCGTGACGGCCATGGTCCCGGTCCTCCTCGTCCAATCCCTTGGTTCCCCAATTCTTGGGCACGCGATACATGGTACGGATATAATTGAGCCTCGTGTATGATAGGTCACACTGCTGCAATACGCCGTGTATGCCCTGGACCTCCATCTCTTACACAATTCAGTTGCAAATTTTTCATGTCACGCCTGCGTTTGCCCTACACTTGCACTCACTGCACACCGTTATAAGTAGCTGCATTTGGCACATGTTTACACATAAATTAAAACGATATAAATCAACTGCAAGTTGCAATACAGGTAAACCATTTTTAAAATTTGGAAAACTAATGTAAATACTTGCATCACAAAAAAGTTAATACGATACGAAATGGATTATTTGAAATCGCCTGGCTAGAGACTACAGCAGCCCAGCGATGTAAAAGTTGAAACTACTAGAATTTCAATAATTTTTTTCTCGGAAACTATAAGGATTTTATAAAAAAAATATTTTAGGATATTATCTACATTTTTCATGGCCCATTTATTCTCAATTTGTTTAGATAAGTAAGATCTGAATCATCCTGTAGAACACTATTTACTAAAAAGTAACGTATATACTGTAGTCAAGAGTACAGGTTCAGCCTTTCGGGTTAATGATCAAGTTGGAGTTGTATCTTTATCTTTATCTTTATCTTTATCTTTATCTTTATCTTTATCTTTATCTTTATCTTTATCTTTATCTTTATCTTTATCTTTATCTTTATCATTATCATTATCATTATCATTATCATTATCATTATCATTATCATTATCATTATCATTATCATTATCATTATCATTATCATTATCATTATCATTATCATTATCATTATCATTATCATTATCATTATCATTATCATTATCATTATCATTATCATTATCATTATCATTATCATTATCATTATCATTATCATTATCTTTATCTTTATCATTATCATTATCATTATCATTATCATTATCATTATCATTATCATTATCATTATCATTATCATTATCATTATCATTATCATTATCATTATCATTATCATTATCATTATCATTATCATTATTATTATTATAGATCATTAATATAAAATACATTTTGTGTTTCATCCAGACTCGAAGTATTCATTTTGGAAAGTAGTGAATGTCTTTGCTTTGCAAAGAACTGCGCGTTGAAAAAAGACAATGAAGAAAAATTTTACTTGAAAGTTAAATAATATTTTGAATACCTATATTTGGACGAATATTGTTACTGGAAAATAATTCTTATAATACTCAAAACATGTTCAGCATAAGTTTAACCTCAGCATCATTAAACTTTTGGATATTTTCCCATTGATATCATATCAATAGAATTTCTCTTCACTACTTATCCTTGCATGACCGTTAACATACAAATAACTTGACAGGTTGAGTAAAATTCAAGGAACTGACTCGAGTTTGTAGAAATGGCTTTAAAGTAAAACTACATTTCATCCTGAGTTATGGGCTTTAGTTCTCATTTGGTTGTATCTTAAAAAATATAATACAAAAAATAGCAGATTAGGTGCACTGCATTCTTTTTCGTCTTAGCTTTAAAATACGTCTTTAAAAATTTGTGTTAGCGTAAGCCACTAACAAGAAAAGTACTTCTAGGAAGGCAGTGATGCATTGAGGTATTTTTATGTAAGTATCGCAAAAGATTATTATAATTTATGAGGAGTAACAGGTCTGTATATCGGACTGCAAATGCTTCTCGTGGCTAGGGAATAATACATTTACACAAAAATACTTGTACAAAAAATAATTTTGCATTCCTGTAAGTATTATGTGTGAGATATTTTAAATATGAAATATTTACTGTAAACTAGATTTTTTTTTATTAAAATCAAACCGTTACATTATTTTACAAGAAATCAAGCTATGAACTTTAATGTGATTTTGAATAGAATCATTTGTACATAGTTCTATTAATTATGTCCTGTAATGAAATAATAGCTAATGGCGAGGCTAATGGCGCGTGAGAAAGAAAGAGAATGCGCTATAAAATACTGATTTCGCCCACGAAATATAAACAATATTTTTTTGTCCAACTGTCCAAAGTATTTGCCACTGTAGGCTTATTATTTTTCTATATATTTTTTATCTGAAGTTAGTGTCAATGTCAAAAGTGACATGATCGTGAAAAAAAGTACACGAACTGTGCACAGAAACTTTTTCACGTTTACGTGTTTTTGTTTCCACTTTTACACGCTAGCGAGCTTTTGTTTATCGGTGTTAAAAAATGGAGTAATTTTGCGTATCCATAGCAATTAAAAAAAGCCATCTTTTTTCCAATGGGATAAAAATACATTTATCTACAACTGTCACATAATGACTATGATTTGACACTGTTTGCAATGTTATAATGACACATTATCCCACATGTGCTTTTTTAAATTTATTAACGCATCCAAGTCGATAATGATCTATTGTAAATTAAATTAGACATTTATTAAATAAACAAAATATGTAAGATCATACGAAAACTCGTTTATAATACATTGAGAGTAAAATATTTAAAACTGTATAAACCAGGTGTTAACATGCCTAACAATTTGCTTGAATAGGTGAAAATATTTTGAGTGTATACATAATTTTTAAATGTTGATGAAATAACTTTGGATGTTGAGGGAACACGTTCATAGCCGTTTGTTTTTTGTTTTCAGTAGGTTTTGATGTAGCCTTCAACGACACAATTAAACTCTCATCTATCGTGACTTTTTATGATCTGCCATATATTCATATAAAAGAGAGGTTGAAAATCGCCGAAAACACTGCCCAGTACACGCATTTGGATTAGGCAGTTTACGAAATCGTGCAATGCGTTTTGGCATTCTACCAACAGTATTTATACTAATTGTTTTATATCGAAGAAAAAAGCGTACATGGTCACAAGATTCATTTCTTAGTTTGACGTATTTTCTTACCAGTTCTACTAAATTCAATATTTTCAAATGTTACAATAAAAATCTCTAGACACTTTTGATTTGGCATTGGGTATCATGAGTTGGAAGCATAGCATCTTTCATATGTTCTACAAACAGATTTGTGAGTTCCTTTTTTGACATGCGCCCACCACCAATAATCAAAATAACCTAAAATAAATATTGGTTATAAAACTTCCTTACTAAAAACATATTTGGAATATAGTTCCAATCATCATCGGCATTCATTAGAAATCTGGATATTTAGTTCTTTATTTCTTAGGTTTCTACCCTTGAGATTTTCACTAAGTTTTTTTTTGATATCTGACACCTACCACGTACTTATGTATTATACAAACGTTATAAATCTAATACTATATCCTTTTATCAAACAAACATTTGGCAGATAATAAGGGTTTTGCATAACTTAAATGTTCATTTCAGGTACAATTTTTTTTGGGAGACCTAATACTTGGGTTTACTCTATTAAAGTCGGAAAAAATCATTGCTGAATGCGGTTTTTAGGGAATATTGACTTTCGATATATCTTTATCAACGTAGCTACGAAAATGTATATTGTAAGTTGTGTTGTAAGCCAAACATTATTTTCTTTTCTATATGTCATATATGAAACCAAATTTAGTAATGGTATTCCAACAGTTACTTACAGTTACAAAAATTGTTAATAGACCATTAGTAATCACATTTACCCTTAATTTATCAGAATATTTTCTTCATTTTGACCAAATTTCTGGTCTGGTAGTCGATAATGGTGGGATATGTAATAATAATCTACTAAACTTAAGTAGCTCAATTAACAATTTTTTTTTTGTTTCAGGTAAATATTCACTATACTTGCAAGCTGAAATGGATAGGTAATATTTGTTATATATAATTAATCATACTGAATTTATTATTCAATATTTTAGTAACACATAAAATCTGTATTCAAGGTTAATTATGACTAAGTACAAAAATTTTAACCACGTGATCAGGAAGACCTAAAAGACAATAAAAAAATTATTCCAGAATTTTAGCTCGATATTTAAAAAATGGGGCAAAACCCTCTTTTCCTACGGAAAGTCGGCGCCTGATACGTATCGACTGAGATGGCTTAGATTCATAGATAAAACTTACACCTGTCAACAATATCTACTACCTTGCAGTCGTTTTTTTGCAGCATTTCTAAATGCAGAAACTACAAAAATTAACATTCTTATTAGTTACAATACCTGATAGATAGGTAGGTAACAGTTAATACGGTTAGCTCCACTATTTGCATTCGTTTTTCATTATTTCGTTTCAAACTGGCAACACTACAACATTTCCATTTATTATAGCCACTGACTACCGATAAAACACACTTCCTGTAGGTACAGCTCAATAAAATACCTATTTATTATAACAAAATCGAACGAAAGGAATAGATATAGAAAACTTTTAATGTACCCGCGTCAGGCTTGTGCGGGAAAGTATCTGCACCCAACACAAATTTCTTTATTTAATACATATCTATAAAACGTTTAAAAATTAAAAAAGGCACTAGAAACTGAAGAAGAACACAAAACTATAACGTAAACACATGGTAAACACAGGAATTGAATTACGACGACTGGAAATTTTACGGTTGTGTTGCTAGTTGCCTACGTTACCTACTCTCTTTCTATAAACGTGTGGCGGACAAGCCGCGTTAAATAAGGATTTAATTTAATATCGAAAAACTTTTTTTGCTTTATAAATAAGTTTGGAATTTTTTTGAAGGGTTATTCCGTTAATTCTTAATTTTCTCTATCTCCTCTCAAAATATTTGTACTTAGTCATAGTTAACCCTGTATATTAATGTAACTTTTACGTCAATGTAACTACTTAATTATTTATATATTTATTTACGGTTATCCAGAAGTATGTACCTACCACTTTATTGTACATGGCTGTACAGATATTTGCAGAATTTGAATGTAGTGATTTATGTTATATGTCCAGTAGGTAACTTATTATAGTACAGTATGAGTTGTTTTACGGACGAAGCAGGCAGAAGCCGAGTTATTGCCGATTTATTGTAAACATTTCTATTGTAACATTTTTTTGTACAAGTTCTGAACAATTTGTTAAATTAATTCCAGCAGATGATAAGTGGGCTGTATTTCTAGAAAATTTATTTTCTGAGGGCTTGAACTTGGTGAAGGGCTATCAATGCCTGAAACGTTACCCAAAATATTAGAGGTCATTTTTTTCTTACTTTCATTGGAATCTTCCATATAGCTTTCTGCCACTGTGTTAGAGCGCCATGCCTATCAGCTCCTGAATCTGCAAGTAATGACGCAAACGATTTACGAAAACAATGTGCAGCATATTGTGTAGGATTTGGAAGGCCCAGGAACAATGCTCTATTACATTGCATTTTCCCAAAAGTCCCACCTGGCTGCTTGATATGACTGAGTATGACTTGTGTTGTTTGACCTCATCGTTATATATCTTCGAACTATTTCCACCATATTTATTTCTTCAATATTTCCGTTTAATTTAACTTTAATATTTTGTAGGTGCAAATTTGTCAATTCAGTACGTCTGCAGCCACCTGCAATCCCCATCATCAATGCTACTTTTATCATAAAATGAGTTATATCGTTAAATTCCTGCAAAAATTGAGTAATGTTTTCTTTTGTTAAAATCTTAGTTCTTTTTTACTTTTTAGAAACGCAATTAAATTGACGTACTAATATCCGTATTTTTCTTCATTGATATAACTGAACGTAGCATAGAATAATATACCCAAAGCGACAAAGGCTATATTGAAATAATCAGCCTTATGCTCGGAATGTGATGTAGCGCATGCGCAGTGTCGATTATTTCTTTGACATTAGTACCTATATAACCGAAATAAAATCTACCATATAAATGAACTGCTCGGGTGATGTTTTTTTCTTAGAAGGTGTAGCACATGACATGTCTTCAGATAGTTCCGTTCCCCTTGAAAGAATATAACAAACTAAATTTCTCCACAAAACTACTTGTAATAGAAATAAAATTTTATAAATTACGTTATTTGGGTTTTTCTAAAATCTACACCTGGACAACAATTATTGTCACCGCTTCATGTAAATATTTCAGTCATCATCACGTATTTGCATTAGTAAAAGCCATAAACGACCCATTTATCAGGTTAGGTTCACTAAACGTCAGTTGGACTTTAAAGGTCAAATTAGCATGATAAATGCGGGGTTGCCGTTGTACCGGAGGCGCGTCAGATAGACGTTCGCCTTTACGATTTGTTGGCACTTCTACATGAGTTACAGAATACCAATTTGTGCCAAGGATCAACGCGGTAGATATTGAACAATCCGATTTGTAAATATTATGATTCGATCTGTGCATTTCTATTCGATTTGTACAGGCATTTACTTATTTTTATTCACCCTGCGCATTATTATTATTATTATTTCTTTCGATATTTTTTCGGGGGTTTAAAAAAAAATTTTTTTGCCCCTTTGAAGTGGCGCCCGCGTGCGTTACACGCGTTGCACGCCCGGTTACAGGGGGCCTGACTGTAATCCTATAATGTTCCATTTCCCGGCCGCAAATGGCTCTGGGAAATAGGTAAGTTATTTAGCGGATAGTTAAATAAAATCTTTTCCCGTAAATTCGATTAAATATCTTGGAGAAATGTGGCGAATTTAATGCTGCCGATCATAATTTTACATTTTACATTTAAAAACATATTTTATATTTACTATGAACTACTGTGGCATCAATTAATAAGACTTTACGATGATTTTTATTTAAGTATTTAATATGTAGGACTCACATAATAAAACTGAAAGGATTTTTGTGAGAGAATACATTTCTGACTATGATTAATGTATGTATAGGAACGACTTATTTACACAACGCCATATACTTCAGTAAGTGTAAACTAATTACTCTTTGAGAAGTCAGAGCGTATAATATCCGACGAAGGTCACACGCTCAAAAATATAAAAGCTCCATTTGAAATTCTAATTTATAATAATGTATTTACATAGGTAAGTGTTATCATCTCACCAGTCGCTGTGAAATGTGAGACAGTATAATTTGCCTTTTAATACATTTTAACTTGAATTTTTAATGAATAACCAATCTTAGAACAACCGCAGGCTGCAGTAGAATTTATACACCTAAACCAGCATGTTTAGTGTGGAAGGAAATAAAGATGACTCCGTCAAACAGTGATAACAAATTAGAGGACACCAGAGATCAAATGAAATAAACAACTGTCACATAATAATTATACTTTTGCTAAAAGTGCATTTGAAAACTGCCATAGATATTCTTATTAATATATTTATTATCAATATTGTCACTAGTTTTGAATTAATTTCGTCTCCTTCTAGTGACCATATTTGCAGTGATACTGATAAACAAGATGATTCAGAACTTATCGAAAAAGAAATTTTTGAATGCACAGGGGACTCATACAAATACAACTTTGTAAAAAAAATCAGAAAGGGCAGTTCAAAAATGATTTAAAAATACACTTCTGCACAGTACTAGAAACTGGTTCACTGTAAAATCTGACAAGACAGAACACGCAATCGGCGACAAAAAACTGAAAGAAATTCCCAAGAAGTAAATAACATTTTATAATGCCTATTTTATACAGCAAATTCAGCGGTTTCTGCCGCTATTGTTATTAATTATTAATAGAATCACTTTGCGGTTTTAATTAATAAAATAGTTTGACATACCTGATGTCACAGCAACAAAATTTTGGGCCCGTCTCACCCATTTTTTACAAACTAACAACTAATGTTTCTACATCTTGTCTGTTTTGAATTCGTTAGTTATCGGCAGCAGCTATGGTACGTTGGCATAAATCATCCATAGTGTCCACTCCGGTGCCATACACTTTATCTTCTTCGGCCAATTCCACGGTATTAATACTTGGACACGCTGTACATGGTACTGATATGATTGAGCCTCGTATTTGATTTCCACACTACTGCAATACGCCGTGGACGCCCTGGACCTCCATTTCTTCCATGAATTGGTTGCAAATTACCTGTGTTACGTCTGTGTTTGCATTACACTTGCATTCACAACACATCCTTGTAAAAGTAGCTGCATTTGGCACATGTTCAAATAATTTTAGGCATTTAGAACTGAATAACATAGAACTTAGCAAATAACGGAAATGTTATGTCATGCCACCTGCGAATATTCAAAGTAACTGAAGTAAAACGACAGAAAGCGGTCTAACCAACAAATTTTTAGGTACATAAATATTTCAAAATACTTAGTTCTGCATATAAGATTGTTCACTTTTGCTTATGCGTATGTGAAAATAATTTTTAAAATGTGTGGTTAGAATAGCAAAATAATATGTGTTTTACAAACACTTTTTCAAAGGTTATTAAGGTAAATGTCCCGATTATCGACCATGTCCCGATTATCGACATAGTTTCCATATTTTTTATTCAAATTAGAAATTGTTAAGCATATTTTTTTGCGACCGTAATAAACATATTTTTTCAATATTCGCCTTTATTCTAAAAGTAATTTCTCGCGCACAGATATAAAGAGGCACGCCTGACGAATACATGTTCCGTCGTATGTCAGACATCGTGCAGTGCGCAGCTCTCACTAAAGTAAGTAAGCCATACCAACTTATTTCCAACTTGTTTATTCACTACATCCATATCTAATATCTAGTTCCAGTGATTTTTTGTGCATAATAAAGTTTGCTGAATAAATATTTAAGTAAAAATTTTGATATATAAACGTATAATCTAAAATATTTGCTATGTCGATATTGGCCTAATTATCGACACCCTCTGTCGGTAAATGGGTCAGACACATCGGATATTAAATAGGAAATTATAATTATTAAATTAATGTTACGTATTTGGTTTTAAGTTTATAAAATGGAAAAAGCCTTGATCATTCACGTATCGGATTATCGACACTTCATTTTCTTGATAATAAAGCTGGAAACAGGGCTAATACACGTAGGTCGATATTACGACAGTTTCATGTCGATAATAGGGCAATACTTTTTTGTTTTCAGAAACTCAGCTTTTATACGAAATAAACATGTCTAAAAGGTTGTTGTATTCAGAAAACGACATGTTCAAAGCCATAGAGGCAGTACAAAGTGGTATGTTTATCCGCAAATCAAGTACTACGTATCAAGTTTCACGAACAACTTTAATCGACAAATTAAAGGGAAGGGTTTCTGAACGTAAAATAGGCCATCCTTCAATTTTAACCCCAGAGGAAGAGCGTCACCTTGTAACTTGGATTGTTTATTCAGCTAGGCAGGTTTTCCAATAACAAAAACCAATTGTAGGACATCGTATAGCTTCTAATCAGGAAATTAAAAAAGAAATTCCCTTTCCCAACAACAAGCCACAAAGACATTGCCATGAGACAATTTTTTAAAGCGTCATCCAGAAATTTCTTCAAGGATCTCATACAATTTCACCATCCAACTGCGATGAGACGGCAATGTTTCTCAGTCCCAAAAGTGGCAAGGCATTGACATGGAAAGGCGAAACAACAGTGTACAGCGTCATTAATAATGATGAGAAAGAATGTCTTTACTACAGTGATCGTTTGTAACGCCGCCGGAATATTAGCACCCCCAATGATCATGTATGCATTAAAAAAATTCTTAAACATATTTGTGACAAAGTCCCCCTATGTAATTATTAAATACGAGAACAGTTTTTCCTGGACTGATAACAAATATTTTAGGCGAAAGAAGTTTTGATTATTTAAAATATGTGGTGAAGTCTATGGTTCCCAGTGGTGGAAACTGGAGATGGCCTAAAGATGATGATTTTTTGGACTATCACAAAAATGATGTTGTGATGAAAATACCGAAACCTTCACTTATTAATAAAAGAGGTATATACTCAGTTCGAGATATGGCTGTCTTCAAAATAATCTGTACTAGTATTACTTAATATGCTGTGTAATATATAATTGTACCTTTTATATGTACCCGTTTTTTTTTAATTAAATATAGTTTATTTGACAAATTCTCCTTTTGTTACTATCTACAGGGTCGACAGCAACCCATGTCGATAACTGGATCCCACCTATGTCGATAATAGGGACATGCCTGTTTTAAGACGGTCGATAATTGGGACAAACGTACATTAATCAATATTTTTCTTGATAAATTGAAAATAACTTAAAAATGAAGAAAATAAAAATCAAATTTAATTAAAAGAATATTCAGATAGTTTAACTGTGTCAAGTTGTGTGTTTATTACTCAAACATATAATTTTAATGAGCCATCAAAGGTGCAAGTTAGCCTTAAGTGGTCGATAATTGGGACATTTACCTTAATTTATTTGAGCGGAATTTGAATAGAAAAAATGGATAAACAAAACATCTAGAATTTTTTTTGTTACTTTTGTTCTACTTGTTTTATTTTCCGAGATTTGTGTACCTAAAAACAGTATGATCATTTTACGGTTAGAAATACGGTGACCTTAATACATCTTGTTTTTGCAGCCAAAAATATTTATACTGTGTGGCTCTAAAGCAATTTGAGGAAGAAAATTATATCAAATTGAATTTAATCTCAACATCAACTTTTTCGTAATAAATGTTAGAGGAATAGTTTTGAATAAACACATTTGTTGGATTCGACAGCATTCAAAAGAAATCATGAGGTAAGAAACCGAATACGTGCCTCATAAAATTCTAATGAGTTGCGAGTTGCGCATATTTAGTGTTTCATGTTTCACGTTCGCTTTCAAACTAAAAATGTATTTCAAAATATTTAAACAAATATGAAATTTAAAATAGTTTGAGATGTGCCTTTAATTTTTCTTACTTCACATTATTTTTTGTGAGAGAATGATCAAGAATTTCCTAATTTATTTGTAATTTAAAATATGATTCACCTAATAGAAATAGTTAACATTATAGAAAATTAAAAAGACATAGCATGGTAATTTTTCAAGTGAAATGAGAAATTTATAAAATAAAATGCATTGTGGAGAAGAAACAATTATAGAGAAAAGAACTGATCGATTGTAATGTGATCATCTCTGTTCTCATTTTGCAGCACAAGTTGAAAAGCAATATTTCTATATGTGTATTTTTTTAAATGTAATTCATCAAGAATTATACGTACCTACTGAAAATATAAACAATAATTTCATTTTCAACTATAATTATATTGGTTGCGCCAACGAGACAATAATAAATGATGTATACCTAAGCTTATACGGTGACTTTTATTATCCTATAAATGAAAAATTCTTGTTTTATTATCTGATTAATTGCAAGCGTACTCATCATTATACTGATAAAGCTTATATTAATGAAAACCAACAAAAATAAAAAGATTTGATTTATTTTTGTTAGAAACGGACATTAGATACTTTAATTATATCTGATTATTATGATAAAAGGGTGAAACATGATGATGGCGAACCTAGTATTTTCTATTTCTTCTTCTTCTTCTAATAAGTCTTGCATTGTTTCTAACAAGGTACCTAATATTTGATGCTTATTAATTGTACGTACATTATTAAGTAGATGTAAACAATATTTATTTATCCAACAAGTGCAAAAAGTAAGTGTTTATTGCACGCAACCTGAAATTGTCCAACGAGGTCGTCAGGCCAAGTTGGACAATACGTCGAGTGCAATTAAACACTTTTTGTACGAGTTGCATACAATATTTTTCTACATATTATGCAAAAACCTAAAAATGTATAATTTGTAAGTCAGTTGATATTCAAAGGAAACTGCTTTTATTTTTAATAAATTGCATTTTCTAATAATTTCGTAATCCAGTATGTAATAAATATGATTGAAAATAATATAAAATATGCAATTGCTTACAATATAATACAATCTCACCAGAAAATGGACTAAATATGATGTCGATTGAATGTTTATATTTGTCATGACCACAAAACGCTGTAGTAGAATGACAGATGACTACAATAAATTTTATATTGCACTAGTGCAATAAAGAACCAGTTTTTTCATAAAATATAGTTCAATAAAGGTTTGATTTTTGTATGAACTTAGAAAAATAATATTGATCTACAACTGTCGTATAGGTAATGACTATGATTTGACAGTATTTGGAATGTCATATTGACTTACTTTATCCCACATGCTTTTTATAGAAATTTAAGCATCAAAAGCTGTAAGGGTTGTTTCCTGGTCCAAGGCAAAAGTTTTGTAGCCGAGGGTACCGAGGCCTACCAATTTTGTTTGAGACCGGTAGTTCTTAACGCTTGTAGTGCTTAAGTTTTTTTGCACGATCCATGCAATAACCAAATTAGTTGGTTTAAATAATTTTTAGGTTTAAATTTGTTTAATGTCAAAGTGACAATTCTGTGACAACAATCACCACAAAGTATAAGTTTGTACTTTGTGACAATCACTTACTAAAATATCTGACCACACAAGTAACTTGGTGATAGTCATATCTGGAAAAATAATTAGTTGAGTCGCTTGAATTATTACCTATCAATTTTGCCTTCCGATCGTTAAGTGACTATTCTTACAAATCTGTCATTTGTAAGCACAACTTAGTATTCCTTTTAGTCCAACCAGTAAATACATTAAATTGACGGATCGTGCAAAAAATTATTGACGCACTCAATTAACATTGTGAATTAAATTAGACTGAAATTAGACATTTAATAAATAAACAAAATATGTAAAATCATACTAAAACTCATTTATTAAATACATTGACAGTCAAACATAACATAATTTTTATATGTTGAAATAGCTTTGGATGTTGAGGGAATATTTTCGACTTCCAAAGGAATATTATATCGCTTTGGTCTAGAATTTCCATAAGCGTTCATTTCTTGTTTTTAGTAGATAGAAGTTCCGTTGTAGCCTTCAGCGACATAATTAGATTTCCAGCCACCATATCTTTTTATATTTAAGAAATCTTCCCCAGAATCGGCTAAAGAGAGGTTGAAGATAGCTGAAAACTGTGCCCAGTATACGCATTTGGATTAGGCAGTTTAAGAAATCGTGCAATCTGGTTTGGTACATTGCCAAAAGTATACCAATAGTTGCTTGGTACATTTACCACCTTTATATCAAAGAAAGAAGCGAACATGATCACAGTTTTCAGTTCTTAATTTGACGTAGGTATTTTCTTACCAGTTCCACTAAATTGGAGTAATCAATATTTCCAGATGCTACAAAAAACCCTAAACACTTTTGGTTTGGTATTGGGTATCATGACTTCATAGCATATTCCTTCAGATGTTAAAAAATTCTCTAGACCTTTTGTTTTGGTATAGGGTATGATGACATGAACGCATAGTCCTTCATCTTTCACATGTTCTACAAATAGTTGTGAGTTCTTCCCGCCGACATGCACCCGCCAAACCAATAATAAGAATAACCTAAAATAAATATTGGTTATGAAACTGTTTTTTTAGTAAAAATCAAAATTATAATATAGAACTTCTTCCTCAATATCGAAGGGAAAAAATCATCGCTTGACTTATATTTACACTTATACAATAAATACGAGAAATAATTCAATGACAACTATGTTTATACCCGTGTCTTCTTAATATATAGATTTTTACATTGTGTTGTACCAGAATATAGATTATATATAATAATACTAATTATTGTTGTAGATAAAACGTTGTACGCAATACATGTGCTACCACATTATTATCGCACTTATATAACTTCACATGCGCACACTGATAAAAAAAGTTATGTAATTTTGTAAATTAAATAAGTACTGTAATATTACAGAAATAAACATGGATAAAATTCCATATTATGTTACGTGACTATTATGCTAAATTCCATCATAAATTTGTCTCACTATAATTTGTATTGATTTTTACATTGTAATTTTTAGGTTAGAATTGTAAAATATAGATATTTCATTTTACTGAACAGATAATTTAAATGTTCTTATATTTTATATATACTTACCTTTATAACTAACATTGAAAAATATGCATAGAGAAAACTTTTTTATTAACTAATATTATTTCACATATATGACTGAATATCAATGTGTAAAAAATTTAAAAATACGTACATGTTAAAAAAGTGTAGGTATATTCCAAAGAATTCATCAATAAGTTCAAATATTTACATTTTGTTAAACCTGAATAGTGTAACAGAAGCCAATTTAAAAATGTATTATATTATTTTTGTAGTCATATGGAGAGTGTATTGATAGGTGAAGTCAAAAAGAGGGTGAAGTTTTTTCTTTTAATGTCATGGGAAAAAGTATCTGCTTGTTAAAATGTACCAAAGTAGCTAGTCAATATAAGATGCAGGATATTTCTTACTAACAAATTATTAATTATTAGAAATACAGTAGCTTTTATGTGAATTACATTTTTATATCTAAATAGTTAAGAAAGCCTTCTCAATAGCAGAAATAACTTCTATGTAGGAAGAGTTTTTGAGTGGAATTTGTCCATCCATCCTCTAAATGTGAATTATCCATCCTTCTCTGTAAAAGTGTTTCGTTCATCAATCATCTAAAAATGTATTGCAATGTAGATATTTCATTCGCATTAGAAAATATGTTGAATATTTTCGCTGAAAGTACTACATAATTATTCTTGAAACATTAGCATATATTCCTTGGTTTTTGCAAGTATTTGTAGATAAACGTATATATGTGTGGAAATAAATATTTGTAGCTCGAATTTTAAGTACCTACAGTAAAATAACACAGGCACACAAAAAAAAATTCTGTGCCCAAGCTCCGGCCTATGTATTTTTGGCTCCCAAAATCGATCCCGGGGTCGGTATAGCCCAGAAGTTCCATATTTGCGCGCTACATTAAAAAAATGACCAAAATATGACCATTACCTAGAAATAAGCGCAAAGCTTTATCTCCGTGCCATTGAAGGGTCCAAACATCATGAATCAGTTGTTGGATATGACTTCGCACATCCCAATTGCTACTTGAGGGCCACGAATTGGCAGAAAATTGGTCCTAAAAATTTAAAGTTGTCAGAAAAAATCATGTGATCACCGTATTCAGGATCGAATTGATTTAAGAGGATTGTCTTCATGTAGCATCGCACAGAGAATAAAGACAAAAAAAAAGCAAAATTAAAAAAAAATAAATAAAAAAAGTAAACAAATAAAAAAAGAAAGGAGCTACAATAATACTACTTCCTACGTCAACGTCGTTAGCTTTGGGTCACGCCAAAGGAAAGTAATTGTGCCCTGTTCACAAATTTTTATGGAACTGCAACCCTGCTAATGACGTTGACGTAGGAAGTATTGTGGCTCTTTTCTTTCTTTCTTTCAACAGTACCCGGGATTGGTTTCAGGAGTCAAAAATACATGGGGAGCCATAGGTCGGAGCTCGAGCACAGAACTTTTTTTATTTGTGTGTGCCTGTGTAATTAACGTAACTACAACTAATGTTAATATCGGTTGTAAACAATTACTATTTTTACTGTCATAAAGGTAAATATATTGTTTGAAATGAATGTTGTCTGCTGAGACACATGTAATGGCGTAATTTTGATGTAAACTTGTAAACAGCGTACCGTTTCAGTTTCTATGATATTTATGAATCGCATAATATATGAATTCGTACAAACTGCAGGTGCACACGAATATCCCACAAAAAGTCCTTATTAATGAACCGTATATGTTTGTCTACTACAGGTTAACGATACAACTAAAACGTATTAGTTTAGAGGTTAGGTTGATGTGCCTCTACGCATGTGCAACAGAAATCACAAGAAAACGTCTGTAAAATTTAACAATAATGTTACGGAAGCTCACCTACCTTTTTAGTTTGTTAATTATGTTCCTGTTTGCGTTAGAATTTATCATTTTTGTAATACCTTTATTTTGACGTTTTCCGGAATATTTCAGGCTATATTTTATTTGTTTCTCGACACGTTCTCGAGATCGCAGAAGCTTCGAGAATTCTAAAAATCTATATATGCGGATCAAATCTGCCCTCACAGGCAGTTTATATTGAGCAGTGACAAGCGTCAAAGTAAAGCGTTGACAGTTGTGAAATTGGTTTGAAGGATATTACTTGTATTATCAAGAGTGACAATAACGATTGTTTGTCTACGTGACGTGTTTCAACCTAATTTAGAGGTTACAATAAATTTAGAAAAAGTTCCATACCACACTATTTCTGAAATTTCTTAATTTTATTACGTAATAACACGAACACTTGATTATTCCTTAATATACAATGTAAATAAAAATTTAGCAGTAAATATTATGTAAGAAAAATATAACAAAACATGAACATTTCCACCCACTTTTATCACTGTACGGTAACGATGTCTAAAAATTTTAATGATCGATTTTTGTTTAGTAAGTAGTAGGTATATAGCCTGAGTCACAACTGTTTTGTTGACATGCTGCATAATTAGTTTACCTACAAGTACACTGACAGCTGGCATAGTCTGAACTAGGATTTATCTTCTAAGGAATAAAAAATAACTGTAATGTATTTGCGCTTATTGTAAAATCTGTTCACGCAGTCAGATTATAGTTTTATTTAGATAAAAGGAAAGATAGCAATTTAAATACATAATTAAATCAAACCTGCAATTATCTTCTGGTTAAAAATAACTTTGCTTAATAAACAATGCAACTCAATGGCGTTGAATTATACTTCAGGAAACTAGGACAGCGACTTTTTATTTAATGGAGGTAACATGGCACTTGATCGATCAATACTTTTCCTTATTTCAAATGCGAAATAAACGTTATATATGGAAACTGCTTGGTTATTAATGACCTACAAGGAGCAGGCATTTTTGAGAGCTGTTGGAATATAATTATTAAGTCTGCACCTACTTTTTTTAACAAATGTTTTAACAGCAAAGTAAATATTTGTACTGTTAGTTCATTTGTCAAGTAACGGTAAATAGTTCAAAATCCTCAATCTGTATAATATTAAAATTAGAATGTATCTTAAAAATAGTAATTCAGTCATAGTGTCATTAACTTTAAGAGAAGATAGGGAAAAATGAGTATAATACGAATACGCGATTTAAAAAAAATTTGAATGCATACTTACCGCCGCAAAAAATATTTTTAAACAATTATTTTTACCCCCTTTTCCGAATATCACTGACCGCTGACAGCAGTTCAACTCGGTGTCGGCCTGACCCAACATTGCCAAATATAAATATTTTCCTATAGTCTCAACTTATTGTAATATGCAATTAATGCTATAAATTAATTTTTAAAAGTATGCAGTTAACATATTAAGTTTCAACATAAAAAATATTTAATATTCAAATTTCAAGACTTCAACGGATCAAAATAAACCATTCACATTTCATTCATTACATAGGGAAATAAAATCCAATACTCACTAGGTTAAATTATTAAGAGAGGCTGAAACGTTTTTTCTATTTATACAGGGTGTCCGGAAATGAAAAAATTTAGGGGATAATTCTAGACTGAAAATAAATGCTACCTCTTTCTATAACATTTTTTCCAAAACTGATTATTAACGGAGTTACAGGGTGTTAAAGTTACAATTCTTAAGAAATCCAAATATATAATTTGTAAATCGGGGGTTTTTGCGGACGAGAAATTCAAATATGTTTCTAATTTTGACGTCATTAGTAGAAGGCGCCACTTGTGGCACACCATGTTTCTTTTAAATGGCAAAACTTTTTTGCATCTTAATGTATTCATCTGACTATCAAAGTAATCGATTCTACTACATGCTTTATTTGAAAAAGGTATATCTTACTGAAGTCGGTAGGAGTAACCATTTTTGAAATAATCTTATTTGAAATGCTGAGTGCAGCGAGTAAAAACTGCTTTGGTTTCAGGTAAAGTTTCTTTTCTGCTGAAAATACAGCAAAATGTTACTTGAAAAAGTTGTTCAGAATCGTAAATTTTGGAGACGTGCAAAATTTAAAGAAGATCAGCGAGGTTTGATGAAACCATTTTTCAACAAAACGCATAGATTTTATCAAAGTAGGCCGATTTTTTTAAAATTTTGCACATGTCCATAATTTACCGTTCTGAACAACTTTTTCAAGTAACATTTTGCTGTATTTTTAATATAAAAGGCACTTTAACTGAAACCATAACAGTTTTCAATAGGTGCACTGAATATTTCAATTCGAAAACTGTTACTCCTAACGACTTCAATAACGTATACCTTTTTCAGATATAACAGGTAGGAGAATCGATTGTTTCAATAGTTAGATGCATACACTAAGCAGCAAAAAAGTTCTGTCATTTAAAAGAAACATGATGTGCCATAAGTGGCGCCCCCTAATAGTGACGTCAAAATTAGAGACATATTTGAATTTCTCGTCCGCAAAAATCCCCAATTTACAAATTTTATGTAATTATTTAGATTTCTTAAGTAGTAAGTTACAAATATCGAAAAAAAAATTAACTTTAACACCCTGTAACTCCATTAACAATCAGTTTTGGAAAAAATGTTGTAGAAAGAGGTGGTATTTACTTTCGGTCTAGAATTATTCCCTGAATTTTTTGCTCATCATTTCCGGACACCCTGTATACAGACTAATAAAAAAACCTCGTGCTATCGACAAACAAACAGTCCGAGACATACCTATTCAGTAATGATAAACAATCCGATAATCCGAGTTTTGGCCTACCGTATTTAGACCAATAATCTTGTTTTTAATATATTTTCAATGACAAGCGCTGCAGAGCTGCAGAACCGCTAAATAATAACAGAAACAATAATTAAATTTTCACGTTTATAAACACAATCAGTCAATATGAAATCATGAGAATTTTATAAGAAATGCCTAGCCGCAGTACTCAGCGCCGACATCGGATAGGCTGTAATAGGACAGATATACTCGCGACAAGAATTCAGACGACTTACGTCATATGAACAAATGAATAATTAATTATATTTTCATCAAAATATTTAAGAAACTGCAACCGATAGTAATAAAACTATATGCCACAATAAAAGTTTGCATTATATTTTGCACTAAATTACAAAAAATGATTGTATTTAACACGACCAAATATCGAAAATTACGTTGACAGTAAAAACAAATGTGTAACGTCAGCCGAGACGTAAAACGTCTGAATTCTTGACGCGAGTATATCAGAAGAATAGATGCACGCGGCCTGACCGCAGTCCCTTCTTCCTGCATCAGTTGTTATTTCCGCGTGATAGAGGTATGTGAATTCGTGCATTTGTGTCGCCAATGTAGTTTATAATTATTAATAAAATTTGCTATTTGCCTAAATAAAAATATAATCGAAATTGGGTAAAGTGACTTAGTGACTTGTTATTCCTAATATATTGTACTTTGTTTAACTTTTTGTTTACGAAAATTTTCCATTGAATAAACGATATGTGTGGTTATCTTTGTAGGCTATTTATTAATTGAAAATTATTTGGTTGGATGTGGTAATTTTTAATTTTTGAGATGCTTAGAACCCCTCCGTTTCCTCTAGCTGCACCTATAAAATTATTCCAAAGGGACATCTAATGGCGATATCATGGTTTTAATAAAAAATTAAATGTAAATATGTATTTCCCCGTTCATAGCGATACAGGGTCATTGACAACCATTTTTGGATATATTATAGATAACTAAGTGAGATATATATCTGGAAATTGCTAGATAAAGGGTGTACATACGCAAGGTTATTAAAAAGGATTCTTAATACATACAATTGTTTTGAGGAAAATATTTGTAACATTCCTCTACTTCCGGAAGTCCGAAAGCTATCGTGAACTTCCTCATTTGGGAATGGAACACCCTTAATAATATTATTTTGAGTTGAAAACATGTACCACCTAAACCCAGTCATTTCGAAGTTGCCATGTTTTTAAATTGACAATAATTAACGGGATATGTAAGCATTTGTATAACTTCTTTCGTATAACAGTTATGCATTTCATTTTTAGCAGGTTCTAAAATACTACACCAAGTATTCAATATCTCTGATTACAAGTTATCGTTAAAAATGGATCACTTTTTTTTCTAGAACATCCTGTATTTTTATATTTTAAGTGATGCAAAATTAAATTCTTTTTTACCTGATATTCCAGCTGATACTTGGTAGGGGTCAGATTTCTTATTTTTATGCGAAACCAATCCACTCGTGAATGGGGGAAAAGGGCTTTAAGCTACATTCAAACAGAGAATAAAAACTAATTAACAGCCGACTTGTAATTTTATACTTCTCTCTGTTTATTGTTATTATTTATTACACTCTACACACAAATTTATTATTTTCATTATTATGACCCGCTTTAAATCCTTACATATTTTATTCGCGTAAATAATTTATTAATATTATACATATTTTCTAATTCTGATTTGAACATTTTTCAAGTTAAATTCGTTTGTTATTTTTCTTATACAAATAAAGTAATATATTACCATTACCCTTCCTAATACATGTTTTATATAAATAGTTGCTTGTAACACTAAAGCTCATTGTAAATTTGTTTCTGAAGGTTATTTTATTTATTACTAAGGACGAGATATTTCTGTCGATTTGTATATTTTCCCACACGAACCAAGAATCTACAAATTCCTATCCAGTCGTAAGGCATTTTTAACCTTCATGTTAAATTTTCATCACCTAAAACGTAAGCCTGCATTATTGTAATAAAGAAATTGAAAGGTTTACAAGGCGTAAATTTTAGGGTAAATATTTGAAATAAGCGTTGATTAGAAAACATTGTTAAACTTGGGCTTGTTTAGCATGTGTCATACGCAAATATAAATATTGGCTTTTAACACCAAATTCTATAAACGCTTATTATTAGATAAGTAATAAACATCCTGCTAGTTGCAATATAAAATCAGCTTTACCTATTTCATGGTTTTGATTGATAATATGGATAACAAAATAATAATTTAAAAACCAGAAGAATACAATGCTGAAATGTTTTAATGGAGAGCTATCCAAATTCAAGTGGCCCAAGGGCCGTTCTAAATAAAATTGCGGTTGTGAGGACCTCATCATAAAATACTTCGTATACAACTTTATCAGTGATTTGTAAGGAGTACAAAAACCGTGTGTGTAGGTAATTATATTTATTTATTCAAAAAAATAACAAATAAAAAACATAGTGGAAGGTTTGGGGATGTTGATTTTCCGTAACTAGTGTGTCATTATTAACATTAATATTTGTTGCTGACAATCTGAGCAATTGAATAAGTGACCATTCAAACAGGAAACATCTGATTTTAGAAATTTTATGTTGAAAAAGCTGCTTTCGCAAAGACACGTGTTTCCCAGCATTGAGCCCACCATGAGGCCTAAGTTTCGCAAGTTGGTGTAACGTCCAATTCTATTTCGGTTCTTCCCTGGTAAAAAGGATCAGACTGCAAATCACACAATTCCAATTGAGGATCTGCTCTGCTCACGATACCAACACGAATAATAAGTGGATGAGTAAAACTGACATTTTTCCTTGGATTTTATGAAAGTCGTTAAATCGGTTTTCAAATTCTTCTGCAATTGTGTCAATGTATTTGATACGAATTAAATATAAAATTATCTCTAAATCCTTCATTTCTTTAAAGTGCTCTTTACAGCTTGGAAAAAATGAAATATCATGTTTTTCTAATGAAGACTTAAAGAGCTTAATTTTATGTTTAAAGCATCTTATGTGACAATATTTTGCAATATTATTATTGGCAGGTCTGTTAAAAACGCAGGGTGTGATATATGAATTTTGCATCTACAACTTGATTTTCCAGTTCCGTAGTGTCGGACAATTCATTTTTTAAGGAAAATGGAAATCTCCTTGCGTAGAGCGAAGAAACGATGCAAAAAGTTTCCGACGCTTAACCAACAAATATCGACGTGAAGTAACAAAGTCCCCATATGCAGCATCTACTTCTACCAAAAAATCACGAAACTTTTTATGAGTCAAAGCGCGATTGTTTTTCTTATAATATTAGTTATTTTAACAACCGCTCTGATGACATTCATTTGACGTAAGTACTTTCCACATAGGGTCTCTTAGTGAACAATGCAATATATCACAGGAAGGTATGGCTCCATCAGTGGCAACAATGCCCATAGTCGGATACCATCTTATTTACAGCTTCAGAAATATCCATATCCTTAGTTTTATCATAGAGATGAATAAGATCAAGCAGAGAGATCTGCTGCACTGAAGTTCTCTTGAATAGTTCGAATAAAAATTGCAAATTGGGTAATGTCGGATAGGTCAGTGCTTTCATCCAGGCAGAATGAAAAATATTGGTATTTTTTTATTGTCATATTATAATATTTTGAATACATATTGATTAATGTGGTCCACACGTATTGAAATTGTTACTGTTTCGAATTAATCGGCAATTTTTATTTGTTTCGCCATTTTGATTATACAATTTCTTAAGATGCTCTCCATTACTAAACATCACTTTTTGCTTTGACAATTTCCAGTGCTATTTCGTAAGCAGCGGCAATACTGCATTTATTATCAGTGGTAGTTTTTGAAAAAAAAAAATTGTTTATTGTGTTTCTTATATCTGTAATAATATCATCTATGGACTTCCTTCTAGAATATTTTTTCTTATAACGTAGTGTAATGTCGTTTCATATAATATTTTGTAGAAAATAACAGTTATATACAAACAATGAACTAATGTTTAGATATTATTGTTGCTCGTGAGTAAATAGTTTGACTTCCAACTGTCATTATATACTCGAAGTTTGTTCGTTACTCGTGTTTTCTGCGAAAACATATTTCACTTAAAAAACCTTAAATTGCTTAAGCTGCATATTGTACATCAGAACAAAATAACTGTAATTATTTAAACAAATAAACACTTGCCTGTAACAAGTAACTTTGCGAACCGTATTCAATGTTTTTCTGTGTACCTATTCCGCACTATTGGCTATTAACTCATCTTCAAACATTTCCAGATGTCTCCATTCAATGGACTGTAAATCTGTTTCCGATACTAGTTTATACACAAACCTAGAAAACATATAGACAGCGTCGGTTCATGATATAGGTCACGTGACAGATCCCGCGTTGCCTAGGGTCTTACGGTCCAGAAAATGGATATTTTATTTTTTTCATGTTGCCGGATTTGCAAATATGATGGCTGCATTGCAATATGAAATTAAGTAACTTGCTGTCATTTTAAATGTCATTAAATAATGTGACCAATCACAGTAAACAAGTGAGCTTCACGCTACAATACAACCAACGTAACTTGGCTTAAAAACCAAGTTTTAGCGATTCTGGACCTTTTAGGGTAGCCATAAATTAGCGGTCGCCGGCAATATGACACTGGTACAGTCTATATTTTTTCTAGGTTTGTGAGTTTATATTTTTCATTTCTTATTTTTAATCACAGAATGCTTTGGTAAATTATTATAAGTTAAGTTCTGACAGTGGTAGCTCATTAGATGACACACCGCTGCACCTGTAACAATCAGTTGTGGGTATCTCTTAAAATTATTTCAAATCTAATATAAATTTTGTAATTTGTATATTTAGATTAAAATATATGGTTTATGCTTATTGCAAATTGTATCAAAATCAGTAATAATTTTAAAAAAATCCTTTCACTGAGCACGACAAAAAAATTTCATATAATGCAGAAGCAGCGTCCGCGGTACCGGCACCCGCGAAAATTCGCTGCAAATCATCAGCTTTATTCACGGCGAAACGCATAGCTGACCAGAACTTGCAGGTGCAGCGGAGCTCGAGAGCAGCTTCGCCTGTTTATGCAGTAACTGAAATGAAGCTTTTATGTATTAGTATTGTTGTATCTATCTATGTGTTTGGTTATAAATATTGAAGTTTGTCAAAATAGTTCTAGTTTATAATCCCGTATCTATGTGTTAGAAATACAATTTCCTATTTGGAAAAATGAGGATAAAAAGCCTTTTTGAATTGGAAGAGACCTGTGTCTTCATTTGAAATTGGCAAAAAAAGGAAAATGAAAGGACAAAATATTTGTTCGTAAGTTTCGGAAGGAATGGTATTTACAATATAAGTGGCTGTGTGGAAGCATTTATTTAAAAACAGCTTTTTTACCCTATTTAATTGCAGTTGTAAAATCTGATGTGTGAACATAAGGATGAATTTTAACAAATGTTATGCGGGGTTGTAGTAAGCATGAGGCTTCCTCCACAACATTCAATAAAATCGTAAATGTTAGAACAAATTCAATGAAATTTGTACAGAAGGAACAAAAAAAATCGTTCGGACTCAACCTTAATTTTTAAATTTATTAGGAAATTCTGACAAACATACAATGAGGACGTAAATGTTGGAACAAATTCAAACAAATTTGTACAGAGCGAACAAAAAAAAATCGTTTAGACTCAACCTTAATTCTTAAATGCGCATTCTGATAAACGTATTTTATGACATCATTGTACAGTCGCAAATATAACGCCACATCATCTATTTTTAAAAATGGCAACCCCAATTTTTGATAGCGCTATTTTATGATACTTTATTATCGTATAATCGTGACGATTATACGCTACTAGTATTTCTATTGGAAATAAATGAAAGAGAAACACTTATTCGCGTAACATAATAACGGAAACGAGACTTACAAATTTGGTAATTAATTCAGTTACCGGGTTATTAATTAAACTTAACTAACTAACTAACAACGACCACATCATCGATAAGATTGCAGCTTAGAATAGATCTTATATTTAAACAGAAGATGGGTGAATTAAACAGGTACGCGAGTCTGGTAATATTGCAGTAACTTAGCTTTTATCTGTTGGTTGCACTAACGGGGTAGCTTCACAGTAATGGGCGGGAATTTCAAAATATGACAATTTTACGTCAAATTCATAAAAACATATGATTTGTATGGTCATTCCGTTTTGGTTTCAATTGTACTGACTGCTTTCTAAGCTCCGCCGTAGTCTGACTATTTTTGAGTGCCCAATATAAAGGCTTCTGACATTCTCTATATTTTATGATTTCTATGTTTTTTTACCATAAAATGACAAATTCATCCCGAAGTATTATTTATCTTTCCGCTACATCTATTATTAAGTTCACGAGTTGCCAGTGATTTCTGATCACCCTATATATTTCTAATATAACATATCCGTACTTTTATGGCGATGTTAAACCTCCTTACGGTCAGAGTTTAAAATTAACGTGTTAATCTTTAATGAACATCGAGGTGACTTTCCCAAGAACGAGGATACTCCGGTTCGTTTGAAGTATAGAGAGGACTTTCGCAAACACGCTTATTTTTCGCCAGCAAAGTGAACATGTTAATTAAATTAACAGTAAAAGTAAATAATGTCATATTTAATTTTTGTAAGCTATTATAATTACCTTCCATAAGGACAGGTCTTAATACTTAATAGAGTTCTTTATGGGTTTCTCAAATGCCAGGAAGAAAGTAGATATACAAAGTGTTTTCTAAGTGCATGGCATAACTTGAGAAAATTGTTTCATTGATTGAATTATGTTTTAAAAATAATAACTGAGTTTCTGAGTTATTTATTTATTTCGGAATACAACTGTCCAGACGGACTAAATTCAACAATTATAGGACAAGAAAAATACATAAAAGGTGTCTGGAAATTTTGCGCAGAAAATTTAGAGGGTATTACTATTTGAAAAAATAATGTGTCAAGTTCATGTAACAATTTTTCGAAAAGTCAATATTAACGGAGCTACGTAACTTCTAAGTTAATTTTTTTATTCGTTTTTGGCTATAACTTTTTTAATACTGAATTGATCTTTTTCAAATTTGGGACACTTGTTACTTTTATATAGGTGCAGTTTCGGGTAAGATATTTCTAGAATTGCAGCATCATAAAGGGTAGAAAGGACACTTGCTAGGTGAAGAAGTGATCATAACTTTTTATTTTAATTTTGATAGCATTCGCTTAAAGACTGATGATTTATCTAAAAATTTGATATTCTTCTCTGAAGTGGAAAATAACCGTTTGCAAGGAGTTTTAAATTTTTTGTATATACTGGTGAAAAGCCTTATTTTTACGATATATGCAAAGTTTACATTAACAAAAATTCAGTGATAGCTGTCATAGTATTGCTTTGACGGTAATTTGAAACTTATGATTTGTTCGTACGGGGTAAAAGCAAAAACGTAGTGTTTTATGAGAAAAGTGACATTTAACTAATTTTAACTTTGGCAGAGCAATTTCGGGACTAGTCGTCAGGTCGTTATTAACACCCTTTTACTTTTCTGCGCGGAGTATCGTGTTGAATAGGACAATTTTTAAAAAATTTTAATTTTTCCTAACAATAAACCACACAAATGGTAAATGTAAAACTAAATATTAAGAGGATAAAAATTTTGACTATTTAAATAATTTAATTTGATTATGCTTTATCGCATATTTAATGCCTCGCATTAAATTTTTTATTTTTGATATTTTTTAATATAGCATCATTTATACATACAAGTAATTGAAAAATTCATTACATTGCACTTTTTTATATTCAACTACAATTTGTAGTGTCGACACTTCGTCAGAAAATAGAAAAGCATGTGTTTCTGGATCATAAATTAATAGAAAAGACCCCAGTACTGATCCTCGTGGAATCACTGATGTTGCGAATACTTCAACTGATTTTTAACTCGTGGTACTAAACATACATAAGCAATGTCAATCAAGCATGTCAATGACATTGGACAAATCCATGTAAATAACATCAGTTTGATCTTCCCACTGAATATACTTAGCGATATATTGGTTTATTGTCGAAATGCCAGAAATAAATCTGCTATGAGTGTGTTATCAGAAACCTTTTCAAACAATTTCCCAAAGATACAGACACTAACTATTGGACTGTAATTTTCATTCATTCTTTTGTCTCCTGTTTTGAAAATGGGGCATATGTTTAACTTAGTCTAAAACTAAACCATGCTTATATTAACGTTTCTTATTTATTTGAGATGAATGAAGCTTCTGCTTCTAATAAATTCGCCTACTTATGTTTCTGCTTACCTTAGATCCTTGGGTTTGAGACCTTTAGGCTTAAAGTGATCCATGAAATAACTCTAATTATGACATCTACTTAGACTCTGCACATTTCCATATCTTGTTTCATTCTGCCGAGCGCTTGTTTTGAAGCATTCCGGTTTGTTAAAAGTTAAAATGTATGCAAAATAGCAGTGAATTACTCGCCCTAGTTTTTCAGTTAATAGATGTTTCAGTCACGATAGTTAGCATTTCAATAAGGAAAGACAACAAGAACAATCGATGGTGTAAATTGTGCAATAGAACTCTATACATCGATTGAGTCGATCTCATTTATAAAATATGCAAACTCTCAGTGTGGGCACTTTAGGCCAGGTAGAATTTTTGTGGTTTACCTGCTATTATGTAACGTCGACTTTTAGTCATGAAGGTAACTTGAACCTGATGTGGAGCTGTACTTAATTGGTGCTTCTTAAATTGGTTTATCGACAAAAGTTAATGTATTTCACATGTTTCAGACATAAGTTGATCTCAATCTAGTAATAATTAATTTGTTCTTATGAGATGGTGGAGGACAGAATCAGATGAGCGAGTCACAGTCTATAAATATTATTGATAAATTAACTTTCCACGAAATAATTAATTTTACCGCAGATAATCTCGAACTATTCAATGATAAGTAGAATTTATTACTTTTAAAATAAATAAAGTAAATATGGCAACATTTACATTAAAATTTTTCTATAAGTATAAGCATGCATCAGAAAGACATATGTAGATAGTAAAATGTGAGTCCTGGACGAATTTACAGAATTATTTAATAAATATTTTAGTGTTATTTAGCAGTAGTTTTTTATGGCAAACAAATGGGCTGCCTTGGAATAATTTTGAGTGCCAAACAGCAGTGATAAGAAATTAGCTGAAATGAAGTATTTTTGTCGTAAGAAACAAAAAAGGGCTGAAAATCCTGAAGAATCCTAGCAAACTTTGTATGGTTTTTCTTTCGAAATGCACTAAAATATTGAAATTTCATTAAAAATTCTCCACTATTACATACCTCTTTTTAAGGGTATAATGTTCGGCCAAACAGTGTAGCTTTTATCAGGCTCCGCCTATCAGCACCTTCAACGGCAAATTTAAGTTTGTGCCCCTGTAAGTTAGGCAATTGTATACAGAAATTTAGCAAAACATGTCTTCTTGGCAGACAAATTTCATGAATATAAATGCAAAAAATTTAAATCTGTCTGTTATATGAAGACTTGATTTACTAGCCTACAGCTTTCTTTTTTTATAATAGTGCCTAACGACGTCTCACCGCAGTCCTAAATGTGGGCAATATTGCGACCGAAATATTGTTCAGATCTATTTTTTTTTTTTAAATATGGCTCTGCTGTCTTGTAAAATAGACTTTTATTAGTTGATTTAAACTTGCTCCATCTTAATACGAATTTCCATTTAGGAGAAATAAGAAAGCGCGTGGACGTCTAAAACGGCTTTGTAAAATTGCGAATATTACAGCCTTAAGGTCGCCGTATTTCTCGCCGCAAAATGGCTAAATTTGTTGTATTTTTTAGGTACTGAAATCTCGAAAAATAAAACACATAGAGCAAAAGTAATATCAAAAATAAAATTATTGATGTTTTGTTTATACACTTTTACTATTTAAACTCTCCTCAAATAATATAATAACTTTTAAAATGCATTTGTATGACACACATTATTTCGCTATTCTAACCCCACATTTTAACAATTATTTTCACATACTTATAAACAAAAGTGAACAATCTTATATGCAGATCTATGTAAGTTTATGTTATAACAATGTTTACATCTATAGTTGAATTGAAAAAAATACGTATTTTGAAAGATTTCAGTACCTAAAAATTCATTGGATAGATCGCTTTCTGATGTTAAATATTGATTTTACTTCGGTAACTTTGAATATTTGCAGGTGGCATGAAAAAACATCCTTGTTATTTGCCAAACTCTATATTATTCAGTTCTTAAATGTCTAAAATTATTTATATTTGTAGAAAACACTTTTTCAGGAATACGGCGCCCTTAAGAGCTCCATTTTTTTACGCAGTATTCAATGAATTCATAGCTGTTTTCAGAGGTAGTCTAAAAAAAGCTAAGCAAATTAGAAACAATATCTTTTCACTGTGTTAATTATATAAGTTTTAACTCATTTAGAATAAGAAAAAAACATATTTTCGCCTGTAAAAGTGGAAATTCAGGAAACAATTACTACGGGCTAATGCTCCTACCAGCAGCCGTATATGAATCAATCGACGATTAACCCTGTCTGTTTGTTTCTTTCAAATCCGACAGAAGAGAACCTGAATACACGTGATATAGCACGTAGCTATATTTAGTGGTGAATGACTGGATCTGAGAGGTCCAACACAAGCGACCTGCCATATTGCAGGTACCATTGAAAGCCTTCTGAACTCTATCGCCATCAACGATAACGATACTGCAAAAACGGAATTTCAGGAAACTACTCTGTGGGTTAATACCCCGACCAGCATTTAATTGCACCTGAAAAACCTATAGCAAACAACCAAAGTCATTCGTCAGTGGTAGAGTAGTTAACATGGAGAGCCAGTGGCCACTAGATGTAGTTACGTGCTATAACACATGCAAATTTGTTTCATCATAACATTTCCTGAGTATCACGCACCAACTGTACACTGAGAAAACTGTATACGGCATTATAAACATTATCACACTGCATCGTTTGTTAGTAACACTTGAATTAATGTAAATTATTAATCTCAATTTTTTTACAATATTTCAGCAACGGCAGCAGATATCTTGAATTTGTTTAGTTTACATCAATAGCCTTGAAACGGCGCAATTTTTTTTAATTTGAATCTCTTTGAATATTTTATGATTTCCTACATGCCAATAGCGAGTCATGAAAAATAGACCATCCACTTACAAATTTTATCTATTTTATCAAGAGAACAGTATAAAGAAATAAAAAAAAATGAAAAACGATAAAAAAAATCATTAACACATTCTTGCAATAAAACTTTATTATAAAACAAACCAAAAATATATTTCAACATTTTTCAGATACATCATACAGGCGTCCTCCTCTATGTCACGCATCTTCTCTTGCTCCAATATTTAAATTTCAAAGCCTGGCAAGCCTGATGCATTAACAATTTGTCACATGCAACCTTATACCACCGTGTTTGCAATAAAAGTATCTTTAATATACATTTCAGTGAAAAAAACAGATGAGTGCAAATTGTTAGTATTAACTCACCTGTGTGAATGAAATATAAAAAAATATAATAGACTATTTTTAATTGAGGGTATTTATAAACGTATATCATTAGGCTACCAATTCACGATATATTTATTTACATATTAGGTTTGATAAAAAAAATACTTTTCATCCGGTTGCCAAATGGGGGAAGGGCGACTTTAGTCTTGGACTATATTTGTCAGTTAGTTAATCAATAAAAAATATGACACAGATATTCAAACTCAAACATTGTGTTAGTGTAATAAACACGCCACATTGTTTTTATTCACTTCTGATCCATGGAATATGTAGAAACCAACTAATTTTATTTACTTATTTTTTTTTTCATTGCTTTTAATCTTCAACCGCAAATATTTCATGAAGATAATTTAATCGCGACCATAACAAATTATAAGGAAACAACCTCCGATTTCCTAGTAGTGGACAGTTAGTGAGTCGCGTGTTTTTAAGATATTCGTACACAATAATTTATGACATCCTCTCATAAATATTAATTTTATAAACTGCCGTATTTTTGGCGTTAGCTTCTAAAAATTGCGAAGTAACTACGTCGAGAAATTTGGTGATAACAGAGTGAATGATTATTATAGTTAATGTATTAATTTGGATAATATTGGAATACTACACTGACCAACAAAAAAAAAAACGATCTACCTTAAATTTTGTCAGAGTTTATTGCTTTATATTTTTTTATTTCTACAACTGCAAAATGTCTGAAACACTAAAACCGATTTTCTTTATCTTTCTCTCGATATCTGTTATTCATACTTTTCCAGTAGTGGTATTTAAAAAAGACTGAGTCAGTGGCCCATGCCATCTGACAGTCCCATCTTTTTAAATGCTCGATCTTGAAGAAACATTGACAAAATTTTAGGTGGTCAGATTTTTTTGCTGGTCAGTGCAAATGAAAACATTTTTTGGTACCTACTTTAGACTTTGCTACTTTAGTGAATTCCAATCACCTTAAAAATGCGCGTACAAGCTTACTTCCAGTAAATAAGATATACAATTTTGAAGGTAGTAAAACACACAACGGTTGTTTGTTAAAGTGAAATTTGGTAGGAAGTTTGCTCTTAAAGTTATATTTATACTGATACCAAAACTTGTGTATTCTTCAGTGTGTTTAATGACATACCTACGTGTTGTAATTAATAGAAGTTTTACTTATTTAAATTTTTAATATTGTATAAGTTATAAAATTATGTGGTTAAGTCCTGGTATATATCGATTTCACTATTCATTTGTGTACTTTGATTTTTATGTATTTTAGCGTTCTTGAAACAATGTTCTGGATATTGGTGGATGAAGGATACGTAATTGTATAATGCTCATAATACTAATATATTTGAAATAACCTGTTCCCTGAACGTTACCGCACCAGCTTAAGAACGCCGCTTGTGGATGAAATTTTCAACAAATGTATAATTAACGCGGAGTAGCAAAACTACATCTAGCGGCTATTCGCTACTCCATGCCGGACTGACTAGCCACAGACACGAAGCGTTCTACCTCGCAGTTAAATCCATTGTAAGCTAGCGACCTCTATCACGAATCGGCGATAACGATATGTTGCAAACAAGGATTCCAGGAAACAACTACTCAGCGGCCGACCAGCATTGAATTACACCTAGAAAAGCTATATCAAACAGCTAAAGTCACTCGTCAGTAGCTTATTAGCTCTCATCAGTATGCCATAGGTGAGATAACCGAAGAATAACCTTAGCTGTTTTAAGACCCAACGATAGGGACCATGAGCAACGCGGAGTAGTAAAGCTATATCTACCGGTCATTCCCTACTTCATGCCTGACTGACAATCGCCGAATGGCGATATAATGACAACCTTGATATCGGTTTTCCAAGCCCACTAATCTAACTTCTAACAGAAAAATTAGGGGAAATGAAAGAAATTAAAATAAAATAATACCTTTTTCTTCAGTGAACCAAAATTGAAAAGCAAAAGTAAACACATAAGTGGACACGCTGTTCCAGATCAAGAACTATTTGATTTAAAATGTCCGGTTACAATATATCTTCACTGAGCCAATTATGCAACTTTTTTACAGAGTGTAGAAGAGTTTACAGGCTGGCAAGTAATTTAGAATTAAAATAATGGATATTTACTATTTATTTTATCATTATATTTTCTACCATTTTATTCGCATGCTTCCACTAAGGCTTGCTACAGACTATGTGTGAATTCGCGATTCGTTATGCGCGATTCGTGATATGCGAGGAATTCGCGAATTGTGTATAGGATCTTGTTCGTTAAAAATCCATTCATACAAAACTTACACGCGATGCACGAATTCTTTACAAACCACGCATCGCGAATCGCAAATTCACTCATAGTCTGTAGCGGGCCTAAGAAAATCGTGTACAAAAATAAACATAAAAACATAAACGATCCACTATCAGACCTCGTAGAATTTTTATAAAACCCATGAATATCTGAATTGATATACTTATTAAGTGTTATTGACGAAATGCGATATAAAACGAAACGGTAAAATTTGTCTTTAAATTAGTAGCCGTGTTTTCTAACGTGTTTGACTCCTTAACTCGCCATAGGATGACCGTGAATTGATCCGTTTTACTTTGTACCCTACACCGTACTAATTAGTTTACACGAATTCAAGTTTTTTAAAAGGCCGCAGGGTGTAATAATATTTATTTCAGTGATGCAGCTGGCTCTTGAACATTCAAATAATGCACATCTAAAAAATATGTGTACCTACATATCAATTAATAAATTTTATTTGCGATTTACTAATGCTTGTATATGATTTATAAACAAAATTTATATTAACTCGAAGATAACTTAGAAAATAGTACCTACCTACTTGTTAGATATGTGGACCCTTTTCCCTTAGAATAATAGATCAGAACGTGTTGGATGGATCAACTAATCGTCAGTTAACAGTACTTATATAAAAATCTGCGGCAAAAATAAAAATTAACAAAAATATCGTTGCACAAACAGATACTATTAAATATAAAAACCATTACTTTTCCTGCCTTAACATAATCGTTTTATTTCATGTGCCTCGCGTAGCCATTGTTAATCCAATTTTTTAACGAAATCAAGGATATTGAGTACAAAGAGAGCAATTTGTATTGCCTTTTCTGCATAGCTTCTCAAGCATATGATGTTATAACGAGATCGTTTTTTATCCCGACTAGTATAATTACCCTTGTTCAATTTGCATACATTAGTTCAACTATTACACATGTATTAGATAACATAATCAGAACTTTCTAAAATACCTGTTAATTCTTTAACTAAATGTCACTCGCTTATGGAAACTTTTAGTCAGACGTTGTAAGACGATGTATTATAGAATATTTCAAATTTTATTTATTAATATTCTTTATTCAAAGATATTTTGATGTAGATATCTAAATAGTTTTATGTACTATGCGAAGTATCGTAATTCACTCTGATACAGACAAAGAATAGATACTTCGCAATTATAACAAACTAACATAATGCATATTAATTTGACGCTTAACTATTAGATTACATTGCAACGTTTCTTGGAATCTAAACAAAGCTGTTTTACAGCAATCTTCCCGTTCATGACAATTAACCTATTTATTCGCTAACCGCGTCTATCGTTATCTGAAAAGTATGCTCACTATGCATTTCATTATTTATGTATTCATACTTGACGGACCGACAAACAGCTGCAATTCCTGAGTTTCTTAAAATTTGGTGAACTCAGCTTAGACGATATTAAGTCTACTTTTGTCAGTTACACAATACGTTTTATCTAATTTTGACAAAATTATATTTTATAAAATTATGATTATGCAAGATCTTTCATTTCATTACTAATGACACTAATCATTAGTTAGGAAATTAACATTTATTCACTAGTTAGTCATTTGCGGGACCTCACTTTGACTTCGTTTAACTGGTTACATAAGTATCTATTGTTGCAAAAGGGCAGATTTGGATTAATCAAGTTGTCTACCTAAATTTATATCTATAAATTTATTTTCTATAAAACTGAAGCCGCTCCAACAAACCAATCAATTTGAAAAATATGTGATGTATGATTCGATTATCATCCTCAAATAACTAGACAGGACTCTCATTCCAAGCGCATATCAAAAATATCCGCATATTATTGCTTTCCAAAGGTTCACAAACACCAAACGTACGTGTAACAATAGATTAGGTTCCCATCGAGATTCGTTTTAAAGATTATACAGAGTAGTTCATAGGTTCATCCTTGTGTCAAGCCCTGGAAAATATGGAAGAATTCCAGAATAAAGCTATAGAGTTACTAAAGTACTGGTTCAGAAATGTTGACTATATATTTATCATTTAATCGCATGGATAACGAATATAACAAACAAAAATATCTGGACCACACTTGTGGAATGCATCTGGACATCAACTAATGTACAACGTTTAAAGAAGGCTAACAATAATATAAATACCCTTTGGGCGATGTTATCATAATCTGACCCAGAAACATATTATCTGCACTTTATTGCGTTGAGCACTCCGTTTATGAACAGAGCCACTTAACAATAATTGATAATGCATTTTTCTTCCATGGAAAACTGAGCAACTAATATGTACTTATTTTAGTTGTACAATTTTCTCAGTTTGTGAAGATGTTCCACACTTGTTACTGCCTCTTGTTAAAGAATAAAACAGAAAAATGTTTTTTAAGTACATTATGAAGGAAACTGACAAAAAAATGGTGACACTGTAGAGAATCTCCTTTTGTTAATCATATTTCTTCTAACAAATGTTCATAACGATGCTACCGGCATAGATAGCAATGGCGCATAAGTGTACGTTACACTGAAAAAGAAATCACTAGTGGTAGGTTTTTACACATGCTCCAGAAAAAAAAATTATAAAATAGAGGACAGATAAACAATTCAGTTGTAGCAGCTAAATTAATTTTTCTGAAAACCAGTTACTAGTTACAAGTGAACAGGTCATCTAATCATGGTTATCAGTAGAGACTAAAATTTCTTGCTGGATACTAAAAGTATCCTGGTATCCTCAACATAAATGGTTATGTGGTTAGTTATTATTTAAAAAAACTTTTCTGTGTGCCCTACCTTGTTATTAAAACGGTAACTATTTACAACACCGGAAACCTCCCCAATCTTAATTTAAAAATTCCTTTGCTTCGTCTAGTTTTCAAAATAAAGTTGAAGTTGCAATATAACGCCTCTGAAATTTTCATTTCATGACGTTACACTGTTGTCACAATAAATAGGCTATATATTACAATTTCAACCTAATTACAAAATAACTATTTTTTCATTCCAGTAATGTTTCATTTAGAGCAGTTGACCTTGAACTCATGAAAATTGAATGTTATACCGTCAGATATATTTTTATTATTATTACTAAAGACAGTCTATTATTTTGCCAACAAGTAGGTAATTACAAGAAAAGTTCAATTGTTAATATAAAAGAAAAACAGGCAAATAAAATCGTACGAATATGTATATATCTACTTGTATAAGCAAAGAAATAATTAAAATTCACGGTAAAATTATGTACAATTTTTCAAATAACAAATATGTAAATTTAGAATGTAGATATGCTACTGTTGTTTAATTTTAATTTAGATCTATTAGTATTGTGTATACAGAGTTCAAATACCTATTGACTTCTCAGTCTAACTGAAGTTTCTATTACCTATCGTAATTCTAAAATGAATTTTGTTAATCAATTTGTAAATAGCAGTAAAATTTTAAATTATTTTGTAAATCATATATTTATTCGTTTTAGTAAAAACGTTATTTTTGTTTTGGTATTTGTTTTGACAAGGGGTTTTACACAATACTGTTGATATCTAAAAAGTAAAAAATCTTAAATGTTAGTAGCAATATCGTTGTTACATCCTGCAGAATAAGTACGGTCACTAAATCAGTAATCTTAGAATTAGATTGAATTAGATTTAATTAAAATACGTCAACAGTTCAAAAGATATCGCAAAATTAAATTTAAAGAGTGTCATTGTTATTACAAATTATTTTATATTAGGCAACATTTCGGGTGGAATTTGACGGCATTCATTAATTATCCGATTTCTTAAATCATCCAATGATTCAGATTGGGTAGTATAAATCTTGTATTTCAGATGACCCCATAGAAAAAAGTCCAGTGAATTTAAATTAGGTGACCCGAGTGGCCACTCATTATGTCCCCTTTTTTCGAGCTTTGAGAAAAATTTTCATCTAAAAATTGTGGTACAGCTTGCACAAAATGGGGTGGGGCGCCATATTGTTGAAAAATGACCATGCTGATCTTCTTCATTCTCCAGTACTTCCACGAGGGCTGGATAAATAGCATTCTCTAATAATTCCAGATAAATTCGTAATTGAGATTACTGGGTATAAAAAAGGGGGACCAGTAGCGTTAAATTTGGCAGCCAGTTGCAAAACGTAAACAGCGGATACATTTTTTTCAGGATGCTGTTCGTTAAGTAAAGCCGCTGTTACTTGCGCACAGTCGTTATTATTAAAACATAATTTTATAGTTTCCATCCGTTTCTCCACGGAATAAGTGGGTACACGATTTTAATTCTACTAAAAATTAACGTTCTTAAAAATTAACGATGAACTGAAGTAAATCGGACACCTCCACAAACATTTTTTTACAAAAAAATAACAAAGAAATAAATACTTCTCAAATATGCCAGTCTGATAAGAATAATATCTTCGAGGTAAATTCCACATTGCTTCTTTCACTATTTTAACTGTTATTTCGTTATCAATAAAAATTTTGGCGCAAAATTACATGGCCTGATTGTACTCAGTAAGATCTTTAAAATTAGGTATCCCAGCACCTCTCATCCCTTAATAATCAGGGGGTTCTGCTTCCCCCTGGTAGGGGGTTGAAGTTATGGGAATGGAAAAGGCAGGCAAGTAGTTCCCCTTCGAATCAGAAATCGACAGGTCCGAGCATTTTCCTACATTTCATTTTAAAGCCCGAAAATAGAGATGCAAAGTTTTCGTTGGCCCTCCTGGTATAATTAATTAGTACGCAATTTCTAGAAATATGCATATCTAATTTATCCATTCAGTTTGCTTAACGAGTAATTGTTTAAATATGTATTTACGTTTAAATTGTTTGGGAAATGTGAACTTGAAATATTTAAAATACAACACTGTATAGGATACCATTTCTAGAAATAGAATGTAAAAATGCATTTTGTTTAGTCCTCGCGTACTTTCTAAGTACCTACCTGAACATAAATTGCAAGTGATCTTGGGTAGGGTATACCTGTTCCTAACAATCTGCTGTTCCGCGAATGATTTATCAATAGACACTACACTCCATATTACTTTAAATTCATTAAATTTTCCGTCGTTTAACATTCAGGTGCGCCACTATATCCATACGGAATAGCAATTAAGTTTGTAAACCATTGACTCTGATTTAATAACCGCCAGCAGAAGATATTTTTTGCTATTGTCTCATTTTCTCATGAATTAAACATTAGTTGGGCAGATGAATGATATGTTTGGATTAATTTTAAACTCAAATTAATCAATTATGATTCGTATGACAAGTTTTACCGTCGGAGAGCTCATTTAATATATCCTGTAAGACGACCTGAGTTTATGAAAGGATGACGTAAGAGTTTCCTACAAAAAGCAGCTCTTATCTTCTTTTCGTAATGGTGATGATTTTGCCAACGGTTTGTAACGAATATATTTTTTTATGTTCCAAACTGGTTCAAACTGTTAGATGTTAATTTGTTTGAATATCCTGTAAAGCTGCTGTGATTGTGTAAGAGTGATGTAATGAAAGCTATTCAAAAAAATGCTTATATTTAAGAAACTTGATAATAATGATATGTTTTATACCTGTCAGTATGTAGTGTTTGAATTTCTTGATGCTGGAGTTTCAGTACATAAATATAAATATGTTACCATGAAATAAGGTATATTAGAGCAACATAATTCGAATAAGAAAGTTTAACGTTAAATGATAAATTCTTGATGTTTTGTTTATTCACTTTTATTATTTAAATTCTCCTCAAATAAAATAGTTTTAAAAAGCGTTTGTAAGACATACATTATTTTGCTGTTCTAAAACCCCACATTTTAACAAGTATTTTCACATACTTATTAACAAAAGTGTTATAACAATATTTACATCTACAGTTAAATTTTAAAAATACGTATTTTGAAAGATTTCTGCACCTAAAAATTTGTTTTACTTCGGCACCTTTGAATATTGGCAGGTGGCATGAGATAACATTCTTGTTATTTGCTAAGCTGTATATTATTCATTTCTTAAATATCTAAAATTATTTGTATACAGAGCCCTTAACTGTGTTCTGATACTGCATTTGATTGAACTGAACATATTGTCAGCTTTGATTGTAACACTGTCGAAAATGAAACGTAGAGTAATTTCTGTTTGCGGAGATTCTTCTTTCTTATATTTTAATATAAATGATAGATGGCCTAAAGCGAGGCCTAAAGTAATATGTAAAAAAAGACACGAATCATTAATGTATAAAAAAACTATTCGAGAATTTCTGTTGATACTAAAACTAATGTATTTTCAAATTGTGTGAATTATAATATAAGTATTCATGTTAATAAAGAAAATACAAATTAAATGTATTGCAAATTTACTGTCACAATTTGACATTTACTTTAAGGCACTAGTGCTTTAAAGTGATCTGGTGCCTTAAAGCAATATTTTTGTTGCTACAAGGGAGTGTTAAAAATTGCATTTTTAACATGTTTGTAGAAAAATAAATTTTATTTTTCTAAATTGTTTATTATTATTTAAATCCCATTTTATGATAACATGTGTAAATTTACTGAAACTATACGTCAAATTTAACGTATTTGTCTCTGTTACATAAATTTAAATGTTACCGCTTTCATTTATGATGGTACGAAAGCTGTCATAAAATATAATAATACCAACTCCATTCCCGGTTAGATAACGCAACAAACGTTTTAATGGTACTAATAAAAAGAAGTAATGAGAAATTCATGTCATAAATAAAACCCTTAAAAACGTAATCTCTCTCACAGTTTGATTCTACACCTAACACCTTTTCAATGAACATAATAATTGTAAGATTCTTGAATACACTTGCTATAGGAGGAACAACGGCAACGGCTCACCACTTTCACCTAACCTGAGTGTCCTTCAGGAGACCATTGACTTCTCTTCTTGGGAGCTTTAACTTTTTACATTGATTCTCTATTCTAGTATGAAACCAAAGTACATGCACTTACAATCTATGTATTATAAATGAAGAATATTGCTAACGTAGAACATAGTTTCCGTATAAAAAATAATTGTATTGTATTATAACAAAAATAATAACTCCGACAAATTATTTGTCGGAATTATTAATTAATATTTTGTTATACTTTTACAAACTTATGATTTACAAGTATAAAATTGTATCTTTAACTAAAACACTAACATTTCAAAGTATTTAATATTGAGTACAATCTAGTCTTTTAATGGTATATTTGAACGTGTGCTGTAAATACTAAATAGCATTTATCTATACTTCGATAAACATTTTTCTGCAATAAGGGAAGCTGTCGGTAAACAGTATTAATGTTATTTTCTCATTCGTTGAATATGTATAAGGTTGCATTTGTTGGCCATTGGTATGGAAAATTAATATTCAGTAGTTGTAGTAGGTGTGCATTTAAACAAGTAAATAGATAATAACTTATTATATAATTGAAATTATATCAGGAATATATTGCATATTATTATCATAACGTTTTGCAATAATTTTAAAATTTTCATAATATAAGAACTGAAAATTGAATTATTATTATTTATTGGTGTGTTCAAAATTATTGCTTTTATTTATTTTTATAAGAATAGAGAAAACTTAAAAGATGTATTATGCAATGAACAATAAGTTTATAAATAAAAAGGAAGCAATAAAAGCAACAAAGATTAAGGTACCTATATAATAGTATATTAAACAACAAAGTTTTGAAAACGACTCTTTGCACACGAGCGAGACATATTGGTGGATCGAGCCGAAGGCGAGTGCAAAGAGGTTTTCAAACGAGTTTTTTACGATACTTTGTATATGACTGCAAACAGAGACCACAAAAATTAAATTTTATTTAAACTCGGCCAACTTAAAACATTGCATAATTTGGGTTACAACATCAAATAAAAATCACAATCTGGAGACGCGTGTGCAAAGATGACATAACCGTGTGCAAAATGTTTAGCACACGGCGTGTGCAAAATGTTTAGCACACGGCGTGTGCAAAATACCGTTTTCAGAGCGTGTTTTCCGTGTGCAAAACCCCCTTTTGCAAGACAGTCGTATAAATAGCAATTTACAGACTGATCTGACAGATGGGTGTGAATTATGGGTATTAACCAAAATCAAAAAAGTAAGATTCAAGCAGTAGAAATGAAGTATTTAAGAAGGGTTAAGGAGATAACTAGACTGGACACAATTAAAAATAAGGTAGTAAGAGAAAAATTCCAAATTGAATCTATATTACAGTTTCTAAGAAAAAGACAATTGAGCTGGTGGGAACATGCAAACAGAATGAGCATTAGCAAATCGACGAAGAGAATTTGAGACCAAGAGAGACGTAAGATAGCTTAATTGGGAAAATGCTGAAGAAGAAGAACAAAATATGGAAGGAGGCAAAGGATCTTACGCAAAATAGGAAAGAATGGAGTGCATTCACACATGGATTAATAAAACCACCTTAACACCTAATTGTATAACGTGAGCTTTTGATTGTTCATGCTCACCATTGGTATCTCGGAAACCGTAAAATATATAGGGTGACTTAAATTATTTTGATTTCCATTAAGATTTTGATGACTAAACAGATCCAAGATATCTGCTGCCGTTGCTGAAATATTAGAAAGAAAAACTGAAAATAGCAATTTTAGAAAATGCCATATAGCATCATTATTTCTTAACAGAACTGACATTTGGTACAGAGGGATAAGAATATTCCTATGAGAAATCAATTTTCATCGAAACAAAATTTGTGCGGCCACTAGTTTCGTCTATGCAACATTCAATTGTTTTTTTTTCTCTTATGGGCGCTATATTGGATCTTCACAGTAACAGATAGAGAATAAAATTACGAACACATCAATATGTAACACCACTATTTTATTTGAAGAGTAACCCAGAAAATTTAAATGCAAGTGCAGACCAAGTGTTCTAGGCGTAAAACAAAAATCAACAAACATTTTGACAAATTCGATATTTGCTGTTTTTATTGTTAGTCTTATTTGCTAGAGGTAACACAATAGTAATCCAATATTTAAATCGAAGCTTTCCAAATATGTAATTGGATTGGCACTCATGGACGTGTACTATATTTTATTTCTTGGGGATAGTTCAAAAGATAAAATTTATTAGATACCAATGCTGAGACATTTTGTTTCATGTATGTAATTAGAAACAGTTATTAAATTTATATCTACTATCACTTTTTGTTTAAGTATATCTGTATCTATAAATTAAAAGTAACTGTTGAATAGCTACCAAATATCTGCATTGAACACGAGATCATACAATGTAACGCTTCGCTTACTCCTGGCTTGTTTTGTACATTTACATACGCTTTCTCCCCTACAAGACATGATGAGCATTATAAAGTGAAGGAGATAATACTTTTCCGTCATCATATATCATTAAAGTTGATTTCTGTACACCTTAGAAATATATAAATCTAGAAGCGTAAAATAATTTCTTTGTAGATATGTGAAGAGTGGTCATTTAGCCAGTTTTTTAAATGCATATTAGTTTAATAGTTAACTTGTGGGTTTGTATAACACGGAAAAAAGAGAAGTTCGAAATATATTCTTACAAAAAAATGCAATGTCAAATTTGACAGCCGAAAAAACGCTTTCTGTACGGGTTAGGAACAATAGATTTTCTACGAGCACGAATAAAGAAACAGATAAGAAAAATTAAGTTGTGTTTAAAGTAACCAACGTGAACATTAAACTAATAATAATTATGCAGAAGAGCGTTGAAAGTAATAAAAACAATCTATTTTATTATTGGATCGGTCACTGGTCGCACCGTTTAAGGCGTCAGTACTTGAATCGAGGTGACTAAATCGCAGTAGACCGTATATAAGCTATATTCGTGGAGAGGATTGGCACCCTTACTGCGGGTATAGTAGGGTGGAAGAATGTTGGCTTGGGTCAATGTGAGAGATTGATACCGGTTGACGTTTGACTACTCCCCTAATTAATGAGTTTTTCCAGGTTTCCCTCATTCCTGCACTGAATGATGGTCAGGGCCTACCAACGTAAGTTGTTCCTGGGCGCAAATGCGGCCTGCTTTGTAATAATATGCCGCCCAATCTCCCGCACAAGTCTTCGACTTCTGAGCTAATCCTCGTGATTAGAATTATTATTATTACTATTAATGGTAAACGAACAATTTGCATCATTTTCTAAATTTATAGCTGAACTTAACTGTTGTTGCAACTGACTGTTCTACAAGGTGGTTTGATTTGAAAATTCGGTTGAAGATGATGAAGGTGAAGGGGCAAAGTTTTCTTTTTGTTTTTCAGATTCTTTTTCCAAATAATTGTTGATTCCAACGCATTGAGCACTTTCCCCACGATGTGAGGTAACTGAAAATTCTATTGTTTTATTGTGATATTACCAATTATGTTGCAAAATGAATTTTTAGTCCTTTATTTTAACTGTTATGATGTTTCCTTTGCCTTTAACGTTATCAATAGCTATTTGTGTAAAATCCGCCTGACGACAAGCTCCGATCAAACTAAAAATGGTATCCACTTTGATCATGAGGTACCTACGTTTCATCTGGTGATGTTATCATAAATTTGAATATATCAGCTCAGCTTAAGCTCAGCTTTTTGTGGCCGACATAAAATATTTTTCGAAAACCATCTATATTATTCTATAAAGAATTTACTTATGTCAATGTTTTGCTTTATTTTTACAAAACTTTTTATCATGGAGTAACATGACTATAGAGTGTTTTCTTTAAGAATCTTGCTGAGGTCTGCAAAATAGGCTAAAAATACTTCTTCCTTGAAACTTTTCACTCCTTTTTCGTTATACCAGCTTAAAAAATGTGAATACTGTTTTTCATATCTTTTGATTTATGGAGTAACAAATTCAAATTCGTCTTACCAGCAGCTTCTAATATGACCTCTGGTTTTTCGGCAGAATAATCCATTATAATGTTCTCTCTTCTTCTTTGCACTCTACTTACCTTTGTTAAACGTACGAGAGCTGTTTGTCAAACGTGTGACAGCCGAATTAACCAAAAATCAGTTGGTTCTTATGACAAAAACTTGGTTTGATTGTTGCCGTGATATAATTTTTGCAAAATGTTAAACCGGTGACATTGAAAAATAATATGATAAAACTCACTTTCCGTACTTGTTAGAAAAATAACTATCTATATCCACACTGACGAGAAGTCTGACGTAACAGTTATTGGTAATTTTCCTTCAATGAAGTCAAGAGACATTTACAAATTACTTGTTAACATTAAGTGTACATTTACATCAGTGCCAAATTTTATCACACCAGACGTATGTTACAACTTCACATTTTTTACCATGCATTTACATTTCTGTATAGATTACCATTCATAGGTTATACTTGCATCGTATCCAATTGAATTAATTACTTTATTTTCTTATTCGATTAATATTTAAGAGCTGTGTTGGTGGTGGGTGAAGTAGGTACTACCTCAATATGAACATGCTGAAGGCTGTATTATGGACAGGCTGTTGCATTCTAATGAACTGATATTTGTTAATGCAATCAGTGACCTAATTATACGTCATTTAAGTATTCGACCAATCTAGTGATGCATATTTCAAATTCTTTATTGATTCTAACAAATACAAGGCAGACATTGGAGTGGTGAAAGATTAAATCAATCTAATTTAAATGTAGCTCACAGCTTTATTTTCTGATTGTCATAAACGTATGTGCCGTCAGCATGATTGGAAAATATAACATACATTCAGAAGTTGATATTGTTCTTTACATTTGAGATGCAAGATGATTTGTACTTAACTAATATATATTTTCCAGGAAACAATTATTTATTACATTTAAATGTAATCTAAAATATGAAAAGAATCGATTGTCTCAGCTTGTTCTAAAAAAGAGCACATAAATATATATAAATTCTAAAATACGATGTATCTGACAGCTAAATCTTTTTAAAGTATAAATTTTTCCATTTCTTATGCTTATGCTTTTAAAACTAAAAAACGACTTGATATTTATTTATATGATTAGTTAAAAGAAAACCATGTTTTTGTATAAAAGAAACACATGAAGGGGCTGAATTTTAGCTTCTTTATGAAAATGAATTTCAGAATGCTATATGAGTATTAATATCTTCTTTGACAATGAAATCGAATAAACTGAAACATTACAAATTGTTGAGGTTGAGTCACTCCTAAAATTATACCAAACTTTTTTTCATTGATCGAATTTGAAAAGAATGAACTACCATATTCCTAGCAGGAATTTAATTTAATTAATTTAAAACATTTTTTTTTACTTTTGTTACATTTTTAGAAACTTGAAATTTACTCTGTATAATAAAAATAAATGATGCCCGTTTCTTATAACAATACCGAACATTACACTTATTCGTAATACGATTGTACAAATCTTGGCGAGGAATAAACAAAATCCTTCAATGGTCCCCAAAAATAAAATTACATTTGTTGAGATCTGACGATCGTGCGTACTCAATTTTGAAGACAATTATTTCCTCGTCCTTAAAATTCAAAAAGTCACTAAAATGAGGCGGTGACACTTCAAAACTCTAGTCTAAGTTGTAATGGTAAATCTTTGATTACATTAGGAAAATAATATTACAGAAATTTCAAACATGTATCTTAAACTCGCGTTGAAAATGTCTAGGAGTTATTGCATAGGGATACCGGAATATCCATGAAAGCTACGAACATTTGTAATTGCTCTAGTGAAACAAGCCCCATCAGTAAAAAGAATTTTCTAGTGAAAAGTAATATCCTGATGCAAGATAAACTCGCAAAAGGTCACTCGTCGATCCAAATCTTGAGGCGATAGCTCTTGCACTTTTTGAATTTGATATGGATGTAGTGGATTACGTTTAATAATTCGATGTACAGTAATTCCTGATATAAACGTTTAGTACTTACTTGCGGTTCATCTTCAACTGTTTGCAAAATATTTTCTTCATCTTGTATCCTTGTTACACTAGGACGTTCTCGGATATGATTGAAAAACTTTCTTGTTTCTCGAGCCTATCTTTCAACATTAGAAAATATTTCACTATGGGGAATCAATCGATTTGTAAATTTCCTACGATATTCCACATTTCTTTCTACAGTTTCCTTCATAAACACACGTAACATCCAGCCATTTTCAACAACAAACAGTAGCAGAAATAAAATAGTTTTATTACTGTCAAATTTTAAAGACAAAGCCTACTACTGACTTTTTGATATTTCTTCTAATAAACACTATTACAATCTTGTTTCAATTAAATGCACTTTCTCCTGAGTAACTTAAAAAGTTTTTTAAAATGAATATAAATAAAAAGTGTTTTAAATGAGTGATATTATTATTATCTTTATATGGCTCAATGAAAAAAAAGTTTGGTATAATTTTGTAGTGTTTCAATTTAGTTGAACTCATGTACCAAATTTGGTTATTCCTAATTAAAGTAATTCAAAGATATTATTTTTTTTTGCGATATAATTGGCCCCACTTTGAAGGCCTGTAACTTCGCCTATGTGCAAATTTATATGTAGGTATGGTTGGTTAAATTGCAATAACATGCACCTGCTCTGTGTTGGTTCTTATGCGGAACACCCTGTATAAAAATTAAAATTGTACCTAATCAAGTTACCTAGCAGGTATTCAAATAAGAATGATGTCACCAAGTGACAGTTTGTAGTTATGGCTTGCTTCATTTTTTGGGAAATACCCGGTATATATATTTATGAAATGTGTTGCTCGTTTGTTTTTAATAATTATTATTATTTTGTGAAAAATTGATTAAACATCATATATTGTATTTTTCCGATATATTACAGCCAAATCTGATATTTTCAAATGAAAATTCACAAATGTTCTTTCTCGGTGATTTAAATTGAGCTTTATTTTGTATAGACCAGCAAAAAGCTTTAACAAACATATACATATATGCTAAATAAAAAAAAATACGTTCCTAAGGATTTCTTACATTCTGTATTAAGAAACTATAAAAATTGCAGCCATGTAATATTCGGGATATCGCAGTCTTGCAAAAGTGAGTAATATCCCAACCGTAATTCATTCGCCACACTTCTCTGGGTTTTCGAATAATCATTTCCCACGCATTTACCCGAGCTATTCGTCGTTCATTTATTTTTTAAGCACCTGAAGCTAGTAAAATGCAGGAAGTTCATTGTTTAAAAGTTTTTCAGACTGGTCGCCGTTAAGATTTATCTAACTACCAGCCTTCCTTCGATCGATAAGCAATAATTGCTAGTTTCAGGAAAATTATAAATTAAAGTTAACAAGCATTTGCGAATATAAAAAGAATTGTACAGAACAGTCGTACTAAGTATCCAGTTTCTAATAATGTATAGTAACATACATACACCTTTTTATACAGGGTATCCTGGAAAGCATGTCACAAACTTCAGGGGATGATAGTACGTTTAAAAATGATATTAGTTTTCTCTATAAACTTGATTCCAGAAAGGCTTCGTTTTCGAGATGGTGGTAGTTATAAAAAAAAGTTTTTCTAAGCTATATCAGTGACCCAGTTGAAAATTTTAATAAAACTTGGTGTTGTTCATACCTGCCAGGAGGTATTTTATTTAGTGTAATTACTGGTGCCAAACTGCTAACCAGTGGCGTGCAACAAAGGAGATGGCGGACCTTTTTTAAAACAAATCGTATGCCACTGAATGTCTTAAAAATTTTGTTATTAATTTACGTTCTATTAAATAAAAGAACAAAAAAGATATTTTCAGTTTTTCTCGTAAAACTCACCGTTTTCGAGTTATTTAAGCTTTACATTTTAGTCGTTATTTTTATTTAATGTAGTAATTTATAACTGTATGATTTATAGTCTACATTTTTTTATCATACTGTTGATTTATGACATTCGTTTTTGAGATGAGGGATGTTGAAAAATATGTCAAAAAGAATTATTCATAATGACGCATTCGTCAAATCATCTCACCTTAAAGTAAAATAATTATTTAAATTATTTTTAATTGATAATTTTAAAATTATCCATTAAATACATAAAATTAGTGTAGAAACAAACTGTTATTTAATAACGTTAAGGGAGAAAGCAAATAAGATATTCTGTATTATAATAAATGTTCAAACTGACGCCCCTCTGCCTCAATACATGATCGCAATCTTCTAATAAAATTAAATCTAATTCTAGTAAATACGTCATGATTATTTCTAATACTGTTAAACGCTTCTATTATTCGTTGTCGAAGTTCTTCTTCTGAGTTAACTGATCTGTTATAAACAAGAGATTTGGCATGACCCCATAAATAAAAATCAGCAGCATTTAAATCTGGTGAGCGAGACGGCCAGGATATTGGTGCATCATTTCCTCGTCCAATCCATCGATTGGGAAAGACTATGTTTAAATGTCTTCGTACTTGACGAAAATGGGCGGGTGCCCCATCATGGAGGTACCATAGACGCTGTCGTAGACCAATGGGAACATCTTCCATTAATTCAAAAAGATTGTTTTCTAAAAAATTGAGATATTCCCTAGCACCCAGTCTTCTTGGTAGAAAAAAGGTCCCAGCAAATGATTGCCTACAATCCCACCCCACACATTAACTGAGAAAGTTTTCTGATGATGACTTTCAATTATGGAGTGTGGATTTTGCTCCAACCATTCATGCATGTTGTGCAAATTGAGTACGCCATCTCGTGTAAAAGTTGCCTCATCCGTAAACAAAATAGAAGAAACAAAATCTATATCCTGTCTATAAAAATCCAAGCCGGCAAAATTCCATTCTAAGTGGATAATTTGAGGTTGTAGACTTTGCACCTTTTGAATATGATAGGGGTGCAAAAAATTTTCTTTGAGTACTCGCCACACCAACGTTCTGCTAACTTCTAACTGGTTAGAAATTTTCTGGATACTTGCTCTGGGATTCTGTTCAAAAGCTCTTAATATCTGACCATCAAGTTCAAGATTTCTTGCTGGAACTCTTCCACTGCCAGCAAAACGAGGCACAACACTTCCAGTTTAAGAAATCCGGGTGTGAAGCTGTATAAACATTCGAATCGATGGCACGCGCCTTTCAGGATATCTTTCAGAGTACACTCGTCGAGCTGCTGTTGCGTTACCGCCGCAAAAACCATAAATAATATGCATCTATGCATATTCACGGTTAGTGAAATAAATATTATTCATTTTTATGCGCCTACAGAATGCTAGTACAAATTCAAATAAAATAACAACATAAATGTCACTAAACGTGACAGACGCCTACTATGCAAATATTTAAGTTCTCTATCTCGGGATATGAGGTGATTTAATTTAATGTAAAAGCCAAATAACTCGAAAGCGGTGAGTTTTACGAGAAAAACTTAAAATACCTTCTTTTGTTATTTTATTTAGTAGAACGTAAATTATTAACAAAATTTTTAAAACATTTAGTGGCGTACATTTTGTTTAAAAAAAGGTCCGCCATCTCCCTTGTTGCACGCCACTGGTTAGCAGTTTGGTACCAGTAATTACACTAAATAAAATACCTCCTGGCAGGTATGAACCACACCAAGTTTTATTAAAATTTTCAACTGGGTCACTGATACAGCTCAGAAAAACTTATACTTTACCACCCTGTATCTCGAAAACGAAGCCTTTCTGGACCCAAGTTTATAGAGAAAACTAACATTATTTTTAAACGTACTATAATCCCGTGAAGTTTATGACATGCTTTCCGGGACACTCTGTATTTAATTGAGCAATTGTGCCATACTTAGGAATTAAATACGTTGTTAGTCGAAAATATTGAAAATGACTGTTAGAAAACAAAAAAATGTGATGTGATACATTTAATCTGTATTTAAGTATATCTATTAATATACAGGGTGATTCAAAACTTACCTAAAAAAAAATTGAGTGTACAGGGGACTGTTATAAATCCAATTTTGTAAAAAAAATCAAATTGGCCGTAGTACTTATATGCTTAGTTGGCCGCCAAATAGTTCAGACTTTAACCCTTTAGATTTCGGTGTATGGAGCCATAATGAACGAAATTGTTTATAAAAGCATTATAAATAGTCGCATCCAAATTTTACAAGAATTTTGGCATTTTAGTTATTCAGTAACTTTTTTGATCAGACGGTCATGAATCCGATGGTGCATCGTCGTGAATGGGTGGACATATTGAAAATTTACATTGAAATATTTCCTTTTGTCCCTTACGCATTCAATTATTGTTTTTACTTGTTAAATCCTTCATCAAATAATAGTTTCGTGTAATTATCGACTTCTCTTTCAACTGGTTTTGTAAATAAAATTTATTAAATAGATAATTTTTTATTTAATATGTTCAAAATGTCATGTTTCATTGTCAAAATTAATGTTTTTATTAGCGCAGACTACAATAAAATTTCCTAGCAAATTGTTGAAATACCATTTCTTCGAAAATGCTCTATTTCTAGGACTAATGATAAGTATACTACCTTTTTTTCATGAAAATAATGTAGGTTTATGATTTTTTACAAAAAGGTTACGCTTATATTTACTTCATAAACATGGCAAATGCATCAAAATATATAACAGATTATGATTTCTCGTTGATAAAATCATCTACATCTACTCTCAAATTTCCATGTTTGTCAAATCGTTATAATTATTACGAGAATTCAATTTTTAAATTCCAACTTTCACACCTTGTGTATTTTGAAGGTAAAAATCTAGTACTTATGTCTCTATGGGCCATTACTAAATATTTTCCATTTTAGTTATTTGACTTTTGAAAACAGGATAAAGATAAATATCCTATAATTATATTAATATATACATAATATATTGTTAATATATTACAATTATTAAGAATTTATATACTATAATTTCATTATTCCTCCTACATAATTCAGTTCACTCCAAAGACTTGTTTAGAAGTTATTTAATACTATACCCGTTTTGAACACATACTTAGTTATGCAAGCTTGCTTTGTTTTAAATTTAAATAAATTAAAATAATTGTACAAATTATCCGTTCATTTCAAAATAATAACGTGAAATAATTCTTTCCTCGGAGTGGGTAACTTTCTCGGATGATATCCTTGTGCTCTTTTGAGTACCTAATATTTTCAGTTATTATTTTAATTAAGATGAACTATTACAACATGCGAAATTAAAATTATTCATGACATTTTGATTGAAAATAAGAATCATATACCTACGTATGGGCATACCACCATTGATACATTTTACGCTAGTATACCGAATGAAAAGTTTGCAAATTTTAGTATATTTAGAGAGCAAGGCATGTTTTCAATATAATGTACATCTAAAATAACAAAAATGTCTGCATGTTATACTATCATATTTAATAGTTTTTCTCTTTTGCAAGCTCTGAAATGTGTATTATTAAAATAACCTGAAAACATCAGAATAAACTAATATCACTACTTTTGAAGTCATTAGCTGTTGCTTATCCTACTCATACCTACATTAGTAATGCACTTTAGTAATACACTTATTTAAAGACAAATTTCTAAGACTAAGGCAAGAAATTGATGTTAATATAAAATATTAAATTTACTTTTATTATGGCACAGATAAAAAACATTCTGGAACTTTTACGATTTCATTTTTAAATCTTGAATATATTGTCACAAAATTTGCCCCGCTCGCACCCAATTTGACGACTGTGGTATCGCAAAACGCTAGATTGCCCCGATCGACCCTACGCGATTCTGGTAAACAAACAAAATAATGACGTGTATCGAGGCGTGACTGTAAAATTGAGAATCGACGAGAATCGTTCGAGAAATGGATCTAAAGGTGCTAGAAAATACCTAGAATATTCGTTTGGTCTATAAAAGAAGAATAAACGGCCGAACGAAGAATAGTGTTTAGTTGGAAATTTCCTGGAGTTTCAAAGTGAAATAGTGTTTAGTTGAGTTGTTAAAATCATATATTCGCAATAACAACCATTCTGAGAATGCATCCAAGACGTAATTAAATTAATATACGTGAAAGCTAAATAACATTGTTAATATGTAATAATCGAGAGGAAAATATAAAAAATTGGTAACAAGCAATTATTTCTAATGACACACGCCTACTTCAAGAAAATGAAAGAAACAAAATATGCTATAATAAATTATTATTGTCTCAATAAAAATTGTAAATAAACATATGCAACCACTTATTATATTAATATAAAGAGAAAAAATAACGATTTCCACTGGCCCATGGCTACCTATGGTTTGTATTTTAAAAATACAACTTTAGATTATAACTCAAAAAATAATAAAGTTACAAAAATATTAGACACGCCACTGGACTCTACTAAAACAGTGTCTGAAGAACGTATTTTTTTTCTCCACTAGTTAACGAGAGCCTATAAAAACATCGAAATTTGCCCACCGTGTACAGTTAATTAAAAAAATCGGGTATTATTATTCATCTCATAAAAAAACTGTCTTTTCCAAAAAATGTTATACAATTACCTAACAAATAAGAAAATTATCGTAAAAAAATTATTAAAAAGTTCTTTCCCAGGCCTATAACTTTAAGAGAGCAAAATAAGTTGATTTAAATCACATTATCTTTTTACACGGAAGTTAATCTTAAAATATTGCCCATTCTTTACTGAACACGCTGTATATTTGTATGGTTGATTTTCGACATGGAACCTGAAAAGTAATACATACAAAAAATATAGATATATTCCAAAATATAAGAGAGCTAAAGCCTTTCATAAAAGATGTAATGATTTAGTACAACCAGTAATTACTATATAAAAACTATTAATTAATCTATGGAGAGAAAACATATGTTCAAATACGTTGTAAAGAAAGTCTTCTCATTGACATTTATGAATGAATCGAATACTACAATAGTGAAAATCTCTCTTACGGAAAACCATGCGTAACAGCCTTGAAAATCGTTGTGTAATTAACACCAACATTTCTTCGATATCTATCTTCACCAAAATACGTTTTCCCACACATGCATGTCCATAGGTAATAATTATAAAAGTCATTTAATAAGGCAATGTTCTACACAACAGGGGAGACAGAAAATTACCACAGTTGTTACCGATGATTTTGCTCACCTTACCGTAAACATGGGATAGAACGCGGCGGTCTTATTGTTGTCTGCTCGCCGACCCATAGACGACCATCTTCGAGGTCGTGTCACAGGAAAACGTTATTGCCACGAGCACATGTCGATTTATTTTTCGGCTTTTCTTTGGGACTACATTTTTGCCCATCGGCTTAAAACAACTTATAATAGTTTTAAGAAAAACGCATCTACAATAATTATTTAAGCAACTAGACAAATGTATGTATGTTGTCCTACTCGGCCTGACGACCTCGTTGGACAATTTCACGTCGCGTGCATTAAACACTTTTTGTACGAGTTGCATACAACATTTTTTCAACGTTCATGAAAAAACCAAAAAATGTTTTATTTAGATGACACTAAGTCTAGGAAAATATAACGTTGATTTGAACGTTTATGTTTGTCATGATGACGAAACGCTGTAGTAGAATGATGAATGCAATAAACATTTTATTGCACTAGTGCAATAAGGAACCACTTTTTCCACTAAATATAGTTAAACAAATGTTTGTCTTTTGCATGAACGTAGAAAAATACAACAGTAGTGCAAAAAGCTATTACTTTTTTCACTACTGTGCCAAAAGTTTAACCTTTCGCATTAATGCAAAAAGTAGCTTACTTTTTGTTGTAGTGCAAAAAATATTTTGATACTTTATCGATTACGTATACAGTAGAAAATATAATTGGCAATTTTGTTACACCCATTATCGCATTGTGTTATTACTTTATTGATGGTATATTTACTTTAGTCCTGAATTTTATTTAAAAAAAGTTAGGTAATTTTAATTAGCATAATTAACTTTTGTCATAAATTTTACCTTATAAAGTTTTGATATTTGGTAATTTTAAAAAGCACATTTACTTTAGCTACGAATTATAAATAGTAAAATAATCATAATATTAGGAAATTTTAATAAGTAAAGGGGCATTTACATTACAGGAGTGTTCGGATCCAAGTTGCATACCTACTTTGATGAAAACATACTTTGGATACACCGAAAGTCTCCACATGAACGCAGCTCGGATCCAAGCACTCGTGTAAGTGCCGCTTTATAATAAAATATATTCTATAATAGTTATAGTTAGTTACATACGGAGTGTCACAATTTATACTATCATTAGAGTAAAATGAGAAACAAATGCAGCTCAAATATATCGTTTTAATTAGACTCTAAAAGGCACATATTGCAAACTATAACCTTCTCCTCAAGATTGATAATTATCTGCCGAACCCCATTGAATCAAATGACCGTTTTCCCAAGCGTGTCTGCAAATTCCCGACTTTTTATATGAGGAACATAAAAATTACTTATATAAAAAGACGGGAATTTGAAAAATCAAGAATTGGTGAACACACTTGGGAAAACGGTAATTTGATTCAATGGGGTTCGGCAAAAATTTTAGAAAAGGAAAATAATGCAACAAAAAGAAAATTAAAAGAGACCGCGATTTTGGCAAAAACCCAATCAAACTAAAGAAAAACTAAAATTATGCGACAAATAAATAGCTTCAGACAATATAGTAATTACTACATTAAACGCATAGCAGGTGTAAATTAAAAGATAAAATTGTACAGAAATAAATATATTACCTAATTTAATATGTAAAGGTACGGATTCGCTGCGGCTGCGGCTCGCGTCAGAGTATTCAGTGTTAAAGGCTACACTTTTAATCAACAAAAATGAGAAAATTTAACATTTTACCAAATTAATTCCATTTTTAAAGAAGCCGATAGGATACCGTCCCAAGAAATTAAAAATTTTTACCCGACAAGAATTTGACAAGTGTTTAATTGAAGCTCTAGATGATAAATGTCTAATGATGAAGATAACACATGCAAATGATGAAAATTTATAACTATATACTTACTTGTGTTATTTTATTTATAGTTGTAGTATTTGGCAGTGCAGGACCAGTAACAAGTTACAGAAACTAACATTAAATGATATTAATGACATGGATTCTATCATAACTGTGAAAATTCCCTATAGCAAGGCAAACAAACTTCATGAAAATTGTTTATTTTTACGTCCTCAATAATTATTGAACAAAAGCACTTGTTTCAGAAACACTCTTTGTTAAATTATTCTTTTATTTCTGCATGTGTTTACTACACTTTGAGATATGTGTCCTTGTAAAAAGTTTAAAGATTGTAATTTACAATTTAAATATGCTCGTGATCATCAGTTGTAATGGAAAATTTTATTGTGGCAAAACTCAATATATTTCATGGGAATTAACTAATATTAACATATGATGTGTATAATAAATTCAATGAACAGACTTCAAATTGTGTACACGTGCTTACTTCAATATTTCACATAAATAAAAATAATTAAAGATCCTAATCATATTAAAACTGTTTATTGGGAATATATTTTGCGTAAATTAATGAGAAATATTGCAGATGAATTTAGATATTTTAGCTGACTTAATGCAGTTAGTGATTTTAATCATATCTGCCTTGATGAATTTTTGTCGTTTAAAAGATTTATCACAATGCCTTGAGATATTATTTGTTGTTATTGTTTCAGATTATTTATTGCATAAAATATTTTTTCTACGTCCATACAAAAAACAAATCTTTATTGAACTATATTTAGTGGAAAAAGTGGTTCTTTATAGTGCAATAAAATGTTTATAGCATTGATCTGTCATTCTACTACAGCGTTTTGGCTTCAGTTTGAGATCTTGTAGGACAATTCGACGTTGAGCTAGAAAATGAACTCAGCAAGGGAATCTTTTTAAGTATTTGGTATAGAAATTCCTAATTAATAAAGATTAGTTTGATTAATAGTTAATTGTTTTCAATTATTTCTATTAATTTATTATGTATTGCTCAGAACAATTTCAAATTATATTGATTTATTTTAACTTCTCACACAGTAATTGACTAAAAATTGATCTCAAAATTGTTATTTTCGTAAAACTCCATTTTTGTTTTTGACAGTCGTGCTATGATAGAAAATATGCATAATTTCAATTCCCAATATTTAACAACCCATATAAAAATATTTTTAAACTGATTATACTCAAAAATGAAACATTCTATCAATATGAAGCAAGAGTCCCTTCATTCATTAAAAAATTCTGAAATTTTGCATATTTCAGTCAAAAGTCGAAAAAGTTAAGTTATGGTAAATTTTACCCTTTCGCTCTAGACTCGAACATATGTGACAAATATTTGTAAATTTTATAAGAATAAAATTGATAATTTGGTAATTGTTTTACCAAATTTCATAAATTTATCTCAACTTGTTACGGAGGTATTTAGAAAAAATCATTAGAATGGCTAGTTTACTTGGCTGTCACTTCTTTATGACCCATATTCTTTTGGACCCATGTTTATATGAAGAAAAAGTAATATTTTTCGACATAGAATACTCTGGAGAAATATTGTTCCTTAATTCCAGGACACCCTATATCTACTTTTTTTTGGATTCGCTTTAAGTGTCAGTGTTTTTGTATATTACGAATTTATATCAAACCACTGTATCAAGAATTGCGTTAGCTGCATTTAACTTTAAGTCCTAATGGAAATAAATTAGACTCTAGGTAGGTAGTTTTCAACAATTCGCGTGTTCGCGTGAATCGTTTATAAAAATGCAGAGCTGTAGCTTCTCTCTAATTAGATACGTCTACACAAAATATAAATGGTTTAAAATACATGGCATGTGCTATCTATTTCCACAGCACTTGAAATTATAATATTTATATTATTGTTATCATACAAACTGAAATCACGTCAACTGTCTGCATTCTTGAGAATTCTGAATTGCCTATAATTACTTGTAAATATTTCTTTATGACTTTAAATTTATACAATTTTGAGATCTAATCTATTCACAACTGAATGAAACTAGATATACACCGTGTCCAAGTTTTTATTGAGCATACGGGGTGTTTCTAAAATTATTTAATTTGGACTTTGAATTAATTTAGTATCATATGGGGCATTCAAAAACATATTTTAAGGACTTGGAAACTTTGGTTACTCCGAAAAGTTTTCATCAACTTTGTTGTTTTTCAAATGGAATACCCTGTACTTTTTTAAATTTTTGGATTCCCGTTGTAATTTCATATAACCTTCCTTATCGTTCTTGCAATATTCGTCATTAAATTGTTATACTCGCGACAAGAATTCAGAGACGTACGTCATACGAACAAATGACTAATTCATTATATTTTCATCAAAATATTTAAGAAACTGCAACTGATAGTAATAAAACTATATACTACACTAAAAGTTTGCATTATATATTGTACTAAATTGCAAAAATTGATTGTTTTTGACGCGTCCAAATATCGAAAATTACGTTAACAATAAAAACAACTCTGTAACGTCAGCCGCCTGAATTCTTGACGCGACTCTTCAACATGTAAGCAACGTAATAATCTAGGCATCCGTTAACCGTCATATTCGTAATATTCAATTTAAATGTCAAAAGTATAGAAACTGAGGTTGAAAATTATAACTTTTTTCATATATTTTCAGGTATTAACAATATTGTGTGAAACTAACTACTCAGTGGACAAATGCCCCAACCTGCGTTGAATTACACCCACAATATCTACCCATATATTCCTTATTATTAGCTTTTGTAACATTTTTTACTGTTTAAGAAAGGTATTTTAAGCTAATATGTATCAAATCTCCTACAATTCCTACCAATGAAGTCATATGCATGCTCTCTGATACCAAACATCTAGGTATGCTAATGAACACCCACAGACAAAACTCTATTCAATAATTATCTAAAAAATGTATTCTATTTACTAACCTGATACTCTATAATTATATGGAGTGGGAACTCGAAATTCAACCACAATAGATGAGATCTGATCTATTTCTGCATTTTTTGGATTGCTTCATCAGGTGGCTTCCTTTAACTTGAGTCAAATATCTAACTATCTAAAATTATTATACCAATAAATTAAAACTATTTGAAATTAAATGTCAAAATGAAATTAAATAATGTCGACAGCGTCAAACTGATTAACTGTCAAGTATCATAACGACCTACTAAAATAAATAAAAATGTACCTTTTATGTATAGTTTTTTCATATATTTTCAGGTATTAACATTTTTTAGAATATTTGTTTAAACCCCTTTTCATGCTGTCACTGATGCATACAGCTCCGAAACTAACTAGTTCACGGCTGTGTAACGTTGCGAAATTAATTTTTTTTTGCTTTTACTAGGCATCATAAATAAGCATGACTACCATTACAGATCTAAAGAAAAGTTCATCAAATATTGTTCTGAGAGAGTGTCATTATTATTCCAATAACTTGTACGGTTGTATCTCGATGAAGTCGAAATAAGTGTAAAGTTCAACCAGCAGTACAATCCGTGCGGTAGGCTAGACGTGCTCCAGACCTTGGTTTGGGATTCCTACATCTGCAATCGCTTTGAAATTGTTGTTGCCGAAGAAGTCTTTCTAACTTTATGTGTGTGTATTTGAGGTTATATTTTGTATATTCGGGCGTTGTTATTTAGGGTTCTGATCTTTTTATTTGATAAAATGCAGTATGCTGTTTTAATTATAAATTTTGGAATGCAAATTCAAACAGGTAAATACTACTGCTTTATGAATGTTGACTCCGGGGAGTGTGAAACTTGTACTTGCCAATATATTTTGAATGGCTAAGATAATACTAATGTTAAAATCACTTATAATAAAATTCAGAATGCTCCCTTATTTCCTTGTATTTTATTTATTTCGTACATATATGTATTAGTGAATAATAGTTTATGAAAAATACATGCATTTAGCCGTGATGTAACATCGCAGGTGTGACGTTGTTTGTTTCACCGTTCGACACTCTGTGATGTAACTAGGAAATTGTTGTCAACACGGAGCGCTGTATTACCGGGGGTTATAAGTTAATTTGCTTCAATTTAAAAGGTCGAGTAAATACATTTTTTTTTCAATTTTTTATCTTATTTTAGCCTTCCGAATACGTGGTTAAAATTAATGACATTATGGCTGAATCACTCTATACAGTTGGGATTCAAATAAAACAAAATTAAAAGACTACCTACTGTTTTTGCCAGGCCCATCTGATCCAAATTGACGATTGATGTGGTAATAGAAATCATAAAACATATCGGTCAGTGGTCGCACGGTTTAAGGCATCAGTACTTGAATCGAGGTGACTGGATCGCTGTGGGTTCGACCCCCGCAGCCGGTAGACCGTATATAAGCTATATTCGTGGAGAGATTGGCACCCTCTCTGCGGGTATGGTAGGGTGGAAGAATGTTGGCTTGGGTCAATGTGAGAGGTTGATACCGGTTGACATTTGACTACCCCCCTAATTAATGAGGTTTTCCAGGTTTTCCTCATTCCTGTACTGAATGGGGGTTAGGGCCTACCAACGTAAGTCGTTCCTGGGCGCAAATGCGGCCTGCTTAATAATAATATGCCGCCCCCTCTCCCGCACAAGTCTTTGACTACTGGGCTAATCCTCGTGATTAGAATGAGGGATAGAGATATTATTATTATTATATAGAATGCCAAAAGAAGTGTCGAAACTAGTGAACCTATGGAAAAAACGCGAGTCAGGTAATATTGCAGTTAACTTAGCTTTTATGAGTTCGTTGCTTTACAGTAAAGGGCGGCAATTTTTATGGTCCAATTACAAACATTTCGTTTTGGTTTCAATTGTATACTGGGATTAAAATGCAATATAACTAACAGGTTACATTAGGATTTCTCTAGATGGCTGCCTAAGCTCCTCCATAGTCTGACTATTTTTGAGTGTCTAATGTAAAGGCTTCTGGCGTTCTATATATATTTTACGATTTCTATCTATCTATCTTAATTTCAAGTCTTACTCAGCCCAAAAAACTCTGTGTGGCAACGCTCACTTTGCTTCAGTCGTTTACAAGAAGAACTCATTTCTTCAGTTAAATTGACGACTCTGTATACAGTGCGTCATAAAGTAATGCATTAAGTATTAGAAATTCCCGAAATAGGTCGATTTTTGATTTTAACTTAGGTACTATTTTTTCAAATAATATTTTAATATACGATTCGATTAATGACGTTATTAGTGTTTTTTTTTTTCAAAATGAAACACTCCATTTTACCCCATTTCCAGATTTTCCTTACTGAGCTGTTCCAAAAATGTATCACAAGTTGCTTCAAATTGGTACAGGGTGGGCAACAATACCAAAGTTACAAGTTATTTACAAATGGATAAAAATGTACTAAAAATTACATGAAATTATGTATTGTTACTACAACTACTTTGATAAACTATTAAAAAACATTCCATGAATTACCTAAAGATGACGTTGTCCGAAGAACTGAATTCTGCGCATATATGGTGCACCAAAATAATCGGAATAACAATTTCATTGCTAACGTTTTATTTTCCGACGAGGCAAAGTTTTATTTCAACGGGCAAAAAACCCGTTATTAGTTTCAGGAAAATCCACATTGGATAATGGGCAATAATACCATACGCTATTGTCTGCAGCTATTTATTTGTGGCATAATTTTAGTTTCTCTTTAGATTTATTGGGTTTTTGCCACACTTCTGAAAAAATAAAGATTTATTAAATAAGCCCTTGCGCGAAACGGATCAGTCAACGGTTATTTTTGAAACTAAGTTTGCCTAACCAAAAAATCTCACACTGAAAAAGCAGATAAGTAAAAAATAACAAAAATCATATCACTATCGCGCAATTCCGTATTTTTGACGTTTCGAAAATCACTGTGTTTTCGTTCTCAAAATCGTAGTAAAAATATTAGATGTATGTCAAGTTTGACATATAAAACATTTTTAAACTGATTTTAAATAACCATACGCAACGACCACAAAAGGTCAATGTGTGGGAGCTGGTATTGTGAGAAATACAATTGTTGGTCCATATTTGTTGATGAACATTTGACAGGAGCATTGTATCTGAATTTAGTAACGTATAACTTTCTACTAAATTTTTACACCTTTGGTATTGTAGCCCACCCTGTACCAATTATTTGAAGCAATTTGCGATGCATTTTTGATATCAATTCAGCAAAGGAAATCCAAAAAATTAGGAAAAATGCGTTGTTCTAATTAAAAAAAATCGGTGATATCATTATTCGAAGGTACCCTGTATATTAAATTATTAATTGAAAAAATAGTAAATTAAATAAAAAGTCGACCTGTTTCGGGAAATTCTAATTAGCTAATAATGAATTTATGCGTTACTTTATGAACACATTAATATACCTGCAATGCTGCTAATTGTTTGAAAAGTGACCATTAGGTATATGACTGTATTTATTTAACATTTAAAATTTATTAGCCAGATTAGAAATAATCTTTCAGTTCCTCTGTTTAAATAGACGGTACCCCATATTTGCTTTCCCATGCATCCCGACGTAGTTACTGGCGCAAACATTTCCTTTTTTATTCTCTTAACTGCATTCATAAATTTATGTAACGCAGTAACTGGTTAAACTGTTTATCATTTGCAACCACCGAGCATAATTGTACACCCTGAGGCTGGAGTTAGTGGAAGCTAACTTCGTACATCAAAGCAAAAGTAATAATAATGCAGCAATCGCAGTATGCCTGGGAATCAAATGCTTATGCAGATTCATCACTGGACCACCTCTGGCTATATCATACGTTCAAACAAATATCAAAACAATCGCAGAATTTGCCAGTTCAGCGATCAGTTATTTACAGAGTTGTAAAACGGAACAGAGGCGTAGTTAGTAATCTTTCGCGGATAGGACCAGAATGTAATTGAATGAATGAAGACAGCTTTAATGGATACTTTAGGATCTAGTTATCGACCTAGTATTATCACAAAAACCTTCAAATCCTTATTGCATGTATATCTTGTAATGTATGAACTTTCCTTTTTGAATATCGTATTTTTTCCAATAAAATATCCGATAAGTTAAATGTTCAATTATATTATAAGTAGTAATGCATAGAAAAATACAATAATATACATGCAGGTTTTCTTCGTTTTGATGAATAAACTAAAAAAACGCTCGTACTCGTCAATTTTTGTTTTTAGAGGGACATATTTTATGAATGTACAGGGTGTCTCGATAGTATGGCCATCCTGTGAGGATACAAAAAATTTAAGTAAAATTTGTTAGATACGAGTTCGGCTGAGGGGATTTTACGGATATCTAGAGAAAAACCACACCCCTTTGAAATTCCGCGTAGGGGCTATGCGGAGGGTGGTCGACAAGTTCCTGAAATTTTAACTATACCATCGTTTTCAGCGTATTTTTTTATCCCCGAAACCACCTCCGCCATATTTTTAAAAAATATTTTTGTTCCACCCAGATACGGACTTTTTTTTTGAAGAGTAGGACAGAGGGGTGTTTACGGATATCTAGGGAACGGATAACCACAAACCTTTGAAATTTTGTCCTGTTTGTGTTAGAAATACCATTTTCTAGAAGGAAAAATTTATTTAAATTCGAAGAGATATGTGCCTTCATTTGAAATTGACAAAAAATTTAAATTAAAGGACACAATGATAATTATTAACAACAGCGGAAACCTTTCCAATCTTAATTAAAAAATTTCTACCCCCTATTTTCGCGGGTGCTGAACACGAATCTAAAATTAGGTTTTATTCGGTCGAGCCTAGTTTTCGAATATATTATATAAAAAAGGTAAACCATATAGTGAGCAAAATCAAACTCGATCTGCCGAAACTTTAAAAATATAATAATTTTATTTGGAAAAGTGGAAAATAGATTTGTTTGAACTAACTTCGATAAAAATCAATGCATAAAAATTTCAAGATACTTTACTTTGCAAAAAATATGTTTGCATTAAGTAAATCTATTAAATTTAATAGAAAAGGAAAAGACATTTTTTCCCGTAACTATTGTCAGTCGTCGCTTGAGAATAAAACTATCCTGTCCATTTTTTCGTTAAATGAGAGTTTTACACAATATCCTAAATAAATAATCCTCTAAATGCATATTATTTTAATCCAATAAAATATTTAACTCTGCCTATTAATCAGTTTGTATTAATTAGAGTTTAAATATTTGTGCTATGCAACATTGAAATACTTAAATTCCATTTTCTCCAAACTACTCTAGTATAGTATCATTCTCAAGTGACGGAGTGATTCATATTTTCCCATCAACAGGTCGAAAGTGAAACAAAATTAACCATTTACAATTTCCAATTTTTTAAGTACCAATTAACAGTGAATGCAATGTTGCATCCTATTCAAAGTCTTACTTATTACACTCCAATAGTTCCAGAAATGTTCTCCTACACTGTAATGTCCATATTATGTTGCCACCTTTTCTGTTTTGATCTGAATTAGGTATTAGGTAAGGAAACCACTATTACACTATGTCTATGTTTTGTCGATTATACATGATCAGTATTTTAATTAAAACATTTTCGTTCTTGTTAAGTTTAAATATGAAAAGGAAAATTGATTTAATGTCGACAAAATTAGTGGTTGTTTGTATTACCTTTGAATCTAATTCTGATCAAAACCGAAAAATTATTTGTTATTAATTTTTTATAAAATTTATTATATATGTATTCGTTATAGTTTTTATCAATTTGTTTCATCTCTCGTAGTTATTTTTTGTTATTAATTTGTGTTTCTCTAAGGAACATAGTTTTTACTCGTTATTTATGTCATTTTACTGAAGTAAATGCAGTAAGAATTACTTAATGCCGTTGTTCCACATGGTAAACAATAATTATTGTGTACTTAACTACTAATTTAGGTTCCATGCATATAGTGGAACTTTATTTTAAAAACTAAATAATACTAGTTTTTATCTTTTACATTTAAGAATATCATACTGATATTTTGATAATAAATCGCATTAATATTTATTGGAGAATTTTAAGTGTTTTTATTAGTTAGTAGTGCTGTTCAATTAGTAAATTGACTAATTAATTCAACAAACAATTTGCGTTAATTAAGTAAAATGTGTCATTATCTGAAAGGTCAGCCAATGATGATGAATGAATAATGATACTGACATTAATTTCTGCACTACCGGAAATGAGTTCATTAATTTTTTTTCTACGTTCATGCAAAAATCAAAACTTTATTGAACTATATTTATTGGAAAAAATGTTTATTGCATTCATCTGTCATTCTACTATAGCGTTTTGTCATGACAAACATAAACGTTCAAATCGACGTCATATTTTCTCACACTTAGTGTCATCTAAATAACACATTTTTTGGTTTTTGCATGAACGTAGAAAAAATATTGTATGCAACTCGTACAAAAAGTGCTTATTGCTCTCGACGTGTTGTCCTACTCACTTTTTGTACTTGTTGCATAAATAACTATATCAGGTGAAGTCTAGGAATAAGTATATTTATATTGTGCCTTTCGTTAAATATTATGTCACTGTATAGTTTATAATATATTCTCGAATATATCTGAAATTTACATATAAAACATATAATGAATTTAAATAAAATAAATTAAAGAATAATCAGAGCAGGGTGACATCATGAGTTTCTAGGATTTGGTGACCGTTGTATATTCTTATCTATTTTTGAAAGAAACATGATTATAATAGATCCTGATCCTGATTTCTCACAGAACTTCTATTTGGATATAATTTATTACAGTAAAATGTTTTTGGAATTTCAGTTTTTAATTCACCACTCAACTTGGAAACGTTACCTCAAAAATGCTTGGACTTATGGCCTTTCCAAACGAAAGTATATAGAATACTATACTTGCGTCACCCCTCGAAATTTTCAAAGTTTCCCGTCCCTTGCCTCGCCTGTCCGTCTTACTGGCAACGGCAAGTGACATCACGCCAGGCCATATAACGTGTCCCAATAAAATTTAGTTTCTGGCTAGAACGTATACTGTGAGGTAATATAATGGTCAAATTTATATTGTTTTTTAATGAAAAAAAAAAAAACATACTAATTTGTTTATGTTATTAAACGAATCGTAGATATTTGTCTAAAAATGTATTTACCATTTACTTTCTTTTATTTTCGTTAAGTCCTAACGATTCATCTATCATGGGAAATGCGATTTTTTCCCAAACGGCTGGATGAAAATTCGTTGTGTAAAAACTTTAATCTAGCCAACCTTGCCTCATTACGGTAGATACGAGGATAGATATTTACTAATGCTTTGCAATGCATCAAATTTTTTTTCCAGAACCATATAAATTTTATTATATATTTTAAAAGATTCAGTTCTAAGAACAGATTTATACCTAACCGTTAGAAAGTTGTTATTAATTATGCCAATATTTTTTATATTTTTAAATAAATTGTTTGTTCATTTCTCCTACCATTTAAATGTTTGAACCTAAATACAGATGTATACGAAGCCCTAGAAGGGCCATGTCTACAATTTTTTTTATGTTTAGATTTTAATCTCTGAATTCATACTTTTAACTCTGAATTCAGACTTTAATCTCTGAATTCAGACTTTAATCTCTAAATTCAGACTTTAAACTCTTAATTCAGATTTTAAACATACACTGCTAACTAAATTATGGGACAAGTCGTAGCACTCAGAGAAATCTAGATAGAGAATTGAGATTTAGAGGACATAATATACAGGGGAAAATTAAACTTTACGATATTTGTCATCAACTATGAAATTTTACGACACCCTGTATAATTTTACTGTTTTTGATTCTAGAGACGATTTAAGGTGCGACTGTACTTGTTTGGGAAATGATTTAGACCACTTAATTTCCTTATACCTATTGATATTTCTGGTTCTAGATTGCCGTGATATGTTAATACCAATATTCTAATTAAATTTGATTGTACCATTGTCATGATCAGTATTATTTAAGTATTAATAATAATAATAATAATAATAATAATATCTCTACCCCTCATTCTAATCACAGGGATTAGCCCAGAAGTCGGAGACTTGTGCGGGAGAGGGGGCGGCATATTATTAAGCAGGCCTCATTTGCGCCCAGGAACGACTTACGTTGGTAGGCCCTAACCACTATTCAGTGCAGGAATGAGGAAAACCTGGAAAACCTCATTAATTAGGGGGGTAGTCAAATATCAACCGGCATCAATCTCTCACATTGACCCAAGCTAACATTATTCCACCCTACCATACCCACAGAGAGGGTGCCAATCCTCTCTATGAATATAGCTTATATACGGTCTACCGGCAGCTGGGCTCGAACCAACTCCGTTTAGTCGCCTCGATTCAAGTACTAACGCCTTACACCGCGCGACCACTGACCGATCTTATTATTATTGGGTGTCTAAATAACGTTACGCCTTTGAATTACACCTGAAATGCCTATAGCAAACAGCCGCAGTTAGTTGTCAGCAGTGCCATTATTTATGTACTGGTTTCGGACTTGTTAGTTCTTATCAGTATATCACAAATGAAGCCAATAACTCACAACCTTAGCTGTTCACAATCTGTCATAACAGTTAACAGAACATGAATACGCAAGACGGAGCACGTGTGTACACATCTAGTGGTCATTGGCTACTCAAAGCTGGGCCTGAATACAGTCACAAGCAGAAAGCAATTCTCTATACTGAGAGTATCTACTATTAAAAGTCCCATCCATTGCCATGTTTTTAAAAGCGGAATTTTAGGAAATAACTACTCTGTAGACTAATGCCCTGACTATATATAGCAAACAACCACGGTTAGTCATAAGTGGTACCATCAGACATATGTCAGTCTGGAACTTGTTAGTTTTCATCAGTATGCCACAGGTGAGACCAACGACGAGCAACCCTGGCTGTTTATGTTCTGTTATTACCGAAGAAAGATATAAGTACGCAAGGCGTAGCATGTAGTGTCTACATTTGGTACTCAATGCTGGGCCTCAATAAAGCTAGAAGCAGAAAGCGACTCACTAGATACTATTGAAGGCCCTATTTGGACATTAAAGTCTGAATTCAGACATTAAAGACTGAATTTAGACATAAAAGTCTGAATTCATAGTTTGAAGTCGGAATTTACAGTTTAAAATCTGAATTCACAGTTTAAAATCTGAATTCAGAGTTTAAAGTCTGAATTCAGAGATTAAACTTTGAATTCAGAGTTTAAAGTCTGAATCTAAAAAAAATGTAGACGTGGCCCTTTTGCGGCTTCGTAGATGTACTAACTGTTCATACATTAAAATATTTTAGTAAAGAAAAAGTAAAACAATTTCTTTGTTTTCTCCATATGTTTCTAAAATGAATTTTAAATCTTTAAAAAAAACATATAAATATTTAAAAAAAATCTATAAAAAATACCATTACTTTCTTGGGCAATACAAAAAGTTCACAACAATAATAATTTTTCCTTCATATGGCGGAAATCTATGATTGTCTTTTAAATGAGTGATATAGTTTGAGATATTTATTATATTAGAATGACGTAAATAGGTCTAAATTACGCCAGGCCACAATACCAATATTATTAAGGAAACACCTTTGGTACATTTGGACTTTCGATCTCCCCCCTCCATAAAAAAAAATAAAATTAGATGCTAGTTGTAAGTGAGTATATCCTACATTTAAAATTCTTTCTTTTTAAATAAGAGGTTCCTTGCATATTTTTAATAAAATTTTCATTACAATGATAAACGCAACTTTATTTTTTTGTTATAAACTAAGTACTTATATGTGTATCTATCCATATTCTGTTTTCGACCCCAGTTCACAATCAACGTATCATTACAAAATGCCCGGATATAGTTGCGGCAACAATTCAGACGACTTACGTCATACAAACAGATAAATAATTCATTACATTTTCATCGAAATATTTAAGAAACTGCAGCTAAAAATAAAATAATTTGAGAATCAATGCTTCATGAAAAATGGAGTCAATATCGTAAAAAAATGTTTTGCAAGTTTCTTTATAGTTTCTGAGGAAAAAAGTTCTAGTAGTTTCAACCTCTACATCGCTGGATTACTGTAGTCCTTGGCCAGGCGATTTTAAATATCTGATTACTTATCGTATAAACTTTTTTGTGATGCAAGTATTTAAATTAGGTTTTCAAATATCGATAATGGCTTTTGGGTAGGTATAGCAACACGCAGTTGATAGATATCGTTTTAATTTATGAAGTGAAAATGCTATAGCAGAACGATTTCCCGGTAAACATGTGTCAAATGTAGCTACTTTTACCGCGGTGTGCAGTGAGTGAAAATGTGGTGCAACGCGAGGCAAATTTGTAACCAAATCTTGAAGAGATGGAGGTCTAAAGGTGGGTATCCATTTGTTGCAAAATCACGTATCGTATCAACGTATCGTATCAGTGGAGACAGGCAATCGTTGCATAGTAACGTATCAAAATAGGTAAAAAGAAACGCAACGGACTTGATCGCTCAATTGTCGGTTTTTCGCCGACACATCAAAGAAATGATACGATACGAGAGAGGCACAGTGTGGACGGACGTTTTTTGTTTGTTGACACAACTGGTCGTTGCAATCTTTTAATACTTCCACGATAGCCGCGCACACCTCTGGAACAATCCAACGATGGTTTGCTGTGCGATTCTAAATAGATACTGAAGGCTGGAGTAGGAATCGCCAGTGGCCAAAAAGCGTAAAGTTAGAGCCAATATTTCTTGAGCGGGAATTGCTTTTCGAAATGAAGTATCTTCTTTAGCAATTATTGACTCAATCGATGACAACAAAAATTCAAAATCAGTAGGATGCATTCTAGTGAAGTTCTTGTACATGCCGCTAACAGCTTGGAACTTCAGGTCAGCCATTAAACTTGTTCCACTATATTGCTCCCTGCTGGCGTACAACTTTGACATCCACCAACGCGGTGGTTTGCGTCTTTTTCTCTCTTGCTGCAGAGTGAATAAAAATATACGCGGCTGCCGTTTGCTAAGGTCCATTCATCGCAGAGATGCGGAAAGAACTAACGTCCGCACAACCCAAACCGTATCCCTCCCGTTCGCGCAATTGATACACAGATACGCAGTGAATCTGGGCTGAAAATAAACTGACTCGTTGCAGCGTATCGTACCAAAATGAAACGATACGCTGATACGATACGTTGATACGATACGTGATTTTGCAACAAATGGATACCCGCCTTAAGGCGTCCACGGCAGCAGTGTGGCGTATCATACACGAGGCTCAATTATTATATCCGTACTATGTACAGCGTGTCCAAGCATTTAATACCAAGAGATTGGACGAGGAGGACCGTTACCATGGCCGTCACAACTTTAAATCATTTGTACTTATTTTTGTGGGGATATTTAAAAAATTTGGTTGTAACATCAAGTATGTCAAACTATTTTCTTAATTAAAGCCACAAATTAATTATATTAATAATTAATAACAAAAGCGGCAAAGGCAGTTAAATTTGCTGCATTAAAATAAGTGTTGTAATTGTTTATTTCTTTCCTTGGGAATTTCTTTAAATTTTTTGTCTATTCGCCAATTATACGCCTTATCAGATTTTATAGTGGACCAGTTTTCAGTGCGGTGCTGAAGTGTATTTTTAAAGCGATCTTTTTGATTTTATTTTAACAAATTGTAATTGTATTTGTAAGAGTGCCCTGTACATTCAAAATTTTTATTAGATAAATTCTGAATCACCCTGTATAAGCAATTCAGTATTAATAGATGGTAATTTAGGACAAACACATATATAATGCAACCAAACTTGATTTAACTGCACAAAATTATTCATTCTGACTATTTATAAATGATGAGCAAAATAGATTTTAGAAGTAGGACACCAGGAATTACTTGAAATAAGGCCAAAAAAATATTTGGCTTTTGGATATGCATATGTATATCAAATATATATATTTTCAAAATAATTAATAACACATATTTATCTGGTGCTACTTGAATGTGATTTATGTTTTTCTTGCCTCTTCCTGGTAGTTATTTTTAATTGTTTGATCTAAACGGAAGCATGAACAAATATTTTCTAATATTATTCTCTATCCTGATCCCTTTCATATTAGTTCAAGTATAATTTGTATCATGCAAAAGCCACTGACATGCACAATGTGGAATGCACTTAGATCCACTGCGCATCCATATAAAGTGACAAACCTAGGAGCAGACAAAAGGAGGCACATGAAACTCAGCAAAGAAATACTTCATTGGTTATGTATGTGGGTGCGAGAGAGACAACCATCTGCACGTACGATATGAATTGTGTTCTTAATTTCCCATTATTTTGTTTGTAAACACGTCATTGGTGTACAGTGTGGTTAACCAGTACATTATTTTATCTTGTATCTCTTTAGTGTTATTCTTTGTGTATTTTTGTGGGTGTTATTGTTGGAACATGTCATGTTTTATAAGGGACTGTGAAATTAACCAGGATATAGCATCAAATAATTCTTCATATCCAGAATTCAATTTCATTTCAATTCACAATCAGCTAAATCTTTATTGCTCCGCCATTGCTAGGAGGCACAAAACAAATATGGCGCTGACCACGAGTAATCCATTCGCGCAGCTTGACGAGAAGCTTCCCTGTTGACTAACAGCCTTGCTAATGCCCTGCCACACACTCGTCGAGTGGCATGGGAAGTATCGTGGAAAGGAGGCAGATGTGTAGTGTGGCAAGATTACTCGTCTTGCCGCACGTCATGCCCACCACTCCCTGTATTGTCGGTTTTTTGGGCGCGAATCAAAGGGCCGGCAACAACATGAGTGCGACTAAATGCGAAACGTCGCGATTAATTGCGCGAGTAGAGCAGTGTGTACTGTGTGGGCAGCGAGGGCAATATTGCGGCAGCGTGAGGAGTGTAGCGATGAGCAGCGCGAGGAGCATAGTGTGGCAGGGGCGTAACAGATATGAGTCTTCATGTGCAGAACTGTTTCAATTTACTTTTACGTTTGAGAAAAAAAATTACATTGACATTCACATAGGTACATAAAAATTTATATGCCGTGAAGTAATTATATACTCAACTGATTCTTCATCTCAGCGGATGTAGTCGGTGGTAAAAAGACAGCTGTGTTCCGTTTTGCATTCATCCGTAAATTTTTAAATTAAAAAAATATAGGACGGTCTATTAATACAATATAAATTGTTTCTATAGCTTTGTTTTCGCTATTGAGATGTGCCAAATAATGTGACTGTTTTATACTAACATTAAATAATAGAAAATAAACAATGTGAAATAAATACTTGATATTTTAAAGTTGGAACAAAATTTTAATTTGACTCCGTAATACAAATTAGGTATAAGGTTTTTAGATTTAACTTAAAATTGGCGTATTGAATTTACCAATATGGCGATCATATTTTACTATATAATGTATGAACACGTTTTTATTGAATAAATAATGTCTAGAATCATCAAAGCAAAAAACGTTTACAGTTAATTACATTTTAGCTTCATGGCTTTGAGATGTGAATGACACTAGCAAGACGTACTTCAAAATTTACACATTAATCATCCTTCATTAAAAGCCTAGAGGTATATTTTTTGATTACATCATTCCCTTATTGAAGAGTTTGAACTATAACTGATGATGTGATTGTGTGAAAGAAAACAGGCGTATATTATTCAGTATATAAGTACTGTTAGTTTATTTTGGACTAACCAATAGTCTTTTAATTATGTATCCGTTTATTATCTAATATACACAATCAAATTTTGTTGAAATTTTATTTTATTTTAATCAAATGACCCAATGCAATGTCGGTAAACTCTATTTACATATCCTGGTTGTTTCCGGTGATATTTGCCTGATCTGATAAAAATTTGTCTGTAATTGCACACATAAGGTATGTAAAATTACATAATAATTTTGTAAATAAAATAAGTACATGGATAAAATTTCTTGTTATGTGATATTACAACTATTATACTAAATTTCATTATAAATTTTGCTTACTATAATTTGTATTAATTTATACATTGTAGTTTTTAGGTTGGAATTTTAAAATATAGATGTCATTTTACTGAGTAGGGAATTTAAATTTTCTTATATTTTATACAGGCTTAACTATGACCAAGTACAACAAGAAGGACTTGTAGTTTTGCCGGAAATCAAGATAAACCGTTTTTTACCCTTAAAAACTCACCCTCTTCCACTTCTCGACCTCAGATCGCCCGTAAATTATATTTCCTTTCATTGTTGTTGTATTTTCTTTCTTTTCCAATGGGTTTCATCCTACTATTATTTTTTTTCACTCTTTACCATTTTCAAAGGCTTCAGCAATGGTCTGTATACAGGGTGTTAAAAAAATAGTGTAAAATATTTCAGGAGGTAATAGTATGAACCAAAATAAGCAGAAAAGTCTTAATAAACATGGGTCCGCAAAGTAACGGTTGCGGAGATATGGACCAATATTCGTTTTTCAAACATTTTACTTTATTAGGAATAAACCGACAAAGGCAGCTTTTAACAAACAAAAAACAAAGTTGCAGAAGATGTTCAAAGTGCTCTTCGTCCATTTCCAAGCAGGCACGAGATTTTCGTCTCAACGATATTCGAACTCTTTCGAAAACACCCTCCTTGGTTTGAATTTCTTGACACTTTTGATTAATCCGTAGCTGCAGCTCTTCCAGGCTATTTACAGAAGTACCATACACTAATGTCTTCAAATATCCCCAAACAAAGAAGTCTAGAGGGTTCAGATCAGGCGATCTTGGAGACCATAAAACAGGTCCGGCCCTTCCTACCCATCCATGTAGAAAAGTTTGGTGTAAATGCTCTCTAACGGCCATGGAAAAATGAGCTGGAGCACCATCATGCTGGAACCACATTTGTTGCCTCTGATTCAAAGGAATGTCTTCCAAAAACTCATACAGTGTGTTCTGCAGAAAGTTGAGGTAAGCAGCGGTTTGGTAAAACAGCAGGACCTAGAAACCTGTCGCCTACAATACCCATCCAAATTTTTAATGAAAAACGTGCCTGATCTCCAGATTCTATTAGAGGATTTTCGTCGGCCCAAATATGCGTATTGTGAAAATTAATTTCTTGTGAACCCGGCGTCATTAGTAAAAAGAATGTTTACAAGAAAACTAGGATCTTCAGCATCATGACGTAGAAACCAGCGGCAAAAAACCAAACGTGCTTGATGATCACTTATTGGATTTAAGGCCTGTACTTGTTGCACATGGTATGGATAAAGCAGTTGCTCGTGAAGGATTCTCCAAACAAGAGGACCACTAATTCCTACCTCGGCTGATATTCTCGGCACACTCGTACCTGGATTCTGCTCTACCAGTGCTAGAATTTCTTCTTCTCCTCTAGGAGTGGATACCGACCTTGGTCTTCCGGATAAATGGCACTGCTTGCTCAAGGAACCGGTATCACGCAATTTTTGGTGAATTCTTGCAAACATGCGTTGTGAAGGAATCTGGCGATTTGGATAAGCATCAACATAAAGACGTCGCGCTTCGGTGGCGTTTCCATTAGCACGACCATACATGAAATGCATGTCTGTTAATTCTGCGTTAGAGTAACCAGCCATAGCGAAAGAAAACTTGTGCACTGAGAACAACTGTCAAATACGTACTGTTTATTTCACTAAACATCAACCAACTATTATAAGAAAATACACAACGTTTTTGCAAAATAAAAAGGGGCTAAAAAACATAAGACATTCCATATCTCCGCAACCGTTACTTTGCGGACCCATGTTTATTATGACTTTTCTGCTTATTTTGGTTCATAATATTACCTTCTTAAATATTTTACACTATTTTTTTTAACACCGTGTAGATGTCACTCTGTATTAATAATAATAAATTTGAAAGAATGATAAAATATTATGAAGTAGATTAGACCTAAAAAAATATCACTACGTAGACGGCAGAATAGCAAAGGTATTTTTAAGCACATATTCATGTCTTTCTTTGTATAGAAATAAAAACCTGGGAATATAACATAATACAAAAGAATGAAAAGGTAATGTCTCTCTTTGTATAATAGTATGTAGCTATTCAAATAAAAATTCTTTTACAATTATCATGAAACTTCAAACGGCACGTCCGTTCAACCGCTCATACATATTAAAATATCAGGAAATCTATCAGGAAAAGCTTACTAAAACCACGTCGCATCTCTTTCATGTTACACCCATTCATGAAATAACCGACTTAGCGTCACTTCACTAAAAATTTATTGCAGCTGCTAACACGATTCCTCGGTATTTTTGAAAATGCATATCAACACGTATATAAATCTCGATATAAATAAAAACGTCACTGTAATTAATACTTAACATATCCAAAACAACATGCGGTTTCATATTACAATTGATAGAGATATAACCGAAAGACCATACGTGGGTGGCATGTCTTATGGGAGGGATACATGACATGATTACAAATGTAGCCTGAAAATCACGGTTACAAAATCAGGTGGTGATAATTCGAAATTATCATTTTCGTCTATGACAATATCTAGTTAACAGTAACTTCAAGTCAATTCCTGTGGTTTACTTAATACAAAAAGCGAAAACTACGATTCAGGTTTTTATTCATTAGGTGCGTTATCAGTTTTTTGCCTGTTGCAAAATGTTATAATTTGTTCTAAATTAGTCGGGTTTATGCAATTATTGGTTTATTAGGCTTGCTACAGACTATGCATGTATTCGCGATTCGTTGTGCGCGATTCGTGATATGCGAAGAATTCGTGAATAGTGTGTAGGGTCTTGTTCGTTAAAAATCCATTCATAAAAACCCTACACAAGATGCACGAATTCCTTACAAACCGCGCATCGCGAATCGTGAATTCACGCATAGTCTGTAGCAGGCCTTAGACTTATCTAAAACTATCGTTACCCCCTACATACATTCCAATAAAATTATAAACAAACAAAAATATTGGTTTTGTGTATTTCGAATATTCCAACCTAAAAGTAATATTCGACGACGTCTTATTTTTAGTTTACAGATTTTCTATATATTATATGGCAATTATAGTAAAGAAAAAAAATTAAAAGTTTCTTAAGAATATTTGCAACGAAAATGTCTTGTGACAAAGTTTTCAATCAAAAAAAGATTTATGAAGGCTGTATTCAAAATTGGAACTGAAAACATGACAGCAAACCTATTAACCAAAAACTTTCACGTTATGTCATCGTAGCTATGCATTGTCACCGTAGGTTTTTCATAAACTATGTAATAGCCATTTGACTCTTTCTTAATGTAAATACACTCTTATACTAAATCTGTAAAAATAATTTATGATATCATAAATTTTTAACACCAAATATACATTATGTATCAGTAATAGTGTCATTAATTTTAAGAAAACATAGGGAAAAATTAGTATAATATTATGAATACGCGATTTAAAAGAAAAAATTAAATGCATATCGCCGAACAAAATTTTTTTTAAACCCTTTTCATTGACCGCTGGCTGCAGTTCAACTTATAATATAAATAAAATATAAAAATTTTCCTATAGTACCTACTTAATGTAATATGTAATTAATGAAATAAATTATTTTTTAAGAGTATGCAATTAACATCTTAAGTTTCAACATAATAGTATTAAAATTAAAAAAGTCCAACGTATCAAAATAAACCATTCACATAAATAGAGAAATAAAATCCAATACTCGCTAAGTTAAATTACTAAGAGAGACTGAAACGGTTTTCGCATTTAAATACAGACAGTAATAAAAACCTCGTGCTGTCAACAAAAAACTGTCCGACACATACCTATTCTTGATCTACTGTCAACATAAAACAGTCCGAGACATACGTATTCACTGATGATATAACATGTATTTTCAATGACAAGCCCTGCAGAACCGCTAAATAATAACAGAAACAAACAATAATTAAATTTGCATTTATATACACCCTGTGTAGTCAACATGAAATCATGAGAATTTTATAATAAATGCCTAACTACAGCAATCAGCGCCAATATCGGATAAGCTTTAATCGGCACATTCGGCACAGCTAAAAGGTTGACACTTCAAATTCCCGTTTAATATGTTGCCGGCGGTATAAGTCGAACATTGTTCGGGTTCGTTTTCATGTGCAGACGAGCCCGCTGTCGACTGTATTTGAAACAGGTGCACGCGGTCTGACTTCTCTCTTCCTTCTTCTTTCTTTATCATTTTAGCGTGGTAGAGGTTGGTGAATTTGGTATGTTTGTGTCGCCAGTATAGTTTATAATTATTAATTAAATTTGCTATTTGCCTAAATAAAAATGCAATTCAAGTTGGGTAAAGTGAAGTAGTGAAAGACCGCGGTTGTCTTTTGCTGAACAGAGAAACGGAAAAATGTATAAAAGACATTTTAAATTTGTGATAGATATGACCGTCTGTGTTTTCGATGTATGTGTGTCTCTGTTATTCGGTACCTACTGATCATGAGTAATGGAATTGATTCTGATTCATATTCATAATCGAATCTGATTTGCATTATTTGGGAATATCAACGTACAAGCTCAATTAGATTCTGCTTTCAAGAACATAACGAAAAGGTGACAAAAGATATGTTTTAATGTTTCATCTAAAATTATTTACTGTATAAAATTTTGTGGAGCTTTTGAACTTGCATTACGACGGCATGAGAATGAATTTTACGTCAGAACTTGACAAAACGAATGAATACCTTAAAATGCAATAATTTTTAAACGTACCTAAAAAAATATGCAAAATGCATACATTTTAGATTGCAAACAAGAAGTTTATATAATAATAATAATAATAATAATAATAATAATAATAATAATAATAATAATAATAATAATAATAATAATAATAATAATAATAATAATAATAATAATAATAATAATAATAATAATAATAATAATAATAATAATAATAATAATAATAATAATAATTGAACGCGTCATCAGAAAATTTGTATTGTACCAGAAGCGTCGTGTTACCGATTGTTATGCGGCGATTTTTTTATCTTTTGAAAGGTTGAGTAAAAATGTTTACGGTCAACTCATGTTTGACTTTCAAAGTGTAATGGCATGAAAACAAAACGCAATCGGGACATGTTAGTTACTTTTGAGCCTTCTAAGTAAAGGTACCTCAAATAATATACAAAATGCATACATTTTAGATTGTAAACCATAAGTTTGTCATTAGAAAAGAAATGTATCCCTTCAGTAAATACCGAATACTGTTACTTCGATACACGAACGCGTGATGAAAACATTTGTAGTGTACCAGAAGCGTCGTGATACAGGTTCTTATGGGGCGATTTTGTTTATCTTTTGAAAGGTAGAGTACAAAATTTTATGGTCAAATCATGTTTGACTCTCAAGGTATAATGGCATGAAAGCAAAACACCATCGCGACATGTTTATGGCTTTTGAATCTTCTTATTAAAGTTAAAAAATATATTGTTAAGTGGGAACTAACATTTTTGTTTTAAAAATGAATATAAACAACATGAAACGTAACGTATTTCTTTTAAATTCAGTTTTCTCGAATTTTTTTTATGAGAAATGCAAATTAACGTTTTATTAATAATTCTGTGCTTACTATATTTTTCAGAACATTTTTACGATTACCAGCTCTAATTTTTATTTTCAAATATTCAGCATCTCTTGGCTTTGGTGAGTATAATATAACTGAAGTGTGAATCACAAATAACATTTCTTAAAAAATAAACATTATCCTTACAGCCTTCTATTTCAGATGTCAATCTATGCTATTACATACTATTACAGGATGCAGTGTAAATTAATATTTAATACGGAACTTCCTTATAATAATGTACACAAGAGTGCTAGAGGCAATACATATTTAACAGTAATACAGGAAACCTGTTAAGTCAATCCTGCAATGATATTTCATAGCAGGCAATTACTTGGGTTGTTCTTATTTGTATTAACTTATAGAGAACTTTCCGTGATATACTTTGCCTTGAGATAAAGCCCTCAAATCAAGTTCAGCAAAACTAATATCCAACGAACAACTTTTTTGCTTGACTACATACATATTTTTATTTGTCTTGTTCTGCTGTTCATCTCTCTTCGGTTAGCGCTTAAGAGAAGACGGAGACAATCTCGTGCATGAAATTAAATAGTAAACTGTGACTTCTTTTCAATACTGTCACAAAAAATGTGAAGGTCGCAATTACAATGCACTCATGCACAATGTGGCCGTTGCAGTGGTAATTTCAGTGCCGTCATACGTGTCTTTCCATACTTTTTCTTCGTGTGGCCATGTGAACAAGGTGCTCTTCAAAAACTAAATTGTTATGGCTTACTTAAAAAGACAAGCATAAAATGGCGCTGGATTTATACATTAGTTTTTGCTCATTTCGTATTATTGCAGTACAATAACCTGTATATGTACGAATTGTACAGGCTCTATGACAAACTTTGGCAGATGGTAACTAGGTTAATGTCAAACATTTTTTCTTGTATGAACAAAAGTCCGATTTGTTTTTGTTTAGAAGTTACAACCATTTTAAAAAATGATAATGATAATGATAATGATAATGACAATGATAATAATAATGATAATGATAATGATAATGATAATGATAATGATAATGATAATGATAATGATAATGATAATGATAATGATAATGATAATGATAATGATAACGATAACGATAACGATAACGATAACGATAACGATAATGATAATCCAATAATCCAATAAGAATTCCAATTAGAAATGCACCCTGTAGAGAAATTATAGGTACGCTACTGAACTCTACGTACAAGAACTCTGTTAGAAGCAATTTTCACACATTTCGATAATCTGTGAGATACAAACAATCCCTTAAAAGTAGTTTTTCTAATATTTCGCTCTGTATTTCAAAAACGAAGAGGTCTATGAAAGTTCTAATTGCGGCATTTTAAGTTTCTCAAAAAATTAGTCCAGTGTGCGAAAACCGCATCCTTCTGTCTCTTGTGGTTTCTGCGATGCTCAGCAATTGCAATGAAATTGGGACACCCTGTACTAATGATTTGCTGACTATCTACTCACCAGCTAAATTAAATAAAAACGTATGTTACTAATCATTACAAAAAAAAACAATAGAAATATTTAAAAATGGTAGAAACTATTTTAATTTCATATTCTTTTGAAGTCGAATCTATACCAAACTAACACTATACCACGCTTTGTAGATACTCGGTGTTAATGGACGAAGGGTTTTTTCGATACATAAATTAGATTTATAGTTTTAAATGGATTATGAGTAGAGAAGTGCTATTTATAGCAGAAGTGAGCTGAAAGCACATTTTAATTAACGTGAGGCACATTGTTGTCCATAAAATAGGCTTGTGAAAACGTGACCCACACAAAATATTATTTGAATGAAACGTTTATATATGATTGTTTAGTATCAAAGCTACTATTTTATTACAAATTATATTTTACACTATTTCAACAAATCATTAAAAATATAAAATTTACAGGTTTTCTACTTGAAACAATTTTTGCTAATTATTTCATAGATTATTATTAGGTATACAGGGTGTTTCAAAAAGACAGATCAATATTGCTAGGGTTGATAGATCATTGAAAGATAAGTGAATATTTTTTTAAGAATTCCTAATCCTAACATATTTGATTTTGTCACAGGTACGGTTTTGGTGGTGCCAAACACGGTGGTGTTATTAGTTTTTTTGTTTGTACAAAGTAGGGAGCGCTAGTTAGTAGTTACTAGCATTTCTGTTGACATTTTATTCTCTAACTGTGTTTAAGTTAGGTTTTTCCCATTTTAAACCTTGTTATATTATATAAAATTTTAATATACTCTAAAAAGGGTACTGTATGCTATACTAAATCTGTTAAACAATAGCTCTTCGGACAACAGTTGGAAACCGTTTCCAATCGTCCGACGCAAGCGCAGTTTATTTATAATGCCTGCATAAGGTTGAAAATCCATTGTTTTATTGGGAATGCGCATGCTCCGGACGATTGGAAACTAATTTGTGTATTGTGCGAACAAAGCTGTAATGTGGCAGTATTTAAATATAAATACTTGGGCCACTATTACTTTCTGTGTTGCATTGCGTATTCAACATTTTAAATATTTTGCCAGTAAATTGATTTAAGTATATGAAATAAACATCTACCGTATCGTAAAATTTATACCCAATACTTGGCTGAACGATAAAACTAACTGATGGGAAACTTAAGATATGCCTATAAAACAAAAGTTTTATGAAACCTAGCTATATAGTTGTACGCAAATACTAAGCCATTTTATATGTAAATACATATTTAATGCCTTAAATACGTGCTAGTATATTCATTTCCATAAATCACGCACGTCCTATAACGTTTTTATGGTATTATTTGCACTTGTTTTTGAAGAGATGGACTCGTAAAATAAGACCATCATGGTTTTTAACAAATATAACCTTCTATATTTTACGATACAGGATGACTATTTTGTATCAATAAGCTGATGTATAAATATAATAGGAAATTGTAATATCTTCGCAAGAATTTATATTCACAATTTGTAATACAGTGCTTTCGAAAAGTAACGAATAAAATCATTATTTTTGAAATTGAGAAGTTTTCGAAAAAATCCCCTGACATGTCGATTTTGTTTTAAAAAAAGGCACTCTCTGACATACGACCCACATTTGTGACGCCATCGTTGTTCGATATATGACGTCATCGACAATTTTTTTCAGTGGCAACCCCCAATTTTGACCATGCCATTTTAAAGAGCGTGTCAGTCTACATACACATCATGAAAAAAATTATGCTGTTTTGTAACAAAAGTTTCAAAAAAATAATGTTTGAAGATTTTAAAATTTAATTTTCACAATACTGAAAATGATAATGATTATGTAAAAAATCGATTAAATTAAATGTTCAAATTGTGCACCGTTGGCTGCCTGACAGTAGCCAAGACGATTAATAAATTCTTTTTGGACATTATCAATAAATTCAGGTATACGATGTATCACGTGACGAATTCTTGCTTTTAAATCTTCTAAATTAACCGGTCTAGTAACGTATACTTTGCTCTTTAAGTATCCTCACAAGAAATAATCTAGGGGTGTCAAATCAGGCGATCTGGCTGGTCACTTAATCGGCCCCGTTCTCGGGTGTTACATTTCGGTGAAAATTAACACTTGTTGCCTTATCATCCCGTTGACCTATCAAATAGGGTAATAAAGTCATTTATTTCGTGACCCAAAAGATCTACATAACATTGGCCGGTTAAATTTTCCTGGCGGCACCATATGATGGCCAGCGAATAGTCCAAACTTGACACCACCTGGCACATTTTTGCGGAAGTATTTAAAGGATAGTGTTTATAAAAATAGACCAACCAACCAAACTATTTTAGAAATTCAAGATAGAATACAAAATGTTAGAGTACGTAAACCAACAAACACTGTGTTTGAACAATTTTTATAAACTATTCTTTAAATTGTTCCATAAATTGGATTCGAATATAGTTTTATATTTTCTATAATCAAAAAATAAAATTTTAATTATGGAATTACTTAATCATCAATATCTCGCGAAAAGTAAAAGATAACCCATGACATGTTTATATCAATGCAATCATGAAAAAGTTATTAATCCAATAATACAATAATATACAGGGTGTTTCATAAGAAAAAACCAAGTTGATATGAATATCTCCATAGTGTGACGCTCGAATGTTTTTTTTTATAAGAAAACTGAAATCCTTGTGAAAAATTAGTTAATGAATTAGGCTATCAATGTTTACGCGTGATCAATGAATGAATTTGGCTATTTATTTGGAAATGCTGACGTATTGATAATTAATGAAATCTACTTTCAACATTCAATATTAGTACTTAGTTTTTCCACTTATCAATAGAAATTAAATGAAATTTCCACTCAGAACTTTCAGTTGTCTAAAAACTGATTGAGGTAGTGTCATTATTATTGCAAACGATAGTACCTACTATGCCAATTAGCTTCCCTAATTAAGCGATGTCTTGTCAGAATGCCAGTCGAGTATTCACCTTCATCCGTCGTAATTCAGCAATAAAAGTAATGACCACTAGACTAGCTGTATGGTAGGTGTTCGTTGTTTAAGTTCAATAACGATTTCTTATTAATCGCCTATAATTTACCTTGAAATTATAAATATAAAACTAAGATATGGAGTGCTTTGCTTGCATACTTCGGCTAGACGGCATATATTGCAGCAATAAATATAGAATTTATAAGCACTGAACAAAAATAATAACCATTATTTTGTTACAGTTGGATGATGCGGCACTTCAGTTGTACAAAGATGGGGATTATGGATCTTACCTTGACCTCGAAGCCTCCATAAGCGAACAGCAAGAGGAGTTTGAGGGTTTTCAATCAAAGTGAGTATGATGTATAGTCACTTTAACTAATGATGTATCCGTGTCTGTTATTATTATAGTGACTGGCAACGTGGAGGCATATGACAATCGGTTTTTAATTTGTTGTTTAATATCTGAAATTATTGTTGGTGGCCGGAAAAATTCTTGCTATTAAGTTAAAGAGTAACACGGTGAAGGTTAACGAACCGTATCAAACGCGCTATTATATGAGGCGTGCCAACAGGTATGTTATGCTTTTTCTTAATTATACGAGAAATTCACCAAACTTTCGATTAAATATTCAAGTTTAATTCTGACACGTCGATGATGTAATGAGTAATGTTCTCTTAATTGTATGTACCTGTTCACCGTTAAAATATGCTGCTAAATTGATACAGTATACAGGAAATGAAGTTTTAAGAAAAACGTTTCTTGTAAACATGTATTGATGTCAAAGCCCTTATTAAAAAATTTTAGGGTGTAAATAGCAGAGCCAAAGTAAATAAAAAGAGTTCCTATAAACATTGGTTCTCTGGAGCAACGTTGCTGATATACCTAGGCCCTCCAAAGGGGTTTTATCATTTGAATATTTTTTAAAATAACTATCTTTCTTATTAAGATAATGGAATGAAAATTGTGGTAATAATCATACCATAAGGGTATTTAACTATCATAAGTTTCATTAAAATCGGTTATAAATAAGGGTAGTTTTCTAACTATCTTAACAGAATTTTTTCGATTTTTTTTATTTGAATTATCAAGCAAATTATTTTTTAATGACAGACTATTTGAAGAAAACATTTCTATTTTTTTCGAATTCTGCGCAGTCAGACTAAACTATGTAAATTTTGAAAAAATTATAATATGTATTACTTTATTTATATACAGTTAATTGAACCTAGAAATGTAACAATTTGAAAAAGATTAAAATTGATATTTTGCTTGTATAAATAAATTTACATTATTATCCTAAGTATAAGTAATTTTTAATTCATATTATCGTATTTGTGTCAGTACTTCACCTCAAACTCTCCGGATTGTTTGGGGCCCAAAATTTTTAACAAATTGCCTGCTGAATTAAAAATTATAAAAGTGACTATTTATTTAAGAGTGCTTTAAAGCAGTTTTTAATGGAGAAGTGTTACTATTCGCTATCAGAATTTTTACCCACTTTGTTTTAGTTTGTAAGATTGTAGTTTGTAAGTTTTATTGACTATTCCTATACATACATTTAATGTCGCTAAGGAAAATAAATTATTATTATTATTATTATTATTATTACTTACCTAATTGCTTCTGTAACTATTTTATATTACTTTGTATTAATTTTAATTATATTTACAGTTAACATATATTAGAATTTTTCTTCCTATTCAAGTTTTCGAACTTATTACAAAACTTTATTTTCAAGTAATGTTGGCTAAAGGTTTATTGAAATAAACATTTACTTATTTTCTTTCTGTCTACCTTTCTTTTCTTCAAGGCACCGCCTAAGTGTTAGAGAACCCACAGCGCTCAGTTGCGTTGCTAGTTGCCTATATTGAATTAGTAACTTTGAATAAGTGGAGGAGCTTTGGTTTTGAATTATTTTACAAAGTTTTGGGTATATTTTTCTTAACCCTTGGTAGCTTTCTATTGAACAAAAATTTGTTTTAATAATGGTATAAGAATTAGGTACATATTTTATATTCATTTACGGCTTCTACGGCAATAGAAGTTGAAATTAAAATATAAAAGCTATTTGCAGCTTAATTTCAAATATTGTTGGAGAAGTAGGTTGTTGCTATTAATTATTTTAAACAATACTAAGAAAAAAACCTTTCTTTAAATTTCGATAAGGTGATCATGCATTAGATGCTTTATTTTTTGTTAGTAACATTTCAATAAATTTATATTTTAAAACAATCCTTATTACTATCACTTGAAACACAAAAAACTATACCATTTTTATTAGTAAAGTAAATTGCTGCTATATTTATAAATAATTTTAGAAAGTAGGTAATATGTATCTATCTTTCAGTTAAAGCACTGAGGTCAGTTATTTCGTCTTTCTTTCCTTTATCTTCTTATCATAGGTTTCTTCATTTCCCTTATACAAAATTGATTTGTCTGTCTCTATTTCAGTTTCAGTTTTAAGAATCCCTCATACAGGGACTGGACTTTTTTCAGGAAATTATAAGAATAAGCCTAAAACCTAGATATATCTCAAATAATAATTTATTATACTTATCACTTTAATTTCTTTATATACCTATTTCATATCATGAATATTATTGTCCTATACTGGGTGTTCCATAAGTAATGGGGTACATTACAGACCATCTTGTCTTAAAGCCAAAATATTGATTACTTATTATGCAAAGGGGCTAATATTAACAGAACCATAGGGTGTTGAGTAAAATAGTTTTATATTAAAATTTCTAATAACATTTACAGTTGTTGATGTATTACATTAAAATTTACTCGATGGGTTTCTGGGAACGCCAAAATTTAAATATCATATCACTTTTAAACTCTCATAGGGGCGTCAAATAATGTATCTGAAAATTGCTATACATTTTTTTTATCTAGCACTAGACAATACTTTCTTTAATAAAATAATTTGTACATTTTCAGGGAAAACTGTCATATCTTGTGGAAATCTATACCTATAATAATCGACGTGGCGTCCATTAAAGTTAACGTGTGGATAAACTCGAATCATATTTCTCACTTCGAGAATAGAAAAAAAGTTTTTACGAGACCTATTAACACAAAATTATTGCAAAACGAGAATAACTTGACACAAACTATATAATTAATTAACATTGTTTTAATTCATCTTCAAATAAGATAACGTTCTTAGTTCACCCCTTTCGTAGCTTAATTGATAAAAAATTGTTAAAAATAGGGATTTCGACAAAGTATAAAACATGTTTCACTGAAAAATGAGTTATAAATTAAAAATTATGTATCAGATAAACTGGTTTGTTTTAAAACTTTTATGTCTCTTAGACGGTATATGCGTTTGGGATGAAAGAATGTGTGTGCAAACCAATGTTGCCGTTTCTCCAAACCCACTACTCCAATTTTGATGCGGTTTTCAGTGATGGGTTTGGATTTGATTGGTGGATGTTTTTAGATAGGTGTTATAGTAATAACTCACCAGGAACCGCTGCAGTTAACATTTGTTTGTACAAACCAATGTTGCCATTTATCTCCAAGACTACTAGTCCAATTTTGATGCGGTTTCAGTGATGCGTTCTGGTTTGATTAGGGTTTCTTATATAAGTGTTACGATGAAAACTCACCAAGGGGCGTTGCAGTAAACATTTGTTTGTGCAAAACCCAAACTGCTAGTCCGTTTTGGATGCGGTTATCAGTGAAGGGTTCGAGTTTAATAATTGTGGTTCATATTCTTAGGTATGTGTTACGGTGACAATTTACCAGCAGCCTGACATTACAGTAAACATTTGTTTGTGCAAAACCCAAACTGCTAGTCCGTTTTGGATGCGGTTTTCAATAAAGTAATTGTAAGTTCATTAGTGAGGATTCTTAAATAGGTGTTACTGTAGTAACTCACTAGGTAGCGCTGCATTAATATCTAGTCCGATTTTGATGCGGTATTCAGTACAGGGTTTGTGGTTGATTAATGAAAGTTCTTAAACAGGTGTTACGGTGGTAAATCACTAGGAGGCGCTGCAGTAATATATTTTATTTTACAGCTACTACATATTTAAAAAAAAATTGCTATAATTCTTTCCAACTTGTCATAAAAAATAAAATTTTTAAATGGCAAATCCTACAATACACTCACAAAACTCTCAAAAAGTCTTATTACAGCAATTACCATGACAATCTTCTACTTACATATTTCTTAGTTGCAATTGTGCTAGTTGTAATGCAAATGATAATGAATTTTACATATTTGTTAATAAACGGTTAGTTTTAAAGCAAAAAATGTAAAAAGTTTTAAAATAAACCAGGTTCTTATACGTATTTTTGAATACTCAATTATTGTCAAAAAAATAAGTTGCCACAAAAAATATCTAACTTCAATTATTCCTTTCAAAAAGTAGAAGTTTTCGAAAAATTGTTGAGAAGTTGCACATGCATTAATAGAGAATTTCTGTAAAATTTGACTATATACATTTTTTGATTTTCAAATTACAGTCGCTATTCCATATTTTTTTTTTGGAACATTTTATTAAGGTCATTTTTATGCAAACGTGTTCTTATTAGCTGTAGATTTACCGGTACCATTTGTGCTACTTGTTTTGGAAATGTATATGTGTAGTAACATATATTGTCTACAATTTGACTATTTTCAATTCTGTATTACTTCGGAAATCAAACTTTTAAACAATTTTTGTTTAATTGACAAATAAAAATTCATTGTGGTAAAATCGGGTTTCTTCTATATTTTTCTATCCATTGATTTATAGAAGAATTGAATGATCATGATTGATGATTTTTGTCCCAGAAATGCTACTAAGTGAAAGGATGCAAATTTATTTTCAACATAATGTTGCCTTTTGCATTCAACTTCTTTCATTCGCAGTGGGTTACATCATACTTCTGGTAATAGATAGAAAGAAAGAGACTTTGTCCACTTTGGTATTTGAAATAATAAGTGCTATAAACTTCATTATATCGTAGTAAGAATATAGTAATGTAGTAGTACCTTTTGACAAAAAATTATCGAACTATGACTTCATACTATAAGTGCTCAATTAAATTACTTTCGTTTATAAACCAATATTAATTGAACCCTATTGATATCAGCTGACCTAATGATAACATTCATTAAAATAGTATATATCACAATAATAGTAGCCTGTCACTTTTAAGTGAGTACACATTTGTTCAATTAGAGTTGATTGTTAATTAATAATAAATATGTCTTCAAGGTTACTATAAGTACGCAGTATGGTCCAATATAACAAGACTAAAAAATACTAATTTGGGAATACCATAGCACTAATAGATACTTAGGTGGAACAGTTGATTAAATTTTAAATTAGATCTGACCTCATTGAGAGTGAGACCCACACTCACTGATATATATATATAAAGTATATGCTGCATATGCTATATTTGATCAAATTTCCATCTTCCAAAGTAATGATACACAATGTGGAAACACTTGTTGGAAAATAAATGAAGTTGAATTTTACATCTGAAAGAGATTTTATACAATGACATAGAAAACGACAAATATGACCAAATTAGTTATACAAGATGATTCTAAAAGTAGTATCATAAATTTAAGTACGTTTTCTAGACCCCAAAATAAGACGAAAAAACATGTATCCAAAACCACCTCATTTTTAACATTCAAGGTGTGAAAAGTTAATTCCTGATGACGATTTTTAATTAGTATTTTCCAAACGCGTAGAAATAAATTAATAAAATTTGTCACAAGCTGTAAAGATGTTTGCATAAACAAGTACTCTTGTCGAAATTCTATGTCGGCAACAGTTTTCAAAAAAAAATGGATTTTAATATCTCGACGCATGCTGTCTCATTAAAAATCTAAACAAAAGAAGAAGAAACAATTTTTACATTCCCAAACAAATAAGTATTTAGCATTTCTGCTGTGAAATTATCGAAAAAATATACACAAAACTGTTCCGATATTTTTAAAGCAATATCCCTCTTATTTTACCCGCCCCTGGACAAACTGTGTTTATTTCTTTTTAGATTTTCAAAAAGTTAGTTATATAGTTATAATAATTAAAAACTGTCGTCTTCTTTTGGGGTTTGAAAATGCAGTTAAATTTATGGTACTAATTTCGGAATCGCCTTGTATATTGTTACAAAAACATATACGACTTCGTTCAGTAACATTTAGTATACATACTATTTTCACGGAAAAAAGCACTGTCGTGAAAATTCACACAATTGTAGCTCATATAGGACCAAATACAAATTGTTGTAGCGTTTGACACAATGTATAGAAACAGGGTGATTTATTAATAATTGTACATATGCTAACTGGATAATCCTGAGCTGAAAATATGGAAAATTGTCACATAACGCTTGATCTTTGCCCATTACTTTAACCCTGTATGATATACTCGCGTCAAGAATTCAGATGTCTTACGTCCGTGGGGTGGTCACCGATGCCATATTTGAATTCAGCGCCCCAAATACCGTCAATTTCAGTTTTTATTACCAAGAGAATAAATTCAAATCTATATATGTATTAACAAATTTTGTTATAGAATAATAGTAAATTGTAAATGACTACAAAATGGGTTCTAAATGGTCCAAAAGTAACAAATGAATATTAACCTAAAACATAATTTTAATTAATCTTAATTAGATTTTTCTGTTTTATTTTATCTGTTTTGTTTACTTTGACATGGGACATTCTTTTTGTCATATCTTAATTTATATTAGACGTAAACTTATTATATCGGAAATCCTGAGAAAATATTTAGAACAGAATATGTATACTTAGGATATTCTATAAGTTCAACTGCATGTATGATTTTTTTTATAAAATAAATTTTACTGTTCCGATTCTCTGCTTATAAGTCTATGGTTCCGACCATCATTTTCGCCTAATAATTACACGAAGGTAAGATGTTGGATCATCTTCTATTATAACCAATTTCCTCTATGAATGTGCAATAATGACATTGTACCAGATACTGACAATAATACACTCCTTCTCTCCCCCATAAAGCTAATTTGTGGGTATTTGTTTTATGTGACGCTCGTTCATAATAATATAATTTTAATGGTCGTGTATTTAATAATAGAAAGTACTCAAAAATGTTATGACAAGTAATAAGGAAGAACATATTATGAGATTTTGATGAAGGAAAAATTGCATCTCCAGTGAACTGTATATAATACATATGGCCAAAAATCTGCTTTATCATTGTTCCAGTTCATTATTTGTAACGACTCACATATTTATAGAACAGTACATGTTTTATTTTGAATTCTGCAGGAAAATTTCATGTGACATTCAACGGATTAAGGTTCTGTCATAAATGAGCACAAAATTCTTTTAAAACCATTGACATTTGAAACACTTCTATCTATGTGTATGCGTATTTATATTAACACTTGACATGGATTCTATCAGAATAATCGTATAAGCCAGGTGAGTAACCAACTTACGGAAAATTATTTGGAAAGTATCCAAACAGATGGTTAGAAATGCTAGAAGGTTTCGCAAATATTAGAGAATTTGTATTTATAGAAATGCAGTAAATAATTTTCAAATTAGTTACTATAGTTTTCTTAATTAGCCAATCATGTAACCTAAATATTCGTGATGTTTACCTTTGTAATCAAATTCCTACATGTTAAAAATACTCTGTCTATTTTTTTTTTCATTCATTGCTTAATTGAGAACTCGACTAGGCGTAAAGTAAAATACTTTAAGTAACATTTTTATTATGTATTAAGAAGGAAACAAAATACAGAGCTTATTAACAAAAAACAATTATCCTCTTTTTGGATAAAGACTTCCTAAAATTTTCTCTCGATTCACATGACGTTATTTGGGTGGAAAATCATATATACCTAAGTGTGTAATTTAATTTAGTTTTTACAGAGTGATCACAAAATATGTGCAAAAAATATTGGGGGTAGATTGTACGAACGATTTTAATAGTGGTCCTTCATATAAAACTTTTAGATCTAAGCCACCTTAGGGTAGTTACCGCCTATTAAGGGGGAGGGCGGAGGTGATATGTTATATTTAGTTCCAAATGTTTAATACATAGCAATATTTGATATAATAAAAACCATGAACTGCCATCAAATGCAAAATAACGGAAACCTACTAGATTGACACATTCGAAAGAAAACTATGTGCGTGTAGGGTCATAAACTTTATATTTTTCTCGCTAATGTGACTCTTTGCCAATTTTAGGTATTTTCTGCAATTTACTTAAAATGTTTAGAGTGTATAAGCTAACTGAACTTCAGATTCGGATTCAGTGGGACAAAATTCATAATGATAGGTGGGTCTCATCAAAAGTACAGACCACTTCTTTTTTTGTTGTGCCGGTGTTATTAAATATTTGTCTTCAATTTAGTCGATTTCAAGATCAAGATATCATATACCATAAAAGAAAAATTATAAAACCGTATACCTATATTACTTTTATTAGCATTCTTGCCTAATTTTACTCATGTGCAAACACATGTGTTCTGTCAATGCTAAAACTCTTAATCATTGATATATAACATAGGAATAACAACCAATATACACTTCAGTCCTGAAGAAGTTTTTAAATAAGAAACGAAACGTCGAGTAAATTATTTTAGAAATCCATTTTTAATTGTTACCCTATACCGACTATATTGAAGATAAATACAAATCGAAAAAATACAAATTGTAGTTTTTAGGTTATTAAAAGTTATCTGGAAATAAATAGTGAAATTGGATCCCTGAGGGATACCAGAAGAAAATTTTGAGATTTGTGATGTCTTCTATTATACGGTATATTTGAAAACTTATGTTTTCACTGAGAGCCTATAAGTAGTTATTTACATTATTTTGTATTTTTAGTTCCAAACGATATCTATACAATTCAATTTTATTTGCGAAAATAATCAATAAAACAGCTTGTGCTTCTCTAATTTAATATTTGTAATAAAAACATATATTTATTCGTAAATTATTGTTTGTTTACATTTTATATCCTACACATTTTAACGTAGATGATTCATATTTAAATTTGTTTGTCGTATGCAAGCGATTACTAACCTTAAAAATAATAAATTTTTAAGACATTTTAGTCTAGCAGTAGTATATTAAATTCAATAATTCTTACGAATTCATATTTTTTTTATTGTGCTTTATTTGCGTCAGTACAATGATATAATACATTTAAAATACCTTTATTTTATAGAACCTGTAGGGGTATTTCGGTTACCTGTGAAATGACACAATAAATTTCATCTTGGCAAACTTCTATACGAAGTGTCACTATTTTTAGTGGTCCTCTACACCCATATTTTTGTTTTTCACGAAGTCAGTTTATCCGAAATTTCGACCCGGCCTGGTTGAATGCGTGAGGCTGTCTCGAATGCCTGAAACGAGGTTGAAATTCATCAAAAGAGTGAAAAACATCAACGCTTCGAAATGGGTTACTTAATGCACGATCTGTTAACAAACAGGTATTTATAATTATTTTTTTACGATGGAACGGAACAGCTGCTGACAAGAAGTTTATAACATAACTGTTCAAATAATGAAATTGTCTGCATTCACGCAGTGCATCAGTAAGGTTTCTAATTTGTTCCAATACGTTAATAACAAACATAAATTGTGTATTGTTATGCTAATTTGTTGCTGTAAGTTCGTTGCTTGAGTTTATTGTAATATCAGTCTTTTGTAACTATGGAAACGTAACTTATTACCACGACCATTTTGTAAACTTGCATCTAAGGCCGAAACGAGCATTTGGTGGTGGTGAATGTTTGAACGTTCGAGTTCCTCAGAACACTAATCTGAAGTTACTTTTTTATAAAATAAAGTAATCGAGTTAAAAATTCTATTTTAAATATATTTAAACATTTGTCTACGAAAGCTGCCAAAATAGTAGAATTTTACGAATATCTTTAAAAGTAGTTATCGCAACCACAACCCTAGGACAATGCTTCCATGCGTCGTAAGATAATTTCAATGTGCATAAAATTACGTGAAAAAATATAGAGAATTCCATATGAGATTAAAATGTTATAGCTGTTTGAAGTTGTCGAACAACGTCAAGAATAGAACACTTGGTATGATGTGTGTCATATAAGTTCTTATTTACGAATACCAAAAATCAACTTGATATGTATTTCCAAGAAAAGTTGGGGATACTTCTGCCTACTCTAGCATACGTCAATTTGTTTCTTAATAAATTAATATCAGGAAATTTATAACTCGATGCTATAGGGAATGTTATATAAAGCGACCTTAGAATTGTCCGTAGAATTAAAAAATGTTATATACAGGGTGTTCCATTTAAAATAACGAACTTGGGGTCGACTTCTGGTATAATCGGAAGAGCTGGAGAGTTCTAGATATTTTAGTTGTTTGCCCTAGGGACATTGCCATGTTGCCAAATTAGTATATTCCGCGCAGAATTTAATTTAAAATACTTTTTACTCTTGTTAAATTTGAAAAAACTTAAGGTTTTCAAGAAAAAATGCATTAATTGAGATTTGTTAAGATTTTAATAGATATCAAAAAGTAGGCCTTGTCTTTAAAATTTAACAGTTACTAATATAACTAAGTATAAAATTAAAATAAATAAATAAATTGAAACTAAAAAATTGTTCAAAATGATCGTTTCTCATAACGTTACATTTGTTCGTAATACGATTCCACAAATCTTCTTGTTCTTCAAGTCAATTGGCAAGGCATAAGCAAAATCGTTAAGTGTTCCCCACATTTGTTGAGGTATGGTGGTCGTGGCTACATGGGAATATTCATGAAAGTTGTGAGGATTTGTAATTCCTATCCCAGTGAAACAGTCCTCATCAGTAAAAACAATTTTCTTGTGAAAATTAATATCCTGATGCAAGATAAACTCGCAAATGGTCACTTGGTAACCCAGTTTCTCGAGATAAACATTTACTACTTATTTCCGGTTCATCTTCAACTGTTTGCAAAATATTTTCTTCATCTTGTATCCTTATTACACTAGGACGTTCTCTGATATTATTGAAAAACTTACCTATTTCTGGAGCCTGTCTTTCAACATCAGAAAATGTTTCTCCATTGGGAATCACTAGATTTGGAAATATCCTACGATATTCTTCCACACTTCTGCAGTTTTCTTCACAGAAACTTAGTACAAGTAACATGTCAACTTGTTCATTGAATGTAAATTTTCAAGCCATTTTCAACAACAAACAGTAGCAGAAATAAAATAGTTTTATTACTAACTGTCAAATTTTGACAAAGTCTATTACTGAGTTTTTGATTTCTTCTAATAAACAGGTCTGTAACTTCGCCTGTGTGCCACTTTATATATAGGTATGTTTTGTTAAATTGTAATATTTTATATATATCTGCTCTGTGTCGGTTCTTGTGCGGAACACCCTGTATATTTATAACTCGAAACATAATGACCTGACTATTAGGTAGGTACCTACGTCCCAATTTGAAATTGCTAAACAAATGATACTTCATTATTTCTTTAGTATAAGAACCTATGACTAATGGTTCATTACTTCGACATATTTAACATCTTATTTATGTGTTTAATATTCATACTGACAAACAAACACAGGAACCAGAGAGATGCCTTCAAACATTTGGTTAATATTTAGCCACGCCATACTACATTCTTTAACTTGACAATTAAAATTCAGAGCACAACAACGAATTATTAAGAAAAACATTTATAGACTACCAAAAACTTATGTATGTCTAGAAGTGTATTAATTTATTTATTCGAAAATAGTTTTCCACGATACATCAATCACTGGTGTTTAAAAAAGAAATATGTTGTCAGTTGCCAGCTATAACTGAATGTTCTAGATTTACAAAATGTCAGCATATAATAATTTAGAGTTTTAGTGATTACTTTACAATTCTTTGTCTGATGCTGCATCTTCAAATTGAAGTGTGCTTTCTAAAAATATCAGTATCTTCAAGATTGTTCTTCTTATAAATCTTCAGAAATGTATGTCCCCTTTTACAAATTTTAAGATCTGAATATCATCTTGATCAACTGAATCTTCATTTCTAATATCATAGGGAGTTTAGCCAATACGTATTTGTAATTATTCCACCACTTCAATATTAGTTTAAGCAATTATAATAAAAAAATTATGAAGAATTTGCACAAGTTACGGATGTCTCTTCTTGTAAGGAACAGCTATATTTTCCTTGCAATATCAAGTTTGTGTTTCATTGAGTACTAAGAAATATCAAGTTGTGCGAATGGTTTTTCATTAAATTCCAATAATTCTGACTCCACAAATATGATTGTGATGTGATTATGGATAAAACGTTGTATTGCATTCGTGTTTTAATTGCCTTTTATCCACTTAAGAATATTAAACGCTCGAACTACGTTCTCGCGTTTAAACATTCTTGCGTGGATAAAATGCTACTTAAAACACTTATATCTTGTTCAAGTTAATTGTATCATTTGGTAGACAGATGTAGGGATGCGGGTAAATCCTCATAATCTATTATGCTGTAGTGACTAAAGAGCATGCTTCACGCGATGCCAGGCAAGAGCTGACATATTCGTTTAGAAGTGGATAAATTTCGCACCTTCCGCTCAAATGAGATTACGACATGGTTAACATGTGATTAACTTATTACAGCATCGCGGTTTTCCTGACATGGTCAACCGTTAAGTCCATTATCATCGGCACAGGTTCACCTTACTGCCGTTAAGGCAGTCCAGTTTCCACACTTCCAGAATCGTCCAGTTGTCGAGATTGATCTGTATTTGTCCGTGTCCACTTTTTGCGTTCTTTATTATTACTGAAATCCACCAATGCTCGTGTCTATTAGACAGGTTTCATTGCGTGCAATGTATATAACTCAAATTGCTTGCGGTACAGTAATTTAGTTCCTATAATTATTAAGTATTCTTAAGGTTTAGCGAAGTTGCATGATTGCCAATTATGTTCATCTTCATAGTATTTGTAATTTATACAAAATTACAAGTGACAAGTGTAATTTCAATCAATGCAACACAAAACAATGGCCCGATATTGGCCAAATCGTGGCTTTAATATTGGTTGTATATTGGGGAGTTATCTTGGTGAGATATATATAGAATAAAGTTAGACGACTGTCTAAGTTGAGACAAGGATTTTTTAATCGGGTAAATCAGTCACAAAATAAAGAAGACTCTTTATCTAGTTCAAGCTTTCGAGTACTTTATTGTCTCTTCATCAGGAACTCTAAAAACGTTACATTATGAAAATATGCAGAAATTATAAAATGTAAAAAACCAACTTACAAAACGAGGTTGTATCACTAACATTGCATGGACTAAATACACCATCACGTGTTACAATAAAACGTCAACAGCAAACAAATTAAAAGAATCTACATTACTAATAAAATTTTGTTAGGAATTTTAAATACTTCTTTTTACTAAAAACTAACCTCAAAGAGGAGCACATGGTCAATCAGCCAGCATGGCCATGTAGACAATGAACACAAAAGTAATGGGGACCTGGGAACAATAGGAAATGGCTGACAGAAGTCAGGTACTGCCAACTGTGAAATCTGAACATTAAAATATTAACTACCAACTGTGACTAAGAAAAATTCTAAAATTTTTAAAAATTAGTTGACAATATTCTGGCTGCTATGCCAATGTAGAAGATAAGTAAAAATGACACTAAGGCCATCAATGTCTGATCTCCTATTAATGCAATTAATCTCTGGTCAATGAAACACATTTCTAAAAGGTTCTTTTGTGTAAACTGTCCTCATTGCATAAAACCTTTACATCATCGAAATTTAAATTATGATTAAGTTCTAACGCATGTTGCGCAAGCATACACGAGTTTTATTACATCTAATGTCACTTTTATGTGCGCATAAGCGATCCTGAGTCTACGGCCAGTTTGACCTATATATCTTTTATTACAGTCCTGCAAGTGACCCCATAAACAAGACCTGACCTATTCAGCAGAGGAATTTTATCCTTTAGATTTGAAAATAAACGATTGTTTTAAGAATATTACTAAACGCTAATTTGACACCCGGTATGTCATGAAAAATGTTTTTAATTTAAAAGTTACATTAGGCAAATGAGGTAAAGAACAATAAATTAAATTTTGAGTATCAATTACAATTGGCTGGTCTGTGGTGGATCTTCTCTGAAATAACAACTTACTAACTAATTTCTTTGGATATTGACCAATTAAAAGTTTAGCCAATGTTTAAGACCCTGTTGAGCCTTGCTCGGGTCCGAGGTTTTAAGAACTCTATTCTTCATTCCCAAAATCAGATTGGTTTTTTGTTGTTGTGGGTGGAAAGATTTGTAGTGTAAATATCTACCGGATGAGCCTGGTTTCGTATACCAAGTTGTCAATAATTTGTTATTATCAGTCCTGTAGACTTTTGTGTCTAGGAAGGAACACCCTTCTCTATGTCCTCCATTTCTATTGTAAACTTTAAAGTTTCGCTGTAGGTATTGAAAATATGTAGAAGTTGTTCTACCTCACCCAGTGGAATGCTCAACAGAATGTCATCCACGTATTTTTAAAAGGAACCTCAAATGTAAGTTTATCTAAGCAATTTTCAATCAAATCATCCATCACAAACTGAGCCAAAATCGGTGATACAGGGCTGCCCATAGGCATGCCAAGTATCTGTTTATAGACTGTATTATTATACGAAAAAATTGTTGAATCGAATAGAAATGTTATTAACTTAATGAATTCTACTTGACTAATTGAAGTCACTGCACTGATATCCCCCCAATGTTTGTTTATACTGTCACTTGCAAGTTGAAGTGTAATATTATTAAAAAGTGAAGTTACATCCAAACTAAGTATTATATAATTATTAGGTAATTGAAAATCATTGATAAATTGTGAAAATTGAAAAGAATCGGATACAAAAAAAGGATTATCATTATTATAGGCTGCCGACAAAGTGTCAGTGACAAGCTGAGCCACCCCCCTATTAGGACTATGAACACCCGGGACGCAGCGACAACTGTGGTTTATGCATTTTAGGTAAACCATAAAATTTATTAATGACACCATTATAAAACCTATACTTCGTCTTCTTCTTTCTGGTAATCATTCCACGTTTAACTAAATTTGTAACCAAAGCATTTGCTTTAGGCTGTACTGAGTTTGAGATATCTCAAGAAAAACATCGTATAAAGTTAGCTTTGGGGCTGTTAAACGATAAACGATGCAGAATTTTATAACAGGTTACCCAGGGATATCTCGAACTCAGTACAGACGAAAGCCAATGCTTTGGTTACAAATTTAGTGAAACGTGGAATGATTACCAGAGAGGAGGGGACTAAATACAGATTTTACAATGGTGTCATTAATAAATTTTATGGTTTACCTAAAGTGCATAAACCACAGCTGTCTTTACGTCCCATCATCTCGGGGGTTCATAGTCCGAACAGGGGGGTGGCTCAGCTTGTCACTGACACTTTGTCGGCAGCCTATAATAATGATAATCCTTTTTTTGTATCCGATTCTTTTCAATTTTCACAATTTATCAATGATTTTCAATTACCTAATAATTATATAATACTTAGTTTGGATGTAACTTCACTTTTTAACAATATTACACTTCAACTTGCAAGTGACAGTATAAACAAACATTGGGGGGATATCAGTGCAGTGACTTCAATTAGTCAAGTAGAATTCATTAAGTTAATAACATTTCTATTCGATTCAACAATTTTTCGTATAATAATACAGTCTATAAACAGATACTTGGCATGCCTATGGGCAGCCCTGTATCACCGATTTTGGCTCAGTTTGTGATGGATGATTTGATTGAAAATTGCTTAGATAAACTTACATTTGAGGTTCCTTTTAAAAATACGTGGATGACATTCTGTTGAGCATTCCACTGGGTGAGGTAGAACAACTTCTACATATTTTCAATACCTACAGCGAAACTTTAAAGTTTACAATAGAAATGGAGGACATAGAGAAGGGTGTTCCCTTCCTAGACACAAAAGTCTACAGGACTGATAATAACAAATTATTGACAACTTGGTATACGAAACCAGGCTCATCCGGTAGATATTTACACTACAAATCTTTCCACCCACAACAACAGAAAATCAATCTGATTCTGGGAATGAAAACAGAGTTCTTAAAACCTCGCACCTGAGCAAGGCTCAACAGGGTCTTAGTAAATTGTCTAGACTTTTAATTGATTGTCAGTACCCAAAGAAATTAGTCAATAAATTACTTTTTCAGAGAAGATCCACCACAGACCGGCCAATTGAAACGGATAATCAAAATTTAATCTATTGATCTTTACCTCATTTACCGAATTCAACACTTAAATTAAAAAATATTTTTCATGTCATACAGGGTGTAAAATTATCGTTTAGTAATATTCTTAAAAACAATGGTTTATTTTCAAATCTAAAGGATAAAATTCCTCTGCTGGATAGGTCAGGTCTTGTTTATGGGGTCACTTGCAGGACTGTAATAAAAGATATATAGGTCAAACTGGCCGTAAACTCAGGGATCGCTTATGCGCACATAAAAGTGACATTAGATGTAATAAAACTCGTGTATGCTTGCGCAACATGCGTTAGAACTTAATCATAATTTAAATTTCGATGATGTAAAGGTTTTATGCAATGAGGACAGTTTACACAAAAGAACCTTTTTAGAAATGTGTTTCATTGACCAGGAGATTAATTGCATTAATAGGAGATCAGACATTGATGGCCTTAGTGTCATTTTTACTTATCTTCTACATTGGCACAGCAGCCAGAATATTGTCAACTAATTTTTAAAAATTTTTTAGAATTTTTCTTAGTCACAGTTGGTAGTTAATATTTTAATGTTCAGATTTCACAGTTGGCAGTACCTGACTTCTGTCAGCCATTTCCTATTGTTCCCAGGTCCCCATTACTTTTGTGTTCATTGTCTACATGGCCATGCTGGCTGATTGACCATGTGCTCCTCTTTGAGGTTAGTTTTTAGTAAAAAGAAGTTTTTCAAATTCCTAACAAAATTTTATTAGTAATGTAGATTCTTTTAATTTGTTTGCTGTTGACGTTTTATTGTAACACGTGATGGTGTATTTAGTCCATGCAATGTTAGTGATACAACCTCGTTTTTTGTAAGTTGGTTTTTTACATTTTATAATTTCTGCATATTTTCATAATGTAACGTTTTTAGAGTTCCTGATGAAGAGACAATAAAGTACTGAAAGCTTGAACTAGATAAAGAGTCTTCTTTATTTTGTGACTGATTTACCTGATTAAAAAATCCTTGTCTATATATATATATATATGTCAACAATTTGCAATATTGGTCTTCAGTGTTTCACGTTATAGGTCTAGTATTTTACATGCATACTGGACTTCTATATTTTCATTTTATTGGCCTAATATTGGATATAGATGTTGGCCCTTCAAATTATTTCATTATTAGTTGTATTTTGGGTGGCTACCTAATTGATGGTGAAATTGATGAAATGGTGTTGGAATTGGTAACATCGATGATGAACTGATTGATGAAACATAGATATGTGCATTAAACCAGTCGGTAGGTATGTATTTAATAATAGAAACAACATTATTACATAAGGGGAATGTGTAAAAGTAATAACTACTTCAGCTGATTCTTTTATATATTTATTTGAAACAGTTACACATATTCTTTGTGGATTAAGTACACCTAGTTACTTACAATAATTGTATTAAATTATTAGTAAAGTAAATATAATAATACGGTGAAAAGTGTTACAGGGTATGTAACAATTAATATTAAATCTTAATATAAAATCAAACGTGCTTACATGTGCTTGTTCTTAACCACAGCTTTGAAATAGCACTAGATGCCATCACAACACAACACAGAAGAAAATGGCGTATGACAAATTCGGTAATTCAGTAAATTACCACCCAGTGTGGCGCTGTCATAGGTTATAGGCCGTATAATGGCATTTGTGTTTATATGATATTGACACAATATTTTTCTTCAATGATAGGCCATTCCTGGTCTATCGAATCTACTTATATGTTTTATCAGGATAAGGCGAATGTTGTGCCAATCATTCCCAGTTAACAACATAATATGTTGTTAACATATTATGTAGGTAATAATAAAATAAATCTTTAAAGGGCCTACATTGTCCTCTTGGCTTTTAAATGACATGTACAATGACTTTAAATAATGTTATAGCAATAACATTCATAATGTAATGGTGGAATATTGTAATTTAATTAAGAACCAATATTGGTTCAATCCTATAAATATATTTTTCACAAAGATACATCCAATGTTACGCCAATATTTCTAACCAATCAAACAAACAGTTATTTTTATCAACATAACGGTTTAATGTTGGTTTCATATAGTTATTGAATATTGGTTTACTAAATGAAACCATTAATATACCAATTATGGTAAATTCTTACAAATATTGGGCCACTGCTTCAGATCTGAAAAAACATTTCGTCGGATGGCATGGCATGGCGTGGTGTAGCATCAGAGCAATGTACCCCCATCTTACTGCATCATTTTTGTTATTAGTGACATTTTAAGCCATTTATTTAGCGTTATTTAGCGAGGGGCTTGGCCTCCCTAGCCCCCCTCTCCGCAGCCAATGTCCATTTCTTGGTATGTTCATAATACTTGGTACTAGCTTTGAAAAAAATGTATCCCCAATTTCTCCTTATTATTTAACTTTAAATTACTTTAACAGTGTCAGTGAAATTATTCATTATCTGATTGTATTAAAAAAAGTTGTCGTTTATACGATCGACCTTATAACCTAGTTCATTATATAACAAAAGCAAGTATACTTTTTCACATTTGGGTATGCGTAGTTATCTAATTCAATTATATAATTTCTTTATGTTTTTTTATTTGCCTTTTTTTATTTTTTGATAAGCAAGACGTATGTGAATGTATCGCATAACCAAGAATTTCAATACCCGTCCTATGTAAATATAAGCCAGATTAGATACATTTGTAAAAAAAGTTGTATTTATTTACGCCATTCAGAGTTTCCGGTCATAAATAACAGCCACTTTACTCACTAATCTGATCTTATAATCCGTCAATTAGAATGCATGCATTATTAATATACTCGGTTTCTAAGAGAAGTGGCGAAACAAACCTGTTTTCGCACAATACAGGAACAATAGATAAAATAAAACAAAATAAAATACATACTTACATTCGACACAGTTTAACATTAGAATGTTTCCTTTATTAGATCCATAAATTAAATTTGTGTTTGTCATATTTATTACAGCTCTACAAGAAAAAAAGAAATAATGAAATATTTTTTTCTTAGAATAAAAGAATAGATAATAAAAATGTGAGACTGTAATTTTATGTACTTGTTTTAATTTCTAACATCCAAAAAATCCAATCCAATCCAAAAAATTATGTAGCTATCAGGCCTCGATAGTACCTACTGAACAAAATAAGAAAAGTTGTTTCCAATATACAGGGTGATTCAGATTCTTATCTAAGAAAAAATAGGGACAGATGCCTCATGAAAAATGGAGTCAATATAGTAAAAAAAAATTGTAAAATCCTTACAGTTTTTTCAACCTTTACGTCGCTGGGCTACTATAGTTTCTAGCCAGGCGATTCAAAATATTGAAATGCGATTACTTTTTGTAAGTATTAAACGCTTTCGTGATGCGAGTCTACATTAGAATTTCAAATGTCAACAATTCTTACGTGTATATCAACTCGGAGTTGATGAATATCGTGAAGTGAAAATGCTTTAGCAAAACCATTTCCCGGTAAATATGTGCAAATGATGTTACTTTTACCGTGGTGTGCAGTGAATGCAAGTATAGTGAGGGGAATTTTAACTCAAATCGTGGGAGAGATGGTGGTCCAGGACGACCACGGCGTATTGCAGCAGTGTGGTGTATCACACACGAGGCTCAATTATACCCGTATCATGTACAACGTGTCCAAGCATTAATAACAAAGGATTGGATGAGAAGGACCGGTACCATGGCCGCCACAATCTTCTGGTTCTAAATCATTTGGACTTCTTTTTGTGGGTATATTTAAAAAATTAAGTGTATCGCAAACGTATAATAGTTGCTGCCAGTGATTTAGGAGTTTAAAACGGACAAAAAGCAGAACTATTGGTGTTTGTAGAAACTAGGTAAGACGGACCCAAAGTTTTGGTATGTCAAACTATGTTAGGCGTTATAAATTGTTACTTATTTATTTTCTTGGGAATCTCTTTCCATTTTTTGTCACTACTTGCATGCTTTGCCACCTTATCAGGTTTTATAGTGGACCAGTTTCCAGTGTCGATGTCGTGCAAAGTGCCCCTTTTGATCTCTTTGTTTGCAAAATTGTATTTGTAAGTCTCCTGTACATGTAACTTTTTTTAAATAAGTCCTGAATCACCCTGTATAGATGCCGTTCTCTATGGGAACTGCGGATGGAGAAATTTATTTATTTTTTGATGCAGCGATAGATTACTTTTTGAAATTTGCTCTACTGATATAAATTTGTATTCTGAAATTGATGGGTAGCATTGAAAAAATGCCTTGTTCGTTCAACTAGCAGTATTGGTTTTGCAAGCTTCGCTATCATACATCTAATGCTAGTAGTAGTAGTAACCATAGATGACAATGACCAATAAATACTTTTGTAATTGAAATTTGTGCAAAACCTTAGCTGGGAATTTTTGACTTGCCCTTGTTGTTCTTGGACGGCGAAATCGCTGTCAGTAGCGGAGTCAGGGGTATTGATAGCGAGTCGGCTCTCACAGAGCGTAGCAGTAAAAGCACACCAATGATTCCGTGCGTTGAGCCCTGTCAAGAACCAAAACACCTCGTATTTAGGTTACTACCTGCCTAATTTTTTCTACTAATTTCGATATTCATGCATTTTAGGTGTGTAAATAAAATACAAAATTTTGCGCATGTGCCAAATTTAGTAGTACCTAATCGATTCTGATATTGTAACAAGTATCTAATTAGTACGCGGTGTAGAACTAACTACATCTATCGGCCGTTCGCTACTCCATGCCGGACTGAAAATGTCCGGGCACGAAGCGTTCTACATGCAGTAGACACCATTGAAAGCTGTCGACCTTTATCGCGATCGGCGAGAAACGATATTTTGCAAGCAAACACGGAATTCCAGGAAACAACTACAAACCTATAGCAACAGCTAGAGTCATTCGTCAGACGCCCACCAGACATACACCGATTTCGAGCTTATTAGCTCTCATCAGTATGCCATAGGTGAGGTATCCGACGAATAATCCTAGCTGCTTTCGTCTGTCTAACCCGACAGAAGGGACCATGAGTACGCGGTGTAGAACTAACTACATCTATCGGCCGTTCGTTACTCCATGCCGGAATGTCCGGGCACGAAGCGTTCTACATGCAGTAGACACCATTGAAAGCTGTCGACCTTTATCGCGATCGGCGAGAAACGATATTTTGCAAACACGGAATTCCAGGAAACAACTACTCTGCGGGCTAATGCCCCGACCAGCATTGAATTACACCTGGAAAACTTATAGCAACAGCTAGAGTCATTCGTCAGACGCCCACCAGACATATACCGGTTTCGAGCTTATTAGCTCTCATCAGTATGCCATAGGTGAGGTATCCGACGAATAATCCTAGCTGCTTTCGTCTGTCTAACCCGACAGAAGGGACCATGAGTACGCGGTGTAGAACTAACTACATCTATCGGCCGTTCGCTACTCCATGCCGGACTGAAAATGTCCGGGCACGAAGCGTTCTACATGCAGTAGACACCATTGAAAGCTGTCGACCTTTATCGCGATCGGCGAGAAACGATATTTTGCTAACACGGAATTCCAGGAAACAACTACTCTGCGGGCTAATGCCCCGACCAGCATTGAATTACACCTGGAAAACCTATAGCAACAGCTAGAGTCATTCGTCAGACGCCCACCAGACATATACCGGTTTCGAGCTTATTAGCTCTCATCAGTATGCCATAGGTGAGGTATCCGACGAATAATCCTAGCTGCTTTCGTCTGTCTAACCCGACAGAAGGGACCATGAGTACGCGGTGTAGAACTAACTACATCTATCGGCCGTTCGCTACTCCATGCCGGACTGAAAATGTCCGGGCACGAAGCGTTCTACATGCAGTAGACACCATTGAAAGCTGTCGACCTTTATCGCGATCGGCGAGAAACGATATTTTGCAAACACGGAATTCCAGGAAACAACTACTCTGCGGGCTAATGCCCCGACCAGCATTGAATTACACCTGGAAAACCTATAGCAACAGCTAGAGTCATTCGTCAGACGCCCACCAGACATATACCGGTTTCGAGCTTATTAGCTCTCATCAGTATGCCATAGGTGAGGTATCCGACGAATAATCCTAGCTGCTTTCGTCTGTCTAACCCGACAGAAGGGACCATGAGTACGCGGTATAGAACTAACTACATCTATCGGCCGTTCGCTTCTCCATGCCGGACTGAAAATGTCCGGGCACGAAGCGTTCTACATGCAGTAGACACCATTGAAAGCTGTCGACCTTTATCGCGATCGGCGAGAAACGATATTTTGCAAACACGGAATTCCAGGAAACAACTACTCTGCGGGCTAATGCCCCGACCAGCATTGAATTACACCTGGAAAACCTATAGCAACAGCTAGAGTCATTCGTCAGACGCCCACCAGACATATACCGGTTTCGAGCTTATTAGCTCTCATCAGTATGCCATAGGTGAGGTATCCGACGAATAATCCTAGCTGCTTTCGTCTGTCTAACCCGACAGAAGGGACCATGAGTACGCGGTGTAGAACTAACTACATCTATCGGCCGTTCGCTACTCCATGCCGGACTGAAAATGTCCGGGCACGAAGCGTTCTACATGCAGTAGACACCATTGAAAGCTGTCGACCTTTTGTCTTGCAAAATATCGTTTCTCGCCGATCGCGATAAAGGTCGACAGCTTTCAATGGTGTCTACTGCATGTAGAACGCTTCGTGCCCGGACATTTTCAGTCCGGCATGGAGTAGCGAACGGCCGATAGATGTAGTTAGTTCTACACCGCGTACTCATGGTCCCTTCTGTCGGGTTAGACAGACGAAAGCAGCTAGGATTATTCGTCGGATACCTCACCTATGGCATACTGATGAGAGCTAATAAGCTCGAAACCGGTATATGTCTGGTGGGCGTCTGACGAATGACTCTAGCTGTTGCTATAGGTTTTCCAGGTGTAATTCAATGCTGGTCGGGGCATTAGCCCGCAGAGTAGTTGTTTCCTGGAATTCCGTGTTTGCAAAATATCGTTTCTCGCCGATCGCGATAAAGGTCGACAGCTTTCAATGGTGTCTACTGCATGTAGAACGCTTCGTGCCCGGACATTTTCAGTCCGGCATGGAGTAGCGAACGGCCGATAGATGTAGTTAGTTCTACACCGCGTACTCATGGTCCCTTCTGTCGGGTTAGACAGACGAAAGCAGCTAGGATTATTCGTCGGATACCTCACCTATGGCATACTGATGAGAGCTAATAAGCTCGAAACCGGTATATGTCTGGTGGGCGTCTGACGAATGACTAGCTGTTGCTATAGGTTTTCCAGGTGTAATTCAATGCTGGTCGGGGCATTAGCCCGCAGAGTAGTTGTTTCCTGGAATTCCGTGTTTGCAAAATATCGTTTCTCGCCGATCGCGATAAAGGTCGACAGCTTTCAATGGTGTCTACTGCATGTAGAACGCTTCGTGCCCGGACATTTTCAGTCCGGCATGGAGTAGCGAACGGCCGATAGATGTAGTTAGTTCTACACCGCGTACTCATGGTCCCTTCTGTCGGGTTAGACAGACGAAAGCAGGATTATTCGTCGGATACCTCACCTATGGCATACTGATGAGAGCTAATAAGCTCGAAACCGGTATATGTCTGGTGGGCGTCTGACGAATGACTCTAGCTGTTGCTATAGGTTTTCCAGGTGTAATTCAATGCTGGTCGGGGCATTAGCCCGCAGAGTAGTTGTTTCCTGGAATTCCGTGTTTGCAAAATATCGTTTCTCGCCGATCGCGATAAAGGTCGACAGCTTTCAATGGTGTCTACTGCATGTAGAACGCTTCGTGCCCGGACATTTTCAGTCCGGCATGGAGTAGCGAACGGCCGATAGATGTAGTTAGTTCTACACCGCGTACTCATGGTCCCTTCTGTCGGGTTAGACAGACGAAAGCAGCTAGGATTATTCGTCGGATACCTCACCTATGGCATACTGATGAGAGCTAATAAGCTCGAAACCGGTATATGTCTGGTGGGCGTCTGACGAATGACTCTAGCTGTTGCTATAGGTTTTCCAGGTGTAATTCAATGCTGGTCGGGGCATTAGCCCGCAGAGTAGTTGTTTCCTGGAATTCCGTGTTTGCAAAATATCGTTTCTCGCCGATCGCGATAAAGGTCGACAGCTTTCAATGGTGTCTACTGCATGTAGAACGCTTCGTGCCCGGACATTTTCAGTCCGGCATGGAGTAGCGAACGGCCGATAGATGTAGTTAGTTCTACACCGCGTACTCATGGTCCCTTCTGTCGGGTTAGACAGACGAAAGCAGCTAGGATTATTCGTCGGATACCTCACCTATGGCATACTGATGAGAGCTAATAAGCTCGAAACCGGTATATGTCTGGTGGGCGTCTGACGAATGACTCTAGCTGTTGCTATAGGTTTTCCAGGTGTAATTCAATGCTGGTCGGGGCATTAGCCCGCAGAGTAGTTGTTTCCTGGAATTCCGTGTTTGCAAAATATCGTTTCTCGCCGATCGCGATAAAGGTCGACAGCTTTCAATGGTGTCTACTGCATGTAGAACGCTTCGTGCCCGGACATTTTCAGTCCGGCATGGAGTAGCGAACGGCCGATAGATGTAGTTAGTTCTACACCGCGTACTCATGGTCCCTTCTGTCGGGTTAGACAGACGAAAGCAGCTAGGATTATTCGTCGGATACCTCACCTATGGCATACTGATGAGAGCTAATAAGCTCGAAACCGGTATATGTCTGGTGGGCGTCTGACGAATGACTCTAGCTGTTGCTATAGGTTTTCCAGGTGTAATTCAATGCTGGTCGGGGCATTAGCCCGCAGAGTAGTTGTTTCCTGGAATTCCGTGTTTGCAAAATATCGTTTCTCGCCGATCGCGATAAAGGTCGACAGCTTTCAATGGTGTCTACTGCATGTAGAACGCTTCGTGCCCGGACATTTTCAGTCCGGCGTGGAGTAGCGAACGGCCGATAGATGTAGTTAGTTCTACACCGCGTACTCATGGTCCCTTCTGTCGGGTTAGACAGACGAAAGCAGCTAGGATTATTCGTCGGATACCTCACCTATGGCATACTGATGAGAGCTAATAAGCTCGAAACCGGTATATGTCTGGTGGGCGTCTGACGAATGACTCTAGCTGTTGCTATAGGTTTTCCAGGTGTAATTCAATGCTGGTCGGGGCATTAGCCCGCAGAGTAGTTGTTTCCTGGAATTCCGTGTTTGCAAAATATCGTTTCTCGCCGATCGCGATAAAGGTCGACAGCTTTCAATGGTGTCTACTGCATGTAGAACGCTTCGTGCCCGGACATTTTCAGTCCGGCATGGAGTAGCGAACGGCCGATAGATGTAGTTAGTTCTACACCGCGTACTCATGGTCCCTTCTGTCGGGTTAGACAGACGAAAGCAGCTAGGATTATTCGTCGGATACCTCACCTATGGCATACTGATGAGAGCTAATAAGCTCGAAACCGGTATATGTCTGGTGGGCGTCTGACGAATGACTCTAGCTGTTGCTATAGGTTTTCCAGGTGTAATTCAATGCTGGTCGGGGCATTAGCCCGCAGAGTAGTTGTTTCCTGGAATTCCGTGTTTGCAAGTATCTAATTATCACTTAAAACAAAATTAAAATGAAATTTGGTATCTGAAAACTACAGGGTGCCCGCAATATGAGTGCTATTATTTAATAAATTGGACCAAACAAAACATAATTGACATCACAGTTTTTTTTCTCTGACCAACCATAATATACTTATGGCAGCACACAGGTTTTGAATATGTGACAACTTCGCACACCTACCATGTCATGTGTTCTACATAATAATCACAAGTCCCCTAAATAATAATCACAAGTTGTCCGTAAATGGTTTTCCAAGAGCTTTTCTTACAACACAGAATAACATTTGAAATAGTTATAATAAGTGTTCAAAATAACTGCCGTTTTAAATAAACGAAACGATCTAGTCACAATGCCAAATAAGGATGATGCACAACTATTTTGGTCTGGGTTGAAGGTTGGCAGCACTTAAGTAATGGATTACAATGTAGTCGCACGTTACAGTACGTTACATTTTGAAGAATTTTTAAGAATCCTATTGTTTACTTCATTAATACTGATTACTTTAAAGATACTTTTGCTTAACCTTAACTGTGCCTTAGTTGTGATTTCGTAACACAGTATTGCATTTTTACTTTTAAAATGTAGAAAAACTATTGGCTTAGACATTTTGTTCATAAGAATTTGTTTGTTGCTTTTAGTTAGATATATAAGTACAAGTTCTTTTGGTAGTGGCACTTATATTCTCGTAAATTTCTTGTCTCGCAATTTTGCATGATTTTTGCGGGTCTCTTGCATACAAATGATAAACATGGCATTTTATTACAAATATGGTACTGTGGTGGTTACTCTCGGTCCCGCTCGGAGCTCACACGTAAGTATTGATATGGTTCATGGTTGACAGTAGTCGATTGGTAGACGTTATAAAGTACAGAAACGACCACTTTTACTTGCTTTTTTTATAATAAGTTATAAATATTGAACGAAATAGACGAAACAGTTTTTTCAGTCAAGTGGTAGTAAATTTATAATTACACAGCCACACAAAAAAAAAGTTCTGTGCCCGAGCTCTGACCTATGGTTCTCCATGTATTTTTGGCTCCTGAAACCGATCCCGGAGTCGGTATAGCCCAGACGTTCCATATTTGCGCGCTACGGTCAAAAAATGACTAAAATTTGGCCATTACCTGGAAATAAGCTCAAAGTTTTATCTTCGTGTCATTGAAGGGTCCAAACATGAATTAGTTGTTGACATAGGAAGTATTGTAGTTCCTTTCTTTCTTTTTTAACTTTTTTATTTTTTTACTTTTTTTATTTTTTTATTTTTCTTTATTTTTTTTTATTTTTTTGTCTATTCACTGTGCAATGCTACATGAAGAAAATCCTCTTAAATCAATTCGATCCTGAATACGGTGAAATCATATGATTTTTTCTGGCAATTTGAAATTTTTTAGGACCAATTTTCTGCCAATTCGTGGCCCTCAAGTGACAATAGGGACGTGCGAGGTCCTATCCAACAACTGATTCATGTTTGGCACGGAGATAAAGCTTTGCGCTTATTTCCAGGTAATGGCCAAATTTTGGTCATTTTTTGACCGTAGCGCGCAAATATGGAACGTCTGGGCTATACCGACCCTGGGATCAGTTTCGGGAGCCAAAAATACATGGGGAACCATAGGTCGGAGCTCGGGCACAGAACTTTTTTTTTGTGTGCCTGTGTATTAGTCCTAGACTCGATAAACTTTGATTTTATATGCTGGAATAAATAAAGTATGTACCTGCATTAGGAATGCAATATTTATTTTTTCGGCTAATGTTCATTTAAATATTACTACAGTATATCTTGTCTTGTCTCTAAAAACACTTTTTTAAAATCTTGTATTGTCTTGCAATTGGAGCTATCAAGTCTTGTCTTGGTCTTGTCTTACGAGACCAAGAAAAACCAAGACAAGATTACCAACACTAGTCATGCACAAGTTCTAATAAAATTTATTGATGGCCTATACGAAAACAGCACATTACAAAAAAAAACTTTCTAGTTAATATTTGAGAATGAAAAATATTAACAAATAATTTGTTTCATAAGGCGATACCTTCGGTGCCTTTCCTTTTATTTAAATTTCAGGTAATATAAATTACAAAAACGTAGCTAAGTTGAAAAATTATGTGACAACAAATATACCATCTCTGTGCAGTTGTTAAGAATTGAATGAATTTTTCCAACTTTCTACTAAAAGATGTGCGATGCCCTAGATATACCTACCGCTAGAGATTCTAATAAAGATCTGAATTATCATAAAAATGTAAAAGAAATTTAATGCTTAGGTATTTTAATACCACGATGACAAATTGATGTGGATATAATATGTGAAATTAATGGTGTGAGAGGTAATGGGCAATGTGACAAGACATACCTATTTAAATGTTACTAGTGGAAATTAAGAAATTTATTAGGATGATTTTTTTTACAAATTTATAGGAAATAATAATGCCTACTGAATAATCTAAAAGTGTACTTTTATTCTAATCCATAGTTTACTATTTTCATGAATAGTCATTTTCATTTACTAATTGAATAATACCAGAAAAATTAGTCTTATTTTTATTGCTGCAACCGATGAAACAGATAACACTTAATAGTTGGCGTTACTTACTTTACTCATGATAACCTTTCTGTCATATGTCGTTACGAACTGCACTTTTCAAATATTTTGTATTTTGTTGCTTTTTAATACTGGTTATTTATTTTGTATAATATTTGTGGAGTAGTATATTATTCTCTACAGGTTACTATAAGTATTTCAAGTAAATTAGCCAAACGAGTAGGTTAGTTTATAAAGTATCCGCTAATATTGTAGAATATGTGTTTTCTGTCAAAATAACCAATGGTTCAGTTATTTTCTATACTGGCCAGCTAGTTTACATACTAACCAAATTTATACTGTGATCGTAACATTTTTATTTTTGTGTCTCAGCATTTTTCGAATAAATCACGTAGGTACTAATTTCTATTTTGTAATCAATTTAAGCATTCATTCCAGTCTTCTAGAATTCTAAAATACAAAACATATATGTATACACCTATATATCTTCGATTATATCAAAAATCATGTTTTCCATACTTTTGTTTGTTGCAGTATATTGCTTCACCGCCCTTGATTTTAAAAAAATGTTTTCATAACACCCAACTCGTTTAAAATTTTTGCGACATAGGTTTCATTAAGTTATTAATTTGAAAATATTACAATATTTAATTGCAAAGTTTACTAAAAGCAGTTTAACTTGCTATAACTAATAAGTCATTTCGTCACATTCGATTAATAGGTATATAAATTTATTTCATTACTTGTTGATCAGCTCAGTCATAATATCTATCTTTCATATATTTTCATAAGTTTTTGAATAAATTTTGCTGCAGGTTTACAATTACTTTACATAATAGCCACAACTATAATTCGAAAATATGAAGGTAAAATAGTATAAAAGCGTTATAAAGCAAAATATACAGTGTGTCTGAAATTTCATGCATTTAAACGCAATGCGATGAACTATTAACTGCCATTAATTTTTCCTATTTTAAATAAAAGGATAACTTTTATGCTTATACCTACTTAATAATAAAGTTATACTAATAAATCAGGCAGATATTGTCAATCTTTCATGATAAACAACGAAAAAGATGAGTGAAAACCAAACAACACCACTGTCAGTTGATTATTTATTTGCTTCTAAACAATCTATTATGTGTTTTAGAATCAAAAAGTGGCCTGCATTGTATACTATACCTTTTGTTTTCAAAATAAAGTTAATAATAATAGTTAAGTTAAAGGATCTGGTAATTAAGTATATCCATGGAGTTCCACAAATTATTAACAAAAACTAAACAGGCTCAGCAGTTCCGAACTTAATTTGCACTGTTATTATCAAAATGTTCGTGGCCTTAATACTAAGATTGACATTTTTCATCAGCAGTATCAAATGAAGAATTTGATGTGATAGCTCTCAGTGAAACTAATTTGCGTGAGGATGTATATAGTTCTGAATTGTTTCCGGATTCTTACACTGTGTATCGTAAGGATCGTAACCTTAAATTGGTTAATAAATTGGGAGGGGGAGGTGTCTTATTAGCTGTAAAAAATGATATACGTTGTGATATTATTGATACTAGTTTTTTCAGTAATAACTTTCCAATAATTGATTTTCTATTATGTAAGTGTTTATTCTTCTACAAAACGGTTTATATTTCAATTATTTATAGTCCACCTTCTGTACCTATTGACATTTTTGAATCTTTTTGTGAATGTTTGGAACAACTTGATGTTTTTAATGATGGAATAATTATTATCTTAGGTGACTTTAATGTCCCTAATTTTGTTAATGTAGACAATTCGGACAGAAAAACAAATTCTATTAATAATTTAATAAATGTTTTACACCTTTGTCAGTACAGTAATGTATTAAATCACAATCTCCGCTTACTTGATTTAATATTGTCCAATTCGGAATGTATAGTTATGCATGATTGTACACCTCTAGTTCCTGAAGACTTACATCATCCTGCTTTAACTATAGATTTTGAGAGTTTGCTTGTCAAGGAAAGTGTATGTCAAACTAATGTGCATCAAATTGTGTATAATTTTAGAAAAGCTAACTTTCCTGGTTTATATAATGATTTATCTAGAATTGATTGGTCTTTTAAATCACTTTGATGATGTCAATACAGCCCTGAATATTTTTAATGAGCGCTAATATAAAATATTTGACATACATGTTCCTGTATACAAAAACTACAGTCATAAGTATCCACCTTGGTATACCCCAGAAATTATAAAGAATATTAAATGTAAGGCAAAACTGTTTAAAAGATATAAAAAATCCCACTGTCCATACATTTTCAATAAATTTAAACAACTAAGAATTACAATTAAAGATCAAATTAAGGAAGCATATAGAGATTATCTAGACACTGTGCAAAATTCAATTACACTGGATTCTCATAAGCTTTGGTCTTTTATTCATGCAAAGAATAGATCATCTAGAATACCTGGCAAAATGAAAGATAAGAGTCGTCATTTTGATAATTCTCAACATATCGTTAATGGATTTGCAGAATCTTTTGAAAGTGTGTTTATTCCGTCTGATTCTCAATTCCATATTAATGTTTTTAATAATAATACGCCACTTATTAACTTTGAAGCAATAACTGAATCAGAAATACTGCTAGCTTCCAGAAAATTGAAAAATAAAATGACATCGGGACCAGACAAGTTGCCCTCATTTATTATAAAAGATTGTATATCTGTGTTTGTTATTCCATTGAAAATATTATATAACTTATCTTTGAAGACAAATGCATTTCCACTTGATTGGAAGCAAGCTAAAGTATGTCCAATTTTTAAAAGCGGGGATAAAGAATATATTGAAAATTATCGGCCAATATCTATTCTTTCCAATTTTTCGAAAATTTTTGAAATTATACTTTATAATCGTATATATAACATAGTTAAGGGTCAGTTAGCATTTGAACAACACGGTTTTATGCTGAAGAGATCCACTGTGACAAATTTATCAGTGTTTACACAATTTGTCTCTGATACCTTAGATAAGGGTGGTCAAGTGGATACTATTTATACAGATTTTGCCAAAGCATTTGACAGACTTGATCATTATGTCCTTTTGAACAAACTTGCTGAATTTGGTTTTAACAATAATGCATTATCCCTCTTTAAATCTTACTTAACTGATAGAATTCAGTTTGTGTCTTATAATGGTTTTGTATCTTTTAATTATTCTGCCACCTCGGGAGTCCCTCAGGGGTCAAACCTCGGACCTTTATTATTTCTCCTTTTATTAACGACATTTGTCAAGTAGTAGATTGCCATAAATTATTGTTTGCTGATGATATGAAAATTTGTTCTTCAATTTGTTCCATAGATGATTGTTTAATGTTACAGGATTATTTAAATAATTTGCATAGTTGGTGTTTTAAGAACAAATTATATCTTAATGTATCGAAATGTAAAATTGCTTCCTATACCAGAAAAAAGTTACCAATTATTTTCGATTATGCTATTGATGACAATGCACTCGTCCGTTGTGAAACTGTTAAGGATCTTGGTATATTATTTGATTGCGCTTTATCCTATCGAGACCACATATTTAGCAAAGTAAAAGAGGCAGCAAGATCATATGGCTTCATCGTGAGGAACTGTAGAAACTTTGACAACATTGAAACATTGAAAACATTGTACTATTCCTTTGTTAGATCTAAGCTGGAATACGGTTCTGTAATATGGAATCCATATTATAAATGTTATAAAATCGCTATTGAAAAATTCAGAGAAAGTTTTTAAAATTTTTGTATTTCAAAGTAACTGGAGTTTATCCAGAATTTAATACAGATTACAACACATTATTAGAAAGATTTAATGTTTCCAGTTTAGATTTGAGAAGAAAGTGTTCTTCACTGTCTTTTTTATATAAAATATTGCATAATGACATTGACTGCCCTGCTTTTTATCGCAAATTCAATTTAATGTACCTAGATCCAACTTGAGAGTGGTACAAACTTTTTCTCTTAATAAGCCGAATACTAATCTTTGCTTAAAATCCCCTATATATTCAATATGTTATAACTTTAATAAATTGTGTTGTGTTTGTGATATATATGTTGATAATTTTAAGCATATAGTGAGTACTGCTACGCAATTGCTGACTGAGGATCATATATTCGGTTAATTTGTTATTTAATTAATTATATCTTTTATTGTTTTATTTTTCGTTATATAACTGTAACTGGCTACTCATATTTTCTGTTACAATATACACTACTGTTATTATGTATTTAAGAAATTTAGTGTCATTGCTCTGTAAATGGGTAACTGTTGAGCAATAAAGCTATTATTATTATTATTATTATTATTAATAACTTTTGGGAATATTAAGGTGTCGTATTATTGAATAGTGTCTTCCATAAATAAAAATAATTTTAGACATTTAAGAACTGAATAATATAGAACTTAGCAAATAACAAATGTTATCTCATGTCAGCTGCGAATATTCAAAGGGACCGAAGTAAAACGACAGACAGACGACAGCGGTTTAACCAACAAATTTTTAGGAACAGAAATGTTCCAAAATACGTATTTTTTTTTAAATTTAAGTGTAGATGTAAATATTATTGCTATAACATCCATTTACATAGTTCGGTGCATAAGATTGTTCACTTTTGTTTGTGAAAATAATTCTTAAAATGTGGGGTTACAATAGCAAAATAATGTATGTCTTACAAACAATTTTTAAAGGTTATTAACTCAAGAGAATTTAAATAGTAAAACTGAAACAAAACATCAAGAATTTTAGTTTTGATGTTAATTTTGTTCTACCTGTTTTATTTTTCGAAATTTCTATACCTAAAAACACGACAAATTTGATTTTACGGCTAGAAATACGGTGACCTTAAAGAGAATGAAAACTGTCTTCCAAATGTACATCGAGCTACACTTACTTATGTGCTACTGTCATAGTTCATTCTTATATTTACCTACTCTTACTTTCTCTGGATTTACATGTTTGTTTATAAATAAACAAATTATGGTGTATGCTGATTAACAGCTCAACGCAATTTTAATTAGTGCCTGTTGCAGATTTCCATTTAGTGCACTTTCAATCTTGAACATTAAAATAACAATGTAGCAACCCAGGACTTGAATTTTAATTTCACAGTTTATTTATAGAAAATGAAAAAGGAAACTTCCTTGGAATTCACAGGAAATAGACAATATTCATGTCAATTACTAGTCGGGGTTTTCTCCTGTTGACATTGCCCTAGTTATCCTCAGATACTGACATGGAAAGTGTTTTAATTACGGATATTTATGTATATTTTTTACGAATGATATTACTGACAATAATATATCACATACTTTCTTCAATGCCTTCAAGATCTAGATCAAATAGAAAACATAGTCCATTTATAATAAAGGTATAACTAAAATGATGGAATTCTCTATTCTGATGAATATTTCATAATACTCAAAATTGTTTTCCGCAAATTACAGATGTAAAAAATGTGTATATTGGTAGATAGCATATATAGGCGTTTCTATTAATTTAATTTGATTAAAGCAACGCTTGAATATACAATTAACAATTTTTTATGGCGTCAAGTAGGTAGTTTAATGGTCAGGGTTCCCATTATTTTTGGATGGAGAAAGTAAAACTTCTTTATGACATATCACAAAGGATTGCTATATTGCTGGCGCCATATACAGTAATTGTGAAAAAGATATTAACTTTTACACTTTTACTCATGCTTTTCTGTATCTTGTAATCCTAGAAATTTTTGGTTAATTTGATGAAAAATTAAGACAACAGTAACATAAAGTACACTGAAATATTCAAATTACATCAGCCACGTACCGAGTAGCTATGTTCAATGTAAATTTACAAAAATATCTTGACGACTAAAGTCCTGCAATATTTGTCCATATATCCACTTTTAAATTGAAATCTATATGTTAAAAAAAATTGGTAAACTTCCAGCAGAAAATGAGAAAAAAATTGTATTAGACGTTTATAATATAACATTTTTAAGACTTTTTACAAACGTTATCTTCATTCACTTGCAAGCTAACTTGGGCCCGTCGAATTTCCTCGCAGTAGTTCAAATATTCCTCCTTTCTGTTGTTACGTACGCTGAAGACGTATATTGTCAGCAGCCATGTTGATCAGTTTGCGCAATTTGTTAATATGCTTCGATACAGAATATCTTGTTTTTTAAATACCCCCTAAAAAGAAATCTATAGAATTTAGATCTGGAGATCGCAGAGGCAAAGTTATGGTCCACCCTGCCCGAGCCAATATATCCTATGTACTTGATTCAGAAAGTTCAGAAGTACTAAACAAAAATGTACTATTGCCATTATAAAAAATATCTTAAAATATAAGTTTCTACGTTAAAAAAATTGGTAAAAATTCAGCAGAAAATGTGATAAAAATTGTTATTTGACGTATATATTGTAACATTTATAAGAATTTTTACAAATGTTGTCTTCACTCCCTTGCAAGCAAACTTGGACCCGTCGAATCCAATGTCCTCGATGTAGTTCAAATGTTCCTCCTTCCTGTTGTTGCCGAGAACGTAGATTGTTAGCGACCATCTTGATCCGTTTGCGCAATTTGTCGATATTTTCTGCATCGATACGGAATATCTTGTTTTTTTAAATACCCCCTAAGAAAAATCTGAAGGTTTTAGATCTGGACATCACAGAGGCAAAGTGACTGGTTTGAGCTAATGAATTCTATATATACGTGATTCAAAAAGCCTATGATTTGTAAACAAAAATATGGGCCGCATATCTTCAAGAAGAATAGAAGAAAACCATTGTGGAAAAATTCTAAAAATGAATAATCTTACTTTTGATTTGACAAGATCAACGGTCCAATTCGACGTTCTTCGTCAGTTCCTGTTCACACATTAAAAAATAAACGATGTTAGAAGTGATCCCGATTTATGGCATAAGGATTCTCAAAAGCCCAATATTATGAACATTGGTTGCATATTATGAACATTGGTTATACCATTATAACAATAGTTTCATTTGTAGCCAAGATGTCGGCTGTAAAACGTGTTTTGAGAATTTTCTTGCAATATCATTCATAAATCTTACCTTTAAGAGGTAGTGTGTAGGCATCAATGCCAGGACCCTTTGAATGCATAGTTGAGAATGTAATATCGCCACGCCGTTTGTGACAGTTTTACGAACTATTGGCCTAACTGCCTTGTTAAGTCTTAAATTTATAACCTTTTGTCAGCGAATCCAACCCCTGTCTTGTCCACATCTTGGGCACAGATGTCCTTTAACACGTACACATAGAACAACTTAAGGAAATATTTCTTGACACATGTGCTTATTGGAAAATCAGTAGGTACACAAACAAGAAGCCGCTCGTGAGTTTTGCCTTGCTTCTCTATACGCCTAAATAAAGTACATTAACTCATGTGCCACTTCTACTCATGATAATTAATAAAATAACACATTAAGAACACCTTAAGAATAAATCTGTGGTGTTTGGTACACATGCGATAACTTATTTTTCAGAAAACGCATTTAAAAATTCAAATGGATCATGTAAATCAACCAGAATTTTAGTAAAAACCAAACATTGGCTTTCAAATATTTATTTTCAGTGTTTTTAAGTATAATATAAGAAAAACGACATTTGTTTTTAGTTATAGAAATAATGACACATATCATATATATGACTCAAACGGCCAAACAAAGTTTTCATGTTTGTGACGTATCATGTTCAGATTACAAAGTAGCTGGCTTGTTAGTAATGTTGGACATTAAGCATTATACCTAATACAAATATTTAAAAAAATCATGTAGGACAATGGAGTTAACAGAAAAAGTACATTTTTGGAGATATATGTATCCCAAATACCACAGAAATATAAAACCTGAATTGGCGATCAAATCACAATATTAAAATTTTGGACAATATTAAAAAGCGATCTTTGAGTTTTTTGTCACTTTTTTAATGCAGTGTTTACTTTATTACAATACATGATAAACTTTAATTTTTTATTTACAGTTATTGTAACTCCAACTTTTATTACATTTTTTAAACAAATCGACTTCTAATTTAAAAATGTGCTAGTATATTATTATATAACAAAATTAAATGTAGGATGTATAATGGAATTACTAAGTCTATGTATAAAAACAACATATTTTCAACTAAACAATGAATTTTATCAACAAAATTTCGGAATGGCAATGGGCTCATCATTATCACCAATTTTAAGTAATATTTTTATGGATTTTTTTGAAGAAAATTATATTCAAAATATAAATAAAAAACCAACTATCTGGTGGCGATATGTGGATGACATTTTTGCAATTTGGCCTTTTACTGTTACAGAATTACATGCATTTTTAAATGATATTAACAATAAAGAACCAACAATAAAATTCACTTTGGAAATAGAAAATAATAATATGCTACCATTTTTAGATGTTTTAATTAGAAAACAAGATAATTCTGTAGAAACAAGCGTTTATAGAAAACAAACTCACACCAATCGATATTTAAATTTTAGATCTAACCATCACATCGATATTAAGAAAGGTGTTGTTAAATGTTTATATGATAGGGCAAAATTAATTTCATCAAACAATGATATTTTCAATAACGAACTAAAATTTATTAAAAATGTCTTAATAAATAATGAACACTGTAAGACAAATAAAGGAAATTAATCATACAATTAAAATTCCATACATTCCTATATTATCAGAAAAGATAAGAAGAATCGGTAATAAATTTCATATACCAACAAATTTTCAAACAAATAATACTTTACGATCATTTTTGTCTAAAATACGTCCAAATAATGACGTGCAAAATTCAAAAAATTGCATCTACAGTATACCTTGTGAATGCAATAAACATTATGTTGGGTAAACGTCTCGGCCTATGAACGTTAGAGTTGAGGAACATAAAAATTACATAAAAAGACGGGAATTTGAAAAATCCAAAATTTGCGAACACGCTTGGGAAAACGGTCATTTGATTCAATGGGGTTCGGCAAAAATTTTAGAAAAGGAAGATAACGCAACAAAAAGAAAATTAAAAGAGACCGCGATTATTTTGTTGAACGGAGATAAGTGTGTGTCTAACTGTTCAGTTAACATCGATCATTGTTGGCTACAGTTGTATCAAGAAGAAGTAAGTAACAATAAAATAAAAATCATTTAACATCTCTATGGAAGCAGGTAAACCAATTTTAAACTGTCAAACTTGACATACGTTTAAAAAATTTTTTACTACGATTTTGAGAACGAAAAGAGAGTTTTTCGAAACGTCAATAACACGGAAGTGCGCGATAGTGATGTGATTTTTGTTATTTTTACTTATCTGCTTTTTTCAGTGTGAGATTTTTTGGTTAGGCAAACTTAGTTTCGAAAATAACCCTTGACTGTTCCGTTTGGCGCAAGGGCTTATTTAATTAATCTTTATTATTTTTTCAGAAGTGTGGCAAAAACCCAACAAAACTAAAGAAAAACTAAAATTATGCCACAAATAAATAGCTTCAGACAATATATTATTATATAGTTAAAAATTATCGGGTAAATTGTCAGACACTCCATTGCGTATATGAGGTATAATATCTTACGAAGGTACTTAAAATTAAATGTAAATATATGTCACTATATATGGTCATTTGGTCAAACCTCAATTAATTACTGTTTACCTAATTTTGTAAGTGCTGAAATGAGAAATGTAAAAATGCAACAGTAAGTTCTAAAATCTAACATCGTTAATAGCAGTTAAGTTTTTCAAATGTTAAAACAATATATATTATGTTACAAAATTAATAATAAAATGGAATGTTATGGTTTGTGGAAAAAGTGTTTTATGTAGATATTATCTAGGTACAATAAAACGAAACATTTGTTTTAAACTTTAAATCAAGAATAACTTCTACATAAATGCATTATAAATATTATTAAACTGATTATATCTAAATCTTATTATACAACACATACTCATTTGCTTTGGATTGAAAAAATATGTCGCACCGCATTGCTTTTTGTCACAAATTTCGCATATCGACATTCCGAGGAAAAATAACGACGAATATGTGAAATTTTAACATGGTATCTACTGGGATATTTATTTGGATGCAATATAATATCTAAATTTTCTTGTTTTCTTACAGTGTCTCCACCTTCAATATTTGAAATAAAAATTGCAATACCAACTACGCCCATGGCCCCTCAAAGCTTCGTATTCTAAATGCAAGTAAACGGTAGCGAGCGCAATCGGGCACGCTGTAGGATATAGTGACGTCACACAGCGGTTTACGCGAATCCGTGTTCTCAAATTATTTTTTCCAGATTGCACTAAAATTACAAAACCCTGCTGAAAATGTAATAACAAACAATTATGTATGATCCCATTGTCTAACGTCTTTTAGGCCATTTTAAATTGTCTGATAAAATTAAATCGCGACATGGCTGTTCATTGCATCACTATAAATTATTATTCTTTTTACGTCTGCCTACATCTCTTACCTAGTCATAACAAAATTAACACAGATGCTTATGCGATGTGCGATAAGACTAATTAATAAATATTAATTACCCTAAAGCCTCGGAAGATATCGTTTTTTATTGTGGAAGAACGAAATTCAGGTTAATTTTATACAAGAGAAATATTAATTTCAAAATTACAAAGTGAAATTTGTGAATTAATATTCCGTTTGTTTCCTACTATGTAACATCAGAAGGCTTATTTATGAGGAAGTTGCATCAACACTGGCTTTGTATGGATTTGAATAGTAAATTAGAACGTCTAAACAGCGTTTACGGTTCAATTTAAAAGTCAATAAATTATTTGCTATTTGTCGTTCCAATTCCGCGTTCAATGGCTAAATGGTTCAAAAAAGAAGGTGACGTTACCTACAGTGAATTACTGTATTTACCGTTGATAAATTACTAACGTCTATTTGTATAACATCAGTCATATAGCCATTATTACTTATTTCAATACCTGTTACTTCGATTTGTTTTTTTTTAAGAACGAAAAACCGACTAACGTAATGGCAAGAACTGAAAATATTTAAATAAGAATAATCGAATTTATATTTTTACAAGGTGGCGCATCCAAAACGAAACAGAGGCATTTTCTGGCAGCTCAGTTCTCTTTTTGAAAAACGCTCAGACCCGTCGATTTTGTTTTCGAGGGGGACACAAAATTGGCATAAAATTACGTTTACACGTGCAGCCCTCTAGACGGGGAAGGCACCACCCCTAAAATCTTAAATGGGAAGGGGGGTCGAATGATACGTTGCTTTAAAGGTCTTTCAATTCCCTTACAATGATGTAAAATATCATGTACTTCAGTTCAGTAGTTTTGGAAATTTATTGATAAAAAGCTTAAAGTAGACTTTAATAGGTACATCAGATTAGTTTGTACTTATTTAAAGAAATTTTAGTAAAAGCATTTACTTAATCTTTGTTCACTACACCCATGGTTTGTTTATTATTTTAGTGTTGAAAATAGCGATTGGAGCGATTTTTGTGACAAAAAAGGTGGTATTGTGTTAATTTTTTTCTTGAAGAAAGATGAGAAAGGAATACCTTCCAACTTAGCTGACGGGTAAATTCATTTTTGTTATGTTCCACTACTTTATAATATTTTTGAGAGTTAAGTTTTTAAAATCTTAAAATCAACTCTAACTTAAGAACTCCGTAAGTGGCGCACAAGTTAAAACTGCATTACAATAATAACTACTCTCATTTATTCATTTATAAACTACTTTGCTGCCAAATTTAATGCATTACTTGATCTCCACTAATGATAATGTATTAAAGTCTACTTTAAGCTTTTAATCAATAAATCTCCAAAGCTACTGAACTGAAGTACATGGTATTTTACATCATTATAAAGGGAATTGAAAATAAAGCGATGTATCATTCGACCCCCCTTCCCATTTAAGATTTTAGGGGTGGTCCCATCCCTGCCTAGGGGGCTGCACGTGTAAACGTGATTTTAGGCCAATTTTGTGTCCCGCTCGAAAACAAAATCGACGGGTCTGAGCGTTTTTCAAAAAGAGAACTGAGCTGCCAGAATGCCTCTGTTTCGTTTTGGATGCGCCACCCTGTATACAGAGTGTAGTGTTCAAAAATGTAAGTCCCAAAGATATTTGTAATAAAAAAAACTTTAAATAAAAAAGTTGAATACAGGGAGATTCAGAACTTATCTATAAAAATTTGTTTGTATGTGTAGGGTATTCTTATAAATATGATTTTGTAAAAAAGAATAAAAAAAGTAGTTCGAAAATGATTCAAAAATACACTTATGCACGGTACTGGAAACTGGTCGCTTAAAACCTGACAAAGCAAATCATGCAATCGGTGACAGAACAAAAAATAGAAAGGAATTTCCAAGGAAATAAATAAATATAACACCTATTTTAGACAGTAAATTCAGCTGCCTCTATTGTTATTAATTATTAATATAATTAATTTGTAGTTTTAATTAATAAAATAGTTGCAACAACAAAATTTTGGGTATGTCATACCTAGTTTCAACAAAATAACACACATTTTTCCGCTTCTTGTCCGTTTTGAACTCGTAAGTTATTGGCAGCAGCTATGATACGTTTGTGTAAATCATCAATCATCAATAGTGCCCACTTCGCTGCGATACACTTCATTTTTTAAATATCCTCACAAAAAGAAATCCAAAGGGTTTAAAATCAGGACACTGTGGCGGCCATGGTGCCGATTCTCCTCTTCCAATCCCTTGGTATTAATGTTGAAACGCGCTGTACATGGTGTGGATATAATAGAGCTTTGTGCTTGATGCGCCACACTGCTCCAATACGTTTTGGACGGCCTGGACCATTCTCTTGCAAATTTCATGTGTCACGCCCGCGTTACACTACACTCTTTCTCACTGTAATTTTTTGTGTAGAATTATCATCCCTCGTAATATTAACGCATCATTTCCGAACACCCTGTAAATTTTAAAAAAATCTATAGAAATTATTTTGTTAAACATTGAAGTTACCAGCTCTTTTCACTTTCTTTGAATGAATACAAATTTTCTAAAACATGTACTCGTATATGGTGCTCGGAAATTTTTTAAATTATAAAGTTTTGTCGTTTTTAGCACTATAATTATTTTGCCACTTATCACTATTAGCATAGTATTTTACTATTTACAGATATATTAACTAAAGGAAACATCTTATTAAGTAGGACCTAAATAGTATCTGTCAAGCATAGAAATCTTTTATAAAAGAAATTTATTATAATGTTTATCATTTATGAAGATATACTTCTTAGCACCTCGGCTTTCTTAAATAATTGCATTATTTTATCAAATTTTAAACCCAGATACTTACTAAAATATGCAATTTTTTTAAAAACACCGACAAGCAAAAAAGTGGTCTGTCCTTTTGACTAGACCCACCTATCTTTATGTATTTTGATGCACTGAATTTGAATCTGAAGTCCGTTTAGTCCAAATATTTTCAAAGTGTTGAATAAATCGCAAAAAATACGGAATTTTTGTTCTGACCTTGATCAAGTATGTTTCTTATGCAGTCAATTCGAGTCTGTTGAGCTTCATTACCACAGATTTTGCAAAAATCGTGAGAAGTATCTGAAAAAGATGAAAAATTGTGAGAAAATGTAAAAATCACATTAGTAAGCGCGAGAAAGTGAGGAATTGGAGTCTGCTGAGCTGCATCACCACTGATTTTGCGAAAATCGCAAATATAGCTGAAAAGGGCAAAAATTCATATTAATGAGAGTGATAAATTAAAAAAATACATTTTCTAGATTGGATCAAGTGTTCTCGTATATTTTTGCGAGTCGAATTTGAAGTTTGTTGAGAGCCATATCACCTAAAAATCGGAAAGTATCGCAAAAATATCTGGCGAGTAATTTATCACTCGCGGTATCGTTTTCATTTTCTTCTTTTTATGGTTCGTCAGGTGTAGGAACCACACTTTTATCCCCGACTGCTGTTTTTCTGATCCTACTATTGAAGAAATGTTTGCATATGAAATGTTAGCTTTCGTAGTCGTGGTATAGCCTGTGATGTTTGTTATACAGAAATAGCAGTTTTCTCGGTATGACGGGGCAGATCATATTATTGGCTTCGTCTGGTTTTCTAGTCTTTTTCCGCATTAACATGTATTTGCTTCTTTAACGTTTCCAGAGACACTAGGTAACATTTAAAAGTTACTTCTGAAGAACAGGCGCTGTGTCAAACGTCAAGGAAGCTAAACCGACGACGTGGTGACCAGTTCGGAAATTATTCTACCAAGTTAAAATAAATTATAATATAATTATTTTCTCATAAGACGTTGCGATGTCGATTTCCTTGTAAACGGTTGGTTTTTCCGACATCAATCAAGATTATCAACGTTTTAGATAGATCAGTCTTTAAGGAAATCAAAATAATAATCAATAAAATTAAAGACAAAAAAGTTATGGTAATTTATTTAACTCCCACGTGCCCTTTCTGTCATTTAGGGCGCTTTTACGTACAGTAAAAGTAATATAAAAAATAAAATTATTGATGTTTTATTTATCCACTTTTACTATTTAAATTCTTCTCAAGCATTTGTATGACGCACAGTATTTTGCTATTTTAACCCCACGTTTTAACAATTATTTTCACATACTTGTAAACAAAAGTGAACAATCCTATATGCAGAACTATGTAAGTTTATGTTATAACAACAGTTACATCTCTAGTTGAATTTAAACAAATACGTATTTTGAAAGATTTCTGTGCCTAAAAATTTGTTGGTTAGTCCAAGTGGTCTAACAGCAAGCGCTGTCGTTATATATTTGTTTTTGTCTTTGAATATCTGCAGTTGGCATGAGATAACATTCCTGTTATTTACTAAACTCTATACTATTCAATTCTTCAATGTCTAAAATTACTTGTGTTTGTAGAAAACACTATTTCATGAATGCGGCGCCCTTAATATTGACTTTTTGAGAAATTTTTACAGGAACTTGACACATTATTATTATAAAGCAATTATTAAAATTTATTTAGGCATTTTAGCTGCTATTGCTTGTTGGTCTCACTAAAACTTAGCTGCTTTGTGTATATTTTTTTTATTCTATATCTAATTTAGAACAAAAAGGTCAGCAGTACACAATGCTAAGATTGACCTGGAGAGCTAGATCACACTAAACTGATTAGTTACCTTATTACTTTGTTCAAAGCACCTCTTAAAAATAACCCGCTTCAAGAGGTGTTAAACTAGTTCATTTATTCGTAAATTGATTCCAGACTGTACCTCCCATTGAATAATTAAATGAGCAAAGTTGCTTATAACGGGACGTTCGTGATGGTTTCTCAAAGAGGAATCAGAACCTGCCGTAACAATTCTGACTTGACGTATTCGTTCTCCGAGCATAAATCAATCCCGGCGAGTGTAATACTTTTGAAAATACACAGTTTCGTAGGCTAGCTGTTGCATAAACAAACGCATGTCATTAGCATACAGTCGCTACCAATATATATTTATTTAATAATTCGATTTTTAGATACCTATAGACTGCATGATTGCGCTTAAATTTTTCACTCTTTATGATTATTGACTGAAGAAGTTAAATATTGTTTTATACATTTTAATGTAGCACAATTTTAGATTCTTTTAACAATATATTTAAATGTTTGATAGGGTAAGAAACTAGAAATATTAATATTGGATCTTAGTATCTGGTAGGCCACTCTGAAAATAAATTTCAATAGCAGTTTAGAGCAGTTTTCTCGAAAACGGAAGGAATTAGTGTTCCTTTTTTACTTAGAAATGACGTTCGGATAAGATTTTGTAGTCAGCCGAATCAGTGTCTCGGCAACAAAAAATAAGAGAAATATAGCGGCAAGAATTCAGACGACTTACGTCATACAAACAAATGAATAATTCCTTATATTTTCATTAAAATATTTAAGAAACTGTAACTGAGAATAATAAAAACTACACTAAATTAAAAATATATGTTGTGTTTAATGCGCCTACTATCTAATATTATGTTGACAATAAAAACAATTCCTGCCGCAACTGTGTTCATCATTTGACATTACTAATGTGGCGTACTCTGTGGCCAAATTGATTTAATGCAGTAATTATTATGATTCCATATCTTACAAAATGTTTTCCTACCAAATCTGGTGGCAATCGGTTGAACGATATTCGCATTCCAAAAAAAAAAACCAAAAAAATAATTTCAATGTTGGCACTTGTATCTTTTTCTACAGCAGCATTTTACTAAGACGTATTTAGCTATATCTGCATATTTTATCCCAAAGATGTGGTTCCTAGTAATGTAATGTAACCATTACTGCTGAGTTTTAATTCCAAAGACCAGGACAATATCATTGAATGAATTTGCAGCACTATCACACCCGTACTTTGGTGTGATCGTGCTACGTACTGTTAACAACACCTAAATAGTTACTCATGAGCTTGTTAGAGAAGTTATTCTATATCCACTTTATTATTCTCATCTTACTTCAGCAGATTTCCATTTTCACCTCGCTATCAAGCAACCTTTGAAGAAGTTCCTTTAACAATGACGTCGCATTTCGAGACTACCAGATCAGTGACTCTCCCCGTTAGAAAATTGGATATTTTAAGAAAATACATAAAATACTTTAAACTTTCAAAGGCAGTTGAATTTTTAATAACTATTTTGTCAATAATGATATAAAGAATGATAAAAATGTTGAAATTTATAAATGGTGGAAATTATAAATTAAATATTCCTTGATCAAAACTGATTTGCTACTTCTAATTATGACCGTTAATTATCTAATGCAATCTTTAACCTTTAACACATCGTTTAATACTGTCTTGTAGCTTCTTGTAACTTCCAGCTATGTGTAAATACTTAATATATACGAGCATAATCTCCTCAAGTTATCTATAACTTAACTGCTATTTTGTTTGTAAGAATTTTAGCAGTAAAACCTATTTAACAATAGAGATGACAGCAAAGCTCTTGTGGTTTATATTACCTTAATATATAGAGTGTTACAAATTAGTACATCAAGCCGTTAACCACAACTTCTTTGGAAAAAGAAAAGACAAAAATTTAACTCGGTTAAACTAAATGTTCAATAAGGGTATCACCTTCACCTTCACTTAGGTCTATTTTAATGAGAGTAAGAATATCTAAGAAAATATGTAGTTTCAACCTAAAGTGGTCCCCACCTATAATTTCGGGGGAACAGGACGGTCATTTTACAGGTGCAAACCGTTCTCTGCCAAACCACCGATTAGAAAACATTTTATTTAAGGTCGCCGTATTTCTCTCCAGAAAATGATCAAATTTGTGGTGTTTTTTATGTACTGAAATCTCGAAAAATAAAACGCGTAGAGCAAAAGTAATATCAAAAATAAAATTATTGATGTTTTGTTTATACACTTTTACTATTTAAACTCTCCTCAAACAATATAATAACTTTTAAAATGCATTTGTATGACACACATTATTTCGCTATTCTAACCCCACATTTTAACAATTATTTTCACATACTTATAAACAAAAGTGAACAATCTTATATGCAGAACTATGTAGGTATATGTTATAACAATGTTTACATCTATAGTTGAATTTAAAAAAATACGTATTTTGAAAGATTTCAGTACCTAAAAACTTGCTGGACAGATTGCTTTCTGACGTTATATATTGATTTTACGTCGTTACCTTTGAATATTTGCAGGTGGCATGAAATAACATTCTTGTTATTTGCTAAACTCTATATTATTCAGTTCTTAAATGTCTAAAATTACTTGTATTTGTAGAAAACACTATTTCAAGAATACGGCGCCCTTAAATGGTTCTGAACATTTATACCGCAATGCGGAACAGCACCGTCAAGTTGAAATCACGCAAAAATATGAGCCAAATTTCAAAAAAATGTAATTTAATAGAATTAATTTCTGCAATTAAAAGTGGCATAAGTAATAAAAGTCCTATTATTTTAGTCCAAAGAATATGTGGTTTGCGGCTTGACCTACTAATTTCGAACATTCTGTACAGCTTTGAATTTAATACTATTTATCCACCATTTTGTTACATAGTATACATAATAGTATGTAGAAGAAAAAATAGGATAGTAAGAAAACATATCTAAAACACTGACATTGGAAACTTCTGCTTAAAATATTCTAGTATTACTTAATTGCTGAACAAATTAATCTCAATTAAAAGAATTGCTACATGTGTTTCCTTTTAAAGATGAAATCCGAAATATTTGTATTGTTGTATTAAATAGGGAGACAACTTTGCGTTTAAAAGTTTAGACCCACGTTGTTTTCTTTCGAATTTTCTATCATTAATACTCATAATCAAAAAGTTTAATTAATTTAGATAGAAAAATCTGTTTCAAACGTTAAGTATAAGGTGCTGCGTTTTTTATTGATGTCGTTGATCTTTTAAAGCTGGAAGAGAAACAGGAAAATGGTTTAAAATGATACAAACTTGTAAAATATTTTCTTCATTTAATTTCACAGAAGTTTCTTATTTTTTATCGAAGGTCAAATCGAATTGGATATTTTGAAACATGTACACTAGAAAAACCTAATGCACAAATCTTGGAGCGTAGAACCATTCACTCAAAACACATCAGTAAAAAAAATAAACAAAAAATGGCATTCATCTAACTTATATGACCTTGATTGAATGGAGAGTCATCTGCTGCCTATCATTAATGCAATCCATTGTCACCACTTACCCCACCAATCCTCAGTGTTCTCAAAATAATCCTTGACTCACTAAAAATAATATCAAATGTAGTTTGTGTTAATTAACGAAGAATAAAAACAAAATAAGCTTTATTGCACATCGAAATGTTATTAAAAATCCATTTATAGGAGGCGGTGATAATAGTATAAAGTAAAAACAAAATCACGTTTTTAAATTAATAGCGGGCCAAACGAAGAGGACTACCTTCTTAAGAGAAAGTTAAAAATATTAGTCGAGGATTTCAGTTAAGTGTTAAGCTGCCTATAAATTAAATTTTGTTAAAAAAAACTCTAGGTACGTGAAAAACTGTGGTATTCTACTTTCTTTCGACATTTAGGGTATGCATTAGTTACACTTTGCCGAGCAATGCGTTATTGAAAACTTATTTACATCCTTAAATGTAGAATTTGTCATGGTTTTGTCGCATTTACGTTAAAGCATCACATCGTATGGTATTGAGACGGTCAGTGCCACGGGTAGGTACATACTAACTGTGAACATTTAGTTTCTACTACTACAAAACAACTTGCTTGTTTTAAAATGTAGGTCAAATTAGATGTATAGATTTGCCTTGAATTATAATGAATATTGATTTAGATTCTCTTTAGATAACTCTTTTACATTTGTTGGGCTGGTTTTGCAAATATAACAGTAATCACAGATTTTCTTACTAGCAAACTGTTATCTGACATTAACATAATTTACTCTGAAAGGTATTAGTATTTGTACATAAGGGTGATTAGTAGGATATAGGAAACAATGAATTATTGCGCACATTATGCCTGCATGGACCAGCACAGCACAATCCTGTCCGGCTTCGTTCTCTTATCCAGCACGGACCAGCAACTTTTTGTGCACGTTATGTGTGTGGCAAGTTTTTACGTAGTAGCTGAGTGTAGCTCGGAAGAAGAAATTTTAATTTTAACGATTAGATGTTGTATGAAGCGGAACAGGAGGAAGAAGTCAGGAAATGTAAACGTTTCAGGAAACAAGATTTCGCAGAGCAGTGTCATCTAACGAAAAGACTTGCAGTTTGTTTAAGGTAAGTAAATAGAGGTTGTTGATAAGCGAGGGTTCCCGACAGTTCAGCGACACATTCACAATTTAACTGATCGAATATTTCTAACAGCTTGAAACGAATCCCTGACTTTTGTCTTGGGAACAGAACTTACGTCGGATTAATGCGGTCTGTCATATAAATTTTAGGCCACCGACACGACCTGCCGTGACGGTTGTTGCAGGTGACGGTACATGTAAGTGCTAGTCTAATGTGCGCTGCTCCGTTAAACAACATGGAAACCTTCATGACCAAGCTTTGCAGGTCCGTGCTGGTTCATACAGACATAATATGCTTGATCTGTAGATAATGCTTAATTGTGTATTTGTATGTCCAATCGTATCTTGTTAAACAATTCCCAATACTTTCTGATATATCCAAAATAATATTAAATTTTGAAAATTGGTTTTTATTTTGCCATTACCACTTTTCATTGTCTGCATGATATCAGTAATTTAGTTCGACGATTTGATTCTTCAACTTCAGATTTCTAAATAGTTATTCTAAAACATACATTTCAAAGTAACTGCTCAAAATATTTTTTGTATGTATGAATACATTTTCCTGTGCGTTCTTAAATACCTTTACGCATTAAACAAAATGTATTCATTATTTTTGGTTTTATTGGCCACTTTTTGAAATGTTGGCTACAGTTTTACTTTTAACTGCTCATTTACACAAGTACTCGAAAAAATATTTCTTGAAACCTCCAAGATACTCTGACCTAATTCAATCTGATTACTCTAAAAAATTACAGCAGGATGCATGGAAATGTTCAGGAAAATGTAGTAAATACAGAATTAATAAAATGTTATGATTTTTGCATTGCTTAAAAAATAGGTTTTGTTCCATGAAGTTTTTTAAAAATCTAATAGATATCAATACATATATTTTTTTGCTTTAGATAGAACAGTTAAAAGCCATACATATGTTCGTGTTTTGGTACTGTACTTTGAAAACCAGACATGATTTGATAATTTTTAACAAAACTACAGCAACAAAAGCTATCGTCCCATATATCAAATTAACGACCGTTCTATGGCCTATTCGATGGCCACATCTAGACAACAGTCACTTTTTTACTTAAAAAGCCTACTTAGATATACATACATTTTAAACGTAAATAATAATTTCCTGACGAACAAAAAAAATAAGTAACAAGAGCTAGGAACAAGTCAAATTAGTAAAAAACCTTGTTTGCCAATTTGAATTAAAATTAGGTTTGCAAAAGTTATTAAAGAGGAACGAAAAAAAGAATTTAATTTTAACATCCTAAATCTCGATAAGGTACCTTAAATTTTTGGAATATCATATACAGGGTGTTATCTAACAAATGTTACATAGTTCAAGGGTATAATCTAGAACCAAACTTACTTAAACGACACTGTCACCTTTCAGTATATTATGTTATTATTTATGTTATTTATTATGTTTATTATGGATACGTTGTTATTTCCAAAATATATGGAGTATGTGTTCATAAATATTTTCTGTAATATCTTCATAACCGAGCCTAATTTAGACTTTTGATATACATTTTCTGTGTAGAATGAAGTTCTCTACCTATTTCTGGTACTTGTGTGTAAATATTTAAACGTACATAAAAGTAACGGAATACTATTCACAAAGGGTTTTAGTAAAGTAAAAGCCCTGTATGATCTAACCTGAGAGGAACATAATCACTGCATACTTCATGAAGAGAAACTAAACAACAGCAAATTTTTGCTGGATTCTGAGTTAAGGAGAAAACAAGAAATAAAAAAAAAACTTTAACACCCTGTAACTTTTTTGCGACATTTTTGGGGTTCCGACAAGTTTAGTTTAATCGACACCATTTGGGTTCTAGATTATACCCTTGAAGATGTAACATTTCTTATGTAACACCCTGTAGCGCAATTGCATTATTTTCACTAAGATATTACACGACTGGTCTATGTCCCATTACTTAAATTTCATCTTGTATGATTAGTAGAAAATATTGGTTATTCGGTATAGTTATTTTTCATATACATATGTTGGGTTCATAACTTTAGCAATTTATTTTTCTTAAAGTATTGAGGTAATAACTTCAAATTCATGATCCATGAAAATTGCTGGACGTTAAACCTCTCCAGATTAGTTGCAGCCTTATTGCTTCCCTGTTCTACGGTCAGTAAAAACTCGTAAAGTCCTCGTAGTACTAGAGTTACTTCATTGCTATTTTACGAGCGCCGCTACCAGTACCGAAGCGTCACCCGTTGGCAAATGTGGGTCCCCGAAATGTGTCACCAATGCTAGCATCACCGCGGTAGGCTTATGGTCAGTTAACTCTTCGCCGACTCTTGCAGATATCGTCGGTCCTCAATCTCTCTCCCTGCTGGGAACCATTCACTTCCTCCGGTTCGGTTCGCATACGTCTGCCATCTATCTTTCTAGTGCTTTGTTTTGATCGCTTTGAAATGCCGAGTGTTGTGGTTAAGTGACAGAAAAATTGTTTTAACTGTAAGTTGGTGGATCTCACTGTGAGAATTATATTTTAATTGTTTTTAATTCTGGGATCACTGGATCCTGTATAATTTTTTTGTTTCGCTGTTGTTTCGTGGGATTCTGTTTATTGCGCTTTACTGTTAGTACTAAAGTGATGAGAACAAATAACTGCTTATTTTGTCTCGAAAACACGCAGTAGGTGTAAAAAATGTAGCTGTTATGTATGTGTCTGATCTGATATCCGAGAATAACACTAATTTTACTACTTTTAATGTTAATGTTAAAGGTACAGTAAAAATTAAAGAATTATGAGAAAGTGGAAATAACCAATAATATGATCTATTTAATTTAAAAAATACCTCCGTATAAAAATATTGTAGGCAAAGTCAACTGGAGAAATGGATTTCAAATACTTGCTTGATCTTATTTTTCAAAAATTTCATTTCGTGATAATTATTGATAAAAAAATAATTTACAAAAAAGTTTTGTAAAAAGTACAAAAAGGCGTTGCTTATACCAACCCCTTATGCATACCGGATGCTAATAAGAACATAACGTAAACTTATACCGTTGGTGAATCTTTTTATTTTACTTTATGAAAAAGGTATTTGAGCTAATCAATAAGAAATTATAGGAAAATTAATAAATTTTATTAATGAAGTAATATCGATTGACTGAATCGTATGTAAGTAAACAAATCTAAAAACAACTTTGTTGGTACGTTCTTTAAATATGAAGATATGTGGAGGGGACGATAAGGTATAACTCCTTTAAATTTTTAAGAATTGTAAGGGATGTTTCCAACATTTGCACTTGTATATAATTTTTTTGTTCGTTTGACTCAATGTCATAAGCATATCTGTCAAATTCTTATAAATATTGTTGCAAAATATTTTAAAATTATGCAAACATTTATTTTGAAAATGAAAGTTGTTACTAATTAGTTAAATCATCAAACTCTTAATAATACTTCTTCGTTTCGATATATTTTCCTTCATATTATGAACATTAAAATATATGATTTCAAAAAAAAAGACTACTTCCAAACGTATAATAATTTTGTATATCTTTATTAGTTAGACAAGATTTTTCAAACCACTATCAGATAATACAGATTGTGATAATTACATCGAAAATTAAGGGGAATCCCCCAAAACTTAGAAATATCCTTATTATTATAGAGAGGTTATTTTGAAAATGTGGTATATCCCAAATAGCAAAGGTTACATTAAATAAAAGTTTTCTGTGAAGATATATCCATAGTTGAACCATTATTCCATTTAAAATTAAAGACGTAGATAAATCTGCCTTTGATTTAAATTAGCAGTTTAAAATTTATTCCAAAAGATGATCGCCTTGTATTAAAGTTGACGTATATTTGCGCTTTTTTTGAAAAAAGGTTTTTATCATTTTTCATTTAGTAATATGAATTTTAAGGTTTATTATAAACATTAATAATACACGTTTTACAATTAGAAATTTGTTTATCAGAAGTAGATACGATGAAGCTGTTTCAGTTCGAATTTCCAATCGTTAAATCCGTATTTGACCTAATGATCTTCTTTGCCTATCTGTTTTTTATTATCTAAACAATTCTCAACATATCCTTCGTAGCCGTAGAAGAAGATTTCCAATCTCCATGAGACTTTAACATCTGCATATCTGCACCGCCATCAATCAGAATAGTGGCCGAGGACCTTCTAAAACAATATTCAATGTATTCTTCTATTCTTTGGGATTCTTCAATCCAAGCCTTGTTGCAATTATTTTTGGGATGCTTCCAAAAGTATTAAATTGGACAGGTACATTTTCCTTGTCTGTAGAATACAAAAAACCGCATGTGAGTTGCATTAGGAGAACAAAGTTCAGCATATTTGCGAAAAATATTTAAACAGTTGATACCACATTTCTTTCTGTTATAACAAATTCTCGGACAATTTTTGGTTTCGCACATGGAATCTCAATTTTTATATAGCTTAGTTAATTCTTCACAAAAAATGCTGATTATCGTAGCAAATATGTTTCATTGTCTGCAATACCGAGAAATTTATAAGTACACATCGTCCCTTTTAAAAATTCTGGACTTTTTGGCCTTGTAACCTTCTGAACTCCTTTTCAAAAATGGGATTAGTTGAAAAGATCTGCTCATGTCTTGATTTTTCTTAACTGAAATCATAGTTCTCAACATTGAGTACTGAGTTCATAGTGTAGATGGTGTGATTTCAGATCGCTCCGTTTGCGGCTCCTTCTATATCAGAGGGTAAACGTCCATCAGAATTACTCATTTCGAAAAGCCCTTTTATAATTTATGGGTTTGTTTAACGAAGTTTTGACAGTAACCATGTGAAAGGTAACATAAGAAAAGTTGATCAGTAAAATTAATAGCAGGTACTTTTTTTTCTGTTCATAGAAAAAACACCAACTTCTTGTTTCATCATTTGACATTTTTTGCCAAATTTATTTTTTTCAGTTATTAAATGAAGGTATATAGATAATATTTTGTACTATATTCTTTTTGTAAATGCTATATTACTACATTTGACATTAACATCTTATGTTGTAATATGAATCTTTACAACACTTTATTTTAAATAACCATTACGTTCTCGCACCGGTTTTGTTTTTATTGATCCAGCCTGTGTATCTAATACTTAATTTTTATCTTTTAAAATATTAATTAAGGTTGTTTCAACTTTTTTGTTTATATATCGGCTTTATTAATACTGCTTGTAACTAATAAAAATAGTTACAAACAATGCAATCTCAAATGTCCGTTCTCTTGTAAATATAGGTAAACCTTATCTTATGTAACGGAGTTTCTATAAGTATTTATATACAGCAATTAATTGCAGAGCCTGAAAAAGTTATTACATGGACAACTACATTACTCAAAGATACTTCGAACTACTGCTAATTTACTATTCAACATACGTCGACAAATTCTAAGATGTATGAGTAACGTGAATGCATTTATTAATCCGATTTATTGCTTCCTTAAAGGAAGTTGACAGAACGTGAAAAAATTGACATTGAGACGACAGTTTTTAAGAAAAGTAGGTACAATGTTTTCACTTAGTTTATGTTGTTCTTGTGATAGAGGCGAACTTCGGAAAATAATTTGAGAATGTAAATTGAATATATCTAACTACAATAAGAGTATTTTAAGATTTCTGAATTCTTCTGTTATAGACACATTTATTTTTTTTAAGAACACTTAAGACGAATTTTAATTACAAGTTTATTAGAAATTATTAGCTGTTTCTCCTCGTTTCAAGAACATTATCTGAAACTCAATTCAGTTAAGTATTATTTATGATAGATAAGGACTTCAAAATTTTTATATTTTGCAATTTTACTCTTACTGGATTCTAATATAAAGTTTTACTTTTACCCATTAATACGTAAATTGCTACTAATTTGAATAAAAATGCTATTGGTATTCAAATCCTAATTTTGTGGGTCATATTTGATATATACATGAAATCCGAAATTGTAATCAGGGGAGGCATAAAAAAATATGTAAATATCTGTCTGACAAGAAATTTACCTTTATTTTTTAAATATCTTCGAAACTGGTATAATCAGAATCTAGACAGACATAATTATTTTATTTTGTTCCTTATAGTATGTTTATAATATTATTTCGGCTGTAAATTTCAAATATTTGACGTATTGAATATATTTTAAATTTTATGAAATTATAATAGACTTCTTGGAATTTATGTTTCGTTGTGGTAGTTTGTTTAATTTTAAGTATTAGGATACTTTCGGGATAACAAAGTGTATACAAAGTGATTTTAAAAGTAGTACCACATGTATTCTAAAAGGCTTCGTTTTCGACATTCGGTATTGTAAAAGGTTAGTTACTGACAACGGTTTTTAATTAGTATTTTCTAAATGTGTAGAAAAAAATTAATTAAATTTGGGACAATCCTATAATTTTGAAGCTCTTTTTGAAAATCTAAAAAGAAGTTAAAACAGTTTGCCCAGGGGTGGGTAAATCAAGGGGGCTAATGCTTAAAAAATATATGAGAATTTCATAGCAAAAATGAAAAGCAAATATAAAAAAGTACTCTGTTGAAATTTCCTGTTGGCAGCAGTTTTCGAAAAAATGGATTGCAATATCTGGGCCTCATTAAAAATGATTTGAAACAGTGGGCTTTTAAATGAAAGAGAATAAACAAATTTAACATTTCCATACATACAAATATTGACTAATGTCAAAATTGTGGATTTTATTTCATTTAAAGGTCAACTATGTTTCAGGTCTCAGATATATAATAATATTTAGCATGCGTCCAGATATTAAAAATCCATTTTTCTCGAAAACTGTTGCTGACATCGGATTTCAACAAAAGTACATCTTTATGTAAAAATCTTTCAGTTTTCGTTTTAGAGTTTTAATTTTTCTTATGAAATTATAAAAAAATAATGGACAAAAAAGTTTGTGTATATTTTGAGTAAGCTGTTTAAGAAAGCCTTGATGTTGTTAACCCCAAATTTGCAGTAAAATATTTGAGTGCAAAGTTTCGGTAAGGTATGAGCTGTTCTGATCTTTAGTTTTTCTTCCTCTACTGAAATATACACATGATATACACTTGCTTTTATTTAAAACATTAAAATTTAAATTAACGAAGGGTGTCGAGACCATTGTGAATCATGATTATGTACTGTTGCTCTTTCATAAGTAAATTTGGTCATATTACTTTAGTCGTTGAGGTAGTTAAATAATTATAATTATGGTCATTTAAAATAAAATTTCTCGGCGGTTTATAAAATATCCAGAAATTACCGGCGCATTCGCCATTTTTAATAATGTTATACCTAACTTGGTATAATTTTCATTTATAATAATTTACCTAGACCTTAGATTATTTCCGGAAATATTTTCGAGGTCATAAATATTTTGAAAATTATAATAATCGCGTTTGAAAATATGCTTCCAGATGCGAGTGGATTTTTGTCACGTAACTACAGACCAAACAGGCTTACCTGTAATAAACGAACGAAGCAGATTGTTCTTTTTAACCTCACTTTTCAAATCTGTGATTTCTTGTTTATTATCATGTTTGTTTGTCAATAATTCTTATCGTAATTTAAACCTTAAACATATTGGAAGCTACATTAACAGTTGTAATGCAGGGACGCTAAATTATTTTTGAAGATTGTGATGAGGAAATCAGTACTGCAGAAAAATTGAAAATTTTGCTGATTATGGTACCGAATTTTATAAAGAACATTTATAACGTTTCATTTTCAAGAATAAGCACCACATCCTACTTTAATTCAATTATTCAAATCTTTAGCATCCCTTGGCTTTGGCTTGTATATACATAGTTTTTAAAGAACTTCATAAATCTTCGAAGCTTCAAATATGTTAAATAAACTTAACAAGTGAATTAATAAAACTTTTGAATTTCTAAAACTGGAAAAAACTTGATTTTAGGAAAATAGGTGTTGTTTCATGATGTTTATATTTAATTTTAAATATTACAATACCATTTTTAACTTTAATTAGAATACTCAGAAGCCAAAAATTTGCCCCGATAGTGTTTTGTTTTCATGCCATCGTTGAAAGTCAAACATGATGTCACGATTTTTAACAAAACTACAGTAACAAAAGTTATCGTTCCATACATCAAATTCCAGTTTCATCTCCAGTGACTACCAGACTCATCCAGTCTCTACCGTCGCTCCGAATGCGAGAAAACAAATCCTAGCAAATCGATTCTCGCATGTCTCTGTTCACGAGTGAGAACTTTTGGCACCATCTTTGCGCAAATCTTTTGCATATTCAAATTTTTGTGTAACATCTTGCGAACGGTTTCTTTGTTGAGGTTTAACTAGTCAGACAACGCACGAATGCTTAGGCGCCGGTCAGACATGATCAGTGCACACAGACGGTCAACATTCGCATCAGTACGGAGGTGATGGGAGCTCCTTCATGTGGATCGTCTTCTATCGATTCACGCCCCTTCTTGAACACGTTGCTTTTAATTTGAGTCACTAATTTTCACGACGCCACTAAAAAAGTTACTTCTAAAAAATACACATAAAACACAAACCAAACGTGCTATCGACTTCAACCTTCGACTGAAACTAAAAGGAAGGTCCCCCCTCTCTAGAAAAACGTTGACGAACGATGCAATGTTGCCAGTTTCCAAGTTATAACTAAATTCCCGGAGCTTAATTGCCACACCTCGTATATAAATGAATGTTTAAAATTTATACTCACGCAGATAGCTTGATTGTGCTTAGCTTGCTTCATCATTATACTTCTCTATAGATTTCAGTACAGTTTTTAATTTACGTTATAATTGGATGTCTGCCGCGTTCAGAGTTCGACAATAATTACCTAAAAATAATTCATTCAAAACCGAGTTCAATGAATCAGGGCTGGGCGCATAATTGCATAAATGCCTTCCGCCGCAAGTCGTGGCAGTAATCTCGAGAACATCTTAGCGTTTTCCGATATGTCGTCGCCGGGCCGCGGTCAGTGGGTTACCTATGCCTCCTGGCTCGAGTCAGAGATACGCCATTCAAAATACTATATACGTGTTTGCCAAACAGGTGCTATAATAAATTCGTGCTATGGGAATCGTTCATAACTGCTGGAGATGTGTCAGTTAATATTTATTTAGATTGATGGATTCATTTCTTCGTATGGGCGTTAGAATAAAGGTCATGTCCGATACCATTGAAATTCATATACAGGGTGTTTACAAGCTCTGTGACAAACTTTGGGCGATGGGACAGTTTATATTATCGAAAATGTGTTGTGTGACTTATTGGGAAACAAGGTTCGTTCTTTAATAATTTAAAAATTATCCTATAACATCCCAACAAACAATTAAAGTTAAAATTACGTTAACTTGACCTCTGAATTGGTCAAAAACTTTTCATGACCAATTCCATATAAGGGAAGTTTACCTATATTCGTTGGCCTTTTTCCTTATGTGGGGAAAAAAACTAAAGTAATATGGAAGTTAATAATTGGTTGGCAAGAATTTTATACCAATAAGATAATTGGACCTAAAAGAAATACGGACCAATTTTATGTTAAAATTTTGAAATATAAAAGACATTATTACCAAAATCTACCCTAATTATGCTCTTTATATGACATACTTTTGCCAGAGAGAGACAACATTATATGTTTCATTTTATATATTCTAATAGCGAACAGGCATAGGAAGAAAAAGAAAGACTATAAGTCAGGCTACTAAGCTACAAGTAGAGTAGGAGTTAGTATATTTATAGATATTTAGATTTTAATATAATAAAGTCCGTATTTTTGGTTTCCATTCATCAAATTGTACAACCCAGGAAATTTTTTCGTATAATGTCATGACCAAACTTTCATAAAAATAACGCGCCTTATAAATATACATTTTTACTATTGTTTTTTAATAATATTACTATACTGGAGAATAACCTAAAATAAAAACTGAATGTACTTCGTGATAAAATGTGTTTAATAATCTTTCGTCATAAATGTATTAACTAATATTATCTATATTAACATAATTTTAATGAGTAATTAATTAGAAATAATGAACAAAACATTTAGTGTTTATAACAATATGGCCGCTCAAACAAAATCAACTTTGAAGTCAATTTGTCTGTATGTTTTAACCTATAGGGCAGATTGCCTATGCCAATGCTGACGTCACAGGAAAATATTAACTTTGTGGTTGAAATTTCCTCCAAATGAAGATATTTTATGGTAATTTATTACCAATTAAATTATTACTAGGTACCTACATATAAAATTCTACTCTTGGATTTGTGATTGAAACTTCAAATTAAAGCCAATAGCCAATATGCGTAATAACAAAAACAAAATAAATATTTTCGAACGGAATTCAATTCGAATTTCAATTCGAATTTCAATTCACGTGCACTACTGAATTCATCTGACACGATAACAGTCATAAGAATACTTATATATAATAATAATAATAAATGCCTTTATTTGGTACAACACATAGATATTAGACAAAAAAATAATAATAAAGACAACATCTTTATGTACCTAAAGTTCACAAACGTGCTCTACCACTTAACCCTTGAATTACAATAATAGCTAATTTATTTGTCGCATCATTGAGCAGACAAATTTAAGGTATTTTTAAATCACAAATAAAGAATATAAATAAGCAAGTTTAATACAATCAATAATAGAAATAACAAGTTTCTGATTAAAAATAAAAATAATATATAAAATAATATTAATAATATACAACTTAATAATTAGTAAATAGAGTGACAGGATAAAACGAGAAGGACAGTTAACACTACGACAAGTAGTTTATTTTTAAAACTATATTTTCAAGATTTTATACAGTTCCCAAACAATAACTTTTATACACAAATTTTAAACTTGGCATCGTTGAATAAATGAATATGTTGAGGAATTTTGTTGTAAAGTTTACTAATAATGAACTTATAACTCCTTTCATACAATGATGTTTTATGATGTGGAGGAGTAAGTAAGCCTTTAAATTTTACATTTAGATTGTGTACATCAGTCCTAAATGTAAGCTTATTATATAGATAAGGTGGAGTTTTGGTAGTTATAATTTTATGAAACATACATAGCGAGTGCAGCTTTCTACGGTTGTGCATATTCAGCCAACGCAATTCAGACAGTTTGTGCGTAACGTGATCATATGAAGTATTTATCGATATATTATCATTAGACTGATTTACATGATATGCAGTGTCGGCTTAAACTTGTTTTTACAACTCTTTAATACTGTGTAGGGCTTAGTTTTAACTGCAGATCGCCAAAACACAAAACAATTTCTACGTGCTATTACATGAAGATCTGTCGGAATACATATAACAAGAGTCCCTAAAAGACCTTTATAAGACACACTTACGTCGAAGTATTATTAACAAGTAAATTTGTACCATAATATAGAACAATATTTCTATTAGGTTAATTGAAATGGTCAAATATTCCTTACAAGTTATCAACAAAGTTGAAAATAGGATTATATTGTAATAAAAATAAAAGAAACCAATTGAAGGATTTAATAGGGCAAAATAACTAGTTATTACCTTATTTTTAACTACTAGTTGAAGACTAAAATAAGTATTTTGATATCGTAATAAATATGTAAATATTTACCTATTGTAATAATTTAAAAAATCCTTGGATATTGAAGACAGATTTCTAGGTGAAATTAAGTAAATTATAACCTCGTCTTACACGTTATTGGAATGTTAGCATTTGAAAACATAGAATAGGTAAACCATATGTAATTTTGAACTGTATAAATTGACATATATTTCATTTTACTTTGAAGGCATTATATTACTCTTAGTTAACAAATTTTTGACTAAAATTTTGGTATTATAAGATTTTGTAACATTGAAGACTATTTTTATGGAAGAAAGTAGTAAATCTTGATCAATTTAGGATTATTTTTCTTGTGTAGTAGTCTATTAGGCTTAAATGTTAGTTGGGATTTCGTTCCTAATTAGCAAAATTGTCAAAATATTTTATTTGTTAAACTATTACATAATTAATTAAACCTGCAAGGAAACAAACATATTATTATTATTATTTTCTGATCCATATTAACATTAATTAATTAGATGAGGGTGAGGAATGTGTTGGGAAAAAAATTTAAGCAAGCAAAAAATCAGTACAGGTCCGTACCCAAAAACTACACCAAACAGCTGTCAACTATGATAATAAATCTAATTCTTAGTTATGATGTTTGAATGTTTGAACAAATAATTGTGTACGTATGTATTTAATTTCTTTTTCTTCTTCATTATCGGAGAGTTTTAAAAAATATTGTTAACTAACAAAGACTTCTTTTTTAGGGGTGATTATTTACTTGTGAATCCAACGACGGACACGAGTTTTATGAAATATTTTAAATTGGAATATAAAGCAAATACTAAAGAGAGAAACTAGTGTCATCTATGGAAATAAAAGTAAACTTTATATTTATATTTTTGGGAAACTGTAATGTGTAACAAATATTGAAAAATTCAATTAATTAAATTAAAATACACTTGACTGAAGTTTTTTATATCGTTCTATTATTGACGCAGTTTTTATTATTTTTAAGATGAATCATTTCTTGAAAAGTTATTTGGCTCTTTTGTTAAAATTTTAGGTTGATTAAAATTGAAAGAATGATGAGACAAGCAGCCCGAGAATACCGACGAAGATATCTAAATAGACATCTGCTTTTCCACAAATTCTTCAGTTGCAGCTTGCTCTTTTTGAAGTAAATTTCAATTTCCTGAACGAATATATTCAGACAGTGTAGTACCAAAAACCAATGTGTTTGTGTTCTTCGATAGTGTGACCATATTAGAAATTATTTTATTAATTTAAAAAAAATTCTTCCAATGTTGAAGAAGGAAAGTTCTCATGCATACCTCTTATAATGTTAAGGAGAAGCCAACTACTTGTCAGCTTGGTCTTATAGTGAAAAAAACATGGTTAAAACAAAATTTGCTTTCGTCAAAAGGAGTAAGTTGGAGCAACTTTTTGTTTACATTAAGCTCATCACATAGTTACCTCAACTATCAAAACAGACACCATAATTCAAATATATTAGAACCGAAAGAGTAACGTTAAATAACATTTTGTTACATGATATAACGTAACAAAATATTATTATATGTAAGTATATACTCATACGTAACAAATCTTCAGTAAAAATATATGGAAAACTTCACAGTATTGACTATCCATAATAAAATATCCTAAATAGTATTATTTTTATCCGCAAATATTAATTTTTTAACCACAAGTGTTTGTTGATTGTTATGAGGCTCTTTAACTCAGCTCACAGATTGAGATCATCATGATTTTGGAATACCGCTCTTGCAACTCGTCTTGAAATGCGATTTTGCATAATGGTACTGTGGATGGTATTAATTAATATTGCTTTATTACGTGTTCTATAGATGAGTCATTTAATGAGATATGTGAGATATATCTCACCTGCACTCAGTTTATATGTGAACAAACATATGAAGGAACAGCCAATTCAATTTCCGGTAATCTCACATATGGCATACTGATGAGGGCTAACAAGCCCGAAACCGGTCTATGTCTGGTGGTGTGTCCGACAAGGGTTCTTCGCTGTTCCCACAGATACTGCAGGAGTAATTCAATGCCGGTCGGGACATTAGTCTGCGGAGTAGTTGTTTCCTGCCGTATCATTTCAGAGTTATTTATTAATTCTGTTAGTCTCCCGCCTTCATTCCTAGTTGTGTTCTGGCTTGCTGATGGAGCGATCTACTACCAAGATCGTACAATAAAGTTAGTTCATAAATTTATATCGTCAACATATCTGAATCAACACTTTAGTTTTAAAATTGCTGATTCCAGGATTTTCCTCTTGAAGACTTCCATATAACTCTCTAAAAAAGAAGGAAGTCTATGTGTTCCATACTTTTAGTGTCACCAAAGCTTCTCTTTGTTTTCTATGATACGTTTTCTTTTCTCTGAAATGCTTCCAAAAGTTCATCAAGCAGATGAACCTTGTTGAATTATCTTAATCTTGTCTAAAAAGTCTCTAAGGTTTTTATGAGGCTGTATAGTCTTTCCCACTCGGTCTTTACTTTTGTGGCATGTGTAGATTCTGTCGTCTATACCTGACAACTGCATCCACTATTGGTTTGAGTGGCATGTCCAGCTAATCAGAGAAGCGTTAGAAGAACTTCATAGCAGAGGATAGGGTGAAAATTTAATAATTTTGACAAAAGTGGCATGCTTTATCACCTTATCCAAATGTGAATAAATTATAATCTAATCAAATGTATATAACCTGCTTCATGATTTTATCTGAATTAAGGTCAGGAGATATTTAAGAAAACAAAGATTGTAACAACTTTTACTTCTTTTAATAGCATAAACAAAACAAACAACATTTAACTTTATGTAGGATATTTACTAAGAAAAAATAGGATTCCTTTAATTAGTTGCTATTAAACTAAAATTGATAGATTTATTTTGCAGTTGCCATAATATTTATTTCAATTTGATTAAATTCATTACAGCTACTATATTCTATGGGCTTTTTTCATTGATTTAATTTTATTTAATGAGAATTATTTGGATGCTCATAAAAAATATCCCAACTTTCTTTTCCGAATGCAAACTCTTGTAATAATGTAGAATTTCTCTATTAAATACCTAGTTAACATGGGTTTATATTAATTAGTTTATGTTTATACTCGTAGATGAAATAGAAAATCAATATATATTCGCAGCTACGTAGAAAGTAGAAAATATGAATTTTACTGTTCTAATCTAAGAAGCTGTTCATACTTCAGGTGTATCTACGTATAATAATTATTATTACAACATCTGTGGGATATAGCGTTATTTTCTGGATTAGCAGTAATGCCCTACATTCTAAGACTTTCCGCTTTTCCTTGTCATTACGGCAAAAGTATTTACTACATTATAATTGACATTACTAATCTGATTTAATAAATGCTATCTTGCTATTATAGGGAGTGTTTCGTTAAGAATGACACAAAGTATAATGGAAGATTATTTCGCAACAATACCTGCTAATCTACTATATTTTGATGGGTAAGTTCCCTATTCTTCGGAACTCTGGCCGAATTTGTCCCATTAAAAAGGATAACAAGAGTGAGGTCGAAAATTATCGTGCTACTACAATTATTTGTAATGTAAAGTTTTTGAAATTTTACTTTATGAGGGTCTTTTCTCTCATAAAACATATTCACTGTATAGTATCATGGATTCCGACCTATAGAAATAAATTATACATTTGGGGTTCCTCAAGGATCCGCTCTCAGCCCGTTATTGTTTCTAATCTTTATTAATTACATTATCTGGAACTTGAATTACGAAGTCCTTCTTTATGAAAATTGTATCTGTCTGTGTGAGATATTAATGACTGTATCGAGCTTCAATCAAAAGTAGACAAAATTGATGGTTGGTGTTCTAAAAATACATTGGCTCTGAGAAGTACAATTATATGTGTTTCACGAGGAAAATAAACCCTATTACCTTTAATTACAAGATTAGCTGTAACCCAATTAGGAACTGCAATAGCTTTAAAGATCTCGGGATAATATTTGGCGGTAAGCTTAGTTTTGTTGAACACATAACTTACGTAATATAGAACATATAAATATACACATATAAATTTCGGCTTTGTTCTAAGAAACTTGAAACTGTTTTCTGAAGCTAAAAAGTTGTCAACATTTATCCACTTCAAGGTGTGTAATTCGTTGGTCACATCACGTTGGGCATACAATTGTAACCGGAAAATCGATTCACGTTGGGCATAAAATTGTAACCGGAAAATCGATTTTCCAGACTTACTAATAATATTATAATAATAATAATATTGTTTATTTTCAAAAACAGAAAGATACATAGTTACAAATGGAAAATTTCAGTAGAAAACAAACAAGAAAATACCCACATAAGTAAAACTTGTGTGTGAGTGAAAACATACAGACAACACATAAAACTAAATATTAAATACAAAGTCACTACAAAATATATAAATCTAAATATATATTTTATAAAACCTATACCTATAAACATTAAACATTAAAATCAGATCAATAAATAACACTACTACATTATATTATCACACTCTTCATTCTACCACCCGATTTTTAAGAATTATTTATTTTCCCATCCCTAAAGCGAGGCTGTGAAAATTTCCACATTTGTACGTAATGGATTTTAATTATCCATTACAAAATAAAAATAAATTACTTATACTTGATTTAGCTAAACATACCTTTATAAAACGTCGATCATTTTGAATCTACAGGTTAGGAAAATTTAAAAAAATCGAATTTTGGCAATATTTGCAAAATCATGTCGCTATTCAATCAGAAAATTTCAGTAATTTAATTTCTTATGACCTGAATTTAAAAAATAATCATTTTATCGTCAGTCGTGCGTTAACTTTTTGTCTTTCACTTTTCATTGGTACAAAAACAAACAAGAACATTTTATCATTTTTATATAATCTGTTTAGCATGTAAAATATACTATATTTTTTGTTATGTAATGTTGTAACCCGTCAATTAGAACACATCGCCAGAAAGTGGTAACTGTTCTGTTCTACTTTGTGAAGATATTTAAATTTTCAGTAAAGGGAAACAAGTTGAGCTCTAATTAATCATGAATTGGATAAACACCTTGCTCTGTTTTTGCTTTCAAAGTCAGAATCCAAGACCAATTCAATTAGTTTGGGTAATTAGACGTTCTTATTATTACCACTACGCTATGATTTTTGCTTTCAAAGTCAGAATCCAAGACCAATTCAATTAGTTTGGGGAACGTTGAAGGTGTGTTTTATATGCGTTCCACAATAGATGAGTTAATAGGTATTAAGGCATAAACAATTGACAAGTTTATTGTTAAATTGCATCAGCACGTCTGTCGGACTGTCATAAGGATATTGAATGGATTTATTGTAATTTGAGAGGCGGAAATGGAGGTAATTTATTAAACAGTTATCTGTAACATTGGTATAAAAAGACGAAAATATTTTTAAGATAATAGTATCTAATAAAAAAAACCGAAGATACCTATATTAATTGATCTTAATTACTGACAATCATATCAATGTTTCAATTAGCTGCTTAATTAAATAATTAAGCAAGTCTAATTAATTAATTAATTTTATATATTTTATTATATATAAATGTTTATTAAATATATCCAGTTCTACTTGAAAATTTAATTTATAAAAAGACGAAAATATTTTTAAGATTTAAGAAGAGAAAACCGAAGATACCTATATTAATTGATCTTAATTACTGACAATCATATCAATGTTTCAATTAGCTGCTTAATTAAATAATTAATTTTATATATTTTATTATATATAAATGTTTATTAAATAAAATTCTACTTGAAAATTTAACTTATATAGAAAAAATAAGTTATTATTATTGGTGTAGTAAGGAATTAAACGTTTTTGTCCTTCAATAAAGAATAATGAAGAATTAGAGAAAATAGATTAAAAATTTGCGGTATTTTGTTTAACTTTTGACATATCCTAATGTTAAAATGTCCAAGAAAGATATACCGAAATTTAACGAGAAATCTCAAGTTAAATAATTTGCTCAATGTCTAAAATGTATCTATTCCGAAAAAAAAAAATAACCGATCCAATAAAATCGGCTTGAAAAATGTGAATATTCCTATTTGTGTCTGTGATGGGCTGGTTGAGAGTAAAATGGATATAGTGAATTCATCGGCAGTATCACAAAATAAGGACTCTTCATTTTTAAAACAATTTAACAATAAGTAACTAATTAATTAATAATTAAATTCTGGTTGCCTCAATCGTATTTGATCCCCTAATTTATTATTTTGTTTTATTAGATTGCATGTTAGAATATTACATCTTTTGATAGCAAAAACAACAAATTAAATCTAGTCACCTCAGAAACTGTTTCTGGCAGCTAAACAAAATATAATCAGAATTGACATCTGTCAACTGCAGCGTTTATTGGATAGGTTATTTTTTTTCTCGAAAAGTTGAAGGAATAAAATATTGAAATTATATATTTTTGAATTCAGCAAGTTAAGCTCTACAAGAATCCGTGAAAAAATATAGGGGTTCTATTTAAAAAAATATCCGATGATGTCACATCGTGAAAACAAATGAACGTCGGAAATGCGTTGGTATAGAAAAAAGAGTCTTTTTAAAAAGCAAAATCGACATGTCCGAGGAAATTTCATGAAACTTCGTTCTTTTAGAAATAATGAATTTATTCCATACCTTTCTTCCACACTGTATGTTTTTTTTTTGAGAAAAGTGTTCCATAACCCTTATGTGCACTATTTTAACAAGTAGTATTTATCTCTAAAATTGTGCCGTAAGGTAAACTCGTTTTTCATTTATTTTCTAAAATCACAAGTGGAAAAAATAGCATCCTTGTCAAATTAAGTTGTTAAGTTAATGTCCCAATAATCTTATTTCGATCTCAGTAGTCTGAGGTTACCTAAGTGATCTTGTTTTCTCCTTAATATCAAAATTCATTTGGCTTTTCCAGTTGATTTATTTCACCAATCAGTATAATCTGGATATAAATGCAGTACAACTAACAAAACAACATTATTCTTGCCTCTCCTTCAAAATCCAGATTTTGTTTACGATTGTTAAGCGGAGAAAAGTGAAAACAGTTATATTACTCGTATGTACACATTTTAAATTTTAATGCAGGCAGTATGTGTTTAAGGCACGGCAATATCATTTCGTAACTAATTCTAGAAATCACCTAAAGCAGCATTCTCGCCCAACAATATACAAGTAGTAATGCTGACCAATCATGAAGTTTTAGCAAAAAACAGTAATAAGAAATAGCAATTTTGAAAATCTAAAATACTCTCAAATGATAGGTACTACTACTACTACTACTAATAATATGTACTATAATACATCCTTTATGGCAACTTTTAGTACTCATTTTAATGCAAAATGAGATAAATGCTTGAATAAGTGGTAATTTTGTAATGTTTCGACAGAGAACGGGTTGCTTGAATGCCTTAAGTTATGAATGAAAGTATATTAGTGAAGTAGGCAACGACGGTTAAATTCCGTTTTGAAATAAATTATGACATTAATAGCAGTATTTTATATGTACCTATACCAAAGTGGTAAGATTAATGTCCGCAAATGACTGACAGATTTATTATTAAAAGAACATATTAATCTTGAACTGCATAGCCACTGGCTTAGTTTACTTGGGATGTATTTTTATGGACTCTTGAAATTTTAAAACTTCAAATAGTTTAACCATCGTCAGCTAAATCACGGCTGTAACAAATGAAAGTGATATATATCCAAATTTATGTAATGAGTTTTCAGAGGCACTACAATTTTGTAAGATATTTTATCTTAGACATTTTTGTCAAATAGAAATAAATAAATCACGTCCTATTATTGCATTGTCTTTCTACATGGATATTTAAAAAAATATGGCGGCACACTGGAGATAGGAAGTGCCATTTTGATTAAAAAGTGTTCTATGAAAACGCTTAATCAATTGATAGTTTTTTTTTAATAATCTTAGTACTGATCTCCAGTATAATAATAATAGAGATTAATAATAAATGTGTATAATAGTTGAAATAAGAAAAAAGACTAATAATCTCGACTTTATTAGATACGAATTCGCAATTTTCTGGCTGCCTCTTTTTAATTAGTTTAATTATAAGTAATCTTGAAAGTAATCTTGAGCATTCTAAATAATTCCGATAATCATGGATATTCTATTCGTAACAGACAAAATATTTGCACGGAAAAAAGTAATTTAACACTAAATCAAAAATCTCCTAGATACCGGAAACTGTCGGTACAATAAGCTACCCAAGTGTATCAAGGATCTACCTATGTTAAAATTTAAAGACAAACTAAAAAATCTCTATACATTCTTTCTATTCCATTGAGAAATTTCTCACTTTTCATTGGACTTGAACTGTGTTTGTGCGTTCTATTTTAAACTGTTGTATATATTGTGTATCTATTGTATACAATGTTATTTTACCTGTGTCTATATCTTAGTGTAGTAACTAAATGGCAAATTGACTTATTCCATCCATTGTAATTTGGTTGGAAATATAATTTTTAACATGATATTGCTTAGGTATGATGGATCTGATATTAAATTGGCCGTTTCTAGAGATATGTCTAGAAGCTATGAAGCTTTGTCTCAACAGTTAAATTTGCACAAACAGAATCTATTATATCCACGAAACAATAGCAGCAAAACAAAAATAAGTGTTAGGTTTTCGGTAGATGTTAAGCTAAAATGGACACTGACACGATAATGATTGGAAGTCTCTCCAAAAGTGATATCGATTATGGCTGTTACAAAAGCGAATCCGCGGACTTATTGTCCCAATGGTTAAACTCTTTGGAAACCAGATCGTCACTGTTATGGTTGCACTACATCGACGCCGACTGCAGTGCGGATGAAGCTGAGCACGAAAAACGTGCCAACTCCTTGGAGTCCACTGACGGGACACTTAGCGACACGGATGGGGAGAATATTGATGATGGCGACGGGCACGATCAAAATCTAGACGACGTGTTCCCCGCGCCCACATGTCGCAGCATCGCACACAGAGAATCGGACCTGTTGGTGGCTCTAACGGAGAATTGCACCTTAGGTCCGGTGTGTTACTTTTGCAGGTATGCGTAGTTCATTTTACTTCTGTACTGAGAGAAATATCTTTTAGCCGTTGTAGATATTGATTATTCTCAGTAAATTTTTTGCAATATACAGGCTCCATTGCCGAAATTATAAAAACAATGTTGCTAAAAAGACCCTACTAGTGTGTTTTTTTTACTTTTGATTTATTGTTACAAACTCACATTCTTATTAGGTACACTCCATCAAAACTGTTTTTGAACTTCTGGAAGTTCTTAGTAAAAATTTAATTAAACCTCTATTGTTGACTGAAACAACTAAGTACTAATGTTAAAAGTTGAAAGTAGATTTCATTATAAAAACGTCAGCAGTTCAAAAGAAATTTTAAATAGTGTCATTATTATTGCAATCGATTGTACCTACAGTAGTTTTGGTAAATTATTCATCCTACACTGATAAAAATTCTGTAATTTCAAATAATTTTGACAGTTGGAGACTAGCATAAAGGTATGTAAAATTACATCAATATTTTGTAAATGAAATAAATACAATATGTAATAAAGAGGAAATAAATCTGGATTAGATTCCATATTATATTATGTAATATATTTACAACTATTATGCAAAATTCCTTCGTAAATTTCAGACACTATAATTTGTATTGACTACATTGTAATTTTAGATTCAAATTGTAAAATATATGAAATTTTACTGAGAAATTTTGATTTTCTTCTTTTGTACAGTGTGGAAGAAAAGTATGGAATACATTCATTATTTCTAAAACAAGTTTCATGAAACTTCCTCGGACACGTCGATTTTGCTTTTTAAAAACACTCTTTTTTCTATACCAACGCATTTCCGCCGTTCATTTGTCTTCGCGTGATGACGGAATCGGATATTTTTTTAGATAGAACCCCTATATTTTTTTATCGGATTCTTGCAGAGCTTAACTTGCTGAATTCAAAAATGTTTAATTTCAATACTTTATGAATGGTCAATTTTCACGCCCGCAGACCAACTTCAAGACATTCAGTTTTGCTGCAACTCGCAGTGTTGTTTCTAAAGAAGTTTATAAAACATTCTTTATTAATTTGTGACCTACTACCATTAAAATATGGATATCAATCTTAAATACATCCTATAATATAGGTATATTGCTGTGTCAGTTTAATATATTCTCTTCCTGGGTAATATTTGATATTAAAATCTTGCTTTGTAGAATACGTTATTACATGTATATAACTTATAATACATTCGCTTAATGTCAATGTGTCAATCCCTGGATTGTGAAATGAACTATTATTGATAAATTGGAAAACAAAATAAATACTACTCGAATGTCACTTGAAAGTGCATGGCTACATGTTTGTATGTCTGTATGATCGATGGCTACATAAGTAATATTAGATGTATTGCGGAAATGAGAAATACTACTACTTGTTTCTATATAAATTTCTTGTCACAATGTTTTAAAGGAAATAATGTAAGATAACCTGAACTACTCTTTGACTTCTCGTTGGTGTTAAGAAAATAAAACAAAATGTAATAAGTACATTGTAATTAAACAGGTCGACTATTTCTAAGACTATATAATTTATTCATTTCCCATTATTGGAACGTAACCTTGTTTCTTTTAAAAATCTTTGGCAACAATGGCATTTAATGATGCCCCATATGGGATAAAAACATGACCGTGCAATAGATTTTGCTTAGATCCGTGAGAAATGCTGTACAATAAATATTAACTAGCATACTTCTTAAATGTCCGTCGCTATAGTTTACTTAACGTTGCCTCATTGTTTGTGATAATAATTGGAGGTTGGAAAACAGCTTGGTGGTTTAGAAATTTGCGGCGAATGGTTTTATTTTCTTTGTAATGATCACGTATCATCTTGTTTGTTAAATTAATTACGTAACCTTGTTTCTTTTAAAAATCTTTGGCAACAATGGCATTTAATGATGCCCCATATGGGATAAAACATGACCGTGCAATAGATTTTGCTTAGATCCGTGAGAAATGCTGTACAATAAATATTAACTAGCATACTTCTTAAATGTCCGTCGCTATAGTTTACTTAACGTTGCCTCATTGTTTGTGATAATAATTGGAGGTTGGAAAACAGCTTGGTGGTTTAGAAATTTGCGGCGAATGGTTTTATTTTCTTTGTAATGATCACGTATCATCTTGTTTGTTAAATTAATTACGTACTTGAATTGGAATCTTATGGCGCTTTCTCACGATTTGATATTTGTTGATCAACTTTTGTGGATCTACTAAAATCGGTCAAGTTTTTGGTTCACACATTTCAAGCGAAACTTGAATCAACAGTTGATATAATATGACGGGAAATGTAGCGGTTCGTGCGGTTGTAAACATTATTTCCAGATTATTGATTAAATAACTGAGGAAGAAGAAAAACCAGTACGAGGTTTCAGCACAGTCTTGATTATGATACCTTTCTATAAATTTTACCATAGTAGTCTCTGGCCATTTTAATTATTTTGTTGTCCTATGTCATATAAAATTAATAAGCAGTTTATAACCACCAAAATCGGATGATTCAGTCGACTGACAAATATTCACACGCTTCAAACACGTTTCAACCCATCTGAAAACCATTGATGATTCATAACTTGAACGATTCAACGAATCAACTTAACTTGACCGATAAAAATTGAAATATTTGTTCTCAAAGCAATTTTCTTTCGATTTTCGTTGATCTACTAAAGCCTTTATGCTTTACCTCAGGGGAGTCACTAAGAAGAATACACTTCTTTCCAATAATAATGTAATAATTATTGTATTAAATATCATCAAATCTTTACTATTCCTTCTTTCAAAATTCGTGCATCAAACTCGACAACCCCCAACAACTAATAAATTCGTAACAACCTATAAACAAAACTAATTAAATGGATTCATTTTTATAGGATTTGGAGCAATTTTTAGATTTTTGAACTTTTATGTGGCTGTGATAGGAAAAATTATATTTTTATGAGATGAAAACAGGAAAATAATAGAAATATTAATGCATTGATAATTATGGGCCAGATTTAAATGAACTTTAGGTATAGTATTGTCACGGATTTTCCAATCCGTCTTTTCTCTTACTTCCAGAAAAACGATCCGTTAATAAATTACTTCTTTATTAACTACTGAACACTACTAATTACAGGTCAACTAAACACTTATTTAATTAATCGCTATCTAAATCACTTTGATATCTCCAACTAAACACTTTAATTCAGACTGTAATATAAGACTTATACAAGACTAACTAACTCGGCCGTTTATTCTTCTTTTATAGACCCAACGAATATTCCAGGTATATTCCAGTATCTCTAGATCTATTTTCTAGTACGACTGGAACGCTTCTCGTCGTTTCCACGATTTTTCTAGGCCGATCTCGATCACGGCATGTTGTTTGTTTACCAGAATGACGTAGGGGCGATCGGGGCAATCTCAGGCAATTCGCGGTGCCACAGTCGTCGGTTTGGGAGTGAGTGGGGCAAATTCCGTGACACTGCCCCTCCTTAGGACCGATCGTCCCGATCGGATACACCTCTATACTGGGACAGACGCTCCAGATGGACGACCTTCATCTTACTCCTGGGAGTCCTCTGTATCCGGTAGACGACATCATTGATTCTTTTAATGACTGTGTAGGGGCCCTCCCAACGGTTCTGTAGTTTAGGCGATCTTCCTTTCTTCCGCGTGGGGTTGTACAGCCACACCAGGTCACCTTGTTGGAATCCGACTGTATTGGCCCGGACGTCGTATCGAGTCTTCATGCGATCGCTCTCTAGTCGCATTCGAGATCTGACTTGATCGTGTACGGCTGCTAGTCTTCGTTCTAGCTCATGGGTGTAAGTGTCTGGCTCGGTGGGCTGTTCCGCAGGACGACCAAATACCAAATCTGCTGGAAGGCGAAGCTCTCTTCCAAAGATGATCCTTGCGGGAGTCTTCCCAGTAGTTTCATGGACAGCTGAGCGGTAAGCTAACAGGAAGAGTGGAATGAGCTTGTCCCAGTCTGTTTGGTTCTCGTTCACAAACATCCTCAGATTGGTTTCTAGTGTGGCGTTGAAGCGTTCCACCATACCATCTGACTGGGGATGCAGTGGGGTGGTCCTGGTTTTCCGGATACCCATAAGCTCGCAAACCTTTCGGAACACACCTGATTCGAAATTTCTGCCCTGATCTGAATGCAGTTCCATGGGCACACCAAATCTGCAGAACAGGTTGTTGACTAGGGCTTCTGCTACGGTCGTGGTCTCTTGATTGGGAAGAGGGTATACTTCCGGCCATTTACTAAAGTAGTCCATGGCGACTAACAGATATCGGTTTCCATTTTGAGTTTTCGGAAATGGGCCAGCGATATCAATGGCAATTCTCTCGAACGGTGCACCTACGATGTACTGGCGCATTTTGCCTCTGGAACGGGTCTTCGGTCCCTTGCTGGCTGCACATATGTCACATTTTCGGCACCAATCTTCTACATCCGTCCTACAGCTCAACCAGTAGAAACGCTCACTAATCTTCTGTAGAGTCCTATTGATACCGAAATGTCCACCACCAGTACCTCCATGTACTTCCTGCAGCACTTCCTTGACCCGGGACCTCGGGAGTAGTACTTGCTTCTTCACCTCCGTTCCGTCATTGTTTTCCCATGCTCTTTTTAGAACACCGTCTTCCAACACCAAGGAATTCCATTGAGCCCAATAACTCTTTAATGTTGGGCTTTTACTGCTGACTTCAGCCCATGAGGGTCGGTTGTTGGCTTCTTTCCAGTCTAATAATGGCTTGATGTCACAGTCAGCTTGCTGGTCTTCTCGAATTGCCGCTGAACTCCATCTGTCTTCAGGTTGGGCTACTACTATCTTGCAAGGAACAGATGAGATGTCCTCTTTCCTTTCAAGACTACTACAGTGCTTGCAGTTGACAGGACAGGGTCTCCTAGAAAGGGCATCTGCATTTCCATGTTTCCTGCCGGCTCGATGTTCAACAACAAAGTGATATTCTTGGAGCCGTTCCAGCCACCTGGCCATCTGTCCTTCAGGGTTTTTAAACTGAAGCAACCATTTAAGGAAGCGTGATCCGTTCTTAGGAGGAATTCTTGGCCATACAGGTATTTATGAAAGTGTTCTAGACTCTTGACGATGGCAAGCAATTCTTTCCGAGTCACACAATAGTTCTTTTCGGCTTTTGATAGGACTTTGCTGAAGTAGCCAACTACTCGCTCTTGTCCATCTTGTACTTGCGAAAGAACTCCACCAATTCCAATGTTACTTGCGTCCGTGTCCACTATAAATGGTTGTCCAGGTATTGGGTATGTCAAAATCGGGGTAGTGCAGAGAGCCTCTTTCAGCGTCTCAAAGGCTTGCTGGCATCTCGAAGTCCATTCGAACGGGATGTTGTCTTCTGTCAGTTTATGAAGAGGCTTGGCAATGTCAGAGAATCCTTGGACAAACCGTCGGTAGTATGTGCATAGGCCGAGAAAACTTCGAACTTGATGTTTGTCTTTAGGAACCGGCCAGTTCTTTATGCACTCTGTCTTCTCCGGGTCTGTTTTCACACCGTTTGGAGTAATAATGTGGCCTAAGTATCTAACCTCCTTTTGGAACAGACTGCACTTCTTCGGGTTCAACTTCAGGTTTGCTGCTTTCAACTTCTTGAACACTTCGGACACGTTCTTTAGGTGCTCCTGGAAAGAGCGTCCCAGCACCACCACGTCGTCCAAGTAAATCAAGCAGGTCTCCCAATGCAGGCCATGAAGTACAGTTTCCATCAGTCGTTCAAAAGTGGCAGGGCATTACATAGACCAAATGGCATTACATTGAACTGCCACAATCCATTTCCGGTAGTGAATGCTGTCTTTTCCTTGTCTTCTGGGCTGACCTCGACTTGCCAATATCCACTCTTTAAATCCAAAGTGGAAAACCATTGCGCACCAGCCAAGGTGTCCAGAGTATCGTCAATCCTCGGTAATGGGTAACTGTCTTTCTTGGTGACGTCATTTAATTTTCTGTAGTCCACACAAAATCGGGTGGAGCCGTCTTTCTTCTTGACCAGAACTACAGGAGAAGCCCAAGGACTCTGAGATGGCTCTATGGTGCCTTGATTTTGCATCTCGATTAACATCTTGTTAACTTCTTCTCGCTTGGCTAGTGGAAGTCCTCGTGGTGGCTGCTTTATAGGAGATGATGAACCAGTATCGATTCGATGCTTCACTACATTTGTTCTCCCAAAGTCGCCTGGTTTAAGTGCAAACACATCTTCATTTTCACTTAGCAGCTCTTCCAGTTGTTCCACCTCCATCTCTGTTAATCTTTCTTTGGCCCTATCCACGATGTCCCTTAGACATTCCGGTAGACTGGTCTTGTTTGGTTTCTTCTCTATTTCGTTGTTTTGTTTGAGTGTTCTGACCATGGTAACAGGTTCACAGAGTCCTACTTCAGTTCCTTTTGTAATTTTCTGTGGAAAAGTTTTCAGGTTTACTACCCGTACTATTGTCGTTTTCTCTGGTTTAATCAGGGTGCGGCCGGTGACTATAGATTTATTGAACAGATCCGGATTACTGGGGTCCACCACTCCAACACTGCAAGACATTTCCCCATCCATTACAGTGGCAACCAATATTTCGGTCTGACCAGGTAGTACCACATCTTCTTTAACAACGAGTCTCCGTACAGCGTTATTCTCAGTGGTGGTCGTTAGCACTAATTCCTCACCCATTATCCGCAGCGTACCAGCATTCAAATCTAAGTTCACCCCTTTTGCTCGTAGTAAGTCTAGTCCGAGTATGACATTGTCCGATATATCTGCTACCAGGGCTCTGTGTTTGAATTTGACGTCTCCTAATTCTATGTCAAGCTCGCATTCCCCCTTGACTGGCAGTTGTTGTCCATTGGCTGTTGTAAGGACATAACGCTTGGTAGGGCTCTTAATACGCCAATCACCAATAATATTCGGTCGTACAATAGTTCTTGCCGCTCCAGTGTCGATTACCATAGGGAACATACGACCAAAAATAATGCCTTCTACTAGCAAGGAGTCAGAGTCCTGGAGACGTGTCAACGTAATTTCTTCTCGTGGGGCATGGTAGGAGGACGCAGCCGGCTTTTGCCCCGTTAAGCCGGCTGAGCCTAGTTTTCCTGTGCAGCTGCCGCCTGGGAGTCGCGTTTTTGCTGATCCGCGACCGGGGCCCTACACTGTCTCTTCAGATGTCCCGTCTGCCCACAGTTCCAACATTGGAGAGGGCGATCTCTTCGGCTGCCAGGTTGTTCTCTCTTCGGATTGGCAGTTGGGCTAAATTTCTCAATGACCTCCTTCAACGTTTTGATTATGTCTCCATTTGCCATACTATCGCTGGTATCACTGATGGCCCGAACTTTAACATGTCTACCGGATGCCATCTTTGCTGCCTCAAATTCTAGTGCATGCGAAAGAGCGTCATTCAACGTTTTAGGTCTAGCGAGCCGTAGTGCCTGCTGTGTTTCGCAATCTCTTAGGCCGTCGATAAAGACTTGGATGGAGAGCTGATCTACAAATTCGGACGGGGCTGTTGGATATGCCAATCGAACCAGTCGGGCAACGTCTGTCTCAAAATGTTGTAAATTCTCTCCACTCTGCTGGTGACGATTTTTCAATTGTGCCTGGTACACTTGCTGCAGGTGCTTATCCCCATATCTCATTTCCATATGCTGTTTCAGAAGGTCATAGTTACTCTGCTGCCCAGCAGGAACTCCTTGTAAGACGTCAAGAGCTTCCCTCGTAAAGCAACTATCAGAGCTGTAGCCTTCTCATAGTCAGACCATTCGTTTGCCGCAGCTGCTGCTTCGAACTGACGTAGATAGACATTCCAGGAGACCTTGCCGTCAAATTCAGGAGGCTTCGTTTTCTGAGTTCGGATAACAGGTCCTTCTGATTTGATTACGCCCTCCTTTGCTATCTTGTCTAATTTATGTCGAAGCTCTTCGCAGGTTTCTCTAACCAAGTTTATTTCTTCGTCTATTTCTTGTTTTGTGCTAACATTTTCTCTTCTACTTGTGTTTCTACCTTATGTGACTGCTCCTCTAGTTTTTCTTCTAGTTGTGTCACTTTATATGACTGCTCCTCTAGTTTTTCTTCTAGTGTATTCTCCAATTTCTCTAACTTTGTCTGCATTTCTTTCGTCTGATCCCTCATTTCCTGTTGTATTGCCTGTATCTGATCTTTCATTTTATACCCTTGTTCGTCTAATTTCTCTTGCATCGTCTTCGTCTGGTCTTCTAATTTCTCCTGCATCATCTGGGACTGATCTTCCATTTTATGCCCTTGTTCTTCAAATTTTTCCTGCATTGTTTTCGTCTGGTCTTCCATTTTATGTCCCTGCTCTTCTAATTTCTCTTGCATCGTCTTCGCCTGGTCTTCCATTTTATGTCCCTGCTCTTCTAATTTCTCTTGCATCGTATTCGCCTGGTCTTCCATTTTATGTCCCTGCTCTTCTAATTTCTTTTGCATTGTCTGCATCATTTCTAATAGTTTTGCCAGTTGTGCATCCATATTGACTTGGCTTCTAGTTACAGGCATGCACTCTATTTGGAAAGTTCTAGAATGTCCACGAATGTATTTCTAGATATCACCGTTGCCTTCCTTACAATGAAACGAGTGCAGTGATATGCCACACTTGGGTCTTTGTCTCACTTTGGTATAAAGTTCTAGAATGTTCGAGATTGTCCTTCGCGAATAACACCGTTCACTTCCTTAAGTCACGACGAGTGCAGTGATATGTCGCACTTGGGTCTTTGTCTCACTTCGGTATAAAGTTCTAGAATGTTCGAGAATGTCCTTCGCAAATAGTACCGTTCACTTCCTTAAGTCACGACGACTGTGGCGATATGTCACACTTGGGTCTTTGTCTTACTCCCGTACAAAGTTCTAGAATGTTCGAGAATGTCTTTCGCAAATACCACCGTTCACTTCCTTGAGTCACGACGAGTGCAGTGATATGTCACACTTGGGTCTTTGTCGCACTCCCGTACAAAGTTCTAGAATGTTCGAGATTGTCCTTCGCGAATACCACCGTTCACTTCCTTGAGTCACGACGAGTGCGGTGATATATCACACTTGGGTATTTGTCTCACTCCTGTACAAAGTTCTAGAATGTTCGAGATTGTCCTTCGCGAATACCACCGTTCACTTCCTTGAGTCACGACGAGTGCAGTGATATGTCACACTTGGGTCTTTGTCGCACTCCCGTACAAAGTTCTAGAATGTTCGAGATTGTCCTTCGCGAATAACACCGTTCGCTTCCTTAAGTCAAGACGAGTGCGGTGATATATCACACTTGGGTATTTGTCTCACTCCCGTACAAAGTTCTAGAATGTTCGAGATTGTCCTTCGCGAATACCACCGTTCACTTCCTTGAGTCACGACGAGTGCGGTGATATATCACACTTGGGTATTTGTCTCACTCCTGTACAAAGTTCTAGAATGTTCGAGATTGTCCTTCGCGAATACCACCGTTCACTTCCTTGAGTCACGACGAGTGCAGTGATATGTCACACTTGGGTCTTTGTCTCACTTCGGTAGAAAGTTCTAGAATGTTCGAGATTGTCCTTCGCAAATACCACCGTTCACTTCCTTAAGTCACAACGAGTGCGGTGATATGCCACACTTGGGTCTTTGTCGCACTCCCGTACAAAGTTCTAGAAAGTTCCTCCAACTTCCACTTAAACCCACTCACGCACAGGGTTCCAGAAAGTTCTTCAAACTTCCACTCAAATCCCACTTTGTGGACAGGGTTCCAGAAAGCTCTTTAAAACTTCCAACTAAATCCACTTCCGACACCAAATTGTCACGGATTTCCCAATCCGTCTTTTCTCTTACTTCCAGAAAAACGATCCGTTAATAAATTACTTCTTTATTAACTACTGAACACTACTAATTACAGGTCAACTAAACACTTATTTAATTAATCGCTATCTAAATCACTTTGATATCTCCAACTAAACACTTTAATTCAGACTGTAATATAAGACTTATACAAGACTAACTAACTCGGCCGTTTATTCTTCTTTTATAGACCCAACGAATATTCCAGGTATATTCCAGTATCTCTAGATCTATTTTCTAGTACGACTGGAACGCTTCTCGTCGTTTCCACGATTTTTCTAGGCCGATCTCGATCACGGCATGTTGTTTGTTTACCAGAATGACGTAGGGGCGATCAGGGCAATCTCAGGCAATTCGCGGTGCCACAGTCGTCGGTTTGGGAGTGAGTGGGGCAAATTCCGTGACAGTATTTATGATTCTCTTCATCCGTTTTAAATTCTATTCTAAATTTTTTGTTTCATTTTATGTTTTTTCTGTATTAGCAACTTATAGAAGTTTTAAATGTAGATAGTTTTATAAAATTCGTGCTTTGAGTGATTTAAAGAATTTGGAGTTGTCATATTAACGATAAAATATCGCTAATACGAATTTTGGAAAAATTACTTTGAAGAAAACGTGGAATACCAGTGACTTGGAATATAATGAGCTAAATACATCTCTAATATTTTTTAATATAAATAGTATCAAGATCAAAATCAGTTTACAGTACAAATATTATTGTGTATTATTCGTGATTTAAACACATATTTTAACGTAAATATAGTAAATAGATTAATATATTACATAAAATATTGCGTATTATGTCAGAAACTAAAAAGTAGTTGTTCACATTATGCCTACATGGATAAGCATGGACCTGCAAAGCTTGTTCATAAAGGTACCTATGTTATTTAATGGAACATCGCACACTAGACCTACACCAGCACATACCGTCACCTGCAACGACTGCTAATACAGGTCGTGTTTTTGACCTGGAGCCTGGCCGTGCTAGTCCTAATTAGGGTCTATTCCCACAAAGGTCAAGGATGGGTTTCAAACTGTTAGAAATACTCGACCAGTCTTTCGTCAGATAACATTGCTCTGCAAAATATTGTGGTTTGGTCATTTCAGGCACTAGGGAGATTGTCTTCAACAGCAGGTTTTCAATTTACGAAGGTACTTGGCTATTGTATAATATCTAATGATTACGATTATTCAGGAGTAATTTCGTACTTTGCAAAGTTTCTTGTAAACTATAGTTCCTCGAAGCGTGCAGCTTCTTAGATTGTGAATACCTTGTATCGCTTCGACTACTTACCATCTAGCTACAAATTAGTAGGAAACATAAAATAATATTATTTTACGATCTTGCGATGGTCTGATAACTTTCTCCTCATGTTTATTTGCATTTAAACGTAAATTCTTCAACGTATATGGAATTGCAAACAACGTGAAAAAGGGAAGTGTCACAGTTCTTTCCCATAGTTGCCCGCTCGCTAGGTGGGTGTTGGAACCAAACCAATATTTACGACTGTTGTCACTCATAAATAAGGAGAATGGAATGGTAGTGAAGTGCTGTAGGTCATGAACAATGCTAAGAATTACAATCGCGTTAATTATCACACCTTGCCGTACTAGGTGCTGTTTTTCTTTTTCTATGTGCGTTTGAAAGTAATAAAAAACTTTTTTGGATTTATTGCTGGTATAGGGTGTCTAACTAGTTGGAAGCGCTAATTTAAAGGTTCTTTTAAGATCTTTTTATATGAGATGACTTCTCTAATCAGTTGCCCTTTAAGTTTTAGTTCAGTTGTCAGTCACCTTTATGTCTAAACACACAACAATGAAAGTGCGTGAGTGAAATGTTTATGTATTTACAGATAAAGATAACTGACAAGTGAACAGAAACAAACTAAAACTAAACGGAAAACTGATCTGATCGTCTAAATTGACACTATGCAGGATTTTTGGATATCAAATAGTAGAGTAAGACCTAAAAGTAATTAAAGAGATAAACTTAATTACTACTTATAACGGTTTTGCTATCATAAATAATGTACCAAGATTTCAATTTTTAATTCAAACAATGATTTCTTAGTGGCCTATATTTACATGTTCGTTATATGCAAGATTCTTGTATCTGAAGAACGAGTTGAATTAAAATTTTGCAATAAATGATATAAAAATAAATTTAGCATATCTAATCTTAAGGTCGTCATATTTTTAGCCAAAAAATGAATGAATTTATGGTGTACGCAAAATGTTTACTATATTTCATTACATCTAGTGGCTCTTAGCTGCTCCATGCTGGATCTAACAGATCACATAGCAATGAAGCGTCCTACGTCCTACCTAGCTTAGGCATCTTTGAAAGCCCCTACCCTCTATCGCCGTTTAGCGATAACGATCTTTGCAAAACGGAATTCCAAGAAAATATCCTATAGAGGCATTTATACGGAAGTTAAACAAAATAAATGTTTTTTAACTGTCAATAGTTTCCTTGTCAGCTTTGACTGTTAAAGTAGCGTTTCTCTGTGATTTAAATAGTTATTCTTAATTTTTATTGATTGTATGATATAATAAAGAAATTACTAAAAATGTTGCAAAATATGAGAAACTGATTATAAAACCTAGTATGAAAGTTGTAGATTTTAAAGGTCTCTCACATACCGTTAAAAATACAAGGTGTTTGGTGGAAAAAAAACCAAATGTTTGCCTTTGAAAAAGTTAACATCTGGTACGATTTTGTGAACACTAGTCAACATGTGTGACAATTGCTTAGATTGTATCTAAAAAAAAAACGAGTATATCAGCAACGATCAAGTGTAATGCTAAAAATGTCATTTTTATATTATAATATTAATGTCTTGGAAATTGCTGATTTTTGGCACATAGTACCCATTACAAAAAAGCATAATTCCATGTAAAATATAAATATCCATTCAAATATAGGGCGTTCCGTTTAAAAAATTACAACTTTGGTGAAAAAAGACATAATGTAATTCTCAGCCCGATAATCAATACATTTTTTAAATGTTTGCAGATATATATCTCCTTCGATTTTTCTGGTACTAAAATATAGTCCACTTGCTTTGCTGATTCAATAATTTCTGAGGGAGTTCATGTGAATTCTTCCATCTCAAATAATCAATAGTTATTTTTATGGATTTACATAGGAACAATATGGTGATTACTGTATACCTAAGTTATTTACTTAATAACGCTCATCTCACAGCAACCACAGATTACCTGATGAAATTATTATTATCCATGAAATAAGTATAATTTTAATTATATAAAATAAATAGCTTTGCTATTATGATAAAATTAGAATTGATCGGCGAAAAAATGATGTTTTACAGTAAAGTAGATTTACTCGGCTGCGCCTCGTCTATAAATACCAGCCACGGTATTAAATCTTGCACTATACTGCTTAGTTAAACAAATAACTATTAAAATGTAGTTGCATCTTTTATTTGAGATATTTTGTTTAATTTTCATTAAATGTTTAAGTACCTACATTCTCGACTTTATTACAAGCGTTCAAAAATGGTCGCGTTCATCACGCAGTAGCGATCACTGAGCGATTTGTTATCATTTTGGTTATGATCACTAAACCGGCTGAACGCGTGTCTATACGTTTGTGTACATTTTGTGACTGCTTTTTCATATGCCACTTTCATTTCTGACTGACATTTTAAAATGTGAGACTTTCGTTTTATACTTTTTTAAACATTAGGATTTAAGATGTTGTGTTTTGTTTATGATCACTGATCACTTATCATGTATCAGAAATATTTTATGATACATAACATGGCCTATGATAACTGAGCGCTCGTTTCATATTGCTTCGTTCAGCACACTGATCAGTGATCGCTCAAGTAGCGATCAGTGCGATGAACGCGACCAATGTTATAAAAAAACCTGCACATGTAAAAATAATGTCAAATACAATGATATTAGCTCATGTATCCCAATCTGTCACCAGTATAACTCATAAAGTGTCTTTGACACCTAGAAAATAGCGACTTGTAATCATTTCACGAAGGATGGGTTCATTCATGTTTTAAATTACATATGCAAATATGGTTGACACTTTATCATTATAGCATCCAAACACATTAAAAGATCAATAACTCCATAAATTAAATAGCGTTTGCTGTTCCGAATAATAGGTGCATTGTATGAAAGTAAGCGAGCCAGCTAATTTATATTCCAAACGTTTTTTCCGCAACTTTTACTGTCTAAATAACAGAGTATCAAATGGAATTTTAAGTATGATGTCAAAGGAATGCGGCGATCATTTTGATTCCCATGACGCCTATTTGTCATTGCGAATATTTCTCGATACAAATAAAAAACGATATAATATTTAAACTTATTGTATTATTAATTACTTCTGTCATAATTTCTATAGCCACATTAGCCGTGCCTGTCGTGCTTAGAAAGCTTTCTTCCTAGCAGATGTTCGACGAAGCTGATGTTATCCTTGCAGTAAATATTTTTATTTTACTATTATTTTATGTTAAAAATAACTGTTGTTAATTGTGTCTATATTTTTATCTATTTAAGGAACTGTTGACGTATCTAACAATTAGAGAAAATTTCTGTAAGTTATTGCTCAGTATTATGTATATTATAGGAAACAATTTTATGCGTCACTTTAGACTGAAATGTTTGCTTATATACAAGATGGCTCAATATTATATGCATACTACTTGTGGCATGTTAGAGGGCACTAATAATGTCTCAATAGGATTTTATTGAAATATGCTTTTACTTTAATATATAGACGTCATTTTATAACATAGTAAACTAAGTACCTAATAATCTAATTAAAATAACAGAGCTGTTCTTTGAACTAATTTGCTGTAAGGGGCCAACTTCTGTTTTTCTTTTTTTTTTTATTAACCAAACTTATTTATTAAATCAGTAATAATGCATTTTCGTTTGTAACTTAAAATAATTATGTAATTTAAAAATGCAGATTTTATTTACCGCAATATATAAATACCATAATTACTATTTGAAATCTTATTTTTCGACTTTTCAATAATTCATTCTATTTAAAATTTTCTAATTTAATTTGCGTTTTATTTGATACTGTAACAAGTTAACGTACAGTAAAACAAAACAATTACTTTTATCTCGACAACTGTTGGATTCTCTCTGACATTCAGATACAACTTTTTCTCAAAATTTGTAAAGTATTTATAATTTTTTATCCACCCAGACAACATAGTTGTATCTAATTAGTGTTAATAATACAATTATTAAATGTGAGGTTTACGGTTGCTCTAAATATCCCTGAGAAAAAATATACAGGGTGTTTATTAAAGAATGAACCATACTTTAAAGCTATCTTCCTTGGACGAATATGAGGCAATTTAAAGTTAACTTAGCTTATTTCTGTTTTGCTTCCATAAGAAGTTATAGGCCCGAGAAAGAAGTTTTTTTATTTCATATTTTTACGCTAAATTTGTTTATTTCTTGGATAACCGTATTCAAATTTTAAACAAGAAGGTTTTTTTGTATGACATACATGAATATCTAATTAATTTTTGTGTTAAATGTACAGAGCATTCTGAGCGCATGCGCCACTGTATTTTTTTCAAGATTTTTTTTTAGGTAGGGAGATTTTTGGAAATTGATTAGTTATTTTGAAACGGCATTCCATTAGTTTTAAAAAAGCGATACTTGTTACATGTCGCTAAAAGTGCATTAAAGTTTGAGTTGAGTAATTGTATGAATTAAGCCTTGCCCACATGGATGCAAAATTTGCGAAAATTAACGCAAATTATTTAATGGCGGAAAAAGTCGCAACTTTCAGCCAATTTTGTCAACTGCAATATTTTCTATCATATATCTATTTTGCAAAATTTGCGAAAAGTTCACACTTTTCCACCATTAACAGTTTAAATCAAAATCTGCGAAATTTGCGAGAATTTTCGCTGATGGTTTTTAAAATATTTATAAAATATATCTTTATACTTTGATACTATGTATTTAGATTTAAAAAAAAATAGCACAACAAGCAAGGCATGTTTAGTTTAATTGTACTATTTTACTTAATTCTTAATCCAATTGTCTGTATACAATTATTTAACTCTCCAATAATAAGATTCTTCCGTGTTGTTGTTAAATGAGTGACTGAAATCTAAACTATGAACTTAGTAGTACAGAATACATCTGAATTAAGTACCAACAACAAATAAATTGTTTGTCGTTTCTCAGGTTCCTTCTCTATATTAACAGATTTTTCTTTGTTTCAGCAAAAAGAATTCTATAGTTTTGCGAACACAACTTTCTGTCCGAGTACACACAATAATAGGTGAGTAATTTTTTAGTATTAATTATCTCCAAAAAATCATTAACCTGTCAAGTATATTGACTGATGACTGATGTATTTACCATTGAATAGCACGACAATAATTGTTTGTAAACAAAGATCATTAGATTCATTGGAAGTGGAAAATATTTTGATCACTGTCAGCTTCATTTTAAAAAGTTTAGATTATGTATGTATTTGGTAACTTTTTTATATTTTACTATAAAACAAATACAGTGGCTTGACTAGTTAGTGTTAGTTATTTGTGGCTGCCACGATTTTGACTGATATTGTCATCCAAAAATACTGTATAGTTAAATCTGTACTAGTTTACCTTTAACAAATATATATCTATTTGATACTTGAAAATTGATTTTATTCGCTACAGCAGTACTTTAACATTATCATGCTAAATACTAATTTCTTAGCATTCTTGTTGTTGTTTTTATATCATGTTATTCTGCAAGTTATATTTATATTTTATTTCGTGTAACCTTTCGTCTTTTAATTAATTACCTTCTGTATTTGCCGTCGCAATCTAGATTTTTTCCAAATTAGTGGATGAACTAAAAATTAATTTATTAAAGCAGTTTCTAGATTTTTCCATAAGTGTTTTTTCGGATTATTATTTATTTTGGAATCTACTATAGACTATACCTACAAAAAAACCAAACTTAATTTTTATATACATATAATTGCCCACCGTGACTAAAAGCTCAGATAAAACCTACAAAATTTTTACGTTCTAGAGTAAAACCTATAATTTTCTTAAATTACAAGATGCATTATTCAGATTTCAAATCGATGTTTGCTTGTAATACTTGAGTACTTGCACAAGAATGGTTATGTTCCAGATAATTCGTGAAACGCGGTGAGATTTATCTTTACTGTATTGTTCTGCAGCCTTGACTATGTTTTTACCTTACGAGATACTGGGTAAATGTTATTAACGTATATACCCCACAATTATTAGCAAAATGAGTCATACTCCCACTTAAAAATATCAGATACACAATTTATTGTTCCTGAAGTTGATTCAAATGATCCCATTATCTTTTATCCATAATATTAATTTGTTTGTGATAATTACCTTTAAATTATCACTGCTTGCAGAACAAAAACATATTGTGAATAACTACTGAAACTTGTTTTTTAATTTAAATATTTATTTCAGAAAAGTTGTTAACATCAGAAGGTCGAGAGCTTCGTCGTGCATTATTCTCTTTGAAACAAATATTCCAAGAAGATAAGGATCTAGTTCACGAATTTGTTCAAAACGACGGTCTATCATGTCTAATAAAAGTGGGTTCAGAAGCAGACCAAAATTACCAAAATTATATTCTAAGAGCATTGGGACAAGTAATGCTATATGTCGATGGCATGAATGGTGTTATGGAACACAACCAAACTATACAGTGGTTGTATAGTTTGATTTCATCAAAGTTTAGATTAGTTGTAAAAACTGCTTTAAAGTTGTTGTTGGTGTTTGTTGAATACACGGATTCAAACTGCATGCTGTTAATAAAAGCAATTCACACAGTGGATTATTCTCAGGGCGTCCTTCCTTATCACAATATAATGAAATTGTTAAAAGACTTCGACTCTGCTGATACCGAGTTGCTGATATACGCCACAACCTTAATAAACAAGGTTTTGAACGGCATACCAGATCAGGATACTTATTACGATCAAACGGATGCTTTCGAGGAACAAGGCTTCGAAGCCGTAATTCAGAGGTATATGTCTAAACCTGGAACGGATTTAGACCTTCTGCAGCAGTTCCAAATATACGAAGCCGTCTTGCAATATGAGGATGGAGAAGAAATTAACGGAACTCCTATTAGGCATCTGGACGAAAATGTCAGGAAAACTATTCGAAACAGAAAAGCGGTCGTAGAATCAACAGATAGAAGGAAAAGTAGGAGACATTCTACTGGAAATACTCCACTCTATACTGGTTTGAACAGAAACAATAACAATAATATACTCCAAACTAATAAAGAAGATGAAGATGATGAATCCTCCAGCTCGCAATCCACTGGACTGAACAATTCCCATTTAAATGGAAGTTATAAGGATAGTAACAAAGGTAAGGTAGACTTCTTACGTTAGTGTGTGCTTTTTGGTTTCTAAATTAAGCTTTGCTTAGCTATTGACGCTGGCGTCACACCTGCCTTGAAACGACGACGAGAGAGAGCGGAACGTCAAAGGAGTTTTATGAAGGAACAGGAATCCGCTGCTTTCTTTTCTAAAGGATCTCTTCACGACTCAGAAAATAATGAGAACGAAAACGGTAGGTGCTTTACTAGAATTCTAGAGCTGCGCAAATGTCACTAAAATTAAACATCAGATGTGTAAGGGTGCCTCAATTTCGTTGTAATTGCAAGGTATATCGGAAATTACAAGATATAGAAAGGTAGATGGATAAACTTAAGATGCCGCAATCAATATTTTCATAGGCCTTTTCGTATATGAGATACATAAGGAAAAAAAAATACTTTTAAGGGATTCTTCGTATCTCCGAGATATAGAAATGGTCAAAATTGGTTCTGCTAGCTTTTTTTGTGTGGAATTAAGTGGCGTACTTGTAATTTCTCCGCAGGGTGTCTTTTTTAAAATATGACTCAAACATACAATTTTTTAAATGGGACACCCTGTATATTTGTATGCAATTTAATTGCATTATTTTTCCTTAATAATGATATATTACAGTTGCTACTACATGTTTGAAGTAGGTAGTCAAAATATGTTAAATTAATAAAATTGTTGCTAAGTGGTCCATGGTTGGCATACATTAGTTATATAATTATACAATTCTGGTGCATTAATTAATTCAGTTAAATAATTTAAACAAATAATTTTAACTAGATTATTATATTAGCTAGTTAAGTACCTAATGTATAAATATTTTTAAATGATTAATATTTAAAAACTAACAATCAATAAAAAAATACTAATAAGAAGAAAATTAATAAACAATGTCATTAGAAAAACTGTTGAAAATTATTTAATATTGAAAAAATATTTAGAAACTGTTTACATTTACCCTCTGATGAATATTTTAAATGAAATCATGAAAACAATCGAGCAAATTATAAAATATGGAAGTATGTATTTTGGGTTTTTATTTTTTCAATATTAATGAATATTATTCCTTAACACACATTGTATTATTATAACATAGTATAATTAATTATGCCTGCAGATGCCTACTATGTGGCAAATATGTTACTGTTCTGAACCATATATTATTTTAAAAAAAAAATTATTTCTGCCTAAACTACGCAGAATTAAAAAAAGAGTAGATACATTTTTTCTAATTCATTAAAAAATAATATAATTTGCTTGATAATTAAAAGGAATAAAAAATTTAGAAAAATTTCTGTTAATGGTAGTTACAAAACTACCATTATTTATAACCGATACTGAAACTTATGATAGTTACCCTTATGGTACCTACAATTTTAATTCCATTATCTTAATCAGAAAGAAAGTTATTTTAAAAAATATCCAAATGATAAGACCCCTTTGGTGGACCATATCTCAGTAATGTTGCTCCAGAGGACCAATGTTTATAGCAATTTTTTTATTTTTTGGCTCTGCTTTTACCGTTTTAAGTTTTGTACCAACTTTTCCAAACACCCTGTATAAAAATGTATGATCAGTTATGCACCACTCAATAATTTTCAAAATATAGAGCAGCAATTATTATGTATTATTCGGAAGTAAAAAATAATAAAAAATATACAGGATGTTCCTTTTAAAAAATTATATATTTGAGTCATATTTTAAAAGAGACACCTTATAGACAAATTACAAGCACACAATTGAACTCTACATAAAAAAGGCTATCAGTAGCAATTTTCAGGATTCTGATATCTCAACTATTATCTGAGATAAAAAAAATCCATAAAAGTATTTTTTTTTTCATTTCGCCCTGTATCTTAAAATGGAAAAGGTCTATGAAAATTATGATTGCATCTTAAGTTTCTCAAAATAGTAGCCCAGTGTTGTGAAAACGGCATCTTTCTATCTCTTATAGTTTCCAAGATGCCCTGCAATTACAGCGAAATTGGTACATCATGTACGCTGTAGCAGTAAAATAATCATTTTGTGTTTATAAATTTAATAATGATGATTTAAATTCGTTTGTAGGAAACTATACCAATGCTCTCCAACAGAGGATTGCGAATGGAAATGGATTAAATCGAAACTCGAGCAGAAAGGACATGACACCTTTGCTAAACGCAGTTAATAAACTAGATTCGGAAGACAGCCTCAGCAAACAGCCATGGATTTACTCGATGATACAGAATCAAGAAAATTTAGAAGAAACGGAAAATACGAACGACATCGATCGAAACGTTCTTTTGCAGTTGAAAAGAGAGAACACTGTTAAAGATATAACCCAAAAATTAGCCAACCAAAATATCCTGCATAGCCCCTCAGAAGAAAACAAAATGAATAGAATCGGTGATATGTCTGGGTTAATATCAAAAGCTAAAGAAGGCTTAGCTAAGTCGAAATCAAAAGTTGACGTGTTAAAAAGCCCGACAAGTGAAACTATGCCAAAAACTGAGGTAAAGAAATCAGAAAATGAACTAAGGTGGGAGGAACTTATCGCAAACCTAAACCGTTCCTTAAATTTATGTGATATGGATTTTACTGACTTAGGTAGCGATGACGAAGTAGATATATTAGCACCTGTAGTTGTAGCGAATGGTATACCACCTCCTCCTCCTCCATTAAAGGATATGGGTGGTTGCGCGCCACCACCTCCACCTTTATCAAATAGAATGGCTCCTCCAGCTCCATGTCCGCCTCTGTTTGGTGTGAACCTACAGAGACACAACAGATCTTCGGATACCAAGATTCCTATAAAGAAAAACAAGAAGACTGTTAAACTGTTCTGGAAAGAAGTCAGGGATGATCCGATTAGCCAAGTTAAATTAAAAACTGGGTTAATTTGGGACGAACTAACTCCAGTCAATGTTGATACGCAAAAGTTGGAACATTTATTTGAATCAAGAGCTAAAGATTTAATAACAAAGGTAAGTGTTTCATTAAAAATAAAGGTAAAAAACTGGTTTGTAATATACTAAATTTTCTAAGAGTGGAATATTCCATAATCAACTTTTATTTTTTTTTGTGGAAGCTAAACTATTTTAATAATTTTGCTCAAGATGGAAATAAGCAACTGTGCTTTTTATTCAAGCAGCTGTGAATTATGAACAATATACAGGGTGGTCCGTATGTAATAGCCTATAGAGGCATACTAGATGTTTCACTTCAAAATATTATGATGTAAGCCAACTAGCCTTAATAAATTGATAATAAAAAAGATACAGGATGTCAAAGTTGGAATTTCAAAAGTGATTTTCTATAATTATACTGTGTTTAACTCATTGAGGTAGTATCTAGGGAGACTTTGTCACGTCATCAAAAGCGGCTTCAGCACCGCCATATTGATACGTCATCGACTTAAGTCAAGTTGTTTTTAGTGTTTTTGTGTTTCGGAAGTATATTATATACATTATACACATAAAACATCGAAAGACATAATGGTTTCGTGTGCTAAACGTAGCTGTAGTAGCACAGACGGTGTTGATACGAACTGGATACGAAGAAATCATCCGGAATAACATTTCATAGGTTTGTATTACAAAACAGTAAACATTATGCAGGGCCGTATGCGGGAAATTATAATTTATTTTTTATTCAAAATATATTATTTTACAAGTGTCGAGCATTATTTACTTAAATATTAAGATTACAGGGTATCTTTCTTTTAGATTTCCTAAGAATCCAGCACGTCGGAAAATTTGGGTTCAGTTTACAAATAAAGTCTTATTAATAAAAGCTGTTGCAAGTAGGTACACGAATGTTAGGATGTACTATTTTAGTAAACATAAAACAAATAGGTCTGAGAGCATAAGGCATCACAACAATAAAATTGTTTTATCTAAGGGACAATAAATGTTTTTCACTTGTTCTGTTTATTTTCCTTTCAAAATGTACTTAGTTTATATTAAATTGGTATACAATATAATAAATAACAGTTACGTAGAAGCAGTGAGTTTAACCAATAATAGTATTTCAATTTTATTTTATTTTTCAAAATTATATTTTGGTGGTACGGAGTTCCTAATTTGTAAGCTGTGACTTATAACCCTAAATAGTCCGGGCCTGGTGAGACAGCCATATTGTTACTACACTTAGCCACGCCCAGTGCTACCGTTTTTGCACGGGAAATAATGCTTATAGCGTCTCCTAGGATATTACCTCAATGGTTTAACTGTATCAACTTAAAAATTTGGAAATAGATCTTTTTGGATATGTTGTCTATCTCGATGTATTTTCTAGAGAGCGCCACATCTTTATTTGTGATGTAAATGTGAGCGTAACTTTTTTGTACCTAATGTTATCGCGTTTTTTATTTAAATATCTTAAACCTACATTGTTTTTGAGGAAAAAAGGTATATTTGTCTTAGAAATTGGCCATTTTTGAGAGACCAGCTTTTCAACAACCAGCTGCATCCTTGTTCAATATGTTAACGTAGTATAGGCACGAATAGTAAATTAAATTTTAACAATTATTAGACAAAATTTATGTTAACTTAATAAATACTTCTAAATGTAAGGTATTTATCCAGCTTTAGTTACAATCAATTACTTTACAAAATCGAAAAATTCTGAGACAAAGTAATTTTTCATATTTGGATATGAGAGATAACCGTTCTTTGTTGGCAATTAAATTTCAATGGACGTGCTGGGTAACGAGAATATTTGGGAAGATTAACAATTTAAAAAATCTGTTTAGGAAGTTAGAGAAAGAATGATGAAAAATTTGCTCACATTGCAGATTATCCACAAGCTAACTCTGGACGACTATCTGGAGCTACAAGAGTCAGTATGACTTTCATTTTAAAAATGTTGCATGTTGAAAAATACTATCTAGCATTTTACACCAGTGCAAATTTTGTTGCTTGTCGATCTACCATCAACATAATCCAATTTGCAAGGGAATTTTGGCGCCTACTATGTTAAAATATTGTACAATCAACTATGCAGCTGATGAAAGTTATTTTTTCGAAAATGGCCAATTTTTCAGAAATTTTTAAGTTGATACATTCAAAGACAGTGTAATTATTACAAAAAATCACTTTTTAAATTCCAACTTTGACACACTGTCAGTGGTATTCATAGTCCATCTTCGGTCACCAGAGAGCAGTCTCCGTACCGAAATTATGCCAATTTCATAATGAAATTCACATAATTTTGAGAAGATAATATAAAATACCACTGTTACAGTACACTGTATTCATTGTCCGTCCGAAATTATTTGAATTTCATTATAAAATTCGCACAATTTCGGGATGGAGACCGCTCTCCGGCGACTGGAGACAGACTATGAATGCCACCGTGTATCTTTTGTATTATCAACATTTTATTAAGGCAAATTGGCTTCAATATTTTGAAGTGAAAAATCTAGTATGTCTCCATGGGTCATTACTTGCGGACCCGACCACTTTGTATAAAATGTACATATATGTATATTTCTTGAGGTTTCGGAGGATATGTATAGCTAGATAAAGTATATATAAAAATAATTCTTATATTCGGTGTGGTATTATGCCTTACATATTTTTTGATGGAAGCTTATTTTAAATATATTTTTCTTTTTCCTTTGGTGATCCGCACGTGGCATGTGCTGACCTCAGGAGGTGAGTTTATTTATTTCTCGGCGAGGGCACTATTTTTGCATTTTTGATTGTGCATTACTGTTGTATATTATCGTAGTCACTATGTATAGCATTACTTTTTTTGGCTACCTTTCCTGCATTTTCCTCTTATTTTCTATTACTTACACTATCGAAGGTAGAGAAACGTGGAGAGGATCATCAACAGTCTTTCAGTAGAAAAAAAAATCAACCATAATAAGTAAATATTTCTATTTCATATTTGATAAAAACGAATAGGTTTAGGTATTTAAGTTAATAAATAAAGTATTGCATTTAGGTAACATTGAACAAAAATTATCTATTTAGAATGCCATTAATTAATATTTTAATTTTCATTCCGAGTAATTATTGAAGTTCTATAATTAAAAAAGAAAACTTTTAAATCGACCAACAAATAAAACATTTAGAGAGATGTCCACTTTTAAATGAAACACTTTTGATATCATGGAACAAGTTGTTTCAAATTTTCTACATGAGATTCCAGCACCCAAAATTGCAGTCAGTTTAGCATTGAGGTTTTCAACCAGTGTTGCAAATCCGAGAAATATTGATTATAGCAAAGGTTTACAAAATTATAGCATTTCGGTATAAATAATGACCAAATTGTAGCAGCTAAATATATAAATAAAATTTTAATGAAAAAATCAATAGTACTTTTATGTTGCAAAAATATGCATATATTTCTTATAAACAAATAAACTGATCATGTTACTTATTGCAATTGCAAAAATATTAAATACATCTGAGTAATAAAAAAATGATGATGGAGTATGTAGTATAATAATCTACAGGAATTTGTTTCGTTTATCAAATTTAATATCAACCAATCACGTTATCCACTTATGAAATGCACCAATAGTGTTGCAGATAGCATTTTGTAAGTAATTATTAGCATTAGTGGTGAAGTCAGAAATTAGGCAACCAGCATTACAAGTGTCATAAGAAAATTGACACAAAAACTTAAGTCCGCTTCAGAGAACAATGTAGAGTTGCTGGCAACATCCACCACCAGTTTAATTTCAGTGAAATAAAGATTTTATAAAGTTGGTTTTATTTTTATTGGTTATGTTATGTACAAATGTTGCTCCTCTGGATAGCTGAAGTTGGAAATTTTAAACTTCACTCGACTTCAACAACGAATACAATCAATTTCAGTGGCTGAAAGTAACGTGACTTAGTGTTGCTAGCAACAGTACGCCGTTCTCTGAAGCTGGTTTTACTTGTAAAATTCAAGGAAGGTGATTTAAGAGTAAAAATAAAATCAACACAATAGGACATTATTTCCTTTTCTTATTCAATTACCACACTTATTTAAGAAATATTATCTGACAGATCTTGTATATATAGAAGATTAATTTTGACTAATCTGGATTTTAATATAAGTTTAATAAAAGTTTGAATAAATATATTGTTAACTTTATTTGCACCAAACACATAACATAACATTGAGGATTGCAACAATATATTTTATACTATAAAGCATTTCAAAAGCATAGATAAACTCACTTATACAAGATTTAACAAAAAACACAAAATTAACATCTCAATATACAAATTTGCAGGTTGATGTTTTCTGACAGATGACAGATAAACCAAATGAAATTAGTTGCTCCATTGAGCTTAATTTTGTTTTGCTATTCGTGGAGAAAGAACACATTTTATTAAAAATTTATTTAAAACATTTGAAGAGAAAAACATTTTAGAATTATTCAAAATTAACAAATAACTCAAATTCAATACTTTTCTTAAATACTGCTATTATATAAGATAATTTGACCGTTAAATATAGGTTTCAGAAGGGTAATTAAATTAAATTTCTTATGACACAAGTACTGCGGGTTACATACAACTGAGACGTTACACTAATGCAGTCTTCAAATGGTAGTATCAGTTCAAAATTAACGATGGGGAATAATACTGAGATCAAAAATAGTTGCTCATACAATCAACAATGAAATACCATTACTACCATCTTTTCCTATACGTTAGCATTCAAGAAAACTGAGTTTAAAACCTATAGGTGCAAGATGTTTAATCTAAGGCTCCAGAAAATTATTTAGATGATTTTAAAAAGTCCGCAGGTGCACCACGGTATCAAAAGTATTTGGGACCAAACGATGACTGCGTAAAAACATAATGTATCTATTTATAATTGTCTTATTTTCTCATTTGTTTTCTTTCTCTAATCTAGTGACCCATTTGAAATGAGCCTTGTACTTTAGTCTATTTTAAAGTATATTTTTTCTTGTTTATAATGCTACAATTTTACCTGATTTACTCATTAAACCTTTTTAAATAGTATCTCTGAAGTTGCATGTTTTTATATAGTTTTTAGATGTACCTACATCTTGGACCAATTGAGTTTGCCCAGTTGGTGTGCTATGATTTTTTATATTAGAAATGTGGCTATAATATTTATAATCATCATCATTTAAAATTCATCCTAAATTTTATCGGTATAGTCTGCGGAATAAATTTTTCTATGTGCATGGGAATGCCTAAACATAAAAAATTATTGCTCCAAGCACATTGCTGCATTTGACTGATAATTAATAGAATTTGCTTACAATTATTTTTACAATTTTAGGCCTGTAAACAAATTATATTGTTTACGAGTACCAAATCAGCTACTACTTTATCATCTTTTCCAATGCCTTTCAAATTTTTTAACTGAAACAAAATCTTAACAAATTCAAAACTATTCGTGCGTATAAAAGAAACTCGTTCTTCAATATAAATTCACGAAATTTGAGGTGACGGGGTAATTTTAAGTAATACTAAGACCACGACATTTTCATTAACAAAAATACAGAAGAAATTTTCCAGAAAATCACTACCAAATAAGTTGCTTTCAAATTTTAACTGCCCAAGTACACCTAGAAGACCTCTATATAAAAAATTATCGAATAGTGAGACCAAAATAAGTTTAAAGGGCAGCAAGTAGCAGGAACGAGTACCTATATAATTCTGTAATTTTCAAAATATCTAATTAGGTAAACTGATTTCACTTAACAGTAGGCATATCTCACCTCCCTAAACTATATAACGCTGAGTTTTAGATAGATATTAGAAAATCTACTACTTTAACATTATTGAAACATTTTAAAACTATCTACAGTATTTTCGTAAATTTACACATTGCATGGTAGCACACAGCATGGTTCTAGATACTTCAACTCTTCACCTTTTTTTATAAATACATGTATTGCAGAAAAATCGTTGTAGTTATTAAATCTAATGGTAATACTTCTTTCCTCAGAAACAACAAGAGATGAACAAAAACAAGGAGATCATAGTTCTAGACCCAAAGAGATCGAATGCTATCAATATCGGAATGACCAAACTACCTCCACCAAGATCGATTAAAACGGCGATATTAAAGATGGATGCGACTATTATGAACAGAGAAGGCATTGAAAAACTCCTTACAATGTTACCCACGGAAGAAGAAAGAACTAAAATCCAAGAAGCGCAGGCAGCAAACCCAGACTTACCTCTAGGCAGTGCAGAACAGTTCCTTCTAACACTAGCATCAATTTCTGAACTGCCGGCTAGACTAAAGTTATGGGCATTTAAACTAGACTTTGAGAATTCGGAAAGAGAGATTGCTGAACCACTTATGGATCTCAAACAGGGTTTTGAAGTTTTACGTGTAAATAAAACTTTTAGAGGAATTTTAAGCACCCTGTTGTCAGTCGGCAATTTCCTGAATGGTAACGAAGTGAAGGGATTTCAAATAGAATATCTTGCCAAAGTACCTGAAGTTAAAGATACTGTTCATAAACATTCGCTATTGCACCACCTTTGCCATATTGTGATGGAAAAGTTTCCAGAAGCTACAGATCTCTATTCAGAAGTAAGTTTTTAGTTTATAAGGACAATTTTCATGTAAAGAAGTTGATAATCACATAATTTTTGTTTGACATTGCACAAAGTCGAATGAATAAATGTATGCTAAACTCACAGACATTTAAGCTAGGTACATGTTTTCCTACAATTCCTATTAATGAATCATATGCATGTTTTTTATACCAAATATCTAGGTATGCTAAAGAACAAATCAATTCTATATAAAAAATTAATATGTAAATTAAAATAATTTGAAAAATAAATTTATGAAACAACAATATCAAAATTTTTGATAATCAGTCAAGATTAGTATAAATTAAATGCTTGATGTAGGTGAACAATAATAGGAATTGCAAAAAAATCGATTTACATTAGCTTAATAATGTAGGGGTAAATATTGTAGGGTGTATTTCAACACTGGTGAAATAGTTATTCCCGTCTTGCAAAACAAGACAAGAGTTTATTTAAAGTCTGGTTTGTGCTCAATCTTATAGGATTATGTTTTGTAATTTGTCTTGTGAGTCTCCGAAATTTCTGATCTTGCAATTTTGCAAGGCTTTTGCATGATTCTTGAGCGACTTTCATATAAATGAGAAACATGTAACTTTATTATGAATTTGGTAATAGGAGTGGTTATTCTTGGTTGGCTATGGTCACGTTCAGAGCTCACACGTTACTATCGATATGGTCCATCATCGCCAGTGGTCGGTTGGTTGACATTAGATCTGTTCAAGCAATGAATCCGAAATAGTTCCAAATTGTCAGAAATATTTGACCAGTAAAATTATGAATTTGTTTTCAGTAAAAATCATACATAAGTAGTTGGACAAACCTTTTTAACAGGAACAAACCTGGATTCCTTGCTTGAACATCCCAATTATAAAGTATAGATACGGTCAGTTTCATGTAATAAGTAATAAGTAATGGAGACGAAACAGAGTTCTTTTAGTCAAGTGGCAGTGAATTTATAATTAGTCAGCGGAACTGAACCTAGACTCAATAAAATTTAATATTAAAAATAATTTTATATGCTGGATGTCCTTTAAATAAAGTATACAAAGGCAATATGTATTTTTTCAGCTATGTTCACTTAAATATTACCCCTTTCTTAGATTTGCAACACTTCTTGCTGTAGCAAGATTTTTTTTAAATATTTTCTTGTCTTGCAATTCAGTCTGCCAAGTCATGTCTTATTTTGTCAAGCCAAGACAAGATCATGAAAAAGCAAGGCAAAATGCCAACACTAGTTATAAAATATGAATTACATTGTTTTAGATTGGTGCTATAACTAGAGCTTCCAAAATCGATTTTGATGAACTTGCCTTAAACATACAGAGACTGGAAGCTGATTGCAAAGCCTCATGGGATCATTTAAAATTGATAGCAAAACATGACGGGTCAACAATGATGAAAGTGAAAATGTCGGATTTTCTATCCGACTGTGCAGAAAGAATAATACTTTTAGGAATCATTCACAGGAGGATAATTAACAGGTAAATTACATATTTATATTTCCTTTTCTTTTGTTTTTTATATTATCCTTTTCATTACAATTAATTATTTGTTTTAGGTTTCATAAATTTTTGCTTTGGTTGGGTATTCCTTTGCATCAGATCTCAGACACAAAGCCTAACGAATTTTGTAGAGTAGTATCAGAGTTTGCCTTAGAATACAGAACAACAAGAGAACGAGTTATACAACAATTGGAAAAGAAGGCCAACCATAGAGAACGAAATAAAACTAGAGGAAAAATGATAACAGATGTAAGCTTTATTACTATTATGTATTTTAGAAATATGTACCTTCAAAGATTTGTTTTTGTTGACTATAGTACACAAAACACAGAGCTGCAGATTTATACAATTGGTTGTAATAATACAAACAATAACGCCAATCATCACCACAGATATCAGTTTTATGTAGATGAAACACAAATATTAAATTTCATCACTATACAGGGTTTTTCAGAAGTTATCAAAAAAATAATGTAATGTACGGAGGACCTTTACAAACACAATTTTGTAAAAAAAATTTAAAAATGATTCAAAAATACACTTGCGCACAGCGCTGGAAACTGGCCCACTGTAAAACTGACATTGCGGGAGGCAAAGCAATCAGCCGATTGCAGTGCACAGTGCACAGTGGCAAAGTGTATTAAAAAATGAACCGCCAAAAAATTTCCCAAGAAAAAAAAATTTTATAACACCTATTTTATATTGGCAAATTCAACAGCTCTTGTCGCTACTGTTATTATTAATTAATAAAATAATTTGACATACGTTATGTTACAACAACTGTTCAAAATTTTGTCCACCAACACACACTGTAAACAAATTTGGACCCGTCTTATCCGATTTCTATGATGTTACACAAGTATCTCTGGTTCTCGTCCGTTTTGAACTCGTAAGTCACTCGTAGTCAAGAAATCGTAGTGGAAACGGTACTGGTCCTCCCTGTCAATATAATTCACAGTGTTTTGTGTTCAACTATCAAATGAAACATTGTATATATTTAGAAGTGAAGTAATTTATGGATATGGGTGCAAGTTATTCAGTAGTATATTAATTTATATAAAACAAATATTTTTGCATTAAAATTTTAAAAACGTGTTATTATTTCTAGTTGTTTCGTAAAAACTGTCATAAGATCAGAAGATTAGCAGTCACTAATTTGATAAATGTACTTTCTTTGACTTATTATTTATCTTAAATTTCGTAAAAACTATAGTCGACAAAATCATATAATATACAATATACCTATCTATGTGCTAATGAAAATGTTCCTAAGAGAAAACTGATTAATGCCTCTTGTAAACATTACAGATAGGTAAATTCAGATCAAAGGAAGATCGTGCAGATGCGGAGTTAAGGCAGCTTTTGGGAAGTGACATTTCTGACGTGGAAAGTATGCAAGGTACCTTACCTTGGAGGAGGACCCGTCGTGATGGAAACAGATCGTTCTTGAATTCTGCTAATGGCAATTTAACTGACGGAGATGATGAAATAATTGAAAGCTTGGTTAAAACTGCCACTAAGGGATCCTCTACGCGAACGGCGCCGCGAGAAAGGAAGAGGACTAGGCATGCCGACAGGAAATCTCGTAAGTACAGCTTCTATGAGTAAAGAGCAAATAACATATTTTTAAAGTGATGGAGGATTGAAATAATATTTATAGCTAGGTATCCAGACAGCAAAGAATATATTTTTAAAATACTATACCTATACCTTTTTTCTTTTTCAAAATGATACCCTAAAATAGTTCTGATTTTTTTTAATATTTTTTAATTTTTGTATAAGTAACATATATTCCTTTATAAAATACTTCACTAACATTGTAGTAGTAGTAGTAGTAGTACAATAAGGAATACTAATTTTACTTCTTATTTAATTGAAATCAAAGTTAAAGATTGTTTAATAAACTTTTGTTTGATTCCGTAACATAGTAGTAAGAACTTATTTTTGCTTTAAGACTGTCATGTACCTTATGCCATATTGCTATCTGTTGCATAGATCACCAACACATCTGTTGAACTGTGTTCATGAGAGCATAGGTATTCTTTTAAAATATAATGTAGTCAATACTTACATTTCTATTTTGCAAAAAATTACAAATTTGATGAAAATATTTTAGAGGAAAAAATTATTTATTTTTGTGTAAGACAGGATGGAAACCTGAGCATTTTGATCTGGGTTTTCTTTTTAACATGTAATTGTTTTACATAAAAGTGGATAACTCTGCACTGTGTGAACTTTAATTTGAAAGCTGGTTGCCAAAAATATGTTCATTACAGCAAATATCGAGCTCAAAATTAGTAATTTACTAATATCAATATGGCGGTCTAAGTATAGAACACTCTTAAAGCCTAAAATTTCTCAAATATTTCATTAGACAAGGATTAATCAGAATGTAGTTTTTATAACTTTATGTTTGTTTGAAAAAACTTACAGCGTACGTAACTCAACTGATTTTTTATGATTTCATTCTATCTGCTGATGAGAATAATACAGTAGGAAGGTTTATTGTGAAAATTAAAGTAAATGGATAAATAATACATATTTTATATTACATTTAAATAATGATTTACGAGGTGTGGCAATTAAGTTCCGGGAATTTGTGCGTTGTCTGACGAGTTAAACACCAACAAAGAAACCGTTTGCAAGATGTTACACAAAAATTTGAATATGCGAAAGAATTGCGCAAAGGTGATGCCAAAAGTTCTCACCTGTGAACAGAAAGCCATGTGAAAATTGATCTGCGAGGATTTGTTGTCCCCTATTCGGAGCAATGATAGATACTGGATGAGTCGGGTAGTCACTGGAGATGAGACCTGTATATTTGAGTATGACCCTGAGACCTGTAAACAAAGTCAGCAGTGGATGGAAAAGGGTGGAGGGCGGCCAACGAAAGCTAGGATATCCAAGTCACGACTGAAGGCAATGTTGATCGTTTTTTTCGATATCCACGACATCATTCACCGTGAATATGTTCCTGCCGGCCAGACAGTGACTGGACAGTTCTATATGTTGGCATCCTGGAATGGCTGTGGACCCGCGTTTATGGTGCGACCCGAACTCGCCGAGAACAGCTGAATGTTGCACCACGACAACGTGCTAGCCCATTCCTCGTTCATTGTCCAAGAGTTATTGGCAAAAAAGGCATTCCAACGTTGTCGTACCCACCCTATAGCCCTGATATTGCCCCCTGCATTCCCTAAGATGAAGTCGCACCTCAAGGGAACTCATCATGGTGGCGTACAGGAGGTCAAAGAAGCTGTAACCCTGGTGCTGAACGGGTTAATTGCAGAGGATTACCAAAGGTGCTTCCAATTTGGGAGCAACGTTGGAATCGTTGTGTAGAGTTAGAGGGAGACTGTTATAAAATTTAATTTGCTTGTTTTTTCATTGACAAATTCCCGGAACTTAATTTCCACACCTCGTATGACCTCGATGATAATATTAAGGTATTATAACTGACTGCAATATGCATTTGCCTTATAATACATAAATGTATAATAAGAACAATATAAATAAGCATGTACCTATACCTAATAGAATGTTTCAGAAAACATGACCTAAACTAAAAGCTATATACTTTCATATTAATATGGGTTAAATTTTACTTTTCATTTCTTAGCTACAGATTGTCAAAACTTTAATATATATGTATACTTATAATAATTGTAGGCATAAAAAATGTCAAAGCCTGCCAACAAGTGTGATATAAGGAAAGTGGGACAACACAACGTTTAAATGTCTGTAGAAAATAATTGTTATAACAGTTAATTTATTTCGCAAATCATAATGTTCTTATCAGGTACACTCATTCAGATAAATTGAATACAAAACTAATGAAAAATAGAGTGATATTAATCAATAATTACATATCTTGTCTAGTTTTTAATTTAAAGGTTGCTCCGCTTTACCCCAGGTGGGCGGAGTTTTGATTCGCCGGATGTGGTTCTTTGTTGCCGATATGTAAAAATATTTCCTTAATCAATAATGGCTAAATTGAATGAAACTAATTTATTCATCAGGTACTTAGTTTAAAATATTAAATTACATACTGACAATATAAGAATATGCTGAATTTACAAAAATGTATTTAAAGAGTATTTATTGTATTATTCATTTCATTCTTGAAATTTATGCTGTCAATTTTTAGTACAATACCTTCAAAATTGCCAAAAAATTTGGCAACACAACTGAATAAGTGTTTCTCTGTTGTCGAAAATATAAAAGAATTTTTTGTTTCTATAATTTATGAAAATAACTATACAACCAAATACACTTTCTTATGTATTATTATACTGAACATGTGTTAAGTACCGGACTTGCTTGCAAGCTCTTGAATTAACTCTTTTGATTAAATCCAAGGGTTTGCAAGTAAGTCCGATCCTTTAACACATATTCAACATAATAATACATACAAAAGTGTACTTATTTGACTGTTCGAGTTAATTGTACAAATTTCATTTAGTTTCTTCCAGTGGAAATATAACTTTTTGTTAAAAACATATTTCTTAAACTGTGACACCCTGTAGCTAAAGATTGAAGCGAAATCGGACCCATATTGATGTTAAGTAATAATCTTGTTTTTAGATTAGGCATCTGTGTTGACCCATGTTTTCTGCAACATCCTGTATATTATTGGATGCAATTTTATTTATTCTTATTAGGTACAGTTTACATTATTTACGAATTTGATGCATTTCTTTTATTAAATAATATATTAACTGAATCGAATGTATTAAGTATCTACCTAATATATGTATAGTTTCCATAACCAGTGTCTTTATATGTGACTAATATAATTCTGATGCTGATTAAGAACATTTTAGTTTCATCATTATTAGAATATTTACATGTTTATGTTGTATGTAGTGAAACGTTCACGAACAAGGGAAAACAATCCATTTGGTAGCAGAGATTCTCCATAATTTTATATTTACACAGGGTATGTGGATGTGTTCTAGATCCTGAGTGAAAATAGCTTCTAATAAGCATGGTTTGAGTTTGTGCATGCAGATTTTTAGTTTGGGTCTATGTGTGTAAATTCACTGAAAATGTTTACATGTAACATCATTGACCTTTAAAAGAAGTATGACAATTGATACACACTGTTTAAATTTGAATACACTGAATGTAAGAAAAAAAAATACTTATTTTTTTATTAAGAGTAAATTAAGCTAAAAATTTTCTTGCTGCTGTAATGTGTGCACTAAATAAAGTTACACCTTTGACAGTTCAGTTTTAATATATGATGCATGTGCACCACTACACTATTGACAAAATATACAGGATGATTCATAACACGTGTTAAAAAATTTAGAAGAAGAGCATAAAAAATGTTACAAGTTTGTTTACACGTTTTTAAGTAGTTCTTAATAAGTCTAATGAATTTAAAAAATCGGAAGAAGAGCATAAAAAATGTTGCACGTTTGCTTACATATTTATAGGCAAGTCCAATGAATTCAAATCTAAAGAATGTGGTGGCCATGAGATAGAACTTGTGTATTTTGTCTTCTAATTGTTTGTAGCACCAATTTGAGGCAATAAAATATCACAATTTTTTTGACACTAATTATTTATTTGCTTAAGCAATATGTAAGAAATGCAATATGAAATTAGTATATTAATTGTCACAAACAAATAATAACTGCAAGTGGTACAATTATTTTCTGTATACGTTTATCTTTTTTTATTCTTTTGGGGCATGGTATTGAACAATTTAGACTTCAAATTAAGCCAAAAAAAATGTTAAAATGATTGATTTAATGTTAATGTAATAGCTGTATACGTTACATGACAATTCGTTCAATTCATTTTTCTTCTGCAACATATATCTTTAAACTTTTCTGCATGAAAATGCGTAATGTACATTCTTTGGTTATCTAGATAAAAAGTGTATTTTCGATTGTATCTTAGCACCTTCCATTCCGCTTTCTTCTTAATTAAGATTTGTAATGAAACTCGCAGAAGAGACATTGGAAATAAACAGTGGAAATCGGGTTGCACAAGTTTAATAGTGATTGATTGAAAAATATCATCTAAAATACATGAAATGTGTTACATACAAATTTGTTATAACAAAGAAGTTTGGCTCTTACAAACAGGTGTCGGCTTAATTATTTATACCTACCTAAAATACACCACAGGCGAGATACAAATAATCCTTATTTATAGATATTTAAACAACAACCACAAGTGGGATTTAAGATAACTGATATTACAAGATGCAGATAAATCTAAATTGACATTCAACCAGAGCTTGGCTTCAGTAAAATCGTAAAAAGTTTTAACAAAACAAAAAACATTCCTATATCAGTAATGTTTTTGCTCTTTCGCAGAACCAATGCGTTCAAATTCAAAATATCTATAAAACGAATAATAATTGTGGGTGGCCTATCTTCAAGGTAAAAAGTAATAAGAAAATAATTAGCAAATATAGGCAACCCGAAATATATTGTATTTGTAAAATAGAGAGTTTAAGTTGTGTCCGATACGTGAACGTGTACATAGAATTTGACCGTCGCGCATACTCAAATTAGAGTTTTCAATGTTTACGTTATATAGACATACATGGGTTCACGGGTCTTTGCATAACATAAACAGAGACATACTCGTATATGTGCCGAAGAGGTGGCCAAGAACTTCCGAATGCACAGAACAGATTGATAAAAGACTAACCGAACAGAAGGAGCAATACTCGTAGATTAAAGTAATAATCATTGATTCTGAATAATATGATTCCGTGATAACTTACCCTACTTAAACTCATTACACGATCTTACTATACGTAAACGTGAAAATTACACATTCGACGTTTTACGTATCATGATAATCGACAATCGACTTAAACTCTTTAATGATTAATCTAAACTTGGAAATAAAAATAATATTTATATTAGACAGGTCAGTGACAAGAGAGAGGTTGGTAAAAAATTGTGTTTTGTTACATCTTCTTTTGGAATACTCTGGAAAGTAATAGATTTGCCAATTTACTTTTTTCATTTTGGTTTTACAAGTAGCCACAATATAAATTGTGCCATCAGAATTATAACCTAACATAATTTGAGATTTGACATAAAAGTATGTTTTCTCAACAGCACTGAAATAACAACCTAAACCAAAACAACAATTATTAGGCCAAAAAACGAAAATAATTCCTATATAACACAAAAATTCAGGCACAGGAATACTTCTAAAATACAAATATATGCTAAATTTATTATCAAATAATATTTGACATTTTCATGTCAAGTGCCATGCACTGACATCACTCGTGAATTTGTGGACGGGAAGAGTGAAGAGAATTACGAGTTTGTAGGCAACCACTTCTGTTTAGGGATATTGCTCTTTAGAGCCCTATATTTCAACAATGGCAGCAATTAATTAATAATGAAAAAAATATATTGGTTCGTTTCATAATTATCGCCAAAAAGAATCTTATCTTTTTTAATTTCAACACCCTGTGATTTCTAAATCGTCATCATTATCATTTTTGAGGCTCTTTCTTTTGCATTTCTAAAAACTTGTCATAAATCATCATGTAATGGTAGAAAGGCACACTTACGTACTGAAGATTATTTGTTTAATTTCATAATTGCTTGAGATATATTTTTTTATAGTCTGCACTGCACGTTTTGTTTTCCTTTAATATTCATATCTAACTTAATATTGCTATGTCAAGTAATAATCATATATTTCTTCAGTTCGCAGAACACTTAAGAATGGACTATCTGAAGAAGAGAAGAAGCATCTGTCAGCATATATTAAAGGATATTAAAAGGATCTTCAAGCTGTGTCCTGCAAGAATTAAGTTATTTATTAAACCACTTCTACATCTCAAAGATGTAAAATTGTATACTGACTATTATGTGATAAATTTATGGCTGCTCACTCATCTTGTTGTTTTTTTTTTACTATTTATATGTGTATGTTTTAAGTTTAGTAGATATTAGGATTAGGTTTATTTATTTTCATTTGTAAGGGATGAGGAACAGCTGTCTAACTGTATTTATAATTGTGCCTTTCCCCAAAATGGCTACTAGTCTTGGTTTTATTCAGTGAATTAGTTTTATTTTCAATAATTATCACAATTCAATTTTCTTTTCTTGTAGCTGTAACTATATAAGACTCGTGACTGTTTACAACCTGCCTATTGATGTATTTTAAGATTTTTTATTTCAATTTCATTACTGCTGTGTTTACGTTATTAATTAAGTATTGTTTAAATAAAATATGTATTAAAAGAAAATGAGTATATGTTTTTATTGTCCACAGCTTGAAAAACATTCCCTTTTTCCAAAAACGATTTCATTGTTTAAATTAAATTCAAGACAAATTTTCTAATTAATTATACAGCAAATTTTGTTTTTATAAATTGAAATATAAATCTTAAACAGTTACAATTTAGATCAGAGCTGACCAACTTCAAGTGTTCAAGAGCCGCTGTAAGTAAAATTGCAGTTGAGAAGTTGCATCATAAAATACTTTGTAGGCAACTAGGTGTTATTTGTACTAGGTAGAAGAAAAACGTGTTTGTATAATTATTTTTATGTATTTAAAAATATATACAAAAACGATTAGTGGGAAGTTTGGGGATGTTGATTTCCACTAACCAGTGTATCAATATTAACATTATTGGGGATCGGTCAGTGGTCGCGCGGTTTAAGGCGTTAGTACTTGAATCGAGGTGACTAGACGGAGTTGGTTCGAGCCCAGCTGCTGGTAGACCGTATATAAGCTATATTCGTAGAGAGGATTGGCACCCTCTCTGTGGGTATGGTATGGTGGAAGAATGTTGGCTTGGGTCAATGTGAGAGATTGATACCGGTTGACATTTGACTACCCCCCTAATTAATGAGGTGTCCCTCATTCCTGCACTGAATGGTGGTTAGGGCCTGCCAACGTAAGTCGTTCCTGGGAGCAAATGCGGCCTGCTTAATAATAATATGCCGCTCTTCTCCCGCACAAGTCTTTGACTTCTGGGCTAATCCTCATGATTAGAATGTGGGGTAAGAAATATTATTATTATTATTATTACTTACAGATGAAGAATATAGCCAATAATAACTAGAAACAGTCTCTCATAGCAACTATTTAAAATAAATAATTTGGGATTAGCTTCATGCTAAAAGGATTGGCAAAAAATAGGAGTAGAATAATTTTTTAGAAAACCTTTATTATAACTGTTTTACTCATACAACAACGTATATCTATGATATTTAAAATAAAAAAATATATAAGTAATGTAACATAATATATTCTATAGCAAAATTTAACAAAACAAAAAGTTCTGAGAACTTAGATCGTTAAATATGATGTATTTTTTATTTAAATTAACTTATGGGAATGCAATATGTACATAGATACATGTATATAAATACATCAATAATATAGGTTGTGCAATAAGTTGACTAAATGTTTATAAAAACGAAACATGTTTCATTTAGATTAATTTTCGTAGTTTCTATCCTGCTAAAGTGAACAAATTATATAAAACTTCCTGATCATGTAAATCTGTAAAATGCAAAAAATAATTCACAACCTTTGCAGCGGAGGTAAGTACTTAAAGTTATATTTTCTCTTTAGCTATAAAAAATTGTAAAAAAGATGTAAGAGTCTTTTTAATTACTTTTAGTTTCATTGGAAAGACTGGTTAACCTAAAACTATCAGTCAACTTTTATAACTCGTCGTGTTTAGGTCCAGAGAATTCGTCGTGAGAGATGAATCCATTTTTGTCTTTATCTTCGTGTTGGAAGATTTCTTCCACTAGCTTGTCGTGATCTGCTAACATATTTTTAACTTCTTCGCTAGGAGATTCGCCTTCTGCAGCCACCATTTGTTTTTTCAGGTATTCGCTGACCTAGAACAAAGTAATTTAGTACCAGTTCAAATTAAAGCAAATTAAAATTAAAAAGGAATAATTGGAACAAAAAACTAACTTGAATAAGTTACAAATTATGAAATTACAACAAACAAATATATAAATAAAATATAACTATACAAAAAATTGCATGTAGAAAAGTTACAAATTATTAAATTAAAATAAACAAATAAAATATATCTATGAAACAATTGTGTAGTATTAGATATTAGAAAAAATACGAAGGTTCAATAGGGCTCAATATTAAGGTCAGGTCTAATATATGATGTTTTATTATTTTATTATTTAGTGATATCACAATTAAAAGTGTAGTTGGTTCCTAATAAAAATGATAGGACACATTAATTTAAACAATTTGATAACTATTATATAAGTAATTAGGTAATTATGTTGTTGAAAACCAAATTTTAAATAATTTTATACATAATTATTCTATCCGAATCAATTTATAAAAATGAACCTAAATTTGAAGTCTTCAACTTTGGTAATATTTGCATTGTTATATACCAATGTGTCTAACACCAACATGATAATATTTAATAGATTTTTTTAAAGTTGGTGTTGCTGAAAGTATTTACTAGAATTTCTGTGTTTATCTGCAAATTCCTCTTTGTTTTGGAATTGGAAAACAAATAGTTCTTTTCAAAACTTCAAAAATTTGCGGCACTTTCTATGTAATTGTATTTCTGTAGATTGTCTGTACAAAGTCCTCATTTTACACCACTAGATTGTTATCTGTCTGGCTGTATCGGAAATAACATTACAAAATCGTCTCGAGACGTTTGAATGTCTGGAAAGACCATGAAACATATTTTATTTATAATAGATGTGCCTTCATGTATGAGTCTATGTATGTTTATTAATGTATCCAATTTACGCATTTAAATGCTAAAAAAATTAATAAAATATCTATACTTAAGATTATACAGGGTATTGGCGGTCTTGCTTAGTTATTCAAGTGTTTTTTTTTTTAGTGGGATAAAGACCAAAAATAAAAGAACACTATATTTATTTCCTTGTCGACGTTTCGGTGTTATTTTTCACCATCTTCAGGACTTGAAATTTGAAATGTCCTTCGTCTAAAAATGTAATGTCAAACACCAAGAAGATTATATCTAGATACTTATAAATGCCCTTATAATCCATGAAACAAACTACTGCGGTTCCCTTTTCTCACAGTAAGGTTGTTGTTCATAAATTGCCGTGTTGTTTAGCAGGATGAAAATTTAAAAATAACAAAAAATATATTTTTTTACGAAAACATGGGTTCGTAATTGCCTTGATTTCAAGATACAGGTTGTTTAAAATTTTCGGTTTTAAATATTATAGTCTTAATTTAAACCCAATAGAGATATTGAGATGAAATTTGGTACACAACAATGTATAGTGAAGGGCTACTTTTGCGTGTATAAATTTCTCTAGTAATATCCTAGCATCAGAGGCGTTCGTGTTACAAATTTTTAAGGTAAAAAATTGTACGCCACTGACTTTTGGACAAATTAGTATCGCTCTCTTAAAGTCAAGTTATTTCTACTTAAAATGGGTCCCGAACTTTTTCCTCGTGAGATAAAAATTAATTTATTAACCATTACAATATACCAATTTTGGAAGGCTAATTAAATAACAATATCTAGGTTGCATGTGTCAGTTTGTCAGACTTAAACAAAAAAGATAATACAAAGTGTCGAGTGACTTATTTTTGAAGTGATAAGTTAGTTTTAATACAATTTAATACAAAATAAATAAGTACGGTGAATTATTTCATTGTGAAATTATTCAAATGACGCAACGCGTCTCTATGAAGATGCATTCCCTGACCGCCAGTTATATTTTATTATTATTAGGAATAACTCACCACACTTACTAATTTTGTAAAAAAAAAATGTATAAAAAACTAACTTAAGCATTTCGAAAACACTCGATACTTTGTGTTATTTGGATTTATGACAAACTGACACATGCCATCTAGATTATTGTTTTTTAATTAGCATTCCAAAGTTGGTCCAATTTGTCCAAAAATTTTTTTTTGCTATAAATGAATATTTAATGGCACGAACGTCACTGATGCTAGTATATTACACGAGAAATTTATACACGTAAAAGTAGCCCTTCACAATTCATTATATTTTCATCGACCAAATATCCAAAATTACGTTGACAATAAAAACGAATAACGACTGATAAATATTGAATATAGTAGCATTGGATTTAGGGATGTTCCGATACACATCGATATTTATAATATTGATACAATTATTTACGATATTCGATATTTTGTTTCCATACAAATTTTTGTGATATTATTGATACATCGAAAAAATCTTGAATATCGAACGTTTCCATACGGGATAAACTGAATTAAAATCTGTTAAGTTCCAATAGAAAACCATTGCCCAAATTTACTCTTATATTAGTAATGCCTTTTGGTTATTTTAGTCGTTTCCTTTCTCCTACTCGCAGATCATGATTTCAGATCTGAGTAGCTGATTGGTGAATTTTAAGAAACTATAGTACTATGATTGGTTGGTTTTTGGTTTATCGTTAGGGTTATGTATTTTCGTATTCATTTCATGGAAGTTGGAAATATGATTTTAAACCCTGTTTCTGTTATGTGATATATAATAAATTATATAGACACTTTAATTGTATAATGTCAATTGCATGAATAATTAGTACATAATTTGTATAGAATAATGTTAATTTTATATTTGAAATTGATTTTTTCTCGGTTAGACTTATATACCTATTAAGAATTTCTATATATGTATCGATACTAGATCGTTTGATACGTATCGATACATTTTGAGTCGAGGAACATGCCTAATTGGATTAGAAATAATATGAAAACTTGATTACTATATAATATTGTTCCATTAAATCTTTACTGCGTTACTTTTGGTTGCTTTGCTTTAAATGACGGGACGCTCTCATTATGAGATAATATTTACAAAGCCCCTTACTTCTTCCCGGCTTAGTTGATTGTCCTTGTCCTCATCGATTTCTTTGAAGACGTTTGTGGTGGGTGCAGAATCTCCGATGTTGATCAGCTCAACGTCGAAGAGTAGAGTCGCTCCACCGGGAATCACATTTCCTGCACCTCGATCACCATAGCCCAGGCTGGGTGGGATGGTGAGTTTCCTCTTCTCTCCTACGCACATGTCAAGTAGGCCTTGATCCCATCCCTTGATGACTTGTCCCACACCTAATTGGAAGGTGAACGGCTGATCTCGGTCCAAACTGCAACACAAAAATACATATTTTTTAACTATCAAATGAATAAATAAATAATACAAATTTTGGTGTACCAAAAAAAACATTGATCAAAGTAACGTTTGGCTTATATTCACGATCATAAATAATTACGATCTACGAAGTAAAACCTAAATAAAATATTTTTTTGTTACGCGATAATGCCTAAATAAATATTACAAATTTCAAAGCGACTGGTATATGGTTTATGAGGTTCTAAATTAAATTAGTTTTATTTTTGGCAAGTTTGAAGGCCTATAACTCAAAAACCACAAACATTTTATTTGGTTTAGCTATATATCGACGTGAATATGCAGTCAAACATTGTCGGTGAAATTTGCTGATATGCCTTTGCAGAACAATTTTTTTTGTGTAAATGCAACATATCGAAGATTTGTATTGTTTATTTTAAATATATAAATTGACCCATACGAAAAGTATATATTTATGTATTTAAAATAAAACATTTATATCGGTCCTTAGGCAAGTCGCAAAATCAGACGCAGTTTGGTGAGGTGACGCAGCGTGAGTCACGGCGAGTTTTTGTGAATCTAAGTAGTAATACGAGGGTTGTCCGTAATTTAAAGTCTCTAATGTTTTTCAAATAGTAAACATCTTTTATTGCAAAACTAAGTACATACTCTGAAAGCTTGGACTTTTAGCTATTTTTCAGCATAGTCCCCGTCACGATCAATGCATTTTTGGAGTCGTTCTGGGAGCTTTTTCATACCCGCATCGTACCACTCTCCCAGCGACTCGCGCAGGAAGGCTGCCTTCACTTCAGTTCTTCGTCGCTGGAGAATTTTATTCCTCCTAAGTGTTGTTTTAGGTTGGGAAACAAATAGTAGTCACTAGGGGCCAAATCAGGGCTGTAAGGAGGATGGTCTATGACTTTCGTCACTGACTCGTCCGAAACTGATGGACGCCCGCGACCGGCCACATCTTGCACGTTTGTACGACCGGCTGCAAACTCTCTCACCACATTTTTTATGTCCATACACTTTTCTCCATACACATCGGTCAACTGATGATAAATTTCAATAGGGGGTGACCATTTAAACCACAGAAATCTAATCACCGAGCGCAATTCACACTTGGCGTGAGCGTCGATTTTTCCTTCAATCGTTAACGGCTGCTAAGCCAAGACTCAAGGTCAAGACTCCAAGACTGACCGTCACAGCGAGGTAGTGACCAGCCAGATTAGTGGTGGGGGAAGCAAGGAACACGGTGCTGTTGTCAGATTTAAGCTAGGGGAGCTTGTTGGAGACCTTAATTTACGGACAACCCTCGTAGTTATTGCGCATATTTCTTCGCAGCGTGACGTGAAGCAGTTTTAGCTCAACGTGATCCTGCGGAACGGAGTGTAGCCGCAGTTTTAGAAATCACGGCGTGTGTTTGAAAACATGGAAGAAAAATAATTAATCGAGACTGTGCGAATTCGACAAGTTTTGTACGATACAAGCCATGTAGACTACATGAGAACAAAATCGTGACTAAATTCTTTAAGGCAAATTCTCCATGAGTTTTTGGTTTTTTTTTCAAGTACAAGCTTTTCACTGACTTTTTATTACTACCCATCTGGGTGATACACGATGCCATTTCGGACTCAAACTCGTCTTCTGAATCAGATTCAGAACTAAATTGAGAATCAATGAGTGCAGTAGCAGTTGCCATTTTTCAGTAATATGGCTTGTCTGCGAAGTGAAAACTGCAATCGTATGTGTGCGGTATCCGCGCTAGCAGTTTCCTCCCGCATAAAACTCGCCGTGACTCACGCTGCGTCACGTCACCAAGCTGTGTCTCATTTTGCGCCTGGCCTAAAAATAGTTATATGTACAGCTGCAGAGAATTCAAGTAACCATCACTCGAGTTATCAATCGGTTTTTGATATCACTTAAATACTCAGTATTCGGTTATTGAAATAACTCGTTTTTTTCCAACACTATAAAATATATAAATATGTACTGCAACCGTGTAATATACTTAAAAACAGCTTGAAACCTGTTTTTAAGTATTTGTTGAGTTGAAAATAATTTGAGGTCGCTAGCCGGATCACTTTCTTGCCATTTTTAAGCTCTGACGACTTTCACCGATATTTTTATTATTTTAACCTCCATATTTATATAAAAAGATAGTAAGTATTGACCTTCATTCAAAACAATTTTAGTATTATCAATGTACCTACTTTCTTACACATAAGTCAAATTGAGTAAGGATCTGAACGTTTAGATAATGTTGATTACACAGGAAGTTGCAGATAAGATGAAAAATTTCTGGGAGAATAGGACACGTGAAAAATATAAAAATGGAACGGTTTGAAAAATACATAGCCAACTGTACACACAATTTATTTGTAGTGAACTGAGCATGTTTATGAAATAACTGAAAAGGATGAGATCTGCATTTCTAGTATTTTTCAGATTCTCAAATCACATATATATATATATCAAATATAAAAATTGCAAATTTTATTAGTGAACAAAAAAAAAAAAAAATAAACACAAACAAAGTAGCTGGTACATAAACGACTGAAACAATATCTAAAAGAAGCACTTGTGATAAACAAATAAAATATATGCAAAACTATTAAAACCACAACTGACTATCCTCCTAGCTGCATATAGATCTCATGTTTACACAATAAATTATGAAATTCGTTATAAGGACGGATTTATATATTATACGAACTTTGCAACCTTATCGCTACAAATTTTCATAATGACTAGTTAAGGTAAAGTAACTATTATTACATACAACAAGAAAAGTAAAGAGTACGTACGGTTTTCTTCTCTTATACTTAAAAATTGTACGATAGTACTTGCTTATTACTATAGAATGGAATACATGCAACAGATAAAAATACAGATAAGTCCATATAAGTGTCAAACTTAACCATTATTTAGATTTAACTGTAGTTGTAACAGTGTGTTACCTTATCAACAACTCGTGAGGAAAATATAACAGTGAAATATATCAGCAGATTGCAAAATGTTGCATATTTTATGCATTACAAAACTATGAGTTAAAAACGTTTGTCAAATAATTTTTGAAGAAAACTGCATCTTTACTTTACCATAGATACAGATGAAATTAAGAATTACTATATCGTAAAAACTAGCAAATCAATAGCCATGTCAATATAAAAAAGTAATAAACATAAATATGAAATAAGTGCTACAATATAAACATATACTGATACTGAAAAAAAAAGCGAAAAGTATTCTTTTCTGAATTAACAAATATTATACAATGACTAATTGTATGTTTTTAAATATATTTGTACTACACACCTGCATCTAATTATATTTTAACATTAATGGGCACTATCTAATTAAAGCTTTAAAATTACAGTTCTGTTGGAATAAAATAAAATAAATATTAGTATACATATAATGAACCTGTGGACAACGTCTGAAAATAATCCAGTTCATAAAATATTTAATAACGGTGGAAGTGTTAAAGTTCTCCTGCAAATTTAAACATTTATATCCTACATTTCTACGGTGTCCCAAAGATCTCTCAGGAGATACATTTTGCAAGTTTTTTTCAGGGGAGCCATCGACTGCGACGCGGTTCGTATCACCTAAAAATTAAACTTTTAAGAGACATCCTGCATAATGGTCTAATTCTTGAAACCAAAGTTTCTTCATTATGTTTTCAGCTCCGTTTCAGTTGTTGTCGTTTGAAAGAGTTTACGTTTTACATATACCATTCAGAGTATAACAACAAAGCAGTTCATCAACTGCGTATTTTTGGTGGGAAAATGTGACGATTTAACCCTAGTTACCTAGGTCTCACTTAAATGATACAAGGTGTTAAAGATGAACATTTAAAATTGTTTTTTTTGCCATTAAAAGTTGAAAGAAATATAATTTTGGAGGTAACTAAGATTCGAACATAATATGTAGTTGCAGGATAACATGCATTCGTTATTATTTGTGGAACGAAAAAATATATTTTTTTCACCATACAGTACAGGGTTAACTATGACCAAGTACAAATATTTTAAGAGGCGATAGAGAAAAATAAGAATTAACGAAATCGTCTATCAAAAAATTTCCAAACTTGTATAAAACAAACGCATCATTTTTTCGAAATTATTAAACCCCTATTTATCGCCGACACTGGTCGCTTGTCAGCGTCGAAGTTAGTTATATTCCGCATAAGTCAAAGGTGTCAAAAGTATTGACAGAACAACGCGCTGTCACGTATATCGATTTATGTCGCTTTTAAAGAAAAAAAAAAAATCTATGTGCAAAATGTAGATGATTATTTTTAATGATTTAATGAGAAACACGATAACGACCAGGTGGATTCCCTTCATCATAAAGGGTAATAAAAGAACACACGTAAACGTATTCAAATAGATAAAAACACTGTCACACGTTTACCGTCTAGGCACTACAGCAGTTTGTTCTCAATGTGGTTCAAAGAGAATTCGGCCTAATGTTTTGTCTACTCGGAAAATGTCTTTGGTATTATGCTGCCACACGATAATATGCACTTGTCATACTCCCCATAAATAAGCACCGCACCTTATTATCCGTCGTCTCTCTTAATACGACATGTTTGTACATATACAAGAAATACGCGAAAAATTAAATTTACGAAAAGCAAGTACTGAAAAATTATTTCAACCTATGCAATATTTTGTTTTTGACAGAATCTGATGCAGTCGCTATCTGCAGGCCACTAAAACTTGTGTTGTTGGGAAATAAAATTTTGTTAATACTAATAACAGGAACAATACTAACAATAATCGTCGATGTTTGCATAAAATAATTTAATACTATTTTAAACTATAACACCTCGAGATGTTTACAATCTTCTGTAAAAAACTTTTCTCTGTCCCTTAGAATATAACATCTAAGTTTTGACCAATGCTCTTCGATGTTTGGAAAGTATGCAACCAGCAATGCAAAATTCTGTGTTTGCCTAGGTTATGATTCAGTTTTAGTGACTAATTTTTAGTTGTAAACGTTTTATAGCATTTAAATACAGGAACTTATGTCGGATACTGATATTTCCCTATAACATGGTTCGGCCTATGCTATGTATTGTTTCTTTTCGAGGGCAAATTCAACGGAGCTACGGCAACCTTACAAGATTTTATAATTAAGACTGCCGCGGTTCCATTCTGAGTTTTCTATTAGTAGGTATTTCTTAGATTAAATTTCGATTCAAACAAATGGACACTTTATTTAACTGAACGCGGACTCTGTATTATGTTAGTGGATAATTTTGACGGACCTGTAACGAGCACATGGTTAAAAATTTTCAAATTAGGCATAGTTAACTCTGTACATCACAAAAAAAAAACAATTAAGTATCACATTTCCCAGATATAGGCCTAACTTTTGTATTTCTTAATGGAACACCGTACCTATGCTTACGCTATTGGAAAGACCGTCAACTGAGCTTTTCAAAAATATATACATTATATACATGACAATTATGTTTTACAATTTTCGAGATACCTATTACGAAAGGGTGACTAGAAATGTAGTAAGTTGGCATATGTCACTTAACTTATCGTAAAAGATAAGTATCATAATATATGTTTGAAAACCTCAGTGAACGGGTTTTTTAAAAGGCGTAAACATATACAGGGTGTCCATTGAAAAAATGAAAAGCAAAAGTTAGGCCTGTATCTCGGAAATGTGATATTGCGTTATTATATTTAATAGTTTCTAAAAGTTTAATTATTACAATTTCTTTCGTATCTCGAATAATAACGGTGTAAGGAGGGAGTGCAATTTTCCCGTGACTACCCTGTACTTACAGTATATGATTTTTATGTACACATTTTATTCTTGTTACATGACAAAAAACTAGTTATCAAATTGCATAGCCTGTATACCTACCCATCAATATTTAAAAATAAATGTGGACAATTTATGCAGACATCTTCAACTAATGTTACATATTTGGGGAACAATAAATATATTTGTAACAAAATGATATCAACCAATAACAAGGATTATTAGCCAAAGTAGAGTAGCGTGAAAGGTTTTAGGTGAAGGTTAGACCTGTTATGTGTTTCTATTTTTTTGTCAGAAAAGAATTGTTAATCACAGGGCAGGTATTTTTTCATATTTTCAGGTCTATAAATGTTGGCGATTTGTGGCTATTTATAACGTTTTTCTACGTTAACTGAAAATGGATCTACATTATCGATTGGAAAATTATAGCTGATAATAAAATAGTTGCCTAAAAATAGTACCATTCATTACCATCGTGAATAAGCAAAATATAGAAAGAATTGCTCATTAGATCGCTTTGGTCTCACCTCAATAAATGTTACATTAATGTAATTAGAGATCGGCTCACCTAACCTGTGAAAATATTTTATACAGGGTGTTGCATAAGTGTATACAAAAAAAAATCAGTAAATTTTAAGGGGAAGGTGGTTCATATATTTTTTTAATTAGAGCTTTTCGTAAAACGTTACAGTCTCTTAAAGAAGAAGGGTAAAATCTGATTTTTCTCAAATTTTCTCATTTGACAGGAACACTTATAAAATAATATTTTACTGGTATATTTCCCTTTTTGATTGGTTTGCTATAAGAGTGTGAAATAAACCACCCCTTCCCTATACTCGTATATTTGCAAACTTATATTTAAGTATAACTTTTCTTAATTCTTAATCGAAGTAATTGTAAGGTAGCTATGTTTATGAAACTTTTTGTCTCTTACAAAAATTTCATATTGTACTTAGTGTTTAAGAAAAAAAATTAGAACTATGCAAAATACAATATTAGCATCTGAATTTCTGTGCAATTTATTCTTAGTAGGCCGCTGTCACCAAACTTACTTTCCGGTATAAATATCAAACAATTACAATAATATCAAGTTTTAAATACAGTTCTGCAATAATCATTCTTTCATTAAAAGCGACAATTGATATAAAATAATGATGTACACCCCCTGTACATTTATTTGACTCATTGTAAATTCAATTTACAGAAGTATATAAAATTTTATAGCCCTACAGTTACAGCTCCAAAACAATCAAAATTTTCATATGGAATGTTCTATAAAAATTTTATGTTTACCGCTTTCTCATTTGACAGCATCGTCACTTATAAATAATTGAAAGCATTTTTTAATGGCCTCATACTTTATTGGTTCGCTTTCCCAGGTGTAACATTTGTGTTTCAACCTGTATATTTAACCACATAAGCCGGAAATTAATATAGGTATTAACATTATTTTCATTTACATACACCGAAACACCATTTTCGTTCACGATATTTTCAGCGTTAAGTTATTATTAGAAGCCTTTAAAATAATTTCATTATTTATTGGCAATCGTAAAACTGTTATCTATTTTTCTTTTTTTATCGTAACTGCGTGTAAATACATTTTCGTGATATTACCACCTCAACATATAAATAGATATCTATGTATGTCAGTAGTAAAATAATATATCCAAGGAAATAGGTGGAAAAATTACTTAACTGACAGTTCTAAAATAGCATAACATTTCTTTACATGCTTGAACAAATTCATTTTTACAGTCTTCAGCGGCTCTATTCAACTTCATTGCCTATTCTCTCCAAGCAATTTTGCCAACAATAACAAAATTATATAATCTATATCATCGATATAAGGAAATATAAACAATTTCAAAAGACACCGACCGTAAATAGTGGGATAAAGTGGTGCAATATAATTTCAAGCAAGTGGCATACAAGTCATTAGAATATGTGGATATATGCATCTATATTAACATAATTCTATATATCATGCCTATTTAAGTCATCTAACTCGATATTAATGTTTATTTTGCCCCAATCGAATCCACTGATCGAATATAAAAAATGATATCGGCACGGCGATATTTGGAATGCGACGTTGTAACATTTCACATAAACAAGGTAACCGCTTTCTGTATATCATGTAAATTACTGTTATCATTGGTTTATTATAAATTAGTGTTGTAAATACATAATTGTTTAAACAGTATTGTGAATACTACATTAGTGTCGTGACTACTCAGTGTTGTCTTGTGAGTGAGTGGTACTACAAACATCTGTTCTCATCGCGTAATATCAAACACCAAAGTACTGTAAGTTATTTTCATCTATCTTCTATCAAACTTTACATTATTCTTTCCTGTAGGTCCAGACCTAAGACAACAGAAGTCGCCAAAGTATTAATTAGTTAATATATATTGTATTATTAGCATTACATTGTGAATATTCTGGATCCATTTATTTTGAGGGTTACTTCTTGTCGTTTGCGGAGTTACTGAACCATTAAAAGTAAGATTTTATAGCTTTGCGATTTACGACTCTAGACCGGCTTGTATCAAACATTTAATAATAGTTTTAGACAACGTTCCATACCATGCAATACTTTCAGAAAGGATTCCAATACCGTCACAAAGAAAATTCAAGGATTTCACAAAGTCTTGCAAAAAGATGAGTTACCGCAAACATGTAGTCCAGAGCAATAATTCTGCAAAGAAATACGTTATTGATGAGATGGCTACGGCTACGGTTGCATCCATACTACTGTGTTTTGATCCCATTGAATTAATATGTAACCAATCAAAAAGAGACTTTCAAAAAAATAATACCTTTTCAAAATTTGACAAAATATTTTTGTATAGTTGTTTTCAATTATTATTTTTTATTGTTTTTATTTTAAAGAGGTATAATTTAATTTATGAAGTCACGAGTCGAGTCATATTCGTACTGTATTCTTTACAAAATATATTTGCACTCGCACTTTATATTTACTAGAAAGTTATAGTTATTGCACCAGAAATTCATCATCCTCTTTAAAACCCCTGAATGTGTTTCCTCGAGACTGGCTTAATATGGAAACGGATCCGTCAAAACGAGATCAGGACGTCTTGCCGATGATCGTTATATAAATTAAACTTCTGTTCAACCAGTCTGACGTGAATTTTCGAAATGTGTAAAGAGCAATGCTACACACGAATACACCCACATAATGGTCTCGTATTAAAATTCTATTCATAACGTCAACCTCATCGTCACAAACTTATCTCTATCTGAAAGCAAATATAGAAAGTACAGTGACAGCAGCTTTGTATGGCCTTTAAAGTCACCGTTGTGGATAAATAGAGGGCAATGGCAAGTGTATACATGTATTGGGAGCGGAATGCAAATATATAAAAAGAAAGTAAGATACAGGGTGCGCACGCTTCGGTAAAATTCGAAACTTGTTCCAAATTTAAAACAGAAACACTTTCTATACGGGCTATTTCATTCTGAAATTACAGGAAAGGATTTAAAATTGAACGATAAGTACCTATACTTTACTTTGTTAGATTTTGTGAGTAGTGCTAGTTTTCAAGATATAGGTTGTCATAATTTTTGAAAAATAAAACTTAGGCAATATCTTTGAGACATGCGCAAGTGATTTAAAATTAAATAAACTGTTTGTAAACATGCTCTGATTTTCTGTACTGGACATTGATTTTGACCAATGATTATTTTATATTTATGATGGCATTTTATTTAAAATCACTTTAATAATATTAACTATCCAGATATAGATTTTTTCTCTGAAATGAGTATGTTTAAATTCAATTAAATTTGTCCAATTAATAGGTCTGTCCCCTTCGATAAAACAATAATAATTTTAGGTTGTAACGGGATATTTTAGGTTTAATTATTTAGTATGTTTAAATATTCCCATCATCACCAGTGGCGTAGAAACCCTGTGACACTCATCTATTTACAATAAACCAGGTTAGTAAATTTAGCTAGATTCATTTTTATTTTAGATAATTATTGAGTAGAGCTTTGTCTGTGGAATTGTTCATTAGCATACCTAGATGTTTGGTATCAGAGAGCATACGTATGACTTCATTGGTAGGAGATTTGATTTATTTTAGCTTAGAAAACCTTTCTGATACAGTAAAAACTGTTACAAAAGCTAATAATAAAGAATATATGGGTAGATGGGTGTAATTCAACGCCGGTCGGGGTTTTAGTCCGCAGAGTAGTTAGTTTCACACAATATTGTTAATACCTATATATATATATATATAAAATACCTACTCAAAGTACTGCACAAATAATTATACTTTGAATCTTTTTTTAATCGTATTTAAGTAATTATTCTTTAAACATGTTTCTGTACATAGTAGTTTGTGCGTGGTGAGTAGGGTTGCCAACTTTACAATATCGAATTCTGAGTTTTCGGATATGATAATCCGGGACAAAACAATGAGAGACGGGTAGCTTCTGATTTTCTGACTGACAAGCACAAAAAACGATTTATTAAGAAATTATGACATAAACAATTATTATACTTTTAAAAAATTACTGTAGCGTTGTCGTGCCATTGTAAGAGACGATTTTCAAGTTTCCTTGACCTTTCGATATGATATGATAATGTGCCTGTATATGCATAAACTATCAAATGCAGAGATATTTTAAATGAACTAAGGCGCGATATTTTTAGGGAATTCGGAAGAGTCAAATACAATTTCAAGGTAGTGGAGTTGAGCACAGTTGGAAAATATTCACAATAATTACATTCCAATTGCAGATGCTACAAAACATTTACAAAATTCTACATTATCGTTAGATGAATCACTGCAAATTGTAGATGGCATACACACATAATATGCCTTTATGCAGTTTTTACGTCAGAGACAAGTTTGACAATTTGTTAAGAAAAAATTCAGATTTCTCTAGATTAAGACACCTCCATAGCAATATAACTTTTTTTCTCCGCTGCGGACATCGCTTAAAGAATGTACTGTGGCGACATAATATGTAATGTTCCAGATATTTGACACAGCTCATCCAAATTTTTAATACCGACTATTATAAAATTATTTATTATAAACGCACTAGGTAATCCACGCGGGAACGCTCCTGCTTTCAAACTGAAATATCAAGCCTTAACAATTACTTAAATACAATGCATTTTAAATAGTAACTATTTGTTTAAAAGAAATAAAAATTGAAAGTATCTTATCTACGATTTTTTTTCTAATTAAGATAGTTGCGTACCATTTTTATTGTAAATAAGAAAAATGTGTTATAGGGCTTTTACGCTCGTCATAATGGGTATATTTAAACATATTGAATAATTAGACCTGATATCCTTACAACCTAGAATTACTGTTGTTTTACCGCGTAGGGTTTCCAAGTAAATAAAAAATATAATAAAAAGTTCGAAATCTTTGACACTCTGTATCTCGGAACGGTGAACTTTTAGATATAGGTATATTTGGGTAAATCTCATTTATTTTAACTGTACTCATTTTACAATATCTAGGTATGCTAATGAAGAATTCCATAGACAATTTTGGATTCAATAAATATCTATAATAACAATTATTCTAGCTAAATGTACTAATTATTAAGAATATGGATACATATTGTGGGTGTAATTCTCAACGCTGGTCAGGGCATTAGTTCGCAAAGTAGTTGGTTTCAAACACATAATTAATCCCTAAATAAAAACATATAAATTGAAATCGTAACTCAATTTATTTTTGAGTTTTGAAAATATTATGGGTTTTGACTGTTACAAAACACTTTAAGTAAAGAATTAATCGTGTAATAACTAATGAAAGATAAAACTAAAGAACTACTTTCCAAATTTACTCCCATAGAAACAAATCTCTTCTATCCACAATTTGTTTTTGGAAAATTTAACTTGAAAACATAATTGACGCTATTGAAGAACCCTATCTACTAACTTTTATAAAATCAAAACATTTCAGATCAAGCTATCGGACCGGGCCATTTTATTTGAAGAGCGCAGTATAGAAAATCTTCAAGAAAATTCCATACAAAAAAATGTTGGAAGGGATAAATATTATTGCAATTTAAAATTACTTTCATAGATACAAAGTGGAGTGGTACAGGAAAGGGTGGCTTGGGCGCATCAAGAGAAATACATTCCACTCACATCAAAGCAGCCCCCTGTACAACAAGGTGTGAGACGAAGAAAGTTTGACCTTTCAATTAGTATAATTGCGAATATTACCTAAACGGCAGAACTTTGGATGCAGTGCCGCGACATTACGTTAGGGAAGTTTTGATATGCATGACGTCCTGAATATTTTAAGTCTTTGTCTTGTTTCGTGTTAGGAAAAGATCGAGTCTCTGAAGGTACTAAACTTTACCGAGTCACAATTCCCTGTATCGTCGTTACGCACCGCGCGACATATTTAAATATTAAACGTTTTTTTCCTTCTTGCAAAACTTTATCTCCTACCGCGGTACTTCCTAATTCCTAAAACTTTTGACATAATGGAAATTCCTTTAGGGACTGCAACACAATTACAGTTTTGGAGTTTTAAAAATTGATATAGAAATTTCGTAACTTCGCGTGTACCTGGAGGGTTCAGCTTATGTACTAGCTTGATAATATTTATGTGATACCTGTTTTAATTAGTTTCTTTTCTCTTTTATTTGCCAACTGAGCCTTAAAATGTCATTTCAAAAAAAAAGGAAATGTTACGGCCCACCTGAATTATACCTACTCTGTTCCATGAAGAAAATAACTAAATAGGTATATTTAAATTTTTTATCAAACGCAAATGTTCGTTACTTTGTGAATATATCAAGGTAATATAATTTGTATTAATTATAATGAAAGTAGGTTCTTTTGCGTAAGTCTACAAGATAGCCCAACAAAAGCGTAATAGAACCTATGATATAGAAACTAGTTGTCTAAAACTTTAAATGATCCAGACTTGATTAAAAAGTTAGTATATTCAGATCAGATTATGAAACGTTGGGATGAAACAAATGGCTGCAATTTGGCTAAGGAGTCCCTAGGGTACCCCTGCAAGGATACAGCCGAAAAGTACCTGGCTATGTCTAGGACAAACCTACGTCTAGTGACAGGTATTCACACTGGACACTGCTGGATAAGAAAGCACCTCTATAACATGAGGAAGGTTGATACACCTCTTTGTAGGGGTTGCGAACAGGAAGACGAGACAGTGCTCCATGCACTCTGTGAGTGCGCTGCCATCTCGTCAATAAGAGAGTCCGTGTTGGGAGAGCGATGGCCTTCTATGGCCTACATTAGACAGATCCCCCTGAGCAGCGTCACCACCTTTTTCTCCTTATTAGGTTGGCTGACGGCTTAGGTGGACTGATCTCCTAATGGGAGGAGGTACAATGGGCCCAATGGGGCCTAAGTGCTGTAGCCGTTTCGCTACCCTCCCCCTTAATTCCAGAATTCCAGAAATTCCAGAGTTCCAGATCAGATTATACTAAAAAAACAAGTCTTTTTCCATAATAGCATTTTGAATTCCACAAATGGGTCTAAACAAATTTGGAGCTAATTTAGGTCGATTAAAAAATCAAATTTTAGCTCCAACTTTAATGCAAAATATTGATTATGGTTACCGATTTGTATACAGTTAGTAATGTTTTTTTGTAGCTATTTTACTATAATTGCGATGAAGTCTATATGTACTGCCTATGGAAATATAAATAGTGACTGTACTATAGGAGCCATCAATAATCAGTCACAACTAAATAACATGCAAAACAAAAACTCTGAAGAAGTTTGACGGAATTCCAATGAATGTTTTGAAATACATTTCTAGATTTATTATATAGCCTCTTTATTACATATTTAATTTGTCAGTAAAATCAGGTATTTTGCCAAATGCCTTGAAGTTTGCAATAACCATACCATTGCATAAAAAAGGACCATCATTGATAATTACATGCCAATAGCGCTTTTATCCAGCTTTTCTAAATTATTTGAAAAAATCATTAATGATAGAATTCTTAATTTTGTAAACAGTTGTAATTTGTTATCAGCGAGCCAGCATGGCTTTTGTCCAAACCACTCAACCAATACTGCAGTATATTTACTCCTTAGCGAAGTTTACAAGCAGCTTGATGAAGGTAAAATTGTAGTTACACTGGTTTTCGATTTAACAAGGGCTTTTGATTCTGTCAAGGGACAACAAAAAATTAAATGGTTTGGGGATTAGGGAGCCATTAGATAAATGGATTCGTTCATTCTTATCTAAAAGAGTACTCAGTGTTAAGCTAGCTGGTACTCAGTCAGAACAACATAAATTAAATATTGGAGTTCCGCAAGGAAGTGTGATCTCCACTTCTATTTTTACTTTTCGTTAATGAACGTAAACAACATATGATCGATAGCATAACACTGGTGTTGTTTGCCGAAGATACTATTATTACCATAGAAGGTAACAATTTTAGTGAATTGCAAAGTCAAGCAAATATACTTCTCCAACAATTTTATAACTGGTGCGAAAGAAACAGAATCATAACAAATGCATCTAAAACAAAATATGTAATATTCCATTTACGAAAATGCAAACAAAAAATTGATCTAATTTTGAATAACATATAACTGGCAAGCATCGTGATAACAAATCCAGTGAAACCATACAGAATGATTGGAACGAAGTGACACGCAGGGAGCCTCGAAAAAGAATGGTTGGTAGTATTAAGGATACATCTGTCAAGGGGGTACGAAAAATGGTACATTTGCATGTGTGTAGAGTCAATACTGACATATTAGCAACAAATCTAGATAATTTTCTGAGAATTTCTTTTCCGGGAGTACATTGTGAACCTCTGCAGTCAAAATATCCACATCTTTATTCATCGTTTAAAGTTACAATTTTTGAAGATCATTTTAGAAAAGCGATGGACCCAAAGTTGTGGCCAGAGGGAGTGTGCATAAGCAGGTTTTTTCAGAAGAGGGCTGCTCTACCATCAGTGAAGTAGCATATGATCCGGATATTTTTGTGCTTAATATTCAAAGTTTGAATGAGGTAACATGTAATCTGTTAGAGATCGACGTAGGTAGTTTCTGTAGTATAAAATTTTTGTGTTTAACTGAGACGCACTGCAAGGATGAAATTGAAATGAGACACATTGATGGGTTTTCTTTAAGTAGCTGTTTCTGTAGGACAATTTATTGTAAAGGCGGTGTGGCTATATATTCGAAGCTTAATTTAAATGTAAATAAAATTGATTTGAATAAGTTTTGTTTAGAAAAACATTTTGAGATTTGTGGTGGATCATGGAAAGACAATAATAATACAATGATAATATTGACTTGCTACAGACCTCCAGATGGACCCTTATATTTATTTTTTGATAAAGTATTTAAAGTATTAAAAATGTTGTATCGACCTAATTTAGACATACTATTATGCGGTGATTTTAATATTGATGCCTCAGCAACTGCGTAAAATAAATAACATTTTAACTATTTCAAAAACATTTTACTTGGTTTTGATATGCATCCTATGATTTATTGGACAACTAGAATAACAGTGAGTAGTTCCACGATAATTGATAATATATTTTTTAGTGTAAATAATAGAGAAGTTGTGTGTGTGCTGGACAATGACATCTCGGATCATAGATCAATATTATTAGAATTAAACTCGCATCATAAACCAATTTCTCAATTAAAAAGAATATTTCACATGAATCAATAAATCGATTTGGCACTGCATTGCAAAAAGAATCCTGGACATATGTGTTTGGAAGATCGTCCGTGGATGAGGCTTATCATTGTTTTTTTGATGTTTTCTGGTATTACTTTGACACTTGTTTCCTGTTAAAACATATTTATAATAATAGTGGCTGTAAAAATAAAAATTGGATAAATAGTGAGGTTAGGGAATCCAGTATAAAACTTAGAGAATTGTGCTTACTAAAAAATGTATGTCCATCTCTAACTAATAAATATAAACAAACTAAGAAAAAGCATGTAAAAATAGTCCAAAATACGAAGAGCATGTATTATCAAAATAAAATTTATAAGTCAGATGATATATCTAAAACGGCTTGGAATTTAGTATACACATAACTAACCAATAAAAATAAAAAAGTTCATAATATTTCTATACGTAATAATCATGGGGTAACATGTGACGATCCCCTGAGTGTGGCTACAGCTCTTAATGATTTTTTTGTAGAAGCCCCGAAGAGAGTTTTGGATAGGATATCTAAGACTAACCTAGATGTTACTAATGTCCAATTTAATATAGCTAGTAATTTGATTCTTTATTTTTGGACCCTTTCACAGAAAATGAAATGTTAACTTTATTGATTAGTAAGCTGAAATGTAAAAACTCCTGCGGACCTGATGGGATTCCTATGTCAGTTCTAAAAAAGGTATTATCATTCATTATACATCCGTTGACACATCTAGTTAATCTGTCTTTTTCTACGGGATATTTTCCCAGCACATTAAAGGTTGAAAAAATAGTGCCGATCCATAAAAACGGTGAGCTTTAAATATGCAGAATTATAGGCCAATATCCATTGCCTCGACATTTTCTAAAATTTTTGAGTATTGTTATCTGGAACACATTTTAAAATTTGTTGCAAAATATAAATTGTTTACAAAAAATCAACATGGCTTTAGGACAAACATTTCTACGCAAACTGCAGTGCATGGATTTTATTCTAGTCTCTTGAAGTTCTTGGAAGCAGGAGAGTGCCCTGTTGGGATCTTTTGTGACCTCAGCAGGACATTTGACTGTGTGAATCATAATAATCTTGTATCGAAACTTTATTCATATGGTATTCGCGGAGTAGCATTGAACTGGATAAAATATTTTCTAACCTATCGTAAACTACTACTCTAAAACACGTAGGAGATTTTAGAATGCAAATAGTCCGGTCTGAGTATAAATATGTTGACATGGGAGTCCCACAGGGCTCAGTGCTTGGCCCAGTGTTGTTTTTATTCTATACAAACAAACTAGATTGTCTTCCTGCTGATGCAAATTTTACTATGTATGCAGATGACCAATCCTTATTAATTTCTGACGCCACAGATGGCTAATTAGAACGTAAATGTAATCAGGTTTTGTAGTTGCTAAATAATTGGTATATATCTAACGATCTTTGTTTTAATGCACAAAAAATAAAGATCATGAGATTTTATAACAGGCAGAAATATTGTAAACCCTTAAGCTTAGCCTTAAATGAGGACACATTTTTGTTTAACACAGATGTAAAATTTTTGGATGTTACGATCGACGAATGTCTTAGCTGGAAAGAACATTGAGTACAAGTGGCATCGAAATTAAATTCTTTATGTTTTCTGATCAGAAATCTACGTACTGTTTTACCACAAGAGCATCTCATCATGGTTTACCATGCACAGGTGTCATCAAGATTAAGATACGGCACATGCTTTTGGGGGCCGACTTCTCATGCAGTGGATGTGTTTGTAGCGCAGAGACGAATTATGCGTTGTATTGCTAATGTGTCTAAAAACTATTTGTGTCGTGAATTGTTTAAAAAATATAGGATTCTTACTTTGTTCAATGTATACTTGTTTGAACTGTGTCTTTATTTTTAACAACAAAAATAATTTTGTTCTCAATGGTAGTATCCATCAAAAAAATACTAGGTTTAAGGACAATTTTCATGTACCCTATTGTAAATATGTAGTCACATATAACTCTCCTAGTCATTAAGGATTTTTAACATTTTACCCGTTTCTATAAAGTAAGCTACCAATATATATTTGTTTAAAAAAATGTTGAAGGACTTTCTTGTGACAAATGTATTTTATAATTTACAAGAGCTTTACGATAGTAGATGTCATTAGATAATTAGGATTATTTTAAAATTGTGACCATTCCTATGCAAATGTGTCTTTGTCAACTGGAAAATAAATTCTATTCTATTCTATTATGGAGAATGTCATAAATACCAAATTTTTGGGCCTACATGTAGACGAAAATCTTTCATGGTTGGTTCATGAAGATTGCATTGCCAGTAAGTTAAATTCAGCTTAATTTGCAGTAAGGAACCTAAAATACATGTAAGCAAACAATATTTGCTAAATATGCAGCGTATTCACATATTAAATATTTAATTATATACTGGAGTTCATCAACACATGCACATCGAATATTTATTTTATCTACAGAAGATAATTCTTAGATTGTTTTTTTTCTTAAATCAATCAGATTCTTGCAGAATAATATTTAAAGATAATAAAATAGTGAATTTTTTATCAAAGAGGCAGCTATTTTTGTGAAATTTAACTCTGACAAATACCTACTCACAGTACAAGATATGCGAGTCTTGTATCATCCAAAACTATAATTTAAGCACTTTCAGAAGAGGTCCGTTCTTTTTATGTGACAACGTTTATAATAATTTACCTGTAAATATTAACAATATTTGTACTTTAAAGAAAATCAAAACAGAACTACGTAATTTTTTATTTAAGCATACTTTTTACTCTCTAGAAATATTATTAGAAAGAGTGTTAGAGCCTATTACTTAGCTTAATTTGATGATGTTGTATAAATAACTTCATCATACAACAAAGTTACAGTCACTGCTACCTACGTACTTTCAACTGCTACCAGTTACTTTACAGTTATGTGACTTCTAAGTAGCTTTCCTGGATTTTGGGACGTCTTAGTTACCAGTGGGAAGACCTTTAAGTTTTCAGAAGTGGCAAATGATCGTAGCAGCGACTAACTCATATTATCAGTTGTCGTTCGACCCTACTAAGTGACACATTCAGTTTCGAACGCTCTTAAATTTATAAATTTATGATTAATAAAAATGACTAGTTCTCGCATGAATCATTCAGAAGTTATAATAACTTTCTTAAAGAGTGATGAGTTTTGAACATATTGAAAACATGCATTAGTTCAGAGACGAATAAACTTGAACTACAAATTCGTACGCTTACCAATGAAGTAACACAATTAAGGGAAAGCAATATTGAACTGGTGCATTTATTAACAAACCCAAAGATGCCACCTACTGAGGGAGGTCAGCTATATCCAAATATTGAAAAGCAAGTGAAACAAATGCATATACCACAGAAATCTGCAAATAATGTGAAATTACCTATGTTATCGTCAGCTAGCAAACGTGATAGAAGTAATCTAAAAACCAGCTATCAAAAAAGTGGGCAGCAAAACACTGATCTACTTAGAGATACTAATGCTAAACAAACAACAGCGGGGAATATACAAGGTGAACCGTCTACAGGTCTAAATGGAGATGAAAACAACGAAGTGAATGAAAACAAATGGGAAAATCCGAAGAGAAAACAAAGACGCCGGAATATTATATTTGGCAGAGGAACCGGTGATAATAATGCATTTAGAGGTGTAGCAAGATATGTTGATTATCATGTTTTTCGATGTCCGTTAGATATGACTCCTGAAAAATTAAAGAACTACTTGGTATCGAAAAACATACAAGATGTTGTATGTGATGAGATGAAGTCGAAATTTCCTGAAATTTATAAATCATTTAAAGTTTCCGTAGCTGCAAACTTTGTGAATGAATTTAAAAATCCAGAAATATGGCCAGAGTTTGTTGGAGTTGATCGGTTTGATCCCCGTTTTTTAAAGAAAACTCAACAGGAACAGCCGCAACTATAGTAGTCAATGACCAGTTTATAAATGATATCTTATATTTAAATGCTCAAAGTTTAGTCCATAATTTTGATGAGATTTGTGAACTGGCAAATCAGGTAAAACCTTTTTTACTTTGTTTGACTGAATCTAGAATTACAAATTGTATAGAAGATAGTGAAATTAACATTACTAATTATAATATAGTTAGATGTGATTCTGCAAATCGTTATACTGGAGGAGTCGTGATATATGTCCGCGATGGTTTAAAATATACGGTATTAGATAGTATAATATTTGAAAAAATTATTGGTTTCTATTAATTAGAGTTTATATCTTGAATAAATATTGGTATGTTGGTTGTATCTACCATTCCCAAGTTCTAGTGATGCTATTTTTATAATTTTTAGTTAATCTTTTTGAAAATATTGATTTGAGTAATAATTACATCTTGCTGGGTGACTTTAACATCAGATGGGACTTAGTATCAGAAACTTATAGTAAAAATTACATAGTTTAAGCCAAGTATCTGGATTGAAACAATTGGTTACTTTTCCTACCAGAATAACATCTGTAAGTGAGGGTACAATTGATTTAATTTTTACAAACTGTTACAATATTGTTGTGCAGCCAAATTCACATAAGACTACAGATCATGAAACAATATCTATTTATTTAAATTGCGGTAAAATTGATTCCTCAACACAAAAGGTGTGAAAATCGAAATATTGATTATGATGAGATTTACGAGTCTTTAATAGGGCAGTCATGGTTGTATGGTTGCTGTGATACTAACGTCTTATTTACAAATTTTATTAAAATAATACAAGATACATTAAATGCAGTATGTCCTTTAAAAAGCAAAACATATAAAGTGTCAAAAGAATGGTTTAATACAACTGTAAGAAATGCTATTACTGATAGAAATGCTGCTTATAATATTTTCAAATTGAACAAGTCCAACGAGAATTGGTTAACATATAAGAAGAAACGAAATAATGTAGTCACGGTTTTAAGATATACTAAACAAAAGTATTATGAAAATAAAATTGACAATGTAAAACATAACTCAGCCTTGCTTTGGAAAACTTAAAAAATTAGTTAATAATAAGTGTTGTTGTACTATAAATTCTGCCATAGTTAATGGCACTGAAGTACAGGAAGATCTAGCAAATACATTTAATAACTACTTTGTAAGTACTATTTGTAATTTAGTCAATAATTTGCAGGGAAAAGTATTTGTGATCAATGATAATGCATTATTTGTTAATACAGCTTTGCATCCTTTGACACCACTAAGTAGTTTTAAAATAATAAATTTAGCTGAATTAAAAGCAGTTATTTTTAATCAACAGAACAAACATTCTGAAGACGAAATTGATTTCAGGTTAGTTAAAAATTTATTTCCAGTGCTTGGTTATCCCATTTTACATATTATGAATACATCCATAAATAGTAGTGTATTTCCAGATATTATGAAATTGTCAACAATTATTCCTATTTCTAAGATTTCAGTAACTATAAATATTTTGAAATTTAGACCGATAAATATATTACCTTATTTAGAAAAAATTCTTGAACTTATTATCCATAAACAAATTGTAACATATATTAAAAGCAATCATTTAAAAGGTTAATGATAACCAATCAGGGTTTCGAGAAGGATTCTCTTGTGAAACTGCATTACAGAGAGTGATAAATGATTTTAAATATAGTATAGATAAAGGACAAGTTGTAGTAGCGGTTTTCCTAGATTTGCGGCGTGCTTTTGAAATCGTTAATAGAAATATATTACTGAGTAAATTGTATAACTACTACGGTATTGTTGCAGATGCACATAAGTGGTTATCTTCCTATCTACATGAAAGATTTCAACAAACAAAACTCGGTAATGAAAAATCTCAAAAATTTTTTAATTGAAAGTGGGGTACCTCAGGGTAGCGTATTAGGACCACTGCTATTTATATTATATATCAATCATATTTTTTATTTAGACACCAATGACTCTAAAATCCATCTTTTGCTGATGACATCATTATATACTCTGCAGGATCTAATGTGAATGAAGTCGTCTTAAAATTAAATAGTTGCCTTAAAATAATTAGTGATTGGTATCTACGAAAGTAATAAATTGATTATAAATGCTAATAAATCTAAATATATTATTATAGGTTCAAAAACAGCTCGTATACCAACTAAGGTTAATAATAATAATTATAGTATTATATTTAGAAATGAAATGTTAGAATGTGTCTCCGAAGTGAAATATCTGGGGATTATAATTGACAGTAACTTAAATTTTTCGTCACATGTCGGATATATATGTAAAAATTTCTAAGAAATTGGCATTTGCTTATAGAATTTGTAGAGATTTAAGTCCGTACTCAAAGAGGCTGATCTATAACTGTATAATTAAACCTCATTTTGATTACTGCGCAACAATATTGTTTATGGCTAATGATGGCGATATAAATAAATTACAATTACTGCAAAATAAATGTATGCGTTTCTTATTAGGCTGCTCCAGATATACAAATATAATAAACATGCAGAATGTTTTAGGCTGGTTGTCCGTTAGAACTTATATAAAATTTAAAACATTGATTTTTTACATAAATTGTTAAATAATTCATTACCTAAATATTTGTCCACTGATTTGCAGTTGCGTGGCGATGTACATAATTATTATACAAGACAAATTAATAACTTGGACATAAGTCGGACGAACTTAATGTCAACTAAGAAAAATGTTTTTGATAGGGGAGTGGTAGAATATAACAAATTGCCATTCGATATAAGGAATTCTAATTCACATATATTTAAAAGGAAACTGTTTTCGTACCTTGCCAGAAGTTAAACTACTACTAATTACCTTATTAAGTGTCACAGAAATTTTATTGAAATATGTAGTAGGTTTACATTAATGTGTATTACCTATTTTAGTATATAGTTTAGCGTGCAGTTCTATTGTTATTTTTATGTTATATGTATATGCTAGCATTTTTGCTAATAAAGCTCGTTCTCTCTCTTCTCTCTCTCAAAATATGACTTCAAAATTGCAATCACTTTCAAGTAGCTTTGATAATTGCCGTGGCGTTTAGGAAACTTAAATTGTTAATTTAAAATAAAGGAACTAATATTTATTAGTAAGTAGAAATAACCTTAACGCTACTTGTACAACTTAAGCATCATCATGTACGGCAACTACAAAGTACGTGTCACCTCTTAAATTCACCATGATTTTACCATGTAGTTTCCCAAAGTAAAAAACTTTCATGGTGTGCGTCATTATGTAATGTTTGTATCTATTCTACAAGATTAGAGTGTACTTTTGTCTTTGTGAATATTATCATTTTTTATATAACTGTGCTAAATATGACAGAACCATAAAACTACATCTATACTAACTTATAAACAACACATGCAACAGGGGTAACAAGCAAAACCACAAAGAAATGTAATGAAAATAATAGCAAGGATAAGTGGGAACATTAGTACTAAGAAATGGCAATGGAAACTTTGAACAGACAATGTGTGGGAGTCACAAATTAACTGCTTCTTTAAAATAACGCTAAAATCTCGTTCAATACCTTAGTAAATATTACTTGAAAGTTACATATTGACAGTTTCCGTTACGGATGTAAAAGTATCAGTTACTTTGTGGCGTTTCTTAGAGTAAAATGTTTCAAAGTAAAATTTATTAAATGCGCCATCTTCATAGGCCATTATTGTAAAATATTAACCTTAACTTTACAAATAAAACTGCGACGTCACCTTTGCAGAACCACAACATCGCTGGTACATAGCCGTATAAGTTTCGGGAACGTCGCCGGAACGTAGTAGGTACCAAAAACTGATTTCTCATTTTCCTCGCAGCACGTACTAATGGACACCTTTCTATCAATAGATAAAAGAACATTGTATTTAACTCATTGCCTACGTTTCAGTGTTATTTAACACCATCCTCAGGGCTCGAAATTTGATGTATGGCTGATTATTTGTCCCATTTAAAGATTTGAAGGGAATCCATACCCCGCTAAGGGGGTTGCAGCTAGACCAAATTTAATGTAGGCCGCAATATGTCCACCTCTCAAACCCACCGAAAAGAAAAAATGTTTCTAGCACCTCTGGGCTCTGTTACGTTTTCGTTATGCCACCCGTTCGTTATATATGATTATTGTAGAAGAAACAGAAACATAATTGAATTACAAGTAAACAGGGATGTAGGTGTATTTCAAATTCACAGCTTTGATGAACTGACAATTAAAATCCCGAAAATGATGCGTGAACATTTTAGGGGATCATTCTACACGAAAAATTTTTGCCACAAAGCTCCAAAATTTTTTTTAGAAAGCTCAAAATTAGCATAGTTCCGGTGCTATTTTTTAAATAAATCTAATAACTTTTTTGTGAGTACCTATTTTCCTATCCCTAACTTTTGTACACATATCGCTATAGTATTTCTTTGCACCCACATTCTCAATTTGACGCATGTCTGGATGGGATTGCAGTCAACACCACTTGTAAAAAAATGACGTCTAACTCGACAATGAGTTAAAATATTGGATTTATGCTTTGGCAGTTACATGTATCTTCACAATTGACATAAGAACGCTTTTTCAGTTTTTTTCTTAATTGATAAAAATCAACATACCTTGAAATACTCTACATAGAAAAATAAAACTTTATTGTCACTACTTGATTCACAAATATACATTTCAAACAATTCAAACTGTCAAATCTTTTCTTTGACGTTTATTATGCGTGTTCAGCTTCTGAACATAGACTGAACTGTGGAAGCCAAGCCTCAAGAATGCGTCTATAACCAAATCGAATATAGCCTGGAATGTACTACAAAACATCAAAATAAAAGTAATACAGAATTCAAATAATTTCAACAATGTTTGTTTTTTTTTGTAGATACATTTCAACAACGTAGGAACGAGAACGAATAACGGGACAGAATAAATACTAATGGATTGAAATGTCATTAATTACAGCCCTTGATCAGTCTTTGAAACGTTTTTTTTTTATAATGCCGATTATCCTGAAAACGAAAATAAACAAACCGAGTGTGCACTGTAAAGAACGAATTCAGCAAAAATTTATTTGAAGAGCCCGTTTTATTAGGATTTATACGAAAACTGCAAACTAATAAATTAAAAATTCAAAGAGAGACGTGATATTTCCCGACCAGATGAGCATTAATCGGATTGAAGGGTGGCCTATTTACTAGCTAACAAATCCTGATGTTTTTCCAATAATGATCTTTTTACACCGGTGAGAGTCAAGGCTTAGCCTCGCCCAGAAATAAATGGCGGTATAAAAAATAAAGTTACTAGACGCGGGATAAGCCATGCTTTGGAATAGGTAAATTTATTTTATGCCGCTCTTGTTTTGAGATGTGTCGCGTTTAGTTTTATGATACTGTCGACGAATATGAGAAATAATAAAGGAACAGAAGAAAAATAGTTGGACTACTGTTTCTCCTTTTGTTTTGTGTCGCAATTGAAATGTAAAAATTAATACCGTGATGTTTTTACAAACAACATATTAAACTTGTTTATTTGGTGTCATTATGTGAAGAAATGGGATCACGTCTGGTTCTTGAAAATGCAGCCAAGTTTGAAATAACAATATGCGTTTTTGTATAGTACATGATACTCTTGTTACGCCTTTAAAATTTCATCTGCTTTACTTTCTGTGTTTTTTGCACTCATACTGAATCAAACAAACAGTACGCAACAGGAACAATACTCCATGTAGTAACGATTCGAGCGCAATCGCTGGGCTTATTCGTGATGTGACGTAGTGCCTGGCCACGCCTCATTCTCGCGAGCTAGATATTTGTAATTAATTAAAAGGTACTAAACATTCGAATAAAATTCTAATATTTTGCAGATTCATTATTTTTTACTTATACTTTGGATTTATTGAATAAAACAATGTTGCACCAGCCCATTACACAAGCACAGGTAGTAAAATAGTGTGAATGTAAAAATGTATATTTGACCTTAACAATTAATAAGGCTATGGAAAAAGCGACACATGACTTGGTTGTTTAGAAGGGGGGAAAAGAAGGAGGAAATGAGGCAGAGAAATTTGTATTAGAAAAAACGTAAAAGGTACGATTGAAATTTTTGTGACGGCAACTTTTTTTATTTTAATTGAGATTTATTTTGATTTTCAAATTCCAAAAATATTTTCACATATCAAATCTCGTTATAAAAATTTTGATTTCAGATCTTAATTGCCACGATTGTTGAATACCGTCCTGTATTCTGCAAGTACTCGTTTCTCACTGTTGTTATTCATTAGATGGCGCTTGTGTTCTTGCAACCTCGTGTTAACATGTCTTCCATTTGTCCAATGTATACATTACCGCATACATACAAGATGCTATATCCTTATATCTTATATATTGGAGTATATTTAGGCTGTAGAAACTTAAATACCATCTCAGTAATAACTACAGAGCGAAATCAGCAATTGTAAAATACGCGAATAGAGTGTTGGATGGTATGAAAATTCTGGTACAGGATATAAGATTCTGATTTGTTGTTACTAAAGAATATGTTAAATTTTACAAACAAGCACTATTGGAAAGTTCGTGTTTATCCAATGCATTTGCTTACACTAAAAAAATACCACAGAAACCGTTACTACAAATTTATGCTTAAAATTTTGTAGTAGAATAAACTACAAATATAGTAAATCATACAAGTTCATTATTGTGGTAAATGCAAAAGTATTGTAGTACCTAACTGGGTTGTTGTAAATTTTAATATAATCATAGATTTTTTTAACTATATTTTGTTATAAATATCATACTGTAAAATTTAAAATGCGGCTATAGTGGAAAAATAATATTTATAGATGTATTAATACAACACTTGTGGTGATCACTACCAAAACTATAGAGACACAATAATTGTAGTATTATTTCCTGCAAATTGTATTAAAGTAGTGTGCGCAGGTGGTCGTGTGCTTTTTGAGGGACTGTTAAGTTTAGCATGTGGACATTAGATGTATCTACTACATGCTATATCACGTTTACTCAGGTTCTCTTTTGTCGGATAAGTCGTCGGTGAACTCATCTCTATGGCATACTGAGAAGAGCTAATAACTCGAAAGTGGAATATGTCTGATGTTCCGCTAACGAATGACTTTGACAATTTGCTATAGGTGGTTCAAGTGTAATTCAATGCTTGTCGGGGCACTAGCCCGCAAACGCAGAATAGTTATATCCTGAAATGCCGCATTTGCAACAGAACAGAGTACCTAGTAAAAGTTACATAAAAATAATACACTGGTAGTCTTACATTTAACAGACTTTTTTATAAAACGTTGTAGTGGAGGTTACAAAAATACTGGTAAATTGCCATAGGCTTTGTGTCAATAAATGCACAAAAATTTTAATAAATGATACAAGATATTTCAGTTAATATAAATCAATGTTCCTACAAGTCCTATCAATGAAGTCATATATATTTGCTTTGATACAAATATCCAGGTATGCTAAGGAACAATTTCATAGACAAGATTAGATTTGTTAATTATTTAAAATAGAAATTAGTCTACCTATATTTACTAACAAAAAAAAAGTAGTTAGAACTTACAAAACTGAAATTCATTTTTGAGCACGTAAGTCTAGCCACTATAGAGACTCCTTCATATTATTTTTTAGCTGAAATACCTTTACAATACAGTAATAAATTCAACAAACACTAATTAAAGAATGTATGGGTAGATAATGTGGGTGCAATTCAACACTGGTCGAGGCTTTAGTTCGCAGAATAGTTAGTTTCCCAAATATTAATCCCTAATAAAAAACAGTATTTGGTAACATTTCTGGTGTAGTAAAATAGTGTTTGTATATTATTACTATAAACTTGTAAACATAATAGTATGTGAAATAATAATACAAATTGTGTTTGGAGCTATAATCACAACAAATTCTGATACCTACATAGATCTACAATTTTTTTCAGTGTAAGGGGAACAAAGTGATTCAATATTTGTAATGGGGACATTTTAATCTGCATAAAATTAAGCAAATAATCATTTCCAAAGTCTGGAAACCATGGGCATTCAAGTTCTTTGCCTTCCTGCCTTAACACAAGTGTTTATTTATATAAATTCGACTTCTCTGTCTCACTACCTTAACACAATTTATTTATAAGCATATTTTATGCACACAGCAATGGAAAATATATTAATCATTGATTTCGAATATCTCAATTTGGATATGGGATATTTCAAAATTGTTGACGACTCTTATGGTATCTGGAATACTAGAAGAAGCATAGCAGTTCAGAATTTCTAACGATTGCAGAAGGTTATGTTGATGAATGGGGGTAATAAAGAAGAGGAACAGCTAACAGACAGTTAGGAACGTGTGACAATTAATTAGAGGAAGTAAGACCCATTTTACAATTTACGCACGTTACACCTTTAATCATATTAAAAATAATACTTTCCCATTTTGATAAAATGTAGCTTTAATATTGTTAATAAAAATTAGTATCTGGTTAAAAAATTGTCTACCTATTACCTATAATTTTCAGATAAATGCACAACAATATTAAATACCTATAATATATGAGATATTGTGAAAAATGTATTTTAATTAATAGAGCGAATTTAAAAATAAATCCTTATATTTATTGGGAAAATACTTACCTACAACATTGAAATTGACAATGACAATAAAAAAATTAAATAATTTTGACGCCCTACACCAAAAGTAATTCGATTTCATAACTCTAAAACAAATTGTGAGCTTTTATTGGTCAATCCCGCTAATCCTATATTTACGGGGGATATGAATGTTATAAAATGTTTAGGACTGGTACTTGATGAGCAATTAAACTGGACACATTGTGAACATATAATTTCTACTTTAAATTCAATAAATTTTTATTTAGAAACAGAGGAGTTTTAACAATTAAACAGTTAATAATTTTATAACATGCACAAGTAGACTCACGACTGCGATATGGAATTTGTTTGTGAGGCAATTCTCCTCTGGTGCATTCTGTGTTTATTGTGTTATTGTTTACTGTGTTATAGTAAGCGGAATGTGGTACAATTAGAAATTATGTTCAAAAGCTAGCCAAATCAATTCGGAACATAGGTGAATCCAAAACATATGTAACTAAATTCAAACATTCCAAATAAAAACGGTTACATCCTGAGACATCCGTTTAAGTATTGAATTTCTAATTACGCAAGCAGCATTGCCGATGTATCTTTTTTTCCCACTACAATTTGTTTTTGCAACATCAATGTGTACTTTATAAAAGATAAATGAGGTTAGTTTCAACTTTCTCCCGGCGAACGTGAAAGTTCCAGACCCTCATCTATTCGTCCATTACGAGCGGCCGGCTTACGACTTGAGTTATCGACAGTTGTGGCTTATTTGCTGCAACAATTGCGACACTGGGAAAATTAAGTTCTCCCCGGAAAATAATTAATTATATTAGTACAATTCGGCGGGGAAAAGACATGCACGTGGCCGTTTTAGCTTTTCAACAATAATAACTTAGTAGGCTAGGTCAATTTTACAGTCAATGTACAGGATATACAGAGAATTCTACATTCGAATGAATCATCAACTTTTTTAAAACACCTAATTGAATATTTTATTTTAGTTTTCAGAACAGCTCGTTCTCTAAACACAGAGCTTTGCGACATGAAGTATTACATTACCTTCTGTTGACGTACTTGTTAGTTATTTAAGATACCTATAGCTATTGTTTACTTTTGTAATTGCATAGTAGAAAAGATGTTTTCAAATATGCAAAATGTAATATCTTACATATTCATGATTACAAAAATATAAAACAGCTATATTTTCAACAGCTAACTAAATCGTCAATAAGTTAAGATTATGGTTTGACATGGGCATATAGACCTAACTACTGAAAATTCCATTAAAAGCTTTTCCAAAACATACGAAAAAGCGTTGAACGATTAAAATAAAATTTGGCATTTGAAAATATATTTATAACAGTTATTTATAAGTGTTAAAAGTGACATTTTATTTTGGATACACCATTTATTGTTACCATTAAAAGTTGTTCACACTCCTTACGTTATTAAATTTATCAAATATCAATTTGAAATACAATTATCCATAAAGTTTATTGTTGCTAAGGTAATGAAAGTTCAACTGTTTGTTGATACCTTCAAATGACATCGAGAGTACTCAAGAAAATGAATTTCTGCCGGCGGAAATCAAATAAGCTACTAGTCACTTTCGGGTTATTGTCTAGTAAATCAAAGCAACAGTACGAGTTTTCGTATAATCGTTCCTCGAGATTGTATTATCTCAACAATGTTATTCGCAAGATCAGTGAAAAAATGCTTTTGGCATACTTTGTACATCAAATGATATTAGAATATTACCGCTTTGTAAATAATTTTGGAAATTTTTTGAAGCACAATTTCGTTAATTCTTATTTTTTGTATCTTTTAAAATGTTTGTATTTACTCATATTTAACCAGGTATACAGGGTTAACTATGACTTAGTACAAATATTTTAAGAGGGGATAGGAAAAATCAGAATTAACGGTATCACCGTTCAAAAAATTCCAAACTTATTTATAAAGCGAAAATTTTTTTCAAAACCTTATTAACCCCTAATTTCTCGGCGACTATGCCGCCTGTCAGCTTCGAGGTTAGGTATGTTCTGCCAAAGTGAAAGTTGTCAAAGGTAGTGACAGAGCACCGCGTTGCCACGTATAACGATTTACGGCGCTTTTAAAGAAAGTTTTATTTACAAAATACTAGATTATTTAATGAGAAACCCGATATGGTACCTAGCACTGAGAGTAAAACCCACCTTACTGATACTTCCAGGACTGATATTTGGAGATTTCAAGAAAGTTGAATTATTTTCTGTTTTCTAACTTTTTTTCTGTAGGTATATCTATTGTAGTTTAAAAATGCTTTATTTTTATGTCACTAAGTAAAAAAGAAGTTTCATAGAATTTTAAAAAGTATGAAATTGGTTCTTTTTTATTTTCAAGTTAGGTACATACGTATTTAAAACTCCAGCACGTGTAAAACAACATTCGTGGACGTTGTACAATTCGTACAAATGTACGAGGATTTGGCATATTCTGTCTATTTGGAAAACGTCTTTGATATTCTGCTGCTGCACGCTATGCACTTTCGTCGCACTTCCCATAAATTAGTACCATATCCGTAATTTCCGCGATTACACGAATTTGAATGTGCGAATAGCAAATACTGAAAACTAATAATAGTAACGATATTAACAATTGTTAGGGTAATATTTTCTTTGTTAATTAAATAAATACCCAATAACGTTTTACTACTTTCTTTATTTCGCACTTCCTATCTTTACAACAACAACTCAACTCTGACACACCTCTTCCTCTTCTTCTTACATTCTTTCTGATCTACATTTTACAAAACATATATTTATGCCTACTTACTAAGAAATTTTTATTAGCAAAATAATTGTCTACACAATAATCGACCATGTTTGCATATAATAATATTGTAGTATTATTATTTTAAATATCCCGAGGCGTTCACAGTGCTCTGTAATATTACTTTTCTGACCACTACTGTTTGGCATTTGTAGAGTATTAGACACAATGCAACCAACAACACAGTATAGGTTTATATCGACTGACAAGTGCTATGTGCGTGTAACCCCATGTCACGGAGGAAATGTCAAAACAATACTAGAATGAAGAAACCCACGATCGTACATAAAAGAAGATAATATTGATTATATTGATTGCCATAAGAATATTTATCTGAAGAATATTAAGTTCTCGGTGTAGGCGGACCGAAGACTGAACGGTGGCGTTGACAATGTAATTTTAGTTTTCCGTTTTTAGTGACAGTTTCAGTTTTAAACGTTTTATTCATTAAATAATGGATGGTTGCGATATATTGGGACATGTGTAGTTTTCCACAATTTTCTTTAAACGTACGTGGAGATATTTCCTAGAGTTGAGAGCAATGCAGTGGAGTGACCGTTATCGGACAAAATTTTATAAATTAAAAACTGCCACGGTGTATTCGAGGTTTTCTGTTAGTATTTCTTTCACAATCAATTTTCTTAAAATAAATGGGCAATTTTATTAACTTTGTGGCGAGTAATTCTGACGGACCTGTAATGAGTGAAAATGAAGTTTAGGCAGTTTGGAACGAAGGAACGAAAAACGAATGCAAAATACTCTAGCTAACCGGATTAACTGTTATCTATCAGGTACTTAGGTATTATTATTAATAAAAATGTTTACTTTCGTTGTTTCTACATTCGGCAACGTTGTGAGAAACGACCGCATGGTACCTAGTTGCACAGAACATATACCTAGTTGATATATGAAGCCATCTTGGACGATGACTGATGACATAGGCGCCGATTTTCCGTGAGAAAAGAGGGTTTTGCCCCATTTTTTAACATCGAGCTAGAATTCCGAAATAAATTTTTATTGTCTTTTAGGCCTCCTGAGCACGTGGTTAAAATGTTTGTATTTACTCATATTTAACCAGGTATATACATACTACAAAAGCGTAAAAGGGCCACATACTACTTTTTTTTACAAATAATTCACACGTCTCTTACGAAATTTCGTAAAAAAAGTGTAAATATCAGATTTTTCGCAAAAAAAGTGTAAATTTCTTAAAAAGTTTGTGAATTCACGCGTATTTTTCGATATTTCGTAAAAAAAGTGTAAATATCAGATTTTTCGCAAAAAAGTGTAAATTTTGTAAAAGAAGTGTAAATTTCGTAAAAAATGTGTGAATTCACAAGTATCTAACGAAATGTCTTTAAAAAAGTGTAAATCCCAGCTTTTCCGTAAAGTTCGAAAATCGTTGACACGAAGATGTCGTGCCTGCTTGGAAATGAACGGAGGGCACTTTGAACATCTTCTGTAACTTTGTCTTTTGTTTGTTAAAAGCTTCCTTTGTCGGTTTATTCCGGACCTGTTTTATGGCGTCCAAGATCGCCTGATCTGAACCCTCTAGATTTCTTTGTTTGGGGATATTGAAGACATTAGTGCATGGTACTCCTGTAAATAGCCTGGAAGAGCTGCAGCTACGGATTAATCAAAAGTGTCAAGAAATCCAAACCAAGGAGGGTGTTTTCGAAAGAGTTCGAATATCGTTGAGACGAAGATGTTGTGCCTGCTTGGAAATGGACGGAGGGCACTTTGAACATCTTCTGCAACTTTGTTTTTTGTTTGTTAAAAGCTTCCTTTGTCGGTTTATTCCTAATAAAATAAAATGTTTGAAAAACGAATAGTGGTACATATCTCCGCAACCGTTAGTTTGCGGACACATGTTTATTAAGACTTTTCTGCTTATTTTGGTTCATACTATAACCTCCTGAAATATTTTACACTATTTTTTTAACGCCCTGTATGCCTGCCTTATAACTTTAACCTTACACTGTTTCTGCATCTTGGACAATAACAGAGAAAAAGAGTGATCAATGCTGTTTCATCAGCTTCACATTTCGGATCCCATAAACTTATTTTGTAGTACCATTTCATAAATTTTAGGGATCAAGGAATATTATTTAAAACAATTTTTTCACTATTGATATACTTATGTTTTTTTAAGATACTTAAGTTAAAGTAATTTTAGCAATCCAATAGTGACCCTAGAAGGCGTCTGCTATATTCCGAATTATAAATATTTAAGATTATAAAGTTTTTGAAATTAGAATTTTAGAGATCTTAGTAAGATTCATTACGGTTCTTTTAAAATTCTTCTTATAACTTGCCAAAATTTACGAAATAGTTTGTTTTAGAGCAAAACCATACTAATATCATATATTAGAAGTCCCTAAAATTTGATTCCTTGTATAACTAAATGTAAAAATTAAATAACCTAGTAATATTTTCAATGAAAAATGTACATGCCAGACATCTACATAAAATAATCATTTGATAATTTAATTAACAAATTTGGATGAAGATTTAAAAATTACATCCAGATAGAGAATGAATAATTTCAATGCATCAATCATTTAGGAATACTTTCTCTGAAATAAATATATTCATGGTGGTTTCTGTATCTTCGAAAGGATACAAAATTTTCTAAATCTCTAATAATTTATATATTTTTTTAATCAACTCTTCCAGTATCCTTGTTAATTTGAGATTATCGCGCATGATTCCGTGTTTGAAAAGGTAATAATAATAAAAATAATCTCCTGACTATGTCTTTTGAGGAACATGCAACATAATCATAAATTACTTCGTTTCATCATACAGCAGAAGTATCAGAACTAAAAATATATCTTTTATATACATAAAATGTCCATCACACTACACTTTAATGCAATATTTAACAAACATAAATACAAAAACAGTTATTGGAACCTATTACACAAAATGCAATGTCATGATTATGAGAATGACAGTACAAACGACCGATGTACCAGTAACAACTTTATACATATTCATTGCCTTGTTTATTCAATATCTAGGGTAATGCATTTTTATAACACCTGAACCCGCTCGTAACAGTTGCTGTTACAAATACGAACTAACATCGTATGACGGAATAAATGTTTTTAATAATGCTAGCTACAAATTTGAAATTAAAATTAATGGATGTACTTAGCTATTTGTTGTGACCGCCTTCTGGCAAAAAAGAGTACCTAGCCTTCATTTCAATTGGAAGTTACCCATACCTGAAAAAAAAAGAAAAATGAAAAGTTTAATTATCGCCATACATTTTTTAAAACATTAAAATGGCTAAATTTGGCAATATTAAATTTCTCTTCTTTTTGTAGTTAAAAAATCAACCAAATAAACAAAAAGTATTTAATAATTAAATACAATGCAATTCAGAACTTATATAAACAAATTTTGGAATAGATGCGTCATGAAAAATGGAGTCAAAATCGTAAAAAATTTGTTGTAAAATCCTCATAGCTTCCGAGTAAAAAATTATTGTAGCTGTAGTATTTACCGCTACATTGCTGGGATACTGCTACTAATCTCTAGCCAGGCGATTTCAAATATTGAAATCCGGTTACTTTTTGTAGGTATTAAAGATTTTGTGATGCCAGTCTTTACATTAATTTTACAAGTGTCAAAAATAGCTTACGTGTATAGCAACTTGGAGTTAATGGATATCGTTTTAATTTATGACGATGTGAAAATGCTTTAGCAGAACGATTTCCCGGTAAACATGTGCCAAATGCAGCTACTTTTACCGCGGTGTGCAATGAATGTAAGTGTAGTTCAAAGCGAGGGAAATCTGAACCAAATTGTGGAAGAGATGGAGGTCTAGGACGTCCACGGTATGTTGCAACAGTGTAACGTATACACGAGGCGCAATTATATTCATACCATGAACAGGGTGTCCAAGCATTAATATCAAGGAGGACCGGTACCATGGCCGCCATGATTTCCTGACTTTAAATCATTTGGACTTCTTTTTGTGGGAATATTTAGATACATACATACATCAATTTTGTACATTTTAAATTTACAAAAATAGTCATGTAACTGACACTACGTTTTGGTCACTACACTGACCTGTATCAATATTTAGTAGTCAGTCTGTGTGCACATGAGTATATAAATTTTAAATTGCCGTCTAAATTGAAACATTAAATTAACCATCTAATTCTACAGAACCATCCAATATGCATAGCGATATCGGTGATAATCACCGACATTTCTATCTGATCGGATACTGTGTATCGCAAACCATATATAATAATAATAACATTTATTATCCTTTTAGATCATACAACAATGATATAGGATAAGTCAATGTTAGGGAGTACAATTTTTGCACAATTTGCAAAACACATACACGTTAACCATAGTAACAGCAACACACAATAAAAGCCATAAGATGAGTAATCAATAAAGTCTAAAATTTCTTATCCATAAATTCCGAGACGCTATAGAAACATCCATCAGACAAAAATTGTTTCAGGTTACGTTTAAAAACCTTTAGATTAATCTCCAATCTCACACACTCGGGCAGATGATTAAAAAGTTTGATACCCATATAGACTTGGTTCCGTTGATGTAGACCAGTAGCATGCTTAAGTGGCCTAATTACAGGCCCTAGTAAAATGATAATCAAGATCAAGATGATAATCATAGTTTCTACAAAAATTTAGATAATGACTCTTTACATATAAAACACACTTGTATATGTATATAGAATGAAATGTGAGGATATTATATTTTTTAAAATGTGCTGTTACAGGTTTCCCTATATTTTAAATATTAAAAATTAATCTTAGAATTCTAGTTTGAGACACAAAAACTCCGGAGGCAGCCCCTACACTTCCCCACAGAATAATATTATAAGAAATATGAGGGCATAGTGGCTAATAAACATGTATTAACTGAAATTGATTCAAAATATTCTTCAGTTGTAAAATTGCATAGTAGCTCCGATTTATTTTTTTACAGACTTGATTTATGTATGTACTCCAGCTCATATTGCTGTCCACAACCAAAAATTTTATAGATTTTGAGAAATGCATTCTCGTATTGTTAACTAAGATTTCTCCACAGTCAGAAAGCTGTCTCCTGACAACAAATTGCATACAAGTAGTTTTAGTTGCATTCACAATCAGTGAATTCCTCTTGCACCATGAGGTAAATTCCCTGGAAAGAATATTCATTTTTATAATGAGATCGTCGTGAAAATCAGTTTCAGCAGTTGCCAGAGTGGTATCATAAGCATATAGGATTAAGTGCCTTGTACTTACAAACTTTGATAGATCATTTACATATAATAGAAAAATAATGGGGTCAAGTATAGACCCCTGAGGCACACCTGTATCTATATTAGTGAGGAAGAGATCGCTGCTCTTCAACCTTTACTATTATTTTTCTGACCTCAAGATAAGAGGAAAGCCATGTCAAAGATGTTCCCCTAAAACCTTTCATTTATTTAGTGCGATGTTAATGTTTACTGCATCAAAGGCCTTTGAAAGATCGAAAAATAGCGCACCAACACACCTTCGCTCATCCAGTGCTGTGTGAATATAGCTGAAAAACGCGATAGATGCACTCTTCGTCGACCTTCTAGGCAAAAACCATGCTAATGCTCAGCTAGAATATTGTACTTGTTAATAAAAGATAACATCTGACTGTAAATGCACTTTTTAATTATTTTACATGGAACACTTTGAACCGTTATTGGGCCATAAGTCAAAATGGTTACCCTTTTTAAAAACAGGCGTTACAATTCCCACCCTGAGGTCAGCAGGGAAGCAACCGCTCTCTACCGAAGCATTAATCAGATCGGCCAGAACACATGCAACATTAGACCCGAACAACTTTACGCTTTTGTAGGAATACAATCAGCTCCGTCGGAATTCACATGTCTCAGAGTTCACTGCATCTAAAACATCCATATACATAATAGGTTTAATTACTAACGTCCATTGTAGTGTAATTATTAAAAAAGATGCCATTAAAATGCTCGCACACTTTATCCTTTACATTAGTTGAAAAATAATTTGCAAAAGCATTAGAAATTTCATATCTATCATCAATAATACCTTCATTTATTTGAATGGACCTGATTGTTTAATTTTATTTTTCCCAATTTTTTGTTGTCAATACGCTAAATATGTTTCTGTTTTTCAAGCACATTTTTATTTTTAAGACATTTTTGAAAGAAACATTTTTGTATTATTTATATTGGCTATATAATATTTTTGAATAATCATGATCATCAGGATTTAACGACTGTTTAGTTAACCAAAACAAGTTCCTAAGCTCAATACCCATCTGCCTTACATTGGAGTCAACCCATCTCTTATTGTTAACTTTACAGATATACACATTTGGAAAGTGAGGATCTTGATGGTGAATTGTGTTTTGCCGCTTGCGTGTATTTGTGTCATGCTACACGCATACTTCCACCACAGCGTGCTTCCACTGTTCACATAAGGCAGTGTTGCCAGGTGGGAAAAATTCAGTGCATGAGAATAATTTCAAAATAGTATGAGGTTTGGAGAAAAAAGCATGAGATGGCTTAATTTATCAAAAACACCTCTTGACACAGCTTAATTTACTTTTGTAATGCCATTTTTATTTCATTAAAAGCATTGCTATGCTATTTTATCATAATATTACATTGTTAGTATGTACTTACAGGTACTTACTTAAAAGTTATTAACCACGTAACCTTTCTAATTTATTTTATTGTTAGGCCGGGCGAACGTTGAGGCGCAGTTGACGTGACGCAGGGTGACCCACGGGTCGTAAAATCTGTTGTTTCCAGAAAATGTAGGTACCCTTACGGAATAGAGTTAAGAATCACTGCAATACAGCGTGAATACAGCACACACACCGCATATCCGTCGACTGTCATACCCGTTTATGTATTCATTGCTAATTATTAAGAGAGCAGTCTACAATAAAGGACATTTCAAGTACCCAAATATTGTAGATACCTACCTCTATCTATTCAATTTTGCCCTCGATTTTGCCTTTATTTCTCGTTAGGTCTTTGTTTTGGTAGATTTCAAAGAGTAATTTTAATAATTTTATTATTTCTTTTTGTGTCTATTAAAAAGCATGAGACAATGTATGTATGTCAAAATATGAGAGCATGAGATTTCTTCGAAATGCATGAGATCTCATGCAAAAGCATGAGACCTGGCAACACTGGCATCAGGTGACCGGATTGAGGTCTCGTTAGCTCTCGCCTACCATCGGCCGTTATCGGAGATTGTAGACGCGCTAAATGGACATTCAAAATTTAAAGATCTTATTCAAACCGTGTTTTATTGGTTACTCTTTCCAAATAAATTAATACACGTCAGCATTTTAAATGCAATAAAATTACTTTGAGAAGAATAGGGCAGATATACAAATAAAATTTAGTTTTCTATTATACTACCGCGCTGCTTATACTTCGTACCTTCACTGGGATGAGGAGGCAATCTCTGTAAAGATCCGCAATTTCCGATTCTGTATTTCACAGCAACAGGACATATTACATTAACATAAGATAGGATATTCACAAATACATCATATGCAAGCTTAACTCCACCACTGTTTGCGACATCGAGATTCATATACAGAGGGAAAATTTTCCCTTAATAGGTGGTCACGCAAACTAATTAATTTATCTGGAGACATATTTCTATACCTAAAGTTTTTATAAACATCTAAGTAAGACTTTTGCCCAGAAGAAAGCGGACACTTAATTTTAACGTCAAGACCAAGGTGATCTCAAGCTGCAAATCAAAAACTTCTTCAGAATATTCCCACGGGATGTTAGTTAAGAAATAATCAACTTTGGTATTTTTCGTTTTAATATTTTTATCAGTAAAAATCCTAGTAGATGTGAGGTTTTGTAGACGAAGATCAAAACTCTCTATTGTCAATTAATAGCGATTTTTCAGTAGATTCACTAAGAAAATCAATATTAAAATCACCACATATCATTATAAAATCATAATTATAGCCGCAAAGAGTTGATCTATGAGTATCTCAATGTTGCCAGATGGCGGCCTATATAAATTCAAAACACACACAATTTTGTTTTCTAGCCGAAAAATATAGGTATTCCTTATCCAATCTGACACCAGTGCCGACACCAGTACCGATAATATCGTCCGGTGTGAAACCCTACTTAAGCTCGCCGTATTTATCGTCGTAAAATGATCAAATTTGAGGTATTTTTAGGCACAGAAATTTCGAAAAATAAAACATCTATAGCAAGAGTAGTATCAAATTCTCGATATTTTGTTTATCCACTTCTACTATTTAAATTATCCTCAAATAAATTAATAAGTTTTAAAAAGCAATTGTAAGACACACATTATTTTGCTATGCTATCCCCACATTTTAACTATTATTTTCACATACTTATAAATAAAAGTGAACAATTTTATATACAGAACTATGTGTTATAACAATATTTACAATTACAGTTTAAAAAATACGTATTTTGAAAGATTGCTGTCCCAAAAAAATTGTTGATTAGACCGCTTTCTGTCGTTATGTAAGTAATCGTTTAACTTCGATACCTTTGAATATTCGCAGGTGGCATGACATAACATTTTTGTTATATACTAAGCTAAGCTATGTTATTCAGTTCTAATATCTAATTTATTTATATTTGTAGAACATTATTTCAAGAATACGGCTTAGAAGTTCTGGATAATCTCACATCTCACATACATGTAAAATGCCAGGCTGCATATTTCTACTTTATGCAAGACCTCAAATAGTTCAAGATATTGTGAGGACTACATATATTTCAGGATAAATTCTATTCTAACAAAGATCGTACTTTAAAAAACCTAACTGAACATCAAGATTTGATTGAAATATATTTTAACCAGGATTCCACATACTCGAGTTTATATTTAACAAAAGCATTAATAGTATATTAAACAAATTTAGAAAAGCAAAGTTTTACTAAACGAATATAGCCTTTATAGCATTGAATTAAGAACAAATAAAACTAGTACATAATCTATTCCTGTTTTAAATATATATTGCATTCCTTTCTAAAGCTGTATTTTTTTAATTATTTATATAAGACTCATAAAATGTGTCTATAAAATAAATAGATGTGTAAATACCTGAAGCACTTGAAAACTTATAGCAAACTGCAAAAGTTATCAACGGCACACCAGACATATGACGTATACCGTTTTCGAGTTTGTTAGTTCTCCTCAGTTCAGTATATCATATGCCCCTGCCACACACTCGTCGAGTGGCATGGGAAGTATTGTGGAAAGGAGGCAGATGTGTAGTGTGGCAAGGTTACTCGTCTTGCCGCACGTCATGCTCTTCGTCATGCCCACCACTCCCTGTTTTGTCGGTTTTTTGGACGCAAGTCAAAGGGCCGGCAACAACATGAGTGCGAATGCGAAGCGTCGCGATTAATTGCGCGAGTAGAGCTGTGTGTGGGTAGCGAGGGCAACATTGCGGCAGCGTGAGGAGTGGAGCGATGAGCAGCGCGAGGAGCATAGTGTGGCAGGGGCAATAGGTGTTAGGTGAGGCAACTGACGACTTATACCACTGAAGAGAACCTGAGTAGATGAGATGCAACATATGCACCTTACGGTCCCACAGAACTACTATAATTTAAGGAAGAACAGCCTGATATATATCTAATAATATTTTATTCATAATAATATATTAATATTATTATCCAAGTAAATTTTAAATTTAGTGTCATTTTAGGAAAGAAAGGTGTTGAATTAAGTATAGATGTCAAGTATATGTAAATATTTATATCAAGTATACTTTATTACTGAAGTAATACATATACACTTTAAAATTTAAAGTATATTATTATACTTAGATAATATATTTCTTTCTTTCCGTGTACTTTGGGGAGATGTGAGTCTCCAAAAAAAAACTAGGACACATTGCAGACACTCACATAATCTATAAATAAATACACTGTAAAGCTATTAAATCAATTAATTAAACAGCAATATAATTTTGCCATGAAACGGTTAAGATACTAGATATGTATTAAGTATTAAGGAGTCCGTTGCAGGCCTAAGACGGCATTAGGTAATACATCTCAATTTATTATTCATTTCTGACCAATAAACATAAAGTGTTCTGCGCCACGGTACAGTAACCTAAACGTGTAAGGCAAACGTTCCAGCCAGTTTATTATCAGTGCCAGTTCATGACTTCACCGTTGTAAAACTTTAGATTAATTACCTACGTCTTCTAGGTCTACAAAAATGCTTAAATTGGACTTTTATAAAATAAATAGTTTAACGTCGCCGAAGTTTTCGATCAATCTTGCAGCTCCGTTACATGATGACTGATCCCTTAATCCGATAACTACCGAAGAATCTCCAAATGGTGTTCGCGACTCACCGCGTCTCTGGATATACAGGGTTAGGGGTTTATAACGTATCCAAATTTTAGAAAGCTTCTCGACAATACTTAGAATAAAACAATTTTATACAGCGTGATTCAGTCATTGTGTCACTCATTTTAAACACGTATTCGGAAAGCCTAATAAAGAAAAAAAATCAAAACGTTTTTTTTACTCAACTTTTAAAAGAGAAGCAAATCAATCCATAACTCCCGGTAACATGGCGCTTCTGCTACGCAGCACATTTTCTGATGACGAAGCCATACAGCGTTCGAGCGTTGGAGCGAAACAGTGTTGCCACATCAGGACCACATAATAACATTAATTAACAGTATGAGGCAGATACTGACGCATAGGTAGCAAATATTTTAAATACCTATATTTTACAAAAACATATTTTGTTTCTGGTATTATGCATTACTGAGGCGTATTCTTATGAAGAAATCATTGAAAAAAATAAAGGTCGACACTGCCCTATATTGTTATTGAAACTACATACAGGTGTTAATCGCGAGAAGTGTAAAGAAAGTAATAACAATGGTAATATATTTGAACATTTGGAAAATTAACATTGTTGTTAATACAAAATGTTTTTTTGACAAAGCATGCTCAACCTTCCTTAAGGTTCTTGCTGGGCAACAATATCAATTTAATCTTAATATCATAATTAATAAAAAAAACATTCATCGGTCCGTGGTCGAGCGGTTTAAGGCGTTAAGTACTGATGTCTTAAACCGCTCGATGTGGCCGATGGCTAAATCGATGTGGCCAGTCCGCTGTAGGATCGAATACCGCGGTAGGTAGACCGCAGATCAGTTATATTCATGGATATGATTGGCACCCTCTTTGAGGGTATGGCAGGGTGGATGAATGTTGGCTTGGATCAATGTGAGATATTAATATACGTCAACGTTTGACCACCCCCTTAATTAATGAGGTTTTCCAGGTTTCCCTCATACCTGAACTCAATGGTGGTTAGGGTCTACCAACGTAATTCGTTCCTGGGCGCAAATGCGGCCTGTTTAATAATAATATGCTGTCCCTTCTACAGCACAAGTCTCCAATTTCTGGGCTAATCCTCGTGATTAGAATGAAGAGTAGAGATATTATTATTATTCATTACATATTTTAAATTATTATTAGCTAGTGTACAAGAAAAAAAGAGTATTTAAAATAGTCAATGTAACCGCTTATTTATGATGTCCAGTACTGGGGAAATATTTAAATTTGGCAACGTTGCATCAGACAGACACCGCGTTGCCTTGGGAGCTCTGAATGAATCGAGGTCGTCAGCAGTAACAATTCGAAAAGGGGTTTAAATAATAATTTAAAAACAAAAATTTTCAACGTAAAGATGCATTTAAATATTTGCTTAAAAATCGTTTATCGTATTATACTCATTTTTCCTATCTTGCCTTAAAATTAATGACATTAATACTGAATAACCCTGTATAAAAAAGTTCGATATTTGTGTATTTTCACGTAAATTAAATTTCAATATTTGCAACAAAACATTGGTTCTAGTACAATCCTGGATGTAGCGGTTATAAGTGCTTTTATGTAATAGAACTTAACTGATTGATAAACAGATGGACGTTAGCAAATGGCAAAAGGTTTTTGATTGTTTGGTGATCAAAAAGTACAAGGCAACTAAATTAGAGATTTAAAAAACGTCTGTATGGATAAATGTGGGCGTGCATCGGATCTTGCCGCATATGTTTTGTGTAATGATAAGATGATAAGTTACACAATAAATAATCATGTGCAAATTAAAATAAGCAAATAACCACGTTTGAAATATATATTTTTAATACATATGTGTAGCAGGCTGATAAGATGGCATTGTGCATATTAACCGATATTAATATTGCTAATTCTATTTTCTATAAACATAGATAAAATAACAATACGTTTATGACAAAATGCTAACAAAAATAAAGAAATGTTGTGATGCAAACAAAGATGCTATCCCTGCAACATTTAATAAATTAAAATTTTCATCGAAAAATATCAAATTAATATTAGTGGCTGTTAGGACGATGACATACAGATTTACCAAGCGCTAGGTGAACTAAAATACACTGTAAACTGCTGTGTGCGTCACCTCCCATAAATGACCCATCCGGCTGTCGAGGCGGCATAAAATACTGTAACTGTCGCCCTAAAAAATTTGTATTCTATATATTTTCAATTCTATTAATACTCGTAATATCAGAATAAAACTGCTTCTGTTAATTTGTTAATCGTGTTGTGAACAATTTAACATTTAATGATAATTAACAGTAACATTTGTCTTTAAATTAATAAAACAAACAAGTTAGCTGATTGTAAAATGTCAATAGAAAGTTCATTTTTCAAAACACCCTGTACATCTAGTGCTTATATTGTCTTCTTGAAATGATTAATATCGCACAAGGGAATGTATATTTAATATCCCTAAAAGTATGCTAAATTAACTAGGGCCTCAAGCATTAATTACAGAGTGACTGAATGTAGGAATTTGAATAGCTTTAGCTTATTCATCACATAAGTATATACCTAGATTTTAATTCATTTACCAAGATTACATATATAACAAAATATTAAAAGCAATACAGTGGCGGTGACGGTTAAATTGGATTCAAAATTATTTCTTTATAATAGAACATGCAGCCAATGGAAATGTTTTTCAAAATGTTTAAGCTTGAAATAACTGATATTATTTTATTTAGAAAACTTTTGCAGATTTGTTCAAATACAGTTTTTTTCTATAGCAAATGATGAAAGAATTATCGGTATACATTTCTGAATTCGGTAACTGCAGGACTGGTTATTTTGTTAGAAATATAATACAAATTATTTATTCGATTGTAATGTAAAATCTAAATTATTGATAATATTTATAAAAGTTTCACCTTCATAAACAGATAGATAGTAAACGTCTGAAGCATCTTTTAAAAATTTGATATCATTCAGTTTTAAGACTTTGTCAATAATTTCTTTAGCAATGTAATCACTTTGCTGTATCTGAAAACATTACGAAACCTTATAGATAAAGCGGACTCATCAAAGTTATTACTTACTTTGAAATGTCACAAGTTTCATTTACCAGAATTGACTTTAGCATTAACTCTAATGTTAACTTCTTATTTGACTTCTCTAAACAATATGCCAGTGTCTTTTCACTCAAACCATTATGTTTTGCATCACCAGAGTTTTTTTTGGGGCAAGTACGGTCTTTAATGTTTCTTTCACTTCTGAATTAACTTTTTCAAATTTTACTTTGTGCAGAACAAGCAAGGCAATATAAGACAGAACTAACTAAGCAGAATAAAACAATAGTTATTGGCATTTTGCAAAATGCTACTTACTTGATTTTCTTATGCAATGAAAGCAGAGTACTTTTAACATCTGCTTTAACTTTTTTATTTTTTTTTCTTATTTGTTTATTACATTATTTTTTACTTTAATGTCGTCGTATTTCTTTCCGTAAAATTGTCAAATTTATAGTGTTTTAGGACAGAGATCTCGAAAAATAAACTACGTAGATCAAAAGCGATATCAAAAATAAAATTATTGATGTTTTGTTTATCCACTTTTACTATCTAAATTCTCCTTAAATAAAATAATACCTAACTTTTAAAAAGCGTTTGAAATATTTTAACAATTATTTTCACATAATAATATATCACAAAAACGAACAATCTTAAATGTAGAATTATGTAAGTTTATGTTATAACAATATTTACATCTACAGTTAAATTTAAAATACTACGTATTTTGAATGATTTCTGTACCTAAAAATTTGTTGATTAGACTGCTTTCTGTTATGTATTCGTTTTACTTCGATAATTTGAATATTCGTAGGTGGCATGAGATAAAATTCCTGTTATTTGTTGAGCTCTAAAATTATTTGTATTTGTAGAAAACACTATTTCAAGAATACGGCGCCCTTAAGGGTATAATGTTCGGCCAAACAGTCTAGCTTTTATCAGGCTCCGCCCATCAGCACCTTCAACGGCAAATTTAACTTTGTGCCCCTGTAAGTTAGGCAATTGTATGCAGAAATTTAGCAAAACATGTCTTCTTGGCGGACAGATTTCATGAATATAAATGCAAAAACTTGAAATCTGAAGCAATTGTCTGTTATATGAAGACTTGATTTACTAGCCTACAGCTTTCTTTTTTTATAATAGTGCCTAACAACGTCCCACCGCAGTCCTAAAGGTGAGCATTATTGCGACCGAAAGATTGTTCAGATTTAATTTTTTTTTGAAAATATGGCTCTGCTGTCTAGTAAAATAGACTTTTATTAGTTGATTAAAACTTGCTCCATCTTAATACGAATTTCCATTGAGGAGAAATATGAAAGCGCGTGGACGTCTAAAAACGCCTTTGTAAAATTGCGAACATTACAGTCTTAAATGAAACAATTAAAACTTTCAACACCTTGTATGTTCAAAGACTTTTTTGTTTATTCTAAGCAAAACTACCCGTTCCTCAGTATGTGACAAGATATGTTTAACACCTTATATATTACGGACTCGCGAAAATCATTCACTGATTTTTCATCGTTCATTAATGCAGACTTTTCACTTGTCAATATAGTTTACTTAATAATAAATAACTATATCATCGTCTGTACTATCCTCTTGAAAGATTAAACACGTTACATTTCTTAAGTGTTGCCCACCTACAACATAAGAATTTTAGGATCGTAAAAACTTTTTCACTGCATATTGCGACCGGAGAACACCGGAAACAATTTTAATGTCTCAATTACATTTGCCTCTTTCTCAAGATGTTACAACTAAGGCGACTCAAATTATCTCAAAAAAAGCTTTAAATATGTGTCATAAAATCATATTTAGTAAAGGAAAGTAAGTAAAACTTACAGGACGATTAACTTGATTTAATTTTAAAAATAAGTACATGAATTGAAAAGGCAACATAGAGGTAGCTGTTGTAGATTGAAATTGGGAAAGTTGCGGATTCTTAAGTTTATAATAATAATTATGACCTAAATAAGGTATTCAATAAATAACACAGGCCTTCATTTTCGTTGAATGAAATTTACAAAATAAAGACGCATAGATAAATTTTTATCGTATAAAACTTTTTTGTTACAAATATAGCCAGGCATTCAGAACTTTCCTAAAAAAAATGTTTGTATGTACAGGGAACTCTTATAAATACAATTTTGTAAAAAAAAATCAAAAGCCAGTTCGACACTGGAAACTAGTCCATTGTAAAACCTGACAAGGCAAAGCATGCAATCGATGATCGAATAGAAAATTGAAAGAAATCCTCAAAGAAAGAAATAAATAACATTTTATAACACCTACTTTATAAAGCAAATTCAACTGCTTAGATTTGTTTTACTTTTTCGAATGAAAACGGTTTGAATGCCTGTAGAGTTTAGAATGTTTTTTGTCTGTTGTAATTTTTTGATAAATGGTAGGTACAGTTTATGAGTAAAAATAAATTTTACGGCCCTACATAGCTTACTTTCCAATATTTAATGAATGCAGTGATATCTAGTATAAGTTACAATCTTCAATCTTTCCATTATATTCCCCATAAATGAAATGCATATTTCTGTATTCTCCATTCGAAAATTTTACATTATGTTACTTAAATCTTATAGCTTATTCACTTAAAACTATTATACAACAATATTTGATATTATTCACATAAAGAACCATTGAACTGCCATCAAACGCAAAATGAGGGTAACCATACAAGTGATTCAGAACTTATATAAAAAAAATGTACAGGGGGCTCTTACAAATACAATTTTGTAAAAAAATCATAAAGGGCAGCTTGAAAATGATTTAAAAATACACTTCTGCACGGCACTGGAACCTGGTGCACTGTAAAACATAATAAGGCGGCAAAGCATGCGATCAGCGACCAGACCAAAAATTGGAAAGAAATTTCCAAGAAAAGAAATAAATAACGTTTGATCACATTTATTTTATAGAGCAACTGCTTTTGTTATTAATTATTAATAGAATTAATATGTGTAATTTTGGGTCTGTCTTACCCAGTTTCTACAAACTAACACAAATATTTCTGCTTCTTGTCAGTTTTGAAGTTATTGGCAGCAGATATGATACATTTGCGTAAATCATCAATAGTATCCACTTCGGTGCAATGCATTTCATTTTTTAAAAATTTCCGCAAAACGAAGTCCAAATGATTTATAGTCAGGAGATCGTGGCGGCCATGGCCGATCCTCTTTGTCTAATCCCTTGGTATTAATGCTCGAATACGCTGTACATGGTACGAATATAATTGAATCTCGTGTATGAACGTATGAACGGCCACACTTCTGCAATACGCCGTGGACGCCCTGGAACCCCATCTATTGCACGATGCACTTTCAATTTTCCCGCGTCACGCTGCGTTGCACTCACCGTAAACCGCGGTAAAAGTAGCTGCATTTGGTACATGTTTACAGAGATAGCGTTCTGCTAAAGCATTTTCACATTACCTTAAATTAAACCGATATCCATCAACTCCAAATTGTTATACATGTATGCCATTTTTGAAACATGAAAAACTACATTCTCGCCTGGCTAGAAACTACAGTAGTCCAGCGATGTAAAGGTTAAAAATACTACTTCAATAATATTTTACTCGGAAATGCATAAGGATATTACAAAAAAAAAATACGATACTAACTCCATTTTTCATAAAGCATCTATTCCTAAAATTGTTTAGATAAGTTGTGAATTACCCTGTATAAGTGAAACACTGTGTATAAGATTTTTTTGTTTTCCACAAAAGTATTATGAGGTAAATCTGTCCTTCCTCATGAAAGTAATGACTCTTTCTCTCAGCTATTTAGAAGTACGCATATTTTTATATTCGAACAAAATTAAATTAAATCACTTTTTTATAGACTTTTTGCTATACAAGATTAAAGTCATCACGTACTACAATTGAATTGTCTGAAACATTTTTAGCTTGCCTTGTTTCAAGTTTTCTGTTTCATATTTCATCTAGCTTGTCTAGTATTTTTTATCAAAGATCTGTAGTAGTTTTACTGAAAGATGCTCTTGCCGTGAATGCATCAAAAAGTAATGTAATATAAAGGATTAGATTTACTATGCGGTCCTCTACTACTATCCTGAGACGCATCGCCGACCCCCTTATTTCCCATTTACATTAGTGATGGAAAGTAATTGAAAATTTGTGATAGCAGTGCAGACTGAAGAGAATAGAAATTAACTATAGCTAACTATACTCATGTACTGTATGTGACACCGACATTCTATTCAATTATTTGTTTTCATTAAACAGATCCCTATGTCTTTTTTATTTGTTTTCATTAAACAGATACCTATATGTCTTACTTCATTTCGTTTCCATAAAATATTTTGTAAATAAAAGTTTCTGCACAAAAGCAATTTTAACACAACATATGGTTAAAAAGAAACAGCACGTTTGTATCAAATAAAAAAACTAAAAAAAAACAATATATCACGTATCGCGAACGGTTTGCTGGGGTCGGTGTTTGAGATAAGTAAAGTTATTTTCTAATATGGTTAAGAACTATATCATTATTACACTGAGAAAAAATTATTATAGCCATTATAAGAATTATTGTTACCTTAATTAAATATTTAATAATAATAATAATAGTAATAATAATAATAATAATAAATTTATTTTCCTTTTGACAACTTACATTGTATAGGAATAGTCATATAACATTGAAAAGAACGACTAGAAGAAAGACTACAGAAAAACAGGAACAAAATACAAAAAAAATACAAATGAACGTATCGCCAGAGATCACACAAATTCACTCAAACTATAAAAGCATCTATCCAATAGATAAAGTTTCACTTGTTTTCTAAATAAGATCAAACTGTTTATATTTTTAATATACACTGGTAATTTATTAAAACTTTGCTTAAAAAGTTGGGTGAATTAATTGTTACATTATATTTGCAACTCGGAATAAAGTAATGATCTCTTTGTCTCGTATTTAAACCGTGCATTCGCTCATTTGAAAAAGATTGCTTTTATTTTTAAAAATAAACATTCACAGCTCGAAAATTAACAAACATGGAAGGGGTAAAATATTATATTTTTTAAAGAGTTCTCGACAGGAGTACCGAGAAGAAACTCCGGCAATGCACCTTATAATTTGTTTCTGCGCAATGAATACGTCCGATGATTGAGTGGAATTACCCCATTTTGCATACTATATGGACTATAAGATGGTTTCTTATGGTTATCATACAGAGTTTGTTAAAGTTTATTATTACTTCTTCTTCTTCTTTGAATAATAATAATAATATCTCTACCCCTCATTCTAATCACGAGGATTAGCCCAGAAGTCGAGGACTTGTGCGGGAGAGGGGGCGGCATATTATTATTAAGCAGGCCGCATTTGCGCCCAGGAACGACTTACGTTGGTAGGCCCTAACCACCATTCAGTGCAGGAATGAGGGAAACCTGGAAAACCTCATTAATTAGGGGGTAGTTAAATGCCAACCGGTATCAATCTCTCACATTGACCCAAGTCAACATTCTTCCACCCTACCATACCCGCAGAGAGGGTGCCAATCTCTTCACGAATATAGCTTATATACGGTCTACCGGCTGCAGGGGTCGAACCCACAGCGATCCAGTCACCTCGATTGAAGTACTGACGCCTTAAACCGCGCGACCACTGACCGATCCAAATCCGAATCCTTGATAGAATTCTCTTTTCAAGTTATGGTAATAACTCAGTAGTCGGCTATATTAACTATAGTTCAAAAAGCCTTCTTTTCCTTTAAAATATGTATTTTAAGTGTTCGAGTAAAAAAAGAACATACAATTTAACTTGAAACTCGATAATGGAGACAATCTCGTGCAATTTTTGTAGGCATGCTTATTTTATTAATACTTATTATTTTAAAGACTTTTTCTACCCTTATTTTGCAAAGTTTGCTCCTTTTATAGCTACTATCACCTCCAAATATTTTTGTTTTTAAATCACAAATTATCACCTAGTTTATAAAACAAACCCTAGTTTGCTTTATTAACAATAGTCCATACAATATTTCGTTATGGAAATACCTTATGTATGGGAATAATAATACGAATGCCTACCTTATTGATAGTACTATACCACAAATTAAATAGATAGTACGTACTCTGTGACTATGCATTAAAGCAGTTTTATTTTTTTACTCGAATACGGTGCATTCACAAACCTAGAAAAAATATAGACTGCGTCGGTTCATGATATAGGTCACGTGACAGGTGCCGCATTCTCTAGGGACCTAAGGTCCAGAAAATGGATATTTTATTTGCTTTATGTTGGCGGTTGTGCAAATATGAAGGCTGCATTGCAATCTGAAATTAACTAACTTGCTGTCATTTTAAATGTCATTAAAAATGTGACATAAATGTGACCAATCACAGTAAACAAATGAGCTTCACGCTACACTATAACCAACGTAAATTGGCATAAAACCCAAGTTTTAGCGATTCTGGACCATTTAGGGCAGCCATGAATTTTCGATCGCCGGCAATATGACACTGGCACAGTTTATATTTTTTCTAGGTGTGTGAGTGCATTGTACGATAAAATATTGATCACTTGATCATTTCTATAGTAACAAACGTTCATTTGCTTAGCAACAATAAACTTCATGGACAATTGGATTTCAAATGATATATCAGCATACTTAGTTTTAGAACAGTATGTTATATTTATTGTTTTGGTTTTAACGGTCAGTGGTCGCGCGGTTTAAGGCGTCAGTACTTGAATCGAGGTGACTGGATCGCTGTGGGTTCGACCCCTGCAGCCGGTAGACCGTATATGAGCTATATTCGTGGAGAGATTGGCACCCTCTCTGCGGGTATGGTAGGGTGGAAGAATGTTGGCTTGGGTCAATATGAGAGATTGATACCGGTTGACATTTGACTACCCCAATTAATGAGGTTTCTCCCATGCCTGCACTGAATGGTGGTTAGGGCCTACCAACGTAAGTCGTTCCTGGGCGCAAATGCGGCCTGCTTAATAATAATATGCCGCCCCCTCTCCCGCACAAGTCTTAGACATCTGAGCTAATCCTCGTGATTAGAATGAGGGGTAGAGATATTATTATTATATTATTATTATAACAGGACTGAACGGTAAGTAATTTATATTACTTGTTTTGAAAAAATACCCAATAAACAATAACAACGATGCTATTTATTTATATTAAAATGAAACATACAATTATTAATACTAATAGGAAAAACAGACTTATTGTCAGTATCGTTTGTATTCCGCGTATTGACAGAAAATGCAGAATGCAAGACAGCAGATCACGAAGCTGTTGGCCGATGGCTTATAATTATGTAAAATTTTTTCAGTAAAATCTAATTTATTTTGAATAGAATCTTCGACATAGCTTTCAGCTACAGCCAAAGATTTCTAACCACCATGTCTTTTATATAATTTTGAATTATTTGCAAATAATGAACTTCTTCATCCTCCTTATTTGTAACAGTAAATGAGCGGCTCACATGCGTTTTTCACAGTTATATATGAATCACGATTTTCCATATCTTGAATGCGTATATTATGCAGATAATTCCCTCTTACAAGCTTCTGCAACGCTTAATACTGCGATCTACAAATGTTTAGAAATCGGATACAAGTTTTTACTACTAAAAACGAGACCAAAAATTAATATTAACGTACCTTATGATTCAGAAATGTTTTCTCTTAAAAAATGCAATCAGTATAGAAAATTTAGAAATAATAAAATCAGGGTTCTCAGCAATTTTTCAGAACCAAATTCCCTGACATACTTTTTTAAAATTCCCTGACAAAAAGCATACAAAATATGTTTTTTAAAACATAAACCAAAGTAAAAAGAAGTCAAATGATAAGGCATAAATGAGCCCATTTGATGACAAATAAGTGACATGGATATTTAATTTTATTATAAATATTTATTTCAGTCATTGCAACAAATATAAATATTTAAGAAATCTAATAGAAATATGTAGGTATATAATATATATTTAAGAGATTTAATAGAAATATATATATAAACAAACACAACAAAACCAATAACAATATATTTTACTACTGAGCAAACAGCAATAGCTTTAGCTGTTTTTATGTCATTAAATGTATTAAAATCGGTTCAAAACACTATATTTTTGCATTGAAACAGTAACGTCACACAGGTCGCTTTTTAAACCATGTTTAAAACGTCCACTGAGCGCTGTTTGAACTCTTTAGATGCTTTGCTAAGGTCTATGCAGCAGTTGCTAGATAGAAATTTCAAAATCGGTGTGATTTAAATTTTCAGATTTAATGGTTGATACTTTTATATTTCTTATCTTGTTTATTTAAAAAGTAATTGGTTGTGGATTATTTTATGTACCTCTACAAATTTACGTATTCTTAGACATCTTGAATTACATTACAAACGCATAATCCAATTACTTTTCTCTTCAAAGTTCATTAAACCTGTCACTCACACGAACATGTAGGTAATTATTTGTTTTTGGTTTACAGTTGCTAAAATCAATTCCATATTTTTGTTGCAGATCTCACACATTTTCCAAATATTATAGTGTTGTTATAAATAAATTGTATACACAATAATCAAAAAGTGAGTGTGATGTTAAAGAGAAACAAATATTTAATGATGTTACGTTTTAAACTATACATTTTCTTGGTGCATTACATAAGTAACGTCACCATTGAATATGTCTTGAAACAGGCGATGAATATGTATAAAAGACAGCTATACACTCCGGATATATCTGTTTCATTATATCAGTCTGCGGATACGTGTGATTAAAACAAACAGAAATCGGCAACTGGGTGCGTTCATTAAATAAAGAATTTAGACACGGCATGAGTAGCATTCAGAAATTTTTCCTGACGACAATAAAAATTCCCTGATTTTTGACAATTATTGCCCTGACGTTTCCCTGACAAAATTTAAATTCCCTGACATTTCCAGGTTTTTCAGGTTTTCCCTGACGCTGAGAACCCTGAATATCGAATAGAAAAATGTGGCTTTTAACATAGAATACTCAGCCCATAAACTGCCAGGAGATATTAATTTTTGTTTTTTTTTGCACAAAATATGCCAACAAGAATTTTTCATTTATGCTCTTTCCATAATTCCCTTTAAACCACTTTTTGAAACTATCATACCTATGTCTTTTCGTAACGTTCTTTATAGTTTTCAGGAATCACTGAAGAACATCCTATACCCCAAGCCTCTTCAATATCTGCCTTATTTTTGTTTTCTGATTCACTCATGCTCATACTCACTCGTTTGACAAATAATATATTGATGTTTAAAAATAAATTTACAAGCGCATCCATGGTAATGACAAAACCTACTTCGTTTGGTGGATGTAAGAGACACGAGGCAAAAATAATTTTAATATTTTCGATAAATTTTGTTAGTTTGTTAGCTAAACCTTGTAGAAAATGTGTATTTGAAAGAAGGAAAACTCTATCAATACAGACTACATATGCACAGGCGTTAGTCACTATCAGTGCCATTGTATATCGTTATTACAAGTATAAATCACTCTGACTATCACTTTTCTATAAAAAGTATCTTAACAATTCAGGTACATATTATTTATTAAGGCATGAGCCTAGTTTCTGTGACAAGAAGGAAATACTGTTATGTATAATATTAGCATAACAACCGCGAGGACGAGGAAAGTATTTAAAATTTAATAAGTTCCGCTTCTAAAGAGGGGTTTCGCATCACAATCCTTCGCGTGTAAGAACACAACATATCTTGGAAAGTAAAAGATGGAACCGCAACAAAGGTACCTAATACTGAAAGCCTGACATCTAAATGCCATACGTGCAGTTAACATGTTACGCTAAAGTCGAGTAAAGTCAACTTGTAAAGCCAGACATTATAATTCTCAGATCAAGTGTACTTAATGTTTGTAAGCACCCTTGATTATAACAAAGTTGGTTCCCGATTTTGCAACTTAAAACCCACCGAGAATTTACATGAGAAGCTGCCTATTTGCTCTAAGTAGTAACGCATTTCATAATGTAAATCTGCTGCAATTATTTTATTCCTAGTGACAGGAAAACGTGCAAGAATAAACGTTGTAGGAAGTTTGTTTTATTATAGATATAGTTGGAAAACAATTATTATCTCATTACTAAAACATGAGCATAGTAATATGAGCGTCTACACTTCGCATATTTATTCTAAAGGTTTACTTTCCCGCATGCATTTTCTTTCGAAAGCTTATTTTGGAAAATGCATAACTTACAGAGTGTTTATTAAGTAGAGATAAAAATTCTGAGGCATATTCTGTGGCCAAAAACAAGGGTTTTTTGTTGTGTCAATAATTTAAAAAAAAATCAGTTTATAATTTCTAAACCAATTAATATAATTTAACCAATTTTGATGTGCATAACAGTAGGTGCCAGTGGCGGATGTGTAGGTGTTATAGATCATTAATTGCAAAACAAATATATCACCCTGTACAATATTACAAATAAAATAGGTCATCATAAGAGTCATTATATTATCTTCACTTTTTGTTTCTTTACACGTTTTTGTATTCCAAGCCGATTACCAACAAAATTGATTTATTTGATGAAGTGCATTTTTACTATGCTCATTACATTCCTTGAAATAATAACAATTAATTAAAAATGGAATTACTTTACTATGATTTATTAGAACAAATGTTGGAAATGGCCACCTTCAGCCAAAATACATGCTTTAAGATCTTGAAATTGTAGCTCGAACACGTGCAAACATTTCAGGAGTAGCTCTTATCATATCACAATGATATGATAAGATCACAATCAGTTATAATCACAGGCACACAAAAAAAAGTTCTGTGCCTGAGCTCCGACCTATGGTTCCCCTTGTATTTTTGGCTCCCGAAACCGATCCCGGGGTCGGTATAGCCCAGACATTCCATATTTGCGCGCTACGGTCAAAAAAATGACCAAAATTTGGCCATTACCTGAAAATAAGCGCAAAGCTTTATATCCGTGCCATTGAAGAGTCCAAACATGAATCAGTTGTTGGATAGGACCTCGCACATCTCAATTGTCACGTGAGGGTCATGAATTGGCAGAAAATTGAAAAAAAAATAATAAAGAAAAGTAAAAAAAATGAAGACAATTTAAAAAAGAAAGCAGCTACAATACTTCCTACGTCAACGTCGTTAGCAGGGTTGAAGTTCCATAAAAATTTGTGAACAGGTCACAATTACTCTCCTCTGGCGTGACCCAAAGCTAACGACGTTGACGAAGTATTGTAGCTCCTTTCTTTCTTTTTTTATTTTCATTATTTTTTTTATTTAAAACAAATATATTTTTTTAAAATTTTTCTTTATTTTGTTTCTCTTTATTCACTGTGCAATGCTACTTAAAAACAATCCTCTTAAATCAATGCGATCCTAAATACGGTGAAATCATATGATTTTTAATTAATCTCTTTAGATGTTCCCAAATAAAAAAAAATCAATTAAGTTCATATCGGTTGATCTGGGTGGCCTAGGTTGACCTGGTTCTTGAGTGCCTTGTCCAATCACGTTATTACCAAATCTTTCATTTAAAAATGTGGGGAAGCCTCGTTGTGTATAAACCACATTCTTTGTCTTAGCGCATAGGAAACATCAAGTAGTTCAAGTAAAACGTTTTCAAGATAATATCTGTAGGAGGCACCGGTTAAAGTTCTTGAAAAATAAGGCCAACAAGAAAATTTCCAACAATACCCACCCATACATAAAAATACTGATATTGAAATCGAGATTCCATTATGGCATTAGGGCATCAGATCAAACGTGTTTATTGTGGAGGTTTATTATACATCTCTGGAAAAATTAGCTTTGCCGATAAACAATATGTCAGCGGTAAAGTCAACATTTTGTTAATTATTTTTTGCAAAATCTAGGGACAAAATTGTAGGCTTAAACCATTTGTATGTGATATGTGTATAACTGTTAATGCTTTCGAACGGACCAAACTAATTTATGATTCACATTAAGATTTGCAATTATCTTTCTATAATAATAACCTAGCCATAATAGTTTTTTTGAATGATGCATTGTCAGGGGATTTAAATTTATTTGATAATACATTGAATAGCTTGGATCCAAAGTACTTGAAAGACATTTCGTATTTACTTTAATTATGTTTAGGAGTACACAACAAATCACTATTGCGTATTGAATAGTTATGAAAATGAGAATTTTTAACTAAAGAAGAAATATTTTCTTTTATATACAAATAGGGTTTTATAAATATAAATAGAGGGTAGTGTCAGTATTTTATTGTTAATGAATACTTTCTTACACGATTCCCGGGGATTAATTCCAAATATATTTCTAATTATCCGCTGTTGGGTTACGAATATCTTCCCACTCCTAACAGCACTATCCCACAAAATGGGATGGTGGCTATACACTAAGCTGTAATAAATGTTTAGTAATGCACATAAGGGCATAGTTTTTCTTATTCGAGATATGGCATACAGTGATTTGTTGAATGTTTTATTGAGCATATCGATATGTATAGATTGGTAATCAATCAATCAATCAATGGGTGATAGACACCCAAGAACTTGGTATTATCACTAGATTCAAGAAAAGAATTGTTATATATTAAGGTGTGTTTTGACGTGCGGATTATACTAAGATCGAAAATAAACTATTACAGTTTTATCAGAATTTAAAATAAGTGCGTTACCTTCACACAAGAGATCGTATAAAACCTTGACAAACCACTACGAGTTCCTCAGGGATCCGCTCCGACACCACAAGAGACGTGTAATCGGCAAACATCGTAAGACGAGGTGCGTTAATAAAGCTCGATAAATCGTTGACACATAAAAAAATTAATGGTCTCAGCACCGATCCCTGAGGCACTCCAATATCCATATTACGGCAATGCGAGGTAGTATTGAGAACTCTAGCATGCATAGTTCTGTCAGATAGATGATGAACTAACCAATTCAAAAATACTCCTCTAAATCCTATAGTATTTGGGTCTTCTTCAATTTCGTTTAGAATAGCTTCTTCTAACTCAGGCGTTCTAACACCCAAAAGTTTTCCAGAAATTGGATTTTTCTGAAATAAGCCTGACTCCGAAAGACATTGGAAACCATTTGTGAACATTCTTGGATTTGGAGTTGGATAATTTGGAAATCTTTCCATATAAATTCGCCTAGCAGTATCACTTCCATCTGTAAGGCCGTAAATGTAAACCCATTACCCATTTGAGTATGCATAAGCCATTATTAAAACAATCTGACAATACAAATTATTAAAATAAGATGACGACTTCTTCCACAGACAAGGAAACTCAGCATGGTATATATTTTTTGGCAAACAATGATGGATGATACCCACATCTCTGCAACTGGAACATTTCTGGTAATATTTTGTTTCAAATCTACTGTCATATTAAATATGCACATCGAATTTGTTCAAATTCAAGCGGTTGAGAAATTAAGACTTCACATTTATACAATAAAAAAATTCTTATTTTTGACCACAGAATACGACCCTGGATTTTTGACTATATATATATATATAATTAAGAAACACCCTCTATATTTTTTACCATGAAAATGAAGTACCTATATACTGTGTAAATTTATTGATCTTCTGTAAAACTCTTTAATGTAATTAAATAAAGCAGATATACTCAGCCTACCTACCTACAATTGCAAAAATTATACAGAGTATTCCAAAATTAAACGGCATTAGTCCTAAAATTCATGTATTATATAAATATAACTTATGCACTCCCTATTCGTACATCCGGACATACATATCTTCTAAATTGTTTATTTGTTTTCCTATCCTATGAACCAAGTATGATATGTGCTGCGACAAAGTACAACTGCGAATGTAACGCGGTATTTTTATGTAATTTGCATCGTTACTCAATTAGGAACACTCAACAATATATATAGATCCATGTCGTAGTACTTAATTAAACGAAATATAGTCCAAACAGGGGGGTGGCTAAATGAATGTAGCCGCTCATGCGAAGTACATAAATATAAGTGTAAAACTATTTCAGTGTTTGCAGTCATAATTTCAGTAAATATGGTCCCGGGGGTTTAATATACCAGCTCATATTACGCTGTTCTGTGACCGTTTTTAACATTTCTTGTTTTCTTCGTGAAAGTTGGCTAACGCTATTAAGGCAAAAGTTATTTTAAGCGCTAATAGGGAAATGTAGCTTGCGCAAATTAGCGGATTGCAAACTCTTCTTTTGCGAATAGAATTTAACTCGATGAAAGGCAACCTTTAGTGAAACATTATCCAACTGGTTACCTAATGCTTTCAGGTGAAAATGCTTCAATTTGGCTGCGAATTTCTTATGATGTATCTGGTAATATTGGTATCAGAAATATAAGTAAAATACAATTCACTCTAAACAGTAACAGCGGAGAAATGATTTCATATGGAGATCTTAAAAATAGCTCTAGAATTTCAAAGTCATAAAAGAAAATAAAATTCTTTCAAATATAACAAAAGAATAAATTATTTTTATTATAATTTTTGATGGAGGAGATACAAGACACATGTATATTTAGAATAGATATTGATTGTGGAAAATTGTGTCCAGTCTCTTTGATACAAAATAAAAAAGAAGCTAATATGTCCATAGTAAATTTTGAAAGGTTATTTTAACGATTTCAGTTTTTCATTCATACTATTGATTACTAACTTGTCCATGGAATTATTTTTTAAACATATATTTCTTTAGAGTGGGACAGGTCGATTTTAATTTTTAATTGTAATTTTAATAACAATTGAAAGAAGTGTGCTATGGCTCATTTGAAACAAAACACTAAAGTGACAGTAGTTTACAAATCTATTTGTAAACTGTCTTTCTCCCGATGTACTTTGAAATCAAAAAAGGAAATTCTGTTATATACTTATTAATTTTTCAAATGAATTTTTTAGTTAAGTTGTTTATTGTTTACTGTATTCTTGTATTCTATATTTTCCTCGTATAAAATTAAATGTGTTTAAGGATCATATTGCGTCTTTTGTTGTTATTTTTAATGCAGCAGTATGATATTCTGAGTACCCGTAGAGTTGTCATCATTAAACTTTTATTGACTCGTTTAAACCTCTGTGTACTAGACTGGCAAACTCATACAAAGCTCGTTTACAAGATTGAACCGAAAAAGTATATTGGTGCTATTTAAAAAAATATCGATCACGTCATATCCGGAACACCTGGAGCACCATCTTATTGTTTATTACATCAAAATAAGCGGAATTAATAATAAAAATCGATCTGTTCCAGGATTTTAGACAGAATCGTCACCCTTAAGAAATATTGAATTTATGAGTTACTTTTCAAACGCACTGTATAACTTCATGTGGTTAGAATTAATTTGATAAAAAATGTAGCGTAAAAGTTTTATTAAAAATTTATTTTTATTAAACACAAACATTTTCTCTAAACCAAATTACCTTCGGACTTGGCATTATTGAGCTGTCTGATGATAATGATAATAATAATAACAATAAAGTTAATAAAAATACAGTAACGTTGTTTATAATTGATTCCTGTTTACAATGTCACTTCTTTTTACATGTACTATAAAAAAACGTCATTGTTTTTTATGTAATTAAGAAAGTGTTTTCGTAGTTAATCTGAATAAATATGAGAAATCACAATATTTTTATACAATATATTTGTGATACAAATTACTCCGGTACTCCGGTAGCATAAAGAAGTGCGTAAAGTGCGTTTGCGAAACTTGAGAAGAAGAAATGAGGAATGGCGCCCAACATTTAACATATTTTGGAGTGATATGAACAATAAGGAATAGGCTCGGTGGGGATGATAGTCGTTCATGTCAGGAGCGCTGAAGAAGGAAAGGTGTGCATAGGCCGAACAAAGTAAAAATGGAAAGAATGAATAAAAAAGATGCCAAGATGCCAGACAAAGTGAAGATTGGACGTCATGCGTGACGGCAGAAGAAAAGGTCCAGTTGTGTTGACGGAGCTTCAAAGTGAAGACAATCAGCGAAATTGCTCAGCTAACAAACCTCAAGGAGCAAGCAAGTAGTAGAGTAAAAACAATCAAGATTTGGAGGTAAGTAGACACAAGTGGTTGTATTCCAATTAAGTACCTACTACCTGCAGTTTTATTTTATTTAAAAGTAATGTCGCTAATACTGATATTTTATAGATAATCTACTACATCTGCAGTGTTTATAAAAAAAAATAAATACGCGGACTCTTTCATCCATTTATTTGTTAATACCTACCTATCACAGATAAATATTTATTTTTTTATCAGTACAAATCATTAAGCGTAATTAAACATTTAATACAAATGTTTATTATTAGATCCCTACCAATATAAACAAAAAATTTAGACTTTCCAGGGCTTGCACTTGGTGTGGGCTGAGTACAAAAGTGCAAGTAAGTCGAAAGTATTATCAGTCTTAACATTAGGTTATTTGTTCCAGCAGTTGGAAACAGCTTGAAACTATCACAAATGTCCGTCTAATTGTTCTCAACTTAACTGGTTGAACATTTCTGATCAAACCATCCCCAACCTCCCCAAACTCTAGACAGCTAGCTTAGTTCATCCTAAAAATGTTTAAAAGTTTCGGCGCTGCAGTCGCTTGATTAAGCATAGCTTCCTCCGCTCTTTGGAGATTCCGCTCTGTAATAGTTCCCTTGATATGGACATGGCTCAGCTCATATGTAAAACATACATCGCTGTCAGTTGTTGGGATGGGACACTACTCCCATAGTTGACTTTATAATAAGAATGTAATTAGTTATTACGTATGTGTAAAGTTTTCCCTTACCTTCTTGGTCTTAGGCGACGTAAGCGTACCTTCGAGCATGAAGTATAAAACTTATTATTCAATGCATCGAGGTAGCCGCGTGACGTAGAACTTTTAGAAGAGCGCCGTCGGTGACACCGGTACGGCGAAGAACGGTGTCATATTGCCAAAAAATACCGTCAGGTGCCACATTTCCGGGAGCAATTTAAGAAATCGGTATTTTTTTAACACACCTCGTATACTTTTAAAATCAAATGATACAGACGCAAAATTGCGCCGGCATAAATCTCATTAATTTATCGATTTTAGTAAATAGATATCGGCTGTTATACAATATTCATGCCCAACTTTGCTAACATGTTCAACCCTTGCCGACTAGTTTCACTCCAACTTTGTGGGCCCTGACATTTCGGCGTTGTTTATTTATTTTAAAATTATTCACCATGCTACTTCTGGAAATTCAAATATTTACGAGTAGATCTCTCCACTTTTCCCGTGACATTTGGAACATCTGATAAAGTTAGCTCCTACATACTGCACTGGCATGAATAAAACAGACGCTACGTGTATCGAGCAAATAGTCAAGCCTCATGTTTAACTGATCATAGATTCTTCTGCATAGACTGCAAAACTATTCAGAAACGTGTTACCTTGTTGACAATCTAAAGCCAGGCAGAGTGTGTGAGCGGTGGAGGGTAAAATATTAACAGAAAATAAAAGCGCCCATATTTCTTGGGCCAGTAATCCTATATGAACTTAATCAAACCAATAGAAAATGCAATAGTTCCGTTTTAATAATATTAGGTTATACAGTATGTCCATGGTCAAAAAGGGCCAAAGGAAAAACTTTTATAGGTGATTTTTATCTTGCCTGTAAAAAGTTTTAGCTTTGCATGTATAGGATCAAAAATCAGTAATTTCATTTCAATGGGTAAATAATGGGTGAATCGACTTAATTCAATTGGCTCCCATTATTGATTCCAATAATTACTTAATTTAGTTTAAAATAAATAAATAGAATTGTCTTCAAGTAATAGATTTGTTCCTAATTTCGGATACTAAAACGAACCCAATTTCAGGTATCCGAATTTAGGAAAGTAAGTATCCGAAATTAGGAAATCTAAAACTTTTTTTAATTATAAAATTTTGTTACATAAAGATAGACAAAGGTAAACATAGTTTTGTGATTTTTGTCTGAATTGTTAAGTTATATTTAAGAAAGTAAGTCGCGTTTCATGTTGTTAATGTTTTAGGCGCAATAATTGCGGATACCGTATTCGAAATTAGGATATCATTTTTTTAACTGGCAATTGTGCTATTTTTTAGTTTTTATTTTTCATATTTACGTAAATTTTCTTAGTGCAAAAATTATGTGAAGATATGTTACAATAAATAAGGTCTTATCAAAGTTTTGTTAAATTATGTTTAATTACTATCGGTTACTATTTATCGGTCAGTGGTCGCGCGGTTTAAGGCGTCAGTACTTGAATCGAGGTGACTGGATCGCTGTGGGTTCGACCCCCGCAGCCGGTAGACCGTATATAAGCTATATTCGTGGAGGGATTGGCACCCTCTCTGCGGGTATGGTAGGGTGGAAGAATGTTGGCTTGGGTCAATGTGAGAGATTGACACCGGTTGACATTTGACTACCCCCCTAATTAATGAGGGTTTCCAGGTTTCCCTCATTCCTGCACTGAATGGTGGTTAGGGCCTACCAACGTAAGTCGTTCCTGGGCGCAAATGCGGCCTGCTTAATAATAATATGCCGCCCCCTCTCCCGCACAAGTCTTCGACTTCTGGGCTAATCCTCGTGATTAGAATGAGGGGTAGAGATATTATTATTATTATTATTATTACTTATTTAGAGAACCTATCCGAAATTAAGCTACTTTCCTCTATAATTATATTTTCTAATGAAAAGAATGTTCGGAAAATGGATTAATCTGCAAATCAGCAATAGTAAACTGCATTTATTTCTGGCGACAGGAAATTTGATTAAGGATTGTTAGACTGATGACACATCTTTCAGTATTTTTTATTCTGCGGGTTCTGTTATTAAGTCTGAAATAAAGTACCTTCGGTATATTTTTATATTTCATTTTATTTGGGATAAACTTTTTCGATCGAAAACAAAATTTGTTTGAATGCCTTTTGAATTTAGAATGTTTTTTGTCTCTTGTAATTTGTTGACAAGTGGTACAGGTTTTATAATAATAATAAAAGGTCTTTATTAGTGTTTACAAAGAACACACAAGTTTAAAAAAACAAAGTTTACGGCCCTACATAGACATAGCTTAATTTCCAATATTTGATTAATGCATTGATATCTAGTATAAGTTATAATCTTCAATCTACAAAGCGCTTCCATGACATTCCCCATAAATAAAATGCATATTTCTGTATTCTCCATTCGAAAATTTTACATTATCGGCTATTGTTACTTAAACTTTATAGCTTATTCACTTAAATATATTACACAGCAATATGTGATATTATTCACATAAAGAACCATAAACTGCCATCAAACTCAAAATGAGGGATATTATACAGGGTGATTCAGAATATATCTAAAAAAAAAAATTTTGAATGTACAGGACACTATTATAAATAGGTAAAATTTTGTAAAAAAATCAAAAAATACAGTTCGAAAATAATTTAAAAATACGCTTCTGCGCGGCACTGGAATCTGGTCCACTGTAAACCTGATAAGGTGGCAAAGTATGCAATTGCCTATCAGACAAAATAAGGAAAAAATTTCCAAGGAAAGAAATACGAGTAAATAACATTTTTAACACCTATTTTATACAGCTAATTCAACTGCTTTTGTTATTAATTATTAATAGAATTAATTTGTCGTTTTAATTAATAAAATAGAATGACATACCTGATGTTACAACAAAATTTTGGGCCCCGTCTTACCCAGTTTCTACAAACTAACACAAATGTTTCTGTTTTTTGTTCATTTTGAACTAATAGGGTGATTCAGGACTTATCTAAAAGAATTTGGGAATAGATGCGTCATGAAAAATGGAGTCATTATTAAAAATTATGTTATTATAATATTATATTATTATTATATTATTAAAAAAAATCCTTATAGTTTCCGAGAAAAAATTTATTGAAGTTCTAGTAGTCGCTGGGCTACTGTAAGTAGTCTCTAGCCAGGTGATTTCAAAATAAATATTCGATTACTTATCGTATTAACTTTTTTGCTATGCAAGTACCTATTTACATTAGTTTTTCAAATATAAAAAATGGCTTACGTCTATGGCAACTCGCAGTTGATGGATGTTGTTTTAATTTATGGTGAAGTGAAAATGGTTTAGCAGAACGATAAATATGTTCCAAATGCAGCTACCTTTACAATGGTGTGCAGTGAATTCAAGTGTAGTACAAATGCTGGCCTTACACGGGAAATTTGCAACCGAATCGTAGAAGAGATGGAGGTCCAGAGCCTCTACGACGTATTGTAGCAGTGTGGCGTATCATATACGAGGTTCAATTAAATCCGTACCATGTACAGCGTGTCCAAGCATTAATAATATCAAGGGATTAGACGAGAAGGACCAGTACCATGGCCGCCACGATCTCCTAACTTTAAATCATTTTTTAATTTTGTGGGGATGTTTAAAAATTGAAGTATATTGCATCGAAGTGGACACTATTGATGATTTACGTAAACATATCGTAGTTGCTGCCAATAACTTACCAAAACGGACAAGAAGCAGAAACATTTGTGTTTGTAGAAACTGGGTAAGACGGGCCCAAAATGTTGTTGTAACATCAGATATATCAAACTATTTTACTAATTAAAACCACAAATTAATTCCTCGGATCAAATATTGAAAAAAAATCCCAAGGAAAGAAATAAATTACATTTTACAATACCCATTTTTATATATCAAATTCAACTACTTTTGCAGCTTTTTTTTATTAATTATTTGTGAATAATTAATAAAAAAGCGGCAAAAGTAGTTGAATTTGATATATATAAAATGGGTATTGTAAGATGTAATTTATTTCTTTATTTGTGAATAATTAATAAAAAAGCGGCAAAAGTAGTTGAATTTGATATATAAAAATGGGTATTGTAAAATGTAATTTATTTCTTTCCTTGGGAATTTTTTTCAATTTTTGATCCCGTCGCCGATTATACGCCATATCAGGTTTTACAGTGGGCCAGTTTCCAGTGCCGTGCAGAAATGTATTTTCAAATCAAATTTAAACTGCTCTTTTTGATTTAATTTTTACAAAATTGTATTTGTAAGAGTCCTCTGTACATTGAAAAAATTGTGTTTAGATAAGTTCTGAATCACCTTGTATAGTTCAAATATTAAAATATTTAAAATCGTGTTTCTTTGTAACACCATACTATTTCAAGAATACCGGGTTAAGCTGACTATAAATAAATAGTTACCTACTACAAAGGTATATACAGTGTGTACCATTGAAAACTTTGCACCCGGCTTATTTTGAACTACGTTCCAAAATATTAAAATTGCCGTGACACGTCCATTTTGTTTTCGAGGGGGACACATTTTAGCGTTAAATACAGACTCGCCAGAACAACCCCCTTCGCGGGGGCGCATTCACCTTTAGAATCTTAAATGGCACTCTAGGTCGAGTGACACCTCATTCGAAAGTGTTTTTAATTCTGGTTGTTCATCCGTGGTTGAAAAAAAAATGTTTACTTATGCTTAGGAATAAAAGACAATTTTGTATTAATCATTTAATTAATTGTTCAAAATGTCCGCCTCCCACTTCCATGCAATAATAAAAACGTTATTCAACATTTCGACGAACATTGTTAAGAATTTCGGGGGTAATTAGGTGGCCATTCTTCAATGATACGCCGCGCCGCCTGAGTTCTTCTAAAGACTGTGGCTGAGTGGCATAAATTTTAGACTTTAGACTGGGTGGCCACTCAATAGGTCCGCGGCGACCTATCCATTGATTTGGAAAATGTTCCTTTAAAAACTGACTAACTGCAACTGTAAAATGTGGAGGTGCGCCATCTTGTTGCAACCAAACATTGTCTTTTAAAATGTTATCATCATTTTCCATAGTTTCAACAATCATTGGATAAATTAATTATTCAAAAGCTCAAGGTACATATATATCAATTAATTAAATGATTAATACAAAATTATCTTTTATTCCTAAGCATAATAAACATTTTTTTTTCAACAACGGATGAACTAAAATTGAAAAAAAAATTACATGACGACAACCAGAATTAAAAACACTTTCAAATGAGGTGTCACTCGACCTAGAGTGCCATTTAAGATTCTAAAGTTGAATGCGCCCCCGCGAAGGGGGTTGTTCTGGAGAGTCTGTATTTAACGCTAAAATGTGCCCCCCTCGAAAACAAAATGGACGTGTGGCGACAATTTTAATATTTTGGGACGTAGATCAAAATAAGCCGGGTGCAAAGTTTTCAATGGTACACCCTGTATGAACTTTGCCTACTATATTGCTCGTATTAAATGATGAAGTTTTTAATGTTGAATTAATAGCCTTTAATAGTTTCGAAAATATAACAAAAAGTTTTTTAATACAAGACGATCAACATTTAAATATTTATTTTATGTACCATACCTTCTTTCCCAAAATTAGCAGCTACACCGCCAACGACAGACATTTCTATAAAACAAAAATGTCTCTTTCCGTATGTAAATTATGTAATCTTGTTAGCATATTTAGTTCATAAATTTAGCAAGTAATAGCCAGTTGTACACGCAAGTATTAATACTGGAGAATATTCCACTGGTTATACCCAACCCCTTCTACAAATTTGAGGAACGCTTCTTAATGCAGACATTCGAAAACATTTTGCGGGTCTGGACCAGTGGCGGCTCGCAACTTTTTAAGGTAAGCGGGTTACCTACGGCTCTAACCACGATTATGTAACTCAGCATAAAATTAGCCAATAGCAATTACAAATTTTATATAGTTACTATGCATTGATCAGTAATTATAATTATTGTTGATGACGTTGCATAATCGTTTTTATCCACAATTATCCTATACAATGTTCATTATGCATGTGTTTCATATAATAATATTCATTAGTCACTAGTGAATAATAAAATCATTATTCATGTTTTAATAATGAAATTATTATTCACCAGTGAATAATGCATATTATTATTATTATTTAGAACCCACATGTAAAATGAAAATTTTATAGGATTAGTCATAAAACTAGTGAAATTATTATTCACTGGTTTCCAAAAATCGGGGATGAACTAAAAAAACAAAAATTCTCCGCTGTCAACAATTGAACCTGAAAGCCAATGCTACCCACTATACCAGTAACTGGAATGTTGCTCAAGTAAATGATCCATTCGAAAATATAAAAAAATGATTAGAGTTCTAGAATATCCCAAAATGTCGAGTATTGACTAAGAGCCATGCTTTCATATTTAAGCATAAAATTTAATTCCAAACACCTTTTCTCCATTACTTTTCCACATAGCATTAAGATTTAAGGTACTTTACTTTTCACTATTTTTAACTTCATATTTGCTAGGTGAAGAAATGAACATAATTTTTGTTTTATGGCATTCCTTTCAAGAATGAAAATTTAACTAAAATTTTGATACTCTTTTATTTGAAGTATAAAACATCAACCATTTGCGAGAAAAAACGGACATATAAGGTTAATGTAAAGATTCAAAGTTACTTCTGAGGAAGAGAGCGGCATGTCAAATGTCAAGGAAGCTAAACGAACCACCAAGGTTAGAATAAAAATTAGTTACATGTCTATTTTCTCATAAAGGGTTACATTTTTGCCTTTATCTTGTATGAACGAAGCATATGAGGTTTGAAATTATCGTCAAATTAATATGACAGCTATCATGCAACTGTTTTAAAACTATACTTTACTTAAATGTAAAAGAAATGAGATTCATCAGTATGTTTAAAAAATTTAAATGTCGTTGCAAACGGTTGGTCTCTTGACTTCAAACTTGAGTATCAAATAAACTTTCATTATTTAAAGGAATGCCATTACAATCTTAATGAACTTAAAGACAAAACAGTCATGATCATTTCTTCATGTAACACGTGTTTATTCTCCTCTTTGACGCTGCAATTTTAGAAATATTTTACCTGAACTGCGTCTCTATAAAAGTAACAAGTGTGCCAAATTTAAAATCGTTCTAGTATTAAAAAAGTTATAGCTAATAAACAAATTTAAAAAAGTAACTTTGAGGTTACGTAGCGCTGTTAATATTGACTTTTCGAGAAATTGTTTAATCTAATTGGGCTTTTGCCACACTTGTGAAAAAATAAAGATTAATTAACTAAGCCCTTGCACCAAACGGATCAGTCAAGGGATATTTCTGAAACTAAGTTTGCCTAGCCATAAAATCTCACACTGAAAAAGCAGATAAGCAGATAAAAAATAACAAAAATTACTATCGACTTCCGTATTTTTTATGTTTCGAAAAACTCTCTGTTTTTGTTTTCAAAATAGCAAATGTATTAAAAGTATGTCAAATTTGACAGTTTAAAATTTGTTTATCTGCTTCCATAGAGATGTTAAATGTTTTTTATTTTATTGTTATTTACTTGTTCTTAATACAACTACAGCCAACAATGATCAATATTTACTGAACAGTTGACACACATTTATCTCCATTCAACAAAATAATCGCAGTCTCTTTTAATTTTATTACTTTTTACTACATTTGCTATTTTGCCAACGAAAACAGAGAGATGTCCAAAACGTCAAAAATACGGAAGTGCGCTATAATGATGTGATTTTTGTTATTTTTTTACTTATCTGCTTTTTCAGTGTAACATTTTTTGGTTAGGTAGATTTAGTTTCAAAAATAATCATTGACTGATCCGTTTGCTGCAAGGGCTTATTTAATTAATCTTTATTTTTTTTTCAGAAGTGTGGCAAAAACCCAATCAAACTAAAGAAAAACTAAAATTATACCACAAATGAATAGCTTCAGAGAATAAAAGTTGTTATTTGGCATTAAAGATGTAATTCTACCGTATTTACTTGGAGCTTCTTATAATAATATGTACTAGATGTTTTTTTACAGTAATACATGGAACAAAGTGTAAATTTACTATTTTTATCAGCGTACTAGCCGCCACTGGTAGACCTACAAATGGAATTCTAAAGTAAAATCCCGGTTAGACATATTTTTGCAGGAAAATATGTAAGGAGGATCCGCGTCTCACTCCTTTGGTATAACTATTTAAACACCTGATCCGTATTCAGGTTGGCGACCACAGTAAATTCCAATTCAAGGCGGTGAATTATTTTAAGAGGCTGGATTATACCGGGCAAAATTATGAAGCTCAAAATGTGCATGTAAATAAGAGACATAATCCAGTGCTCAAAGTAATCTTTCTGAGCTTTAAAACATAAAGTATAGGACGGATTCATCCGGCGCGCGGCGTCTGAAATAAGTATCTAATTTGTCAAGCACACTACTGACAACTTCCATTACACGCAAATGTTACTTGCGACGGTTTGCTGTTATATTTTGTAAATGTCATGCTTCATTCATTATATCGTTACTCTCCGCCGAAACAGCGCATATATATACATTTTGCATGTAAATACATTTTTGTAATAGGGTTCCCCGATAAAGATTTTTACGTCGGTTGCACAGGCTATATTCCTGCGCAGTTTAAAACTGAAAAAAACAAGGTAAGGAAGTGGCAATAAGCAGCTTTGTTTCCATCAATAAGTTGAAAAGCAATTTACAAATCGCTTCTATACAGGGTAACAAACTTCAGGACATTACCAAAAGAAAATATTTGGTCAAACACATTTTTGTTTAAAAATGCCTCCTTATAAAGATGGAATGTTCAAGTTTGTGATATATTGTATATAGTTGGTACTGTTGGTAGCTTAAGTTATAGATAGATCGGTAGTACTGTAGCATTAGGATATCTATACCGGGTGTTCCCTCTAAGACTTTTAGTGCGAATATCTCAGAAGCCATCATAGCCAGTGCGACGAAATTTGGTATTCAGACACCATATGGCGCGTAGAATCTGATGATAACATCAACTCTTATACAGGGTTTTCCATTTTCCAAGAAATCGATTTAATTTTGATTTTTTGGTTGTCAGCCCTGCTATTATGTTTAAATTAAAATATACTTAATTATGAACACATTCTGATAAATAAACATTCAAATATTTCAAAATTTCACATAAAAAAAACGCTTCCAAAAAGTACCCAAATTCCATTGTTTTGTCATGTAAAACGTGCATAGCCTTGAGCCAGGCTTACACAGAAGAAACATCGCTAAGTCTCAAAACTGTGAATTGTCAAATATTAATGGCGTAAAGTATTTTATTTTACATAAATAACGTTAAATAATGTATTTAATGCAATTTACGTATACACAATGGTGTTATTGAGACTTGTCAATAAAAATTTAGACTTGAGTTGAGGCTTTTGGAGCATTGGGGTCGCTGTGCAGTGTGCCGGCGCAGTCTACCGCTATAGCTAGGGTTAAGGTACGGATTCGCTGGTGCGACAGCGGCTGCGGCTCGCGACTGCGACTCGTCGTCGACCAATAGGCAGTCTAACTGCTGGAGTTGATGAGAACATTCAGACTGCGACAAGTCGCAGTCGCACCAGCGCAAAAAAATAATAACCGATCCAATAGACGCTGCAGTTGACAGATGTCAATTCTGATTAGATTTTGTTTAGCTGCCAGAAACAGTTTCTGAGGTGACTTGATTTAATTTGTTGTTTTTGCTAACAAAAGATGTAATATTCTAACAAGCAATCTAATGAAACAAAATAATAAATTAGGGGGTCAAATACGATTGAGGCAACCAGAATTTAATTATTAATTAATTAGTTACTTATTGTTAAATTGTTTTAAAAATGAAGAGTCCTAATTTTGTGATACTGCCGATGAATTTACTATATCCGTTTTACTCTCAACCAGCCCATCACAGACACAAATGGGAATATTCATATTTTTTTCAAGCCGAACTATATGGGTTTATTTTTTGTATAATACCACGGTTGTTCTTCATTTCTTATCTGTCAAATGTACTAGCATGACAGTTACTGAATAATTTTTGTGGTGAAGCTGATTTTTGGTATTCTCTAAAATATACAGTTTTCTATTTCATACTTTTACGCTAATTTATTGATTTCTTGGATATTTAAATGTACAAAAATTTTCTTTATATGATATACACGTTCTGAGCGCCTATGCCACTGTATTTTTCCTTTTAGATTTTTTTTGGGAGGCAGAATTTTGGAAAATAATTAGTTATTTTGAAATAGCATTTTATTAGTTTTAAAAAAGCTATACTTATTACATGTCGCTAAAATGCACTACTTTAGAGAAAACCGCATTTAAAGTTTGAATTGCAAATATATGTATTACTCTACAATCTCGGGCAAAAAACTACTGTCTCCGGTCTATAATTTCTTAAGGTAGCCTTATTTCTCGTCGTAAAATTATCAAATTTGTGGTGTTCTTTAGGTACAGCTCAAAAAATAAAACACGTAGAGAAATGATATCAAAAATAAAATTTTCTTCTGTCCCTAAAATTTGGTTGATTAGACCGTTTTCTGTTCTTATATGTATATGCGTTTTATTCCGGTACCTTTGAATGTTCGCAGGTGGCATGAGATAACATTCCTGTTATATGATAAATTCTATATTATTCAGTTCTTAAATGTCTAAAACTACTTGTATTTGTATAAAACCCTATTTCAAGAATACGGTGCCCTTACCGATGCAAGATTGTACGAAGGTAAGTTGATTTAAATCACCTTATATTCGTCCAAGGAAGCTAGCCTTAAAATATCGTTCATTCTTCAATAAACATCCTGTATAAACAAAACAAAACATCATCTTTCCCCGTCTATAGAATTACCTGTTTTTCTCTGTAGTCTTTTTCTAACAATACTCCATCAAACAGTTATTGTACACTAGATTTGTTCGGTCTGCAAAATATCCATTAACCTAACATATATTGTCTTTATTTACGATCCCTGTCGACAACATGAAGCTCCTGTAAATGGAGAAGCTTACGGATCTCTTGCATATTCAGCGTTGACAGACGTTTCGGTGTAACAAATATACCATCGGAATTATTTATGTCACTCACCAGGTGAGAGCGTTACGTAAACCAAAAATATTTCTCTTAAATTATGAAATACGACAGAGGAATATTTTATGGTCTACAAGATTAAAAATACTTATGATCTATTGACAAACAGCAATATGTGTTACACGCGATACTAGAATTCGGACAATGTCCGAAAAATGTATGCAAAACTAGTTCTCAGCTCAGAAAAATTCCCATGCCCGAATTACGACTATCGACTATTATAGAATATGGAGAACTAGCTCTGTGCATTTTTAATTGTTCAAAACTAGGTACTTTATTAAGATTTATGCTCAATTTGCACGTGCATATGTCGGAACGAGATGGTAAATATAACTTTATTTTTATAGAATTAAAAATAACACACAATTTAATTTTTAAACACTAATATATGATGACAATAAAGACATAATTATCATTAATTTTGGCATTGATGATTTTCATAAAATGGATAGAACTAGTTCTGATTATTTAAAGATGCGCACAACTAGTTTTGAACCATTTATAATGCTCAGAACTAGTTCTCTGTATTTTGTAAGAGTCAGTAGTCATTTAAAAGTAAAATTTCAGGTATGGACATTTTTCTGGGCTTAGAACTAGTTTTGCATACTGTTTTCGGATATTATCAGAATTTGAGTATTCTGTACAACATATGCATATTTTACTTCCATTATTTCATAAGCAGAATAATCCAATAACAACTAGTTTTCCAACCATATATAAATTTTATATATCAGTTATAGGTATCTATGGCTGTCTATTTTTTAATTTAATAGGAGCAACAACAGTAAATTCATTGCTGAACATCAAATGTAAATTAGCCAGTATGTTTTATTTTATCCGATCTATAAATACTACGATTTTATACATTGAGAGAAATCCTCCGAGTAAACTACTCGTATGTTGCTAAAAAATAATTACCGTAAATATTTTTTTATCCGATGTAGGTGTCTTAAATATTTCCCACAGGTAAAATAACATTTCTACCCATGTATACCACTGATAAGCGATTACACCACTTATGGTCGGTAAAGTATTTTATTGAATTTAAAAATTCACTTCCGGTCAGTCATTAGTTTACTTGTTAATTATTTTGCAGTTAACTGTTGTTGGTAAATATGATTACTGACACATAAATTATTGGAACTGGAACCTATTATTGTCAGTGCAAAAAGTATAAATAAGTATGCAAAAAAAATATATTGAAAGAAATATCTGGATTTTGAGCTGGATGTAGCAGATGCATATTGTCAGAAAAAAAAACGCATGTTCTTCTACTTTTCAAAGAAAATATAACTAGTAAAAAGTGTCATTTTAGCATGTGATCTGTATACAAAAATATATTTCAATAATACCTTACTTCTATTTCGCATAGTATCCTTACTTTTTGGAATTGTATTGTCTACTGTTGCAATACAGCATGTTCAACTATTACTACATTACAGTAAACTAACCTCTAATGTACAGTTCACCTGCTCTTAATGCATCGGAAATACATTTAGTTAGAAGTTTTAATAACTATAGCAACGCAGTTCAGGTACTCCAGCAAGATATTTTAGTTATTGTTGGTAGCCTTTTCACTAGTGACTGGTTTTCAGAAAACTTGAATTGTTTATCTGTCTTCTATTTTATACAAGTTATATAAGATTTTTGCTGGAGCAAGTGTATTTTTACTACCACTAGTGATTGTTTTCCCTCCCAGTGTATTGAATTCAAAATGTATAGTTTTATTAAATAAATTAATTGACCTAATCAAGAATGTACAGATATTTTCCTGCATTATTTACAATTTATCTCCAAAAGATATTCGATGATTTGGAAGTGAATAACTACGTTTGCTGCCTTTCTGCAAATCCATTCTGTTCTCAAACAATTTTGACATGTCTAATAAACAATTTGCAAGGCACTCTTGCTACAGAAACCAAAATCGCAATGCAGTGGCCTAATCTTGATGTGGCGAAGTCGCATCAGCGAGGCCCTTTTCTTCCGCCATTGGATGCTGAATGAACTGAATATTGTGAGTAGGTAATTATAGCCGGAACTGAGACTCCCCCCACCACTTTTGACCTTGGGTCGACCTTGGGTGACGTCATTCGTGACCTGGTTGACATTGAGAGGTCACGTCAGTGGCTGACATTCATTTGACCTCCACATATGGGAGGAGGCATTTGACATTGAGTAACTTTAAGTGATGCAATTTAATGAACAACGAATGCTCCGCCCACACTCCCTAATCCTACCTTTAAAAGGAGGGAACGGATAAACTGAAATCATTTCAAGTTCGTATCTTCGTGGGGAACGTGCATAACAAAATGTATTTGTGTAGTAGTTGTGGTAAAACGTTTACTCGCAGTGATAATTTACGTCGTCATGAGAGGGCATCTTGCAAAGCGAGAGTCACTAGTGAGGAGGAACCCAGTGCTAAACGTATTAAACTTGAATCCTCAAGTACTCAAACTATTAATTGCTGTAATAAGACTATACCCGCTAATCAAATAAATTCACATCGCAGAACACTGGAACATAGAACAATGTCCTGTACTCCTAAATGTGACGGCATTCAAATTATTAACTGTGCGTTCAAGCGAAGAATTATTAGTTATCGAGTGTGCAGCCAAAATCATCACATAGATTACAATTTGTTTTTTAATGAAGTAAAAGAAAAGATATTGGAATTGTTAAAAGAAATCGTGAATGTGCACAAATCTGTAAAAGTCAATATGGAAACCTTCGGTAAATACGTTTTACCAACGCAAGAAATAACCGACGTTAAAGCTTTCAATAGTTCTAACAGAATTATAGACGAATCCAAGGATCTGAACAGTATTTATCAGGAATTTGTCGATTCAATGATATGTCAAACATCAGAATTCGAAGAAACGATTCTGGTAAGTAATTCTCAAAACACAACGGATGCGTTATACATATTTACGTATTTAATGTTTTAGGTTGGGCTATCGTTGAAGTTTTATATGTTGAAGTAAATATAAATAAAAATAGTCCTCTATGTGCATCTTCATACATGAAGTTACCGAAGTTCATCGAAAACAAGAAAGCCGTAGTGAATATAAGAAATGAAGATCAAAATTGTTTCGCATGGGCAGTAACATCGGCGATGTATCCACCTATAGGTCCAGTTCAGGAGGTGTCTTCGTATCCTCATTTTTCTACAGTTCTAAATGTGACGGGTATGGATTTTCCAATTAAATTAAAAGATATTTCAAAATTCGAATCGCTGAACGATATATCAGTTAGCGTATACGGTTTAGAAAGGAATTTGAGAATAATAAAATAAAATACGAAATAGTAGGACCGCTGCGGTACGCGCCAAAAAATTACGTTATCACGTTAACTTGTTACTTATTACAGAGAATTGTGGAGAGAACCATCATTGTAGAAAGGAATGCATAAAAGTCATTATTGTTGGATTAAAGATTTCTCAAGACTAGTTTCTAGTCAAGTTTCACTTCACGAACATAGAAAATATTTTTGTGACGGTTGCTTGATGTATTTTAGCAGCGATAGATCATTATTACAACATCAGAGCAACGACTGTAATCACGTTTATACCACAACACCTTCAAATAACTTTCGTATAGATAAATTTGGAAAAAGCGTTCCCGAAAACATACTAAAATTTGAAAACTTCGTAAAACAATTGAAAGTACCTTTCGTAGTTTACGCCGATTTCGAATCTATTCTAAAACCTTTCGACACTTGTGAGCCCAATCCTGCAAAATCTTTTACAAACAAAACGTTCAGTCACGAACCATTCTCATACGCATACTTAATAAAATGTTCATTTGACGATTCGTTATCTAAATTCGTATTATATAGAGGGCAAAATGCCGGGAAAGAGTTTATAAAACGTCTCGAGTCGGATTTAAAAGAAATTTATAACAAACATTTAAAAGAGATAGTTCCAATGATGCCTTTATCTAAGGAGGAGGAACAAGATTTTTTAAATGCAACTGTTTGCGGTATATGTGAAAAACCGTTTATAGAAGGAGAAGTAAAAGTCAGGGACCATTGTCATTTGACAGGCAGAAAGAGATACGGGGCGGCCCATTCTGTTTGTAATTTAAATTATAAACTGCCCAATTTCGTTCCTATCATATTACACAGTATGAGCTCCTACGATTCCCATCTCTTTATTAAAGAGCTGTGTTCTAATAAGTATTAAATAGAAGTTATAGCTCAGAGCAAAGAGAAATACATATCCTTTACGAAGAACGTGTATTTGCACGATTATATCGGTAAAGACGGAAAAGTAAAGAAAAAATATTTGAAGATGAGATTTATCGATAGCTTTAAATTTCTATCCACTTCTTTGGAAAATCTAGCTAATAATTTGAGCGATAATCAATTTCAAGAAACGGTTAAACATTTCCCGGACGACGAACAATTTAACTTAATCAGACAAAAGGGCGTGTTTCCTTATAGTTTCTTAACAACTTTGGATAAATTAAATAGTCAAATTTTACCCACTACAGAAGAATTTGACGATAATTTATCGGAAGAACCTATATCAGAAGCCGATTATCATAGGGCGCAAAAAACCTGGAATATCTTTAACTGTCAAAATTTGGGTGAATATTCAGATACGTATTTAAAATCGGACGTTCTTATATTATGCGACGTATTCGAAAACTTTCGAAACATTTCATTAGAAAAATATCATTTGGACCCGGCACAATACTTTACCGCCCCAGGATTAGCTTGGGACGCCATGTTAAGGCTGACTACAGTAGAACTAGAATTAATGACAGATATTTCAATGATTCATTTCTTTAAAAAGGCATTAGGGGCGGTATAAGTCAGTGTTCGGAACGAAAACACGTCGCAAATAACATATTCGTTCCAAATTACAATCCGCAAGAATCTTCTTCTTTTATCGCATATTTAGACGCTACAAATCTATACGGGCACAGTATGTCACAGTATTTACCAACAGGCGGATTCGAATGGTTAAGTGAACAGGAAATTATCAATTTTGACGTCACGAATATCCCAGACGAGGGTCGTTACGGATATACGTTAGAAGTCGACATGGAATATCCATCGGAATTGCACGACTTACACAGAGATTTACCATTCTTAGCCGAAAGCATGGTACCGCCCGGTTCAAAATCTAAAATGCCAAAACTGATACCCAACCTGAATAATAAAAATAAATATATAATACACTTTAGAAATTTAAAACAAGCCATAAGAAACGGTTTGAAATTGAAAAAAATACATCGTATAATAAAATTCAATCAGAGTTGTTGGTTAAAAGCGTACATAGATTTAAATACGGAAATGAGAAATAAGGCAACAAGCAAATTCGAGAAGGATTTATACAAATTAATGAATAACGCAGTGTACGGTAAAACGATGGAAAACGTAGATAATAGAAGAGATATTAAACTAATAACTCACTGGGAAAGAAGGGTAGATCCTTGGGGCAAACACGTTGATCGCCCGTCCTAATTTTAAAACTTGTACACCGTTTTCAGAAGACTTCGTAGCCATACATATGGGGAGAACAAGAGCTCATTATAATAAACCGCTTTATCTCGGGTTTTCAATTCTAGAATTGTCCAAGACAGTATTGTACAACTTTTACTACGATGTCATAAAAGAAACTATAAGGATAACGCCTCTTTGCTTTATACCGATACCGATTCTTTAATTATAAAAATCTATACAGAAAATTTTTACGAATTTATCAAGTCAAATCCGAACATATTCGATACGTCAAATTATAAAGAAGGAAATAAGTTCGGTATTCCCGTATCAGCTTCCGTATTGGGAAATATGAAAGACGAGTTTCCTTCAGATCCCATAATCGAATTTTACGGAACGGGAGCAAAAGCTTATTACGTAAAATCGGTAAATACGGAAGTAAAAAAAGCTAAAGGTATAAAGAAATCAGTCATTAAAAATAATTTAACCGTTGAAGACTATAAAAAAATCGTAGAGCAAGGCGGTATCATATTCAGAAAAATGAGTTCGTTTCGTAGCGAATTACACAATATATACACAGAAATAAAAAAATAAAGTCGCTTTGTCATACTTCGACGACAAAAGATTCATAATACCGAATACAACACATAGCTTACCGTGGGGTCATAACGATATACAATTCTACTTAACGGACGCAGAGAAAAATTTCGAATGGTTCGTAACAGCTTTAAGTCAAACCGCAGGCTGTGATAACGATAGCAGCGAAGTCAGGTTGAAAAATTTAATAAACGCTATCGAAGAATTAACCAAATAAGTCAGTCATAAACTTACGTTAATCGAGAAAATAAATTAATAGAATTGTAATTACTCTAAGAAAATTAATCTATTATAGAAAATAATAGTAACGTGTCATAACGTGAAAACGTAATTAAATTAAAAGCTAAATAATCTCATTATTAAATACAACATAATTGACGTAACTATAATGTGATGTAGCATAATTTAAATGTAATGAAAATAATGGTTACATGATTAGAATATTAAGTACAATGTAATTTAAGTAAGTGTAAAAATGTAAATAGCATAGTAATGTATCATACTTTAAATGTAAGAAAAATAATTGTTATATAACCTCATTACTATGTGCAACGTAATTGAAGTACATGTAACGTAAATAGCATAGGTACCTACCGTACCACAATTTAAACGTAATAAAAAATTGGTTACATGACTTAATTACTAAGTGCAAAGTACTCGAAGTATCTGCAACTTAAATAACGTAGTAATAGGTATTATGTAATAATGTACATAATACCGCGATACCATGTAACATGAATATTAAAGCAAAATAACAATTAAACAACCAGTCTTTCATTCGTACAATATCATTCAAGCATACCTCTCACACTTAGCATGTCATAGACACACTGAGCATCAGAACGCATAGTATGGAGTATATGAAGCCTTTGCGGTAGAGTGGGGTGGTGGGGAAGCGACTCTGATCCTTTAAAACGCCAGGGTTGATCGGAGGAGTTAACATTCGTCTAGTGTCGTCGAGAGTAGAAGTGTTAGAAACAGTGTAGTAGTACTAGAATCAGTTCGTGCAAGTACAATGGGTAACAGTAGAAACACCAACCAAAAAGCTAGCGGAAGCCGAAGACCGCAAACCGCGGAAAATTCAACATCGCGGAGCAAGACGCCACAGAAAAATATCGAAACGATGAGGGTATTATCCAACATAATAATACCTAGCGCCAATTATCAAGATAGCCAGATGCAATTGTGGACGACAAACCCCGTTAGTGGTCAACAACAAAACGCATCGCATCCTACAGCGTCTACATCACACCATCCGGGTTACTTTACGGAACCATATAAAAACGTATGGCGACCAGAAGAATTAGGAAACGGTCAGGAACGTCCACAGCGAGACCTCACTGCCATTGGATATCGTAAACCAAGCTTTAGCTGAAGTAATAAACGAAGGGTATCAACATACAAGTACAGAAAACGTAAGTAAGGACGTGTTGGTAGAGATGATTCACCAAATGTCACCATGGAGCGAGGACGACTTCGTAGATCCTGAACCTAAAACTGCAAGCATAAATAACAAGAGTAAGGGACCTACATCGACAAAAAAGCCCCGCCGCTCCGTCGATAAAGAGGGACCGTCTTCCAAAAGACAAAAAGTAAAAGAAACCGAAAAGCCCAACGTACGTCCTAACGTACTGAAACAGTTACTGCTAGAAGAGACGACGCTGGTGAAAAATAAAATGGAAAAGGAAACGCAGAGTAATACCTCGACCGTGACGACGAATAATAACATCCCCGTCATCAAAGTCGACGAGGACCAGGAGAATCTCCATCTAGACTGGGAAATATTTTCTCAAGAAACAGATATGGCTATATTCAAAAGGCAATAACGTTAAAGAAGAAGCTAGTAACCGAGAAAGAGACGACGGATCGCGAGTTCGAGAATGTCAACGAGAAGCAAGCGGGTTACAAGCGGATATTGTTCGCTTAAACGAACAATTAACAGCCACTAATAAACGGCTTAAAGAAATAGGAGAACGTCGCGATAAAATTACAAAGAAAGTGAAGTGGGTAACGGAATCGTTAGGTTAAGTTAAAAGTAATTAAAATTTAAGTAATATAGTAGTAGTATAGGGTAGTAACAATATTGTAAAATAGAAGTATATAATTAAGGAACAGAAACATTTAACGGTTACAGACAGTACCAAATAAAGAATAAATAGAATGCAACATCGTTGTTTGTTATCCCTTTCCTAAATCCAAAAGTACACACATTAAGGAGCAATAACACGAAAATTCGACATGAATAAACGACGTAGGAAATGTCAAGTGAAAAAAAAATGAGGTTGGCAACATAGAGTATAAAAAGTTAGGTTGGCAACATAGAGTATAAAAGTAAGGTTGGCAACATCGGAAAAAAGAGGTTGGCAATACCGGCAAAGTCGGACACGCGAAGGGACGTGCAGGTAGAGCGAAGCGTACCCAAGCTGCGTAGAAGCACCGCGCAAGTTAAGAGGAGAACGTAACGAAGACCCTCACAAGATCAGGTAGTGAAATTCTTTTCCTTCCAACCTCCGCCGAGTGTACAAGTGTGTCTCCGCGTAGAGTCTAAAGTGCAATTGTGCAATTGCGTTTTATAATTTTCATTTTTTGTTTTCGTTTTCGTTGTTTCGTTTCTAAAACCTATTAAGAATGGTCGGTTTACGTCGTCCAAGAAAACGTGGCAGCCGAGGCAGAAGAACGCCGGCCTCAGCCGTTGGTGACGCCCGCCCAACGGCTATTACACCGTCAGTGGCTACAACCAGCCCGGCCACAGGCTCGTCCATCATCTAACGTACACCATCCCCAGGGTACGGAAATCTCCCAGGTATCGGCGGCCTCTACATCGTCCGGGACTGGGAGAGATCTAACCACGGCGTCTGTGGCAAAGGGCGACCTGGCAACGGGCGGTCAGGAAGTAGCCACTTCAAGATCTCCACCGTGGTGCCGCCGATGTTGTCTCCTATGAGCAGCAATACCGAGGACGAGGACGAAGACCACCAGGTCCAAGTTCAAATCCAACAAGAAGACCAGGGAAGGGCACGCTCCAAGATGGCGGATCCCACGCCGACGAGAGCAGACGCGATTGTAGGGGTCGAATCGTCGACGCAAGAGACGCCATCTAGGAACGAGCCCCCTATAGATGTGGTTACTGTCGCCGCGCAAGTTCACGTACCGGCCGAACCGAGACGGGAACGAGCGGGCGGTAGTCAACCACATCCCGAAGCCGTAAGGAGAGGACGTCGACGAGGACGCGCAACTTTTCTCGCAGGAGGAGGACCTGCAGATGTGTAACGAAATAAAGCACTGGAGGCGCCGCCGAAGCGAGAAATTGAGAAAGAAAATTTTTCGATAAGGCTTAAAATTTTTAAATTCATTTTCCGGCTCAAGCGCCTGTAGTACTCCTCGTGTAACGTGTCTAATTACTCGTTCTAACCATTTCCTATCGATTGGTACCATTTTCAGTCCCATCCGATAAAATTTTGGAAACCCATCTGAAAAGTACGTTAAAATCAGAAAAATTCAATAAAATTCTACTGTGATTACCACATTTCGGATATATGTGTAGCATATCGAATTACTCGTCTTGACATTTTCTATCGATTGGTACCATTTCCAGACCCATCCGATAAAATATTTTTGACGATCCATCTATATAGTAGTATTGTGAGAAAAATAATATTTTTTATAAGATGTATTATAATTAAATTTGCAATTAAGATACTGTTTATAAATTTAATTTTTTTAATAATAGTTACAATAATGATCACACAGTGGTATATTACAGGTTTTTTATTTAATATTTTCAATAATAATAATTTAACAGTTCTTTAAGTTATATCTTAACACTTGCTGTTTATTAACCAAACACCAACATTTTCGAAAATGATGATTTTCATCAGTGTACAAACAACCTACATTCTCACACAAATATTTATTCGCTCTGCAGTGTCGGCAAACGTTATTCCAACAATCCTGGCTATATGTGTTGCACGCTATACATCTTTGTATTAATGGTTGACAATTCGATCACAGTTGATGCAACGATCTCGAATTATCCCCATATTAATTGCATTATTCTTAACCATATTCGCACATGTCTCGCATTTATTTGTGTATATTTTCTTCAATGATTGTTCAAAATTCACTGTTACACAATTAGCGCAAAGTCCAGTACAAGGATTGAGTAAAGGTTTGCTGTACGAACAGTAACAATTGTGACAAACCACTGCGTCCTCTATTTTGCATGGATATACACATATCTTTACCTTAGAATCCCATTCTTTCGGAAATGGCATTTTATTAACAAAAATTAACTCACTCACTGATTTTATGTATACTGCTGAAGAGACGTAGTAACACTGAACTCCTCCATCCTCAAGTAGCCAGTTTTATGCCTTTAACAGATGACGTCACATTACGCTTGAATATAGGATGATATTATCCCTTCCATGTGGGTAACGTCACAGAATATATTTAAAATGAGGAGGACGTCTATTTCAATTCATTTAGTTTTGATCTTCGAACAGTAAACAGTAAATAAAATGGCTGTAGGACAACCCCATCTTGAATTCCTGACGTGGTTGGCTACCACAAATTTTCAAGAAAATAGCGATGAAGAGGACCACGAGGTAAGTATTGTACTTGAATTTAAATTTATAATTTTTATTGCAGGTAACTTACATATATTTTGTGTTCATGTAGGTTGAGCCCCATAACGTTGGTGCTTTAACAATAAAGCAGTTAGTTGATGCTGGATTGGATGTCGTCGGGGACAGTGATGGCGAGAGTATAGAAGCTGACGCCACGGATGACGTCGGTGAGGACCTTGTTCGTGGAATACATGTGGAAGCCGTAGAGATCTTCTTGGGACAGATGAAGTATTGCTCTATGATGTCTTGCATCGTAGTGCCAGGTGATAGGCTCTACTTCCTCTGCTATTGCTGCTTCGAGTGGTTCACGATCAATGCTGTCCCCACATCCAGATATCAGTGTATCGAATCGCACCGAACAATCAAGCGAGAGGAAGCCTTTACTTATACTTGCGATTCATGTCAACTACCCCTCAACCAGCTGAAACTAACAGAGTGTTGCATACTATGTAATAGTAATAACTAGTGTGATGATTTAGGTTAAGTTGTGTAAATAGATTTATGTATATTGAATAATAGTATAGTATATTTAGGAAGTATATATTTTTTTCTATAATAAATAATATATATTTTATCGCATTCATGTCTTTTATTACGGACTATATCTAATAATTAATTAGATCATTGAGAGAGTATCTATGAAATTGAATAAAAACATATATCAAAAAAAATAAATGATTAAAGTAAAACTATACGTAATCGGTAGAAAATAGTAACTTAAGGAAATATGTGCAAATTAGTAGTTTCATTTGTATGTGAACCGTCAAACGGAAAGTACAGCATTTCATAAAAATGGGGATAATTGTTGTCGACGTAAAAGGGTTCAACTTAAAACAGTTCTATCCAAAGAAGATTACATTTATCAGTGGACAATACACCGCTCATTATCTATTGATTCCCCCAGTTGCATTCAATACACTAGAGAGACAATTGAAAAAGCGAGTTACATATCTACAGCCATATCACCAAGGATTAATGTTGGATAATATATTGCACAAATATTTATTATACTTTATATTATTGTTATTTATGATATGTTTGATTTATGTTAAAGAATACCAGAAGGAAATATTTTTCAAACGATTATTACAAGAATTGGAAACATCGTTGCCCCAATTGTAATCAGTGTAGATACTCTATTACGTAATGTTTCTTCCAGTACATTTCCTGTATTTATTAAAAATAATCCATATTGTTTTTATCATAGTTACAATATATGTATAGCTTAAGGAACTGTAGGAATCTTTATAATTGGTTGTACACATACCTACCTAATTAAAAAACATCTTGTACAATTTATATTTCTTTTAATTCCCACCAATCTCTACTCAGAGAGGAATACCCACCACCATAATAATGTCTGAGATTCAAACTCCCCCACTGCTAAGTAGGAGGGATGAGTGGATGATTTAAGATCTTACCATATAGTAGTTAGTAGAAGGAAGATTTTGAATATCCCTCCCACTCAAATGTAAGAGGAGGGATGGCTGAGTGCCTATATATACTCGCAACATGCATCAGTTTGGTAGTTCAACCGAACATCTACTTCCAATAGTAATACTTGTAACACTGCAGCAGCATCCATCATTCAACAGCATTAAAATGGCATACACACAATGGTAAGTAGAAGAAAAGTTTTGGTTATTATAAATTCCTTGATGAATGTGTGTCTATATACACTTACATCTTGTATTTGTTTGATAGTTCAAGTGCATATTCCACCATGAGGCCGTCCGACAACAATTCCCAGCCGTCTATCCTGGAGTCCGAAAACTGGGACCATGAATGTGTGGGGTCGTCCGACAACAATTCCCAGCCGTCTATCCTGGAGTCCGAAAACTGGGATCATGAATGTGTGGGGTCGTCCGACAACAATTCCCAGCCGTCTATCCTGGAGTCCGAAAACTGGGACCATGAATGTGTGGGGCCGTCCGACAACAATTCCCAGCCGTCTATCCTGGAGTCGAAACCGAAAACTGGGACAATGAATATGTGGGGACCTACAACCCTATTGCGTCCACAAACAATAGGATGGTGATACGGACAGCCAATGCAGTCATAAATAAAACAAAAGCGGAAAAAAGGCGTATAGGATGGCTGAGAGGGCTAGATTGTATGGCCTTGTCAGCCAACAATACAAAGCAAAAAGTGACATGTTAATGAAAAATAAATATTAGTTTATATGTATATAATCTTATTTTATTTTTTTTTTGACTTGTAAACATTGTAATATACCTATGTACACCAATAAAGGAAATTTCTTTTCAAAAGATTCTTTTTTACTTCAACTTCCTTTCTATTTCTAATACAAACAAAAAATAAATAATAATAATAAAAAAAACAGTGCTATACTTGAAGTGTAATTTTATTGTAATAAAATAATAATAATAAAAAAGAATTATGTCCCAAATACATTGTAAATATATTAAACTACGGCTGTCTTGTTGATCCACTCATTCTGATATGATGGTAGTCCAAGCCATTTGACAAATAATTTATTATCCTTTTCTTTCAAAACTTTTTCCACTAAGTAAACATCAGAGTATTTAGTCCTCTGAAGTTCGTACTCATAAAAGCATCCTTTAATAGGTTGACCGTATACATCTTCTATCATATATGTTTGCAGGATTTGTTATATTTACTTTAATAATTTTAAAAAGTTCCGTTGAATAGTTAGCAGTATATCCCTTTTCAAATACACCTTTAAATTTGCTAATTCGAACCATGTCACCAACACAGAATTTTGCTTTTAATGCTACTTTGGGATGATTATATACGCTTAACTTTGTTGTATGTTTTACATCAATGGGTTTCATCCCTGTTGTACGATGAACTCTATTATTGTAGAAGTTTATAATGTTAGGAAGAATATCAAACCATTTGTAATTGCCTCTGGCCGAAAATTCTTTGTATAACCAATTCTTTAATGTTCTAATGACACGTTCCACAATAGCTGCCTTTTTGTACTGAACGTTGAATAATGGTTTATATTATACTGTTCCATTAGGGATGAAAATTGGCGGTTATAAAATTCAGTTCCAAGATCTGTCTGTAAGTGTTTTGCAGAATAATCAGCTTCTCGAAGTATATTTTCATCATTGCATTATGAACTTCTCTGGCAGTTTTATTCTTAAGTGGCCTGGCCCAAGCATATTTGGAATAACAATCAATTACTATGAGTATGTATCGATATCCTTTGTTTTCTTTAGCAAAACTTTGCATTTCTGCCAAATCGGCTTGCCATAGGTCACCAAATCCTTTTATTATAGTTCTCCTTCTTCGAAAATTTCGTCGAGCGGATTTGTGTAATTCATTGACAATTTGTCGTTTTGTATGACTAATGAACATATTGTATTCCTATATAATTCAAACCTTGTAATACGAGTACATGCACATGTATGTGTCGCAATATTCTCTTTTATAATGATCATTCCTAACAATTGGCACCCTCTTATGATTCAACTGGTTTTAACAATATAGATGGAAATACTAATCTACCTGTATCTCTAGGGTGATGATGTTTTGTAATAAGTTGCTCAACTTTTTCTATGTCAAGTGCAAAGTCTGACAAATCTTGTAGGAACTTATTATGAGCTTCCCAATATTTGTCTTTGTCACTTTTAATTTATCCAAATCAATTTTCATATCGCTGATCGTTTCATCCGTCTTAATTTTGATATTTTGAAATATTTTTGTTACCTCATCCACGATTTCATTTCTTTCCGTCTTTATGTAAGCTACCAAGTTATCGGTTATGAGGTTGGCTGAGTGTTGTACAGCGGAAAGGATATCAGTTTTACAGGCATCCATAAGTAAATTGACATAGTTTAATGTTGCTCCATCCTTTTCATCTGTCGGATCGCCAATATTTTTAATTGTTTGCCTTGAATGTCATATTGCTTTTCACTGGTGAGCTTGAAACCAACACCCTGTGGACCGCGATGACCTACACAACGACTTCCTTTTCGACGCCCAAATTTATCTATAGAGCTCATCGTTGTTCTTTCACATTCAATGTTTAAACTGCTAATAATTAATGTGTGATGTGATATATATTTATATATTTTTATCTTCTATAAATGTTATACTTGATTTTTTTTGTTTTAATATACTATACCCTCTTCACGTAATTCTTCGATTATAGATAATATTTCATTATCATGACCGGAATGACCAGCTATTTTAGAACTCCATAATAAACGTAAACGATCGATTAATTCTTTAGGTTTATTCCAATATATAAAATCTATTGCTTTATGTGTATATAGTTTTCTAGTTGGTATTAAACCGGAACCTTTTGTAGATCGAAGCATCATTCTGTATGCTAATACTGGTTTAATAACTTCATTATACTTTTTCGATCTGCTGCTGCGATACCCTTGTTTTACATTGTAGTTTGTATAAGCTGCATTTGTTATATTTAATATTTCTCCATACAACCTCTTGTTTTCGTCACTAATTCCCTGTCCTCTGCTACTTACATCTGGAGGCAATTTCAGAAATAGTAAATCATAGAGTTGCGAGTTTCCCTCGTAGGATCTCATCTTTTTACCATTTTTCCAAAGAGTAATTTTTCTATCTGAAAATCGCACTTCGGTGTTACCGATCATTAGTTTTCCACTCTCGACATCGATATGTACTCCATATATGGTATCAAAAGCAGTTTCGCCGGCTCTTAAACCGTTAATGTAATTTTTAACTGATTCCGGTACATTTTTGCTATCAATGCTAGATGCCAATGAACTTGGAGGCGTATCTAACTGATTTGATGTATCTGCTCCATGAAAAGAAGAATCAAAAACCATTGTTTTATCATCATCATCATCATCATCATCATCATACTCTTCGGCGTGGATAGTTTTATGCTTGATAGGACTGCTGAAACTGCTTCTTTTAGGTTGTGTCGTCACTGCTGGAGGTTGAGGTTTACGATTTGTTTGAGCTGCTGCGGATATGCTTCTTAAAGGTTTTGTGATGGGTTCATATATCTTTTCTAATGCCACTTTATTTTCAATATGTCTGTTTTTAATCAAGTTGAATTTTTTTCGAACTGCGTCTGTCACTTCTACTAATTTACGTTGTAATTCTATTTCGCTAGCATTATGCGTGTCTTTATTGTTGTCAACCTTCTTCATTTTTGATGCGAACTCGACATTGTTTGATTAACAAATAACGTTAAAATTTGTGTGCATTACGGATATATGTAACTATCTAAACCTTTTCGATATCTACCTTCTTCTAATTTGCTGTCCTTGTCGATAACTAAGAATCCATATTTATCTTTCCAGCACTTGGCACACATCTCCTGAAATTCTTTAAATGTTACGTCTGGTGAAACGTGGTCTTGAAATATATGATGCATGTTCATTTCGTCCTGTTTAAACATGACAATCCAGTTCGAGTTATCCCTGATAAGTTGTTTTGGAATCCTAGAGTATGTTTGAGCAAGATAGAAGCAGTCTACAGATTTATGACGACCCATACTAAAGTACGATCTAATAACATCTTGTTTTTCACATATAACATCATCAAATATAAACACTGAATTGGGTTTAGCATCAGAAGGTTCAACGATTTCAGCGTTATTATTAAACATATAGAATTCCAATCCTTGAATAGGCTTTAAAATTTTGCGCAAATATTCGTATTTCGGTTGATATAAAGACTTTGAGTATAAATATATATTGGCAAAACGTAATCCGTGCGGATGCGTAATGAGAGAAATCATTACATTTGTTTTCCACAGTTAGAAGGACCAATTATAAGGCCTCTAATTGTTGACGGTAAAAGTGGACCATGGCGTTCATGGTTAACATTTACCCACAACCCACACTTTCATCTAAATTATCTACAGAAAATGTTTCTTTTGTTTTACAATCCGCATCGTTCGAGTGTTCAAAACGATATAAAAGGAATTTTATTGTGTATCTGATATTTAATTGTTTGTTGGCATTACATGTGAAAACTTGTATTCATTTTAATGCCGTCGGTCAAACAGTTCAGACGTAAATCGCAGAATTCAGTGATTGGGACAGGATTTGTTAATTCATTGATAAATAAACTTCCCGTTGAGCTACATTTACCGGGAGGATATCAATACTGTGGTCCTGGTACAAAACTAAAGAGATTAACCAGAGGGGATCGGGTATTAACCCTCTTGACGTTGCATGTAAAAAACACGACTTAAGCTACGAGCAATCTAGTGATCTATCTGAGCGACATAAAGCAGATTACGAATTAGAACAACGTGCCTGGGAAAGAGTTAAATCAAGGACGCTAGCATTAAAGAAAAAGCAGCTGCTTGGTTAGTTACCAACACTATGAAGACAAAACGGCGCTTAGGTATGGGATGTACATCCACGAAAACAATTACAAAAAGAAGGAAGCAAAAAAATAAGAAAGTCAAGAGAAAAATGAGTGGAAAAAAGGTTGGCTTTGGTAGTGGTGTTGTTAGTAAAGTCCGAACTGAATTACGAAAAGCCGGAGGTAAACGATTCCTGTCCAAGGACATCCGAAAAGCTGCACAATTTGCATTAAATGCTGCACGAAGATTTACAAAAGCGTCTGGTGGTAAACGAAATATTCGAATTCCACGAATAATAGCAGTTCCAAAAGTTGGTGGAATTTTACCATTAATACCTATATTTGCTGGGCTATCAGCCTTAGGAAGTCTAGCTGGTGGTGCTGCAACTATATACAAGAGTATTAATAACATCAAAACTGCTAGAGATCAATTAGCTGAAACAACGCGTCATAATAAAGAAATGAAAGCCGTTGCCCTTGGAAAAAATGGAAAGGGGTTGTATTTAAAACCGTATCGGACTGGATTAGGATTATATCTGAAACCAAAGAATTCAAAAAACTTCTAAGCTCTTTACCTCGAAGACCTCTCAGTAACATCGACATTAATTATTATGTTGATATTATGAAATTCCACACTTTCGAGGCGTATTTATGCGTGATAATCTTCCAGTAAGCGGTCCTCACCATAATGAATCTGCTGTATTGAATCTGGATAGTAGAAATGGTATGGGAACGCACTGGGTAGCATACAAGAAGTTAGGTAATACTGTTAACTATTATGACAGTTTCGGAAACCTACCCCACCTAAAGAACTTCTTAAATATTTATATCTTAAATCAAATCGCCAGATAAAAATCTTCTATAATTATGACCGCCAACAAAAATTTAATACAGTTTGGTGTGGGCATCTGTGCTTAAGGTTCCTAAGTGACAGTAAAAATAAAATCAACCATGGCTTATCCAGTGACTCCAAAAAGTGATCGTGAATTGATTAAGAAAATGGGACATTCTTTGCGTGCTTTCTCCAAGCACAAATCTCTTACAAAAATGACAAAGGAACAATTGGCAGACCTACCTAAGGAGGTAATGATTTCCTGTGCTGCAAATGAAATAGCTCTAGTGTGGGATAAATTACCGTTACATCTACGAGAAGACATTGATATATTAAAGTACCAATATTGCTTAGAACATTATAATAAAGATTACGGCCCAGATGAATCTGTAGATGTGAATGACGGTCCTGTGCCAAGAAAACTTTTCTGCTGTTATTGCAACGTGCACGATGTTTCATTAGCATCGGATAACAACGTTAGTGCGAATATAGTGATACCCCACCAAATTCACGAAAGAGACTACCTCTCAATTGTTGTTGTAATCATCAATAAATTATTGTGTGAATACATTTTATGTATCAGTCATGTCTCGCACGTTTACCATCACAGGACAGTCAAGCGTATTAAGCGCTGACTTCTACCCACCGATCGAATTAGATATACATAGTCAATATGGTTTGGGACTACACGGTTTCTATTCCTATAATTCAATATTAAATATTGATGAGAAAAACAACATAATTGGATTCAAATTCAAGAAGGGATCGTCCGTCACCTTTATTAAAATACCGCCAGGTGCTTATGAACTTTATGAAATAAACAAGGCAATTCAAAGAATTATAGAACCCATAATCAAACTTAACAATAAGAGTTCTACGTTCAACATTGATGATCAATTTATGTTAACAGCCAACAATAATACTCTTAAATGTGAAATTCGATCGAAATTCGATTTCGATTTGACACCAAAACACTCTCTAGCAAGTGTTATAGGATTTGAAAATAAATTATATTATGCAAATCTTGGACATCAGTCTACGTTTCCAGTGGATATTATGAAAGTTAGGATCATTCGCATTGATTGTAATATTATTTCAGGAGCCTACATGAACGGTGAAGAAGCACATACTCTTTTGAATTTGATATGGACGTAGAACCAGGTTTCAAAATTACGAAGGAACCACAAAATATTATTTATATGTTGATAAGACCTGAAGGGCGGCAGTTTATCGATAACATTACACTACGTATATTAGATGATAACGGTGCTCTGGTAGATTTTCGAGGTGAAAAAGTTATTGTAAAATTGGAGTTAAAAAAAGTTATATTGAAACAGTGAGTCATAATGGGATTTTGCTTTAATCAGAGAAATCAATCGTTGTCCACACCATCAAGAAAACATGATAAATTTATAAACAATTACCCAGACCAGTTTATTCTACGAAAGAACGTTAAGCGGTCAACATCTAAATTATCAACTAGAGACCGCATTTTTCTTCAATCTATTGGACTGAAATTGAAACGTTAGTGGTTATAATCATGATACCAACAAGTGCAAAGTTGGATGTGTTCGATGAGCCTTTATTTGACAATTCACTTGTTAGTTTACATGAGCACACGTACAAACCGTATGGATCACCATACTATAGAAATTCTGATGAAATACGAATTCCCATTCACTTCCAAGATCTTATTCTTGATATAGCCGAAAGTTACATCTATATAGAAGGCAAATTTACTCCTAGCGATGTCAATAAACCATGCTACCTATCCAACAATGCGTTAGCATTTCTTTTCGATGAGATTCGTTATGAAATGGGTGGCGAACAAGTAACTGTTATTCGAAAACCAGGTATAACATCTACAATGAAAACTATGGTGTCATGGGGCAAACACATTTGAAAACGCTACTATCTTATGGATGGGGTTTAACACAGAAAAATCAAGATATTTTGGATACCACCAGTCATATTTTTAGCGGGAAATTACCTCTAAAATATCTTATGGGATTTGCCGAAGATTATACAAGAGGCATCCTCAACACCAAACAAGAGCTTACATTGATAATTGCTCGATCATTTAAAAATTGCTATTTTGGAGAAGTTGACGCTGATCTAGAAATTAATAAAATAGAATGGAGGATAAGACACATCATTCCTGAAGATAGACAAAAACTGAAGCTATTAAATCGCGTTAATAAGGGCGGTGTTCATGCTAAAATTAAGATGGCCTATCGTATGTGGTATTTATATTAATTAACGACACTGCGAAAAACATCTACAGATATATGGGCTATAAAGACCACTAACAGTTTAGAAAGACCCCGATATATCATTATCGGTTTCCAGAGTACTGATAGTTCTGATAATAGAAGCAAAGACGTTACTCAATTTATCCATGCAGATATAAGCAATATCCGAGTTTATTTAAATTCTGAAGTGTATCCATATGAACGTTGGAATTTAGACTTTGGAAAGAAACTGGATTCTGCAGCTTACTATGCTTATGAAAATTTTCAACGCAGTTTCTATGGTAAAGATAATTCTGAGCCAATGATGGATATTGGAGAATTCCGAAAACCCACTCTTTATTATCGATTGTTCGCATCAACAAGACGCCATGAAGTCATCCACTGTAGACATAAAGCTAGAATTTGAAACTCGAAAGAAAAATTTTCCTGAAAATACAAGAGTGTATGCATTGATAATTCACGATGCTTATTTAGCTTACAATGCCTTGGATGGTTCTGTACATAGTGGATTTATGTAATCTAATGAATATCTTACGTGTTCCATTAAGTTCTTAGTTGTTAGTTAACGTATTTTATTATACATGTGTAGTTTATTTATTACTTTTGTATTAATTTTAATTTATTTATAGAATGTGTTTTTTTGTGAACTCTTGTAGCAAATAAAATCAGCAATAAAAGTTTAAAATGATATATTTGTTTTATTAATAATACATCACAATAAAAAAAGATAATAGTTAATACAGAACAATTTATTTATATAATATACAATTTGTAAAATAATCTATTGTTATTTACATAAAAGTTTATTATAATCACATATTTATTATATTATTCTAGAAATATTAAATTATACAAGTTATATGAAAAAATATAAACATAAAATTAAAATTATTTCTATGAGGTTTGAGTGAAAGCCTCTTCATCATCATTGTCCTGGTCATCTTCAGAATCAGTAATAGATTGCTTAGTTAATTGATATTTTTGGCAAATTGCGTCAGGTAAATACTCGAACAAATGTCCTCTAACATAACCCACTAAACCGATCTCTATCATTTTTCCACAAAATTGATCCAAATTTAAGAGACCTTCGGAATAATTTATACAAAGTTCCCAACCATTGTTGTACATTTCGGCTTGTTCTTCGAGCCACCTGACTTTTCTTCATCATAACAATAATCCAGATCATAATTAGTAGCGTGTAGTCGATCAACACTCAGAGCATTTAATTCACTTCCCAATCTTTGAATAGCTGTGTCGATATCTGTGGCCTCGACCCACTGTTGACTAGCGTAGTGCATCCACATTTTGTTATAGCTGTAATAAAAAGTTCTTTTTGATGCAATACAACGAAATATATTATTGGTTATTTACCCATATTGGATGTTGTATTGGATACAGTTATGAAAACTAAATATATTTACTACTACTAGATATTTAAAACTAATGTAATTATTCAAGAAGTCCAAATTTTAATAGAGGTCTGCACTTAGCATCTTTAAAAATGGCTTACTTTGACCTATGTATGTCAAAGTATATTTTGCTTGTGTAAAATTAATTTTACTTAAAGTTTCTTCTGATAAATATTCTACAACCCTCTTGGGTAAAAGCATTTGAACTTGCGATCATTATCATCAAATAATGTGGCTAACACACACTTTCCATATCTTGAATTCATCATAGACAATGTAAAAATTAAATAGGGTCTATTTATTTCTAAAGAGGTAAACTGTCTTAGAGATATATTTTCAAAATCACTGTTAATGTTATTATTAATCTTATTTAAATCTTCACATGATAGAGCCATTGTTAAATGCACTTCTTTTCTTTATCTAATTAGTAATAAATATAATAATTGCTCTCACTTGAAACAACTGTAATCACAACACCAATTTTACTGCACTTGTTAACTGTTGTGCTGGTGGTTAAACTAGTATATGATTTTAGTCCACAGACCCTTGGATTATATAGAAATGATTTTATCCCCTCCAACTTTCAAACATACACATCAATACATTCAATGTCAAATAGCTCCTCCCATATGTGGAGGTCAAATGAATGTCAGCCACTGACGTGACCACTCAATGTCAACCAGGTCACGAATGACGTCACCCAAGGTCGACCCAAGGTCAAAAGTGGTGGTGGGAGTCTCAGTTCCGGCTATAATTACCTACTATTGTGATAAATAATAGCCATATGCAAGGTCACAGTGTGCATCAATTTTAGTTCAAATATTTTCGTACAATCAGGAGAAATTAAAAAAAAAAATTTTAGAAAAAATATTTAAATGCTGCATCTTGAAAACAAAAGGCGATCGGACATTAGTGTACAGTTTATTCTTAGTAAGGTATTTTAGGGTGCTATTCGTACTATTTACAGTTCATGACGTTCGGTTTTAAATCACCCCCAAGGAGACCTCGCGCGAGGCCTCTTTAAGTGCGATACCGTGGGTGAGCGGCCGCTTCGCCCCCGCCTAGCTACGCCACTGTCGCTGTGAAAGTATGCATCAACCAAAGTTGTAATGAAATTTTTTAATCTGAGAATACTCGATTTGATTAATATTTTCAAAACATTAGGTACTATATTTTAAGTAACGTTGGCATCTTGTGTCGCATTTTCTTGATCCTGTCTTCGTCTCGTAAGACAAGAAAGACAAAATAAGACAAGACCAAGGTAAGACTTGGCAGATCGTATTGCGACAATTGCGAGACAAGACAAGAAATATTTATAAGGTAAGAAGTCTTGCAAATATAAGAAGAAATAATATTTAAGTAAACATTAACTGAAAAAATAAATATTGCATTATTATATACTTTATTTAAGGGTCAAATGGTATCAAATTATTTTGAAAATCAAAATTTATTGAGTCTAGGTCTAATTCTGGTGAAATAGAACTTATTATAAATTCATTTTCACTTGACTGAAAAAGCTCCGATTCTGTTTCGCCTATTTCGTTCATTATTTATTACTTATTAAGTAAAGCTGGCTGTTTCTACACTTCACAACGTCTACCAATCGACCACTGTCAACGATCGACCATATCGATAGTTATATGTGTGACCGTACCACTGTTACGTAATTCGTAATAAACTTCCATGTGTCTCATTTGTATGCAAGATCAAGCAAGAACAATACTTTAAAGAAACTCTTTTTTACTTTTTTTTAAGACTAAAATTTGGCAATCTTTAATGTCTTAGTCAACACTATTTTTTAAATCGAAAAGTATTTTGTTTATTTAACATTTTCATTTACGATTCTATTCGAACTCTCCACCAAACCGTTTCATAATATACACATAACATATTTTTATAATTTTTTAGATCTTACCTAGGTACTTTATGTTCAAAGCTGCATATATTGACGAGATCTTACCTGTAAAGAAAATTATTGTTAATAGATTTAGGAAAATTATAAATAATTACTATATAAAACAGATCCCAAAAGACTTTTATTTTAATAAATTCAAAAGATCAGTTCATTTCCACTGTTTCTTCTATCCCTGACGATATATTTGACAGTAACATTTACTAGGACAATATTGATGATACTACTACTACGCAATAATACTGTGTTCTCAATCCACCTCTACTATCATAAACCACTTTTATGTTTATTTCTATTTATATATTAATATTTCTAATTTTTGTAAGACCTTTGTGGGTGAGTTTAACATTTTTATTACTTTTCAGTACCTTGCATTGGTAAGGCGAGGGCTTAGATTTGCATGAAATTTAGCGTATAGAGTGAGTGGTAGGTATTTCGAAGTATCAATAAGTCAAAACCAACTAAGCGGCAATCAGCAAGGACATGAGCTTATGATCTTTAGTATAGCAGTTGTGCATGAATAAACAACGAAACTGACATAAGTAGCTCATTCAGTACATTCGAAATACCTATTTAATATTTACTTACTATAAACGATGATTGAAACCATTCTAAAAATACAATATATATCATACAATAACCCAATTATATACAACCGATAAATAATTTTTCATATTCATGTAACTGTATTACTTTTTTCAATAATCGACATAAAACTATTTTTGATTGTCGCCAGTTAATTATTTCTAAATAATTATCTTCCCAAAGCTCACATGGCAAAGAAAGGTAAACACCTGGGTATTTTTAAATGAAGTTGCAAAAATGAGACCACAGGTTTCTTAGGTGAAAATAAATCGATTTAACCTAACATACCTATATCCCAAGTTGCATAATAAAAAAGGTAGAGGATGTCAAAGTTAAAATTTTATTTTCGATATTTGTAAATAAACTTCTTAAGAAATCCAAATATTTACATTTGTAGGGTTTTTGCAGGCGAGAAATTCAATTTTATTTTTAATTTTGACGTCACTAGTTGAGGGCGCCACTTGTGGCACACCATGTTTCTTTTAAATGGTAGAACTTTTTACAGCTTAGTGTATCCATCTAAATATCGAAACAATAGATTCTCCTATCTGCTTTATTTGAAAAAAGTATACCTTGCTGATGTCAGCAGGGGTAACCATTTTTGAAATCCTATTTGAAATGTTCGTTGCACTGAGTAAAAATTATTTTAGTTTCAGGTAAAGTGTCTTTTCTGCTACAGCAAAATGTTACGTGAAAAAGTTGTTCAGAATGGTAAATTATGGAGGCGTGCAAAATTTCAAGAAGATCGGCGAGGAAACCATTTTTCAACAAAGCAAAGATTTTATCAAAGCAGGTCGATTTTTTTTTAATTTTGCATGTTTCCATAATTTAGCGTTCTGAACAACTTTTTGAAGTAACATTTTGCTGCATTTTCAGTACAAAAGGCACTTTATCTGGAATGATAACATTTTTCAATGGGAGCACTGCATATTTCAAATATGATTATTTTGTAAACTGTTATTCCTAACGACTTCAACAAGGTATACCTTTTTCAGATATAACAGGTAGGAGAATGGATCGTTTCAATAATCAGATGGATACAATAAGCAGCAAAACAGTTTTGCCATTGAAGAGAAACATGATGTGCCACAAGTGGCGCCCTCTACTAGTGAATTTCTCGCCCGCTAAAACCCCATATTTACAAATTTTATGTTAATATTTGGATTTTTTAAGAAGTTATTTACAAAGATCGAAAATGAAATTTTAACTTTGACACCCTGTATCTTTTTTATTATACGACCTGGTATATAGGTATGTTAGGTTAAATCGACTCTGTGGAATCTGTGGTCCCATTTTTGCTACTTCAATTATACCCTGTATATATTCATTAGATTTTAATAAATTTTGGTACACAGTTACAGGTATTGAATGGTTAAATTTTCAGCAAGATCAGATGACCTACTCCAGAAATTGGTGTACTAGTGTGCTGAGCAGTGTTGCCAGATTTTTATACATCATGGTCGCCAATATATCCGTAAAATGTAGCCAACTGTAGCCAAACAAAACGGGCCTAATATAGGTTGCGTTCAGCGGATGATCGGATCAATGAAAAGCGTTCAGCAAATGATCCGACCAATGAAAAGCGTTCAGCTATACTCGAATTAAGAATTCAGACGTCTTACGTCACGGCTGACGTTACACATTTGTTTTTATTGTCAACGTAATTTTCGATATTTGGTCGCATTAAAAACAATATTTTTTCCAATTTAGTGCAATATATGATGCAAACTTTTAGTGTAGTATATAGTTTTATTACTATCAGTTGCAGTTTCTTAAATATTTTGATGAAAATATAATGAATTGTTCATTTGTTTGTATGACGTAAGTCGTCTGAATTCTTGTAGCGAGTATAGTAAATATTTCGAGGGTCAGCCCAATCAGCTGATTGGAAATATTGAACGGATTTGAGCAGGCTTCTCCTTTGACGACTTCAGTAGCCAAATTTGTAGTCAGTAGCCAAAAACAAATTTATGTCGCCAAATCAAATGCTTTTGTAGTCCAATTGGCTATAAGTTGCCACATCTGGCAACACTGGTGCTGAGAACCCATGATTCCTAATACACTCATTGATTCGCCTGAGCTCGGATCTAATAAGGTTGTCGGTAAGTTCTTGTGGTTGCAGTTCTATTTCTATAAAAGGTTGAAAAGTTTTAGTTGAAATTTAGACAAAACTGTTTCGGTTTGAATATCTTTTGCAAAATGATTTCTGCGAAAATTCGCTTCTTCACCCTTCTGTGAATATTGCTTCACAAAACGTCTGCACTCCAGAGAGAAATAGATAAAGAAAGACACTTCAAAAATAATTATAATATTGAAATATTATTTTTTCATGAACCAAAATAAATTATTAAAACATCTGCTTTTCAGAACTAGTTAGACATTATTTTTACAAATATGACATTCATTCTAAGAAAGCATAGGAATGTTAAGACAGTAATTTTAATTTGTCGCCAGTTTCATAGCATTTGCCAACATATCTGTGGATTGCTTAAATGTACTATTACTCTTTTGAATACCGATTAATATCGATCAAGTCACGGTTTGTATAATCCTAAAGGCACCTTTGGCGAAGAACCAAACCACAATTGCAAAAACCTTTCACAATCATTTCAGCATACGCGTCTCTAATTAAAACTGAAGCCAGCTTATTAACTGCTAAACAAAAATTATAGCTGCAGACGTTAAAAACAGGATTAAAAACAGAAAAATAAATAGGAAACAGGAAGATCCAAATGCTAATGCGAAATTTCCCCACTTTGAAATTAAACTTGCCGGGTTATTTAGAATATAGAGTAGAGAATTTACAGGCATTTAAGCAAAAACACACCGATGAAGTGCTTTGGCGGTTTACGCTTCTTTCATCTATGCTTTTTTCTCGTCTGCTACATATGAATATTTTTGCAGCATAGGAAACGTAATTGTTTTCGATACATTTAACTAATTAAGCTAGTGGCTGCCGGATCTTTCAGTAGAAATGCTGTAGTGTTACTCTGTGGAGAACTAGAGAGAATATTTTACGTTGGTAAGAAAATATGATGAACCAGAGCAAAACGGTATTATTTCGATTACAAGCTGACATGAAAATATTAAATAATGTTAGAAATAATAATAATAATAATAAGTTTATTGCCCAACAGATTACAAATTCAGTTACAGAGCAAAAATAAAAAACAAGTAATAATAGAAATAACAAATAATAGTAATAGTAATAATAACAAATACATATATCTATGGCCATCAAACTTCTAGTTGCTGAATTTAATTTTAACAAAATTAATTATTTTCGAAATAGTACTAAAATTGATGTCACAAGTGTAAAATGTCAAAATTTCTGCACATAACATATAGCGGGGATTTCAAAATTATGTTGGTTCTAGCTGCTTGACAGTAATATGTTACATTTTGCCTGGAACTTATTCTAGGAACTTGGAAACAGAAATGTGTCAATAGCAACGGACAATCCAAATTGTTGTGACATAAATTAAATAGAATGTTTAAGCTATTAAAAACACGGCGTAACTTAAGCAATACAAAATTAAACCTGTTAAGTAATACGGAATGATCATATACTCTCTCTGGATACAAGTTAGCAGTTTTCAAAGATACAAATTTAAGAAATCTTCGCTGTACACTCTCAATTGTGCATTTATGATTATCAAAATATGGATACTAGACAAGCAAACAGTGCTCAAGTTTAGACCTTATAAAAAACAATAAAGAGTTTTTAAAGCTACCTCATCAGAAAATTCTTGACAATTTCTAATTACCAAACCCAGCATCCTCAAAGCTGCATCTGTAGCGTACTCAACATGATTAGAAAAGTTTAGCCTACAATCAAATACTACTCCTAAATTTTTTATGGTGTCGGAACATTCCAATATTATTTCGTTTAAAATATAGTCATAAATAACTGGATTAAATTTACGGGTGTAAATTACTATTTTACTTTATTTGCATTTAAATTAATAATATTTTTGTAATTCACATAATTGCTTGTGATTGTGCAATCATTCATATCTTTAATCATAGAAAACATCTTTAAATCATCTGCAAATAATGGTTTCTCACAATTTATTACATTAATAATGTCATTAATAAATAATACGAGAAGCAATGGTCCCAGATTCGAACCCTGTGGTACACCAGAAATAGCTAAAAAAACTGTTGATTTATGACAAAAATACACAGCAATTTGCCTTCTGTTATAAAGGTATAATCTAAAAAAATTACCAAGTATCCCCGATTTACAAATTTTATGTAAATATTTGGATTTCTTAAGAAGTTATTTACAAATATTGAAAATAAAATTTTAACTTTAACACCCTGTAACTCCGTTAATAATCAGTTTTGGAAAAAATGTTATAGAAAGAGGTAGCATTTATTATCGGCTAGAATTATCCCCTGAATTTTTTGCTCATCATTTCCGGACACCCTGTATATGAGTGAACCGAGAATCCTAGTTATGTTTTTTTACTATGAATAAATGAGTATAAATTCAAGGAGTCTTTTACTACTTGATTTTGGACATTGCATTTACCTGCGTTTTTATTAAAATTCTACGGCGATTCCTGCAAAAATAAGGGATTGTACTAATTTTATACTGTCTACGGCTCGGTCTACCGTGCTTATCTTTCAATTTAATATTATTTTTAATTTCAGTGGTGTACCATTTGGAAAACCGGAACAAACTGATCTAAAACTGCATTCAAAGTACTATAAAATAATAATAATTATCACAAATAGACAACAGATTTTTATTAAATAATAGGAATGTTCACAGAAAAACTGTTTAAACGACAGAAAATGGTTAAAAATTTGCAAATTTTTTATAAAAATCCAAAAAAAAAACAAGAAAATATCAATACGCGAAACGCTTTGTGACGTCACACAGCGGTTTTTCATATAACAGTCTGCAAGTTCTGCCTACCTACCGACCTTTGCATACACTTGTCCTTCTTTGTCTTGTAGTTTTTTAAGATTTTAATTAAGGTAAGTAAATATACTAAAATGGAAGATTTTCAAAAAGCAAACTCACATAATCTGCTAACTCTGAACGTTACTATGATGTCAGAATTTTTAGCCACGTGCAAAGACTGAATCAGTCAGTGGTGTAATAATTTATTTTGTTACAGACTAAATGTTTGCATAATCGGTGAGCAATTTTTATAAATGTAGTTAACATAGTTTATTTGAAATATAATTGATTTTGAAGAAAAACATTCTTTTTTTTTCTAACATATAAAAATATATAGCTTATATGTTTCACATATTTGTGTTATCCACAAATTTCTCAGTATGCGAGATAACAAATAATATGGTTGATTTAATTAAAAATTATGTATCTAAATAACTTTATAACAATACGATTTTGTAAAAATAGACGTTTTATTCTGCAAATTAAAAATTGTAAAGTGAATTCAACGAAAACGTTTAAGTGATCACCGAGTTTTATTGTGAACGCTCTCACATCACTAATGTATTTTCATTTAAAAATGTATAGTTATTTTTTTATTTGTAACAATATATATCATTATTTGCATCTTAGGTATACAAGGTGTAATCAATAAGTAATGGGAATTTTTTAATATCTCGGGATGTATTAGTCCGATTCGTCTGATATTTTCGTTGTTGTGATGCTAAACATGTCTGAAAAGTATCTACATACATTATTAACCATAACGGATGTCTAGTCTGTTGTTATCTGTCAAAAAGGTTACATGTGTTTTGGTACGATCGGAGAATATTTATTTATTTATTTATTTTTTAATGGACCAGATAATTTGTATTTGCATGTAGCTGTCACCGACACCGGTCACCGACCTACATCTGTGATCCCTACAATTACAATTTAATGACATTTGCACTAAAGCAATAAACAAATCAATGCTAATAAAACCATAAAAGTATCCTCTGACCTGAGCTCAATTATAATCAAATAAAGGGATGGTCAGAGATTAGCCAGCGTCCCGACACCTTCCTCGAGAAGTCCGGCGAAAACCGCAGCAGTTACTTGTCGCTCGTCTTCCGCGTAACATCCGTTCAGACTTCTGCATTGGTGGAACATTCTTTCCCAGTTGTTATATTTTTATTAATATATTTAACGTTTTACAAATCGTGGACTTGTTATTTCTAATCTAACAACCCCACATTGCATTTTGCTATAAGAATGGAATACAGAGCCACGATGATTTAGAGATATTAAATATTGCTTTTGGTGAGTTCGCTATAAGCAAAACAAGAATTTATGAGTACAAGCTTTTCTAAAAAAGCTGCGGAAATGTTGAAGAAGAAGAGCATCCTAGACGACTCAGCATATCAACAACAAACTGATGAAAATAATTAAAGACATGATGTTTTGGGTACGAAACGAGTTGTGTTGCAAAATTATTGAATTTTGAACAAAAACAGCGGCGAATGAAGTCGCTAAATGTAATGAAAAACGATGCAGAACTGCTGAAATGTGTTATAACAAGTGCATAACGTGTTACAACACTTCAATCTAATCTGTTCTTATTGTAAAATTTAATGCAAATTTTCAGATTTCTTTTTACAGAAATAAATAATCGCCGATTGTACCAAAACACATGTAACCTTTATGGCAGGTGACAACAGACTGAACATCCGATGATATTATATTCGATATAATAATGTATAGACACTTTTTAGACATGTTTACCAACAAAACAATAAAAATATCGGGCGTTAATTTTTTACCACACCTCGTATTTATTTCAAAGTAGATTGAAAATATATAGTACGTCAGCTGATGTTGTTCGGTGCTTTTATTCTTAGTTTTCAACAAATGTTTTAGGCATTTTAATAGTACGTATTTCTGTAGCCTTAGAACTACGATTTTTTATTCTAAAAATAGCGAACAAATGTAATTACACTGATATGGAAATTTTCCAATTATTCATGTCATTCCTCGTTGTTGGTTCCATAAAGTACTCAGTTTATTTTTAGTATTCCTAGTAACATATTCCTGTTTCCAATTACCGAAATAATAATTTAACAGATCACATTTCAATAGCTGTTATTTGAGTTCAGAAACAATCATGATCTAGCAATTTAGGTTTATAACGGCCATCCACTTTGTTAAACAATTTTGCACGTCGATTAACACATTTTCATTTAGAATTAATTTTGGGAAACTTACTATTCTATAGTCAGTATCAGTATCAGCTGTTGATTATACATGAAATGTATGATGTATTAATATATTGAAATATTATGTTAGAGTTGAATTTTGAGTAGAAAACCAAGTCATACAGATATTAATTAATCTCATTGCCATATCATTCAAACTGCCACCTATTCATCGAAGCTTCACACAGAATACAACTTGTACTACCAAAACATATTACACAGTGTGAAAAAAATTTCCATATTAATTTCTCATATTCTGCGTAATTCATTTGATTTCAATGTCGACATGAAATCAAGTCAATAAAAAGTTTATATGATTGTCTTCAAGTGTCTATGAATTTGGAGAGGATTTTTAGAAAACATGAGGTGTTGCGTAAAAAGCGATATATTGCAAGACAAAATAGTTGGAGGCGTTGAAAATGCACTTACCGACCTCGTTGGTGGTGCTGCTGCTGCCAGTGGTGTAGATGATGATAATTGTCAAGCAAATTCACTATCGATAACAATAAGGACTGTATGCGACTGTCTGCGATTAACTTGCGATTGCGATTCTTTCTCGCGGCACTCTTGTACAAATTCAACCTCCTCCACTTAGTAATTGAAATTGCCATTAGAGGCCGCGAACTATTCATTTTACCAATATATACAGAAAAACAATTCAACATTAAACATTAATGGTAAGTAATTTCAAAAATCAAAATGACAAAAACCAAAACTGTCTAGACTGTGGCCCAGTATGAAATGTGTGTATGTGTAAAATTAATGAACTTATGGAAGCATCCTTGGTTTACATTAAGATTAATACAATGTTGTAACGTGACCATAATATCCACAGGTATAACAGTGTTATAGTAAACAGCAAAAAAATAGATCTAGATTAAATTTACATTAAGGATCTCTCAGACCAACACGACAAAACTTTATTTGAAAGTAAAAAATTTTTTTGCGAAAACTAATAATATTACAGTTATTGTCGTATCGATTTTAAATTTTGCCCCGAAAAATTTTTAGTGGTGCCAAATTTAAATATATCACTTTTGAACTGTTTTATTGGAATTCCGCATAATGTATCTATGACGAAAAAACTTATAACAATAACTTATTTTTATAGCATACATTTTTTAATTTACAGCTAATTTTGTCTGTGAAAAATGTTCTACTTTTTGGAAACCTTTATTTTTAACCATCTTGGAGATGCTTGTACCTACATAAACTAATTATTAGTTACTAAACTTAGTACTAAGTTATCTTATTTGAACAAAAATTGCAACAATATTAATGAAATAAAATACGTCAAGTTATTGTAGTTTAGCAATTAATTTTGTATTGATATAACTTGCAAGAACTTTTTTCTATTTTTGAAAAGAAGCATTTGATTCGTGTTTATCTAAATGTTAACGTTACGCCGATCATAGATATGGGTTTCATCAGGTATAGCCATTTTTCCTGAAAAAAGTCCAAATTATTATATTTTTCAATAATTGATGGTCTAGTGTTAGATAAAAAAAGTTATAGCCATTTTTTTACATCTGAGATACAAGTACCTACAGTATTTGGCGCCTCATACATAAGTCAAAAATTATATGATATTTAAATTTTGTCATCCCAGATACCCATCGACAGTAAATTTCAAAGTGATACGTCAAAAACTCTTGGTCCGAGGGCTTTTAATCAGTGCAGCTTTAGTTTTCATTACAAAAATATGTACATATTCTTTCATTTGGTTCCAAACAAGACAATTATTAGTAGTTAATTATTTTTCCAAGCTTTTAACTGCTTTAGGATATCTTTATATGAAAAGATAATCAGTAGAAAATGTGGAATACGTCGAACTCGGCTGTATAGAAAATGATCATTTAGAGCACTTAGAGCACAAATACGGCCATTGATAAAGCCAGTTGTACTCAAAAGTGTTTGCATTATTGTGGTGTCCATTTTTATAAAGAAAAAACATAATGCTATTTGCATAAATATTATATAAAAATTTTACTTGGATTTTTTATGAGTTCAAAAAAGCTTCCAACAAACGAGGGGAATACAATAATTGTTTTTGTTTGTTACCTTTTTTTAAACACTTCTGTATATACGAAAAGACACCTGAAGTATCTGTTAATGTAACAAGTTTAGTAACGTGCAATTTGATTTATTAGTTTTTTTTTTAAATATTACCAGATAACTTAACATTCATAATTTTCATTCCAAATAAATATGTGGACCATGTTTATACTGCATGACCTATTTCGGCTGATTTTTTTTAGTATCTAGAGAATGTGCAATTTTATTTAAGCAGTAAACATATATCTAGTTGAACTATGAAGATATTTCCCTAACATTATTCGTACTACTCGCTGGTATGACGCAAGCACGGGGCTTATAATTTATAACACACTGGAAATTCAAAGCCTCTGTTTAAAAACGTTTCCGAATATGTGAGGATTTACAAACCAGGGTAAATACAGCAATAATTAGACATGCAAATTTTTTAGAATTATATTGTCAATTGAAAATTATATCGCAAAAATATTTTAGATTCATTATTAGTTATTACATCGACTAAATTGTTTATATACAATTTATTCCAAAAAAGATTTCCAAAGTTATGTAGTATGTAACACTGATGTTACTTGATTTGATATCAATAATTTTCCCTTTTGTCGCAATATATCGCTGTTGCGTGCTATGTTTTTTTTGTAAACAGAATGTTCTGTATAAAATAATTTCACAGCTGTATAGAAATAAAATAAATAACATGAGTAGAGGTATATTCATCACTGTTGATTAACAATATACACTTCATTAAAAGTAAAATTTTATTAAAATCACAAACTGTAATATATTTTACATTACCCTTCCGCGCGAGAACAAATTAATGGAATATGACACTACAGATCATAGTAGTGTCAAAAAGATGGTAATACTAAATCTACCGATTTGAGGTCATTTGTTATGTCAAATTACTTAAACATATCTTGGGAAGGTCATGCAAAATAATAATAATAAGGCGTTATTTTATTTAATTGAGTATTCTTAAATTAAGCTTATTTTTTAAAAGGATTTAGTGTTAATAATGGCTTATGCATATTCAAATGCTGAAATGACCAATATGGTTTACATTTATGGCTTTGCAGATAGAAATGGTACTGAGGCTAGACCGATTTATATGGTAAGATTTACAAAATATACTCCAAATCCAAGAGTGTTAAGAAATGTTTTTCAACGTCTTTTAGGCCCAGACCCATTTCAGAAAGGTCCAATAATTCCTGCATAACCTTTGAATGTTAGAACGCCTGATGCCTATTCTACACGAAATTGAAGAATCTGAAATAATCATAAATTAATTTGGTCCGTTCTCAAGCAACTGTTCAAATCTTACTGCCGCAAGACTATCCGGCTCGCCTATAATTTTGTCACCGGAATTTGCAAAAAATTGAACAATATGTTGTTGGCATATAGTTTACCTACCTAAGAAGCTAATTTTTCCAGAGATGCTATAATGAACTTCAACAATAAAAACGGTCGGTCTGATGAAAACCCTAATCCCATAATGGAATCTCGATATCACCATCAGTTTTTTTTAATGTGTAGGTGGGTATTATTGAAAATGTTCTTGTTACTTAGGCCTTATTCTTTATCAAGAACTGTAACCGGTGCCTCCTACAGACATTTCCTTGAAAACGTTTTACCTGAACTATTTGATGCTCGTGAATTTTTAAATGAAAGATTCGGTAATAACGTGACTGGACGAGGCACTCAAGAACCAGGTCAACATTGGCCACCCAGATCACCAGATATGAACCCTATTGATTTTTTGTTTGTTTGGGGACATCTCAAGACATTAGTTTAGAATGTTCACATTAAATCTGAGGAGCACTTACGTCAACAAATTATAACTGGTTGTGATGTGATAAGCGCTATTTCTGAAATTTTTGCACGTGTTCGAGCTGTAATTTCAAGAAGATCTGAAGCATGCATTTTGGTTGAAGGTGACCCCAACATTTTTCATAATAAATAGTAGTAAACTAATTCAATTGTTAATTAATTATTATGTCGTTATTTTAAGTAATAATAATAATATCTCTACCCCTCATTCTAATCATGAGGATTAGCCCTGAAGTCGAAGACTTGTGCGGGAGAGGGGGCGGCATATTATTATTAAGCAGGCCGCATTTGCGCCCAGGAACGACTTACGTTGGTAGGCCCTAACCACCATTCAGTGCAGGAATGTGGGAAACCTGGAAAACCTCATTAATTAGGGGATAGTTAAATGCCAACCGGTATCAATCTCTCACATTGACCCAAGCCAACATTCTTCCACCCTACCATACCCGCAGAGGGAGTGCCAATCTCTCCACGAATATAGCTTATATACGGTCTACCGGCTGCAGGGGTCGAACCCACAGCGATCCAGTCACCTCGATTCAAGTACTGACGCCTTAAACCGCGCGACCACTGACCGATCCAATGTAATGAATTTCGTAGAAATGCACGTTGTTAATCGGTTTGGAATACAAAAAAGTGTAAAGAAACAAAAAGCGAACGTAATATAATGGCGCATATGATGACCTATTTTATTTAATATTATACAGTGATATATTACTTTGACAAAAATAATCGATGACACCCCTCAGCCACTGGTAAGTTTATAAAACTGGTAATAGTTTGTATCATACCTACTGCTATACTAAATATGTACACCGAATTTGGTTTAATTATCTTAAGCGGTTTATACATTAAAAAAAGTTTTTTTTTTTATATTTTTGCTATAGCTGGACAATACGAGTAGCTGTCCCTTAGACTTCACATTTATGTAACAAAAGACCCTAATTTTTGGCCATAGAATACGAACCTGGATTTTTGACCTCTACTTAAGAAACACCCTGTATATTGCTCCCATTTCAATTTAGGTGGTCGACATTTCCCGTCTTTTCCCTACGTTTGCACGTACTGCACCGAAGTCAATAATAAAATAAATGATAATAATATTATTTATGCCGGTTAGATGAATCTGTCAACTGATTCTATATGAAGCAAAATAATTATTTGTTAATTAAACCGCCAACGCTGATAAATTTCGAATTCAAATATTTATTCATTATCCGGATACACGTAGGTAATCCACAAAACTGGATTACGTATCCTTGTTAGAAAATTCCACCATCAATGGTCATGAAATCCAATAGGCGTACATTAATCAACAACTAGATCATATTTTAATTGCGCTCTGTTGAGGTAACTGTACACAAACCGTCACGTTAACAAGCTGTTTGTTCATCATTTAGTAACAGGGTATAAATTATAAGCATAATTGCGAGCCCGTTCGGACTGGGTCCACAGAAATGCGTTATTTAAGCCATAATGCAAGTATGTGTTATAGTGGTGATAGAACATTTGACAGATCGGCCGTATTTCCCCTGGGCCCTGTACATTACGGCGATGTGAACGACTCCGGGGAATCCGGGAATACACCGGAGCGAACCAGTTACAGGACTATCTGCTTTGCTATACACACAATCTCTTCCGCTAACCCAATCCATGAATAAATATATGTTTAGCCTACAAATTTTGCAAATTTATTAGAGAATATGGCCTGGTTGCGACGGGCAAACCAACGTGGAGCATATAGATCGAACTCAACGGCTCCCGATCGCTATACTCGGTTCTACAGGAGGATGTAATAACTTCTGACACGACTTCAATATTACATATGTCAAAATTGCAACATATTCCAAATATTTATTTATGCCCAATCGCGGAAAATCTAGAGAGTCTAGAGTTCACAATTTTATAGAATATGGTTAATAAAATATGTTTAGAATAAAAAGATAATTCAAAAACTGCAAAAGTAGAGTATTCCATTTAAAAAATTAAAGTTCTGTATCATACCGTTTTTTTAGACGTTCTGTATGATTAAACACACCTTTTTGAGTAGTACAATAATTTTTCTATATGACATTTTTTTCTATCTCGAACAATTTCTGAGATAATGTCTGTTAAAATAGATCTGGAACATCATGTATACGTCGGCAATATATTTCTGCGTTATAATTTCTAATTAGTTACAATTTTCCAATTAGTAACCCAAGAAGATTAAATTATGGATCAAATATAATGTACGTTCTCAAAATAGAATTGTCTTTTCAGAATAGGTATTTCAAAAAAAGATAATTGAAATCTGTTTTGGTGCTTGTGGTATGTACATATTTATATTAAAATGCAATAATAAATATTACTACCTCTAGTCGAAATAGATTTTATTTGACATTGTAATATTGAAACCTGCAATTTTTTTATATTGGTTGCGTGTCAAATAACATTGACTGCTGTTCGGTGCTCACATTTGCTTTACATGTTGTTGTTTATTAATGAAAATTCAAGGGGTATGAACATGAATTTTAAATATCGCATCACAATATCGATGATAATGTCTGTGTAATGTAAAATGATATCTATTTTTAGGATAATCAACTAAATTTTATATTTCTCATAATTATGATGACAAGTATTGACAATTGTGATTTATGGTAATTTATAAAAGATTTGCCTAAACTCCAAAATGTGCGTAGGAAGCAATTATTATCAATTTCATATTTAAACAAATTAAATCGCTTGACGTTGGTTACCTTTGTCTTGGGCCGACTAATGGACAGCTGACTGTTATGTTTGAGCGATATAATTAAAATCAAATACCCTTTTCGTAATCCGAAGAATTCGAACTAATGGAAAGATTGAAAGCAAGCAAAATAAACAATAAAGGAGCCGCGAGACCTATTATATGAAATAATCCAATGTGGAGAGTGAACTGAGCCCCAATCAGAATATCTTCTCCGGAGATTACCTTTGAGGATTAGGAATTAAAGGAAAAGCCGTTCATCTTATTTTTGATGATATCTGTAAACGAACTCGGAAGTGGAGACGCATCCAGTACAATAGATGCCATTTACTATTGGCGACATAAACATAAAATATCAATATAAGATATTGGTATCGATTCTCCTACAGATTAGACCCCGAGAAAGTTTTATTGAATTAATATTTGGCGAAGCAGGGCTGTCTTTGCTAATCATAAATTTTATATCGATCAATTCTAGTTGGAATTAATCCGGACAAGCTTTTAGTTAAATCTGCAGGAAGAGGAACTATTGGTTTAATTTAGTTGAAATTATTAATATACTACGTGACAGAGGAAGGTAAACATCCATTAAATATTATTTTATTTTGACAATTCCACTCATGTATAAAAAATCCCATTACGAACGCAAAAATCGTGGTTTGCTCTCAGCTAAATAGGGAGGAAGAGAAAATTCAACTATATGTATAAAATAAACGGATAAATTACGTTATCATAGCAACGCTATGTTACTTTATTTATTAAAAATAACGTCAGTTTAAAATTGTTAGATGTCAAAATCACAATTATATCCAAATGTCTCGATTTGGTAATACGCGTGAAAAAGAAATAGTAAATGAAATCGAAAATGTCATCTCTAAAAATACTAAAAAAGCCAATTATCAATTGGATATTATACTATTCATGAAATTGTCTTACCAAATACCATTCGAGCTCAGATTTTGAGCCTGATATTTTTTTATGTTTGTTTTTTCGTACTTACTTTCGAAGGTACTTTAACTCCAGCTGTTTAAATTACCACGACAGTAAGTACTCGAAAAGAAACATAAAAAAATATCCAGCTAAATCTGAGCTCTTATGGTATTACCCCCGATAATTTTTGCATACCTCTCGGTGAAAGTTAAAAATGATACAATTTTAGGTTTATCTGTTAAGTTTTTGGAGTTTGCATAAGTCGTACTTTGACAACATAGCATTCTATTTTAAAAAATTCTGCTTGTGTTGCAAGTATTGTAACGCTTATTGCAAACAACATTTTTTGCAGCTGATTGATTATGCCTAGGGTATGTGGATTTGGGCAGATTTGTCAGATTAGTGACTTTGAGAGGTGGTGGGTTGTTGGGATGCGCGAAGTAAGTTTGTCAGCGAGCGAAATTTCTAGAAAGACAGATTCTTACGTACCATAGTACGATGTTACCAGGCCACAGAGCAAGATGCATCAAGGTTTGAAATAATAGGAATAGTCGGTATACGTACAGTATATCACCGAATACGAAGTTTTGGCCTCTTGCCTTAATCTTAGTCCACATTGGATGCTGCATCTCACTTGTCAACATCAAGCTAACCGCTTATAACGATGGTGTAGAGAGAGGATTGAGTGGACCAAGAATGGAATCCGGTAATCCGGTGATCTTTAGTGATGAATCCCGTTTCTGCCTGAAGAAGGTCGTACAAGGGTGAAAAGGTGATGTAGTGAAAGACGCGATCCACAACTTAACAGTGAGCGTGCTATCGCGTATTGTAACAGATCATTTAATCAACTCAACGCTACATCTAGGAGGTAGTGGAACCATATGTCATTGCATTTTGACACTATCTGGTTTCTCTTCTCGCCGGTGCTTCTCGCTCTGTGTCCACGGCCTTCTTGAGTTCTGATCTGTTAGTTCTAGAAATTTCACTCACCGACAAATCTGCTTCGCGCAACCCAGCACTAAGCTGAGAAATCCACTGAAATGTACGATATAGAATGCTCTTAGTTCCATTACGCATCCAAATAAAGATACCACACATAGGAGCAGACAAAAGGAGGCACATGAAACTCAGCAAAGAAATACTGAAATAATTGGTTATGTATGTGAATGCGAGAGACAATCATCTGCACGTACGATATGAAATGTGTTCTTAATGTCCCATTATTTTGTTTGTAAACACGTCATTGGCGTACAGTGTGGTTAACCAGTACATTCTTTTTTCTTGTATCTCGTTAGTATTACCTTTTGTGTATTGTTATGGGTGTTATTGTTGGAACATGTCATGTGTTCTAAAAGGGACTGTAAAATTAACCAGCATATATCACCAAATACTTCTTTATATCCAGAATTTAATTTCATTTTAATTCACAATCAGCTAAATCTTTTTTGCTCCGCCATTGCTAGGAGGGACAAAACAAATATGGCGCTGATCATGAGTAAACCCATTCGCGCAGCTTTTGGAGCATTCCAGTCATCATAATATAAAATTACAATTCAGTGGAGAAATCTGCGCAAATCTACATACTCAGCTGTACACAAAATATCGTTTGCAACAAGCTTCACAGAAAATTTTTAACAGAATCTTACGTTACGTATGACCGATGCAAACTCCAAAAAAAACTTTACAGATAAACCTAAATATTTACTTTCACCCAGAGAAGTAAACGTGCAAACAATTATCAAAATAAAATGATATTTAATGGGTACTTACTTATGTTACGTAGTATATTAACAGAATATATCACAATGCATTTCACAATTTTGGGCTGTTGAATTTTTCTTAATCCTGCAGAATTGTTAACCTGAATGCATAAACTTTTACATACCGATTCATCAACAAGGCGTAACGTTAGTCAGACTAGCGGAGGTTACGCGAAAAATTTACGCATCTGTTGCACCAATTTAAATAAAAGACATACTCCTATTCACTAATATGTATAATACTTACTTTATGATATGTTAACTAATCCGTAGCACTGAAAAGTACTGTTTTTGAGTATAAATACTAAATATACAATGGGAAACGCAAGGAACTAGAGGCCGAAGTTACGCGATTTTTAGACAGGTACAATACTGGGTCTAACTTTTGGCGCAAATATGGACGTAAATAAACAGCCTACCTAGCAACGCATGTTTCGTGAATGGGCGCAAGGCTGGTTAGTCCGACTAACGCGCTTTACACGGGCGCAAAGCTGGTTAGTCCGACTAACGCTACGCCCGTTTCATGAATCCGGCTGTTAATCTTTAATGATTATTTTTTATTTAAAACTTATTTATAATAAAAGTACTTACCATTTTCTTGTTGTTTGAGTAGCTTCTAATTTATTTTCGATTGATTTCTAGTAACTTTAATGTACAATGTGGTTTTATCTTCAGTCTCAGTAACCTTTGGTTACATATGATACGAGTATCCTTTCAGATACAGCGTAAAATTATTGTAAAATCAGACCTATTATAATATACCCTTTCAATATGACTAAGCGTACTTCAATACAATATAAAACATCAAGAATATTACAATTTGACTGACAATTTTAGGCTTATTGTCATATTCCGGTCAAATCTTAGTCTTATTGTCAGAATAAGCTTCGCGCAAGTGTAGTACAGTTGATCTAGATGAAATCCGTCACATTATAATAGGACTGACGGCATGCCAGGCGAATTATAAAACAGTTTCATGTCAGTGACCAGCGCCGAATTTTTTTAATGAGTCAGGAACATTCAAAATGCGTTTGTATATAGAACATTTTATTATCTAGAACTATACAAGTTTTATAACGATAATAAAACGGTTTTTATTAATTGGTCACTGGCACTGCACTGCTGCATGACAAGCCAACGGCGTGGGCAAGGCAAAGTCATGACAAAGCAAACTATTTTCCGTACTGTTCATAGCTGCATACGGTTACATAGCTATGTATAAACTTACCCTTACAAATTTTTGCCCATCAATGGTGGTTTGTATATCTGTGGGTATACTTGCATCGGTAACAAATCTGGCCGACAAACACCTTCGGTTTGAAGCGAATGTTGTACGATATTTCGAAATCGAGCGTTCCTTTTTAAGTCAGTTACTGGAAGTCACTCACTAATACAATGCACATTCACAAGATTTTGCTTAATTTCCTAAAGACAAAAAAAATGTAACTGATCAATTTTATTCAACAACACTCCATAATTTTGGCACCAAAAACCAAAAATTCTGTGTTGGAAAAATATTGTGTCTGTGGCTTTTTAGTCCGACATGGAGTAGCGAATGGTCGCTAGATGTATGCTATAGCTATACCGCGTACTAGTAGTCCGCAGAATGGTTGTTTCCTGGAATTCCATGTTTGCGAGTCTCTCAACTTTTTTACTGCCAAATTGCTACCATTAATAAGAATTGCATTGTATTGCACCGTTCAGTTCAAGCCGAAGGTGTTTGTCAACAGGTACGATTATGATTGTTGCAAGTATACGGAAAGATACACGAACCACTGATAGGTGAAAGACAAACTGAATCTATGCATAATATTCATAACCGTATGCAGCTGTAAACAGAACCGAAAGTTGTTACAGTAAATCGCGATCTCGATGTCCCCACGCCCATGGGTCCCCCGCCCTCTTAATATCAAAGTAATGTCTACCTAAGTACTCATCATCCACTGCCTCTGGGTATACTAAAAACTCGTCTACTTATTTATATAATTTAACGCACAGTTTGAAATAATTATAACACGTTCTATGGGTTAAGTTTGCGTATTATAATGAAAACTAATGTTGTGTTTTACCAGTTTTACTGGAGTTGCTCGTCATAATAGGTAAAAATTAGGATTACAAAGGCCTCCGCATGTTCTGGTGCATTGCAAAATGCCCGATTCGAGAGTGCGAACAGCAAAGCTGGCGGTAGATACAGGAAAACACCATTACATTTCCCCTGCGGCAACTTACAAATCCTAAAAGGACGAGTTGTAAAGTAGGACCTGACAGATTGAAATATTTCGGCAAAAATGTAAATATATATTACAACGAAACATTATACCGAAAAGGTTATATGCGGATAACTTAAAATTCAGAATATCCAGCTAGACTCTATTTATCACTGGATATATGCTGTAAACTGACAGTGGCGCAGTCAGGTGTGCTTTGCGTTTAAACAGGCAAATAACTTGGATACCTTAAGTATAAAACCATAAAATATATTTGAGCGTGTTAAGAATAAAGGAAAAACAATTTATCACCTTTTACACAGATGGAACAAGCTCCATTATACGCGAAAAATATACGTGTACACTTAAGATTTGTGAAATATGTTAAATTTTTCACGGTTTTGTTTTGTGAAATTTACAGTTGAAGACGAATCATTCAGTGAGAACAACCCCCCCCAAGTAAACTATGTTGATAAAAAAAAATAATTACTGCAAATATTATTATTAGATGGCTAGAGGATCAAGAGAAAACAGATCGAAGGAACAACGAAGCAACTGCGGACAACGTTGTTTCTGGGTTTTCGCCCTTCATCAGCGCAGTGCAGCTTAAAAGCAAGATGGATCAAGAAGGAAGGGCAAAAGACACGAACACAAGAGAATGACAAGTAGAAAGCCTATCTCTATTTGCGGCTTCGTGTCACACAGCCTCTGTTTAGAGGCAAAGAGCAACAGTCGCCGCAGAAGAGAGTCCAGCAACTACTGTCAGAGTCTCAGCCAGGACAAATACAAGAAAGAAAGGAGCTTGGTGGATCAAATCTTATAAGAAACAGGTGGATTTAGATGGCTAGAGAATCAAGAGAAAACAGATGGAAGGAACAACGAAGCAACTGCGGACAACGTTGTTTCTGGGTTTTTGCCCTTCATCAGCGCAGTGCAGCCTAAAAACAAGATGGAACAAGAAGGAAGGGCAAAAGACACGAACACAAGAGAATGACAAGTAGAAAGTCTATCTCTATTTGCGGCTTCGTGTCACACAGCCTCTGTTTAGAGGCAAAGAGCAACAGTCGTCGCTCTAATAATTAGCACAAAACAACCGGTATACAACAAACAATGTATAAAAACAATTAGGTATTATCTTATTATTGACAAATGGAAGAGAAATGCATAATGTAATAGCATTACGGGGAATAGGAAGAGGTAAGCTTTAATTTGAACAAGTTAAAGCTGCAGTGTCCTCATTTTAGACATCCGACAATTTCAAACTGAAGGTAGCTGAATCAACTGCATCTTCTAAAGGTTCGTAAGTAGTTGAATTCGGCGAACGGACCGAAGAATGCTCGTGGTGTACTCGCGCTCGCTACACTAAAAAATCACTAAGAACAACGTCTCGTTCAGTTCGTCTGCGGCTTCTAATCTTAAATGACAAAATTTACGATTATTTCCTAAATATATTTTGTAGTACTTACACTCTTTCTCTAGCTACTTACCTGTTTTTATAGATCGTAAATGTGTATGTTTATTTAAGTTTAATTAAGAGGTAGTACAAATATTTTTAAAAAACTTAGCAAGCAAATATTGTTTTGTGATTTATGTATTATAAAGTGGACGTATGTTCCTAAAATAAATGTAAGTACTTCACACATTTTAATCTTATTTGATTGAGTTCTGCAATTACTTCATTTAAATTAAACTCATAACATCCTATTGACTTGAAATAAATGTTTGAATATTTTGTTCCTGTGCCTAGTCGAAAGCTAAATATTGATTTGGGAATTCGTATCGATGAAATATAATCATTTACGTAACTGAACACTTGAGAAATTTAAAGAGCGTTTTGAAGGTTTAGTTCAACAGAGTTAATAGCCATATGTATGCACGATTACTTGCTATAATTATTGTATGTTTCCTAAAAAAGGAACGTTGTTAAAAGCAATTTGATTCTTCAGCAGATGATTGGTTGGAAGAGATACAAAATTTATTAATTTTTATTCTTCTACATCAACGTTTCAACTTGGTAGAGCTATTCAAACGATGAATTTTTGCGTCCTTCCAAATATTTCAGTCAGCAAAGTAATAGTTTTACTAAAGCATGGGTCATCTTGTAAAATAGCAGCAAGTAACTGTAAAATCCCATAAGGTTATCTGGTAAGCCACTTTGGCACGACCAAAAAAGAGAATCTATATTTTGATACCACTGGTAACGACGGAAAGAAGTAAGAATTAAATTAGAAGAAACAAAGATATTGTCAACCATTTAGAATAACATAGTCAAGTACAGGGCCCGCCAAGATACAACCACTACAAAATAGGCAAATTGAAAAAGAAAGTGCCCTCATTGCTCAAGGGTGGAAGCGAACGATGTTTAAAGTACATTGGTTAGATCCGCTTTGAGATATTGAAATCAAATTTATAAATTTAAAACTGATAAAGTGTTTAGTTAATATTTGTTCGTGGACTCCGCTGTTCACAGTTGTTATCTTTATTCTGTTAAAGCTGTTGTTATTAAAAGTTCTTCTTTAGACATGTGGAATGTGTATAATAGTACCAGGACCAGTTAAGTAAGCACGGGGCCGTAGATTCGTGGATAACCGAGCTAAAGAACAATAGGTTAACACCGCTAGATGGTCTCTATAACATATGAAAGATCCAACACACCATAAATTCAAATTTAAATATAAAGATGCTTCATAGATAATGTTTCGGTATTGTTCGTAACGACAACTCAACCATCAGAACAGAAATTTGGTCAGTACTAAAACGTAACATAATAATGGATATGGAAAAAACATACAGTGAACAAGTATTAAAATACACACCTAAAAACTTGTAATTATGTTAAACACAAAATTATACAGGGTGTCCAGTATACTAAACGGACTTGGCTCAAAAGAAAAAAAACTCTTAAGAAAAAAATGTCTAACACGTTTTTTACAAATACTTTTCAAAAGTAAAAATAAAATTGCAATACAATTTAAAACTGTGTTACGAAATTACAAATTAAGGGACAATTAAGATTAAGCAAAAACTCCTAGGTATAAAGTAATTTGTTTTTTGTATCAGTATTAATGAAGTGAACAATTATTTTCCCGGATCCTTAAAACTGTAACGTTCGCCATCTATTAGCTGCTGCGGTTAATAAAAAAGTATTATTAGTCAAGTCATAGCAGCCTTACGGCCAGTGCGTTTCATTCTTATCTAGTGCTTGCTTAAAATCGAACAATTTACAGCAACCGTGATCAGCTGCATGACATGTTAATTTATGGCGAATATACCTATAAACTTGTAATTATGTTAAACAGAAAATTATAATATGTAACATTAAATTCACCTGATTTCATATAACTGGATATACCGAAATTTATAGAAAATTGTTTTTTTTTATTAAACTAAACTGTCTATTCGTTGCCCACTTCCACTAATTTAGTTTTAAGAAATTTCGATGAACTTCTTCTTGAAGCATTTATCACTAATGCAAAATTTGTAACATCATTTGTAAAACTGCCTGTATTCAAATTCCTATAAATAAAGAACTTGGTTGTAGCTCAATTAAAAAGTGTCACACTGTATTCGCATCAAAAACAAACGTTTTTCGCGATAGTAAACCGGATTTACCGTTATCGACGTCTATAAATTTTAAATTTGACCTTCTGCAGTGGGGCATGTATATCACATTTACCGATTATACGGGGCATCTACTAAATAAATCTCCATATTCCTCAAGTATGCAAAACCGATTTACGGAGCATTAAATATCTATACAACGTGTAATCAGTTTAAAGCGTTTTCCAAGTACCCTTCGAAATAAATTTTATTTATTGTTGTCGACCGCTACACTTCCAATTTCCATTAGCGTTGCGGCCCAAATTTCATTTTATTTTTTCACGAACATATGCATTAATATCAACGCTGGCCTGGAGATCCCCCAGCAACTTCCTTTTTAATAATTTAGCGGTAATACATCACGATTAACCGGACAGGGATTATGTTACTGTCTGCTCACCGATTTATATCGTGTATTTATCCCTAGCCTTGCTTATGGAGCGGCCCACTCATTTCATTTACATTTATATTTCGCAATATTTTCTTTATCATCCATTTACTCTCGGCCAATTTAGATGGAAGAGCCTATTCGGGAAATTCGTCTTATTAGAGCCCACAAGTTGGATTACCCCTAACGAAAAATCCTAAAGAATAATGGAGTTAAGGCGACGACAGTGACAAAACTTTTCTTCGGAGCGTTTTTTACTGAAAATTTCATTTTATCAAAATAATTTACGTCTATTGTCTGGCGGAAATAGTGTATAGAAACAATGACATGCAACATGTATTTTTTATATATTATATTTTTAGGTATTAACAATATTGTGTGAAACTAACTACTCTGCGACTAAAGCCTCGACAAGCATTGAATTACACCCACAATATCTACCCATATATTCTTTATTATTAGCTTTTGTAATGTCTTTTACTGTATTGGAAAGGTATTTTAAGCTAATATAAATCCATTCTCCTACAATTCCTATCAATGAAGTCATATGCTCTCTGACCAAACATCTCGATATGCTAATGAACAATTCCATAGACAAATCTGTATTCAATAATTATCTAAAATAAAAATCAATCTAGCTAAATTTACTAACCTGGTTTAATGAAAACATTCTATAAGTACCTAAGTTCACATTTGAAACTGTGGGAACTCGAAAATTCAACCACAATAGAAGAGATCTGACCTATTTCTGCATTTTTGACATTGTCGATATTTAATTTAAAATAATTTTAATTTATTGGTATAACTTTTATAGTTAGATATTTGGCTCAACTTGAAGGAGGGCACCTGAACAAGCAATCCTAAAAATAATTATTCTTTAAAAATTTTTCAGTAATACCGAATTTAATGAACCATAAGATGAGGGTCGAGGTGAGGGTAGATTCCTGACAACAAAATAATGCGATAATAGCTAAACTTACTTTAGTCAAAAGTTGATGGTTAAAAAGATACAGGGTATCAAATTAAAAATTTTATTTTCGATATTTGTAAATAATTTTTTTTAAAAATCCAAATATTTGGATACATTTTGAAGATGACGTTGCTAATAGAGAGCGCCACATATGGCACATCATGCATCTTTGAAATGGCTTAACTTTTTTTTGTCTTAGTGTATACATCTGACTATTAAAACAACTGATTCTTCTACCGTTTTTATGTAAAAAATGTATACCTTGTTAAAGACGTTATGAGTATCGTTTCAGAAGTAATCATATTTGAAATATTCAATGCACCGAAGAAAAACTGTTTCGAATTCTAGTAAAGCGTCTTTTCCGGTGAAAATACAAAATGTTACTTGAAAAAGTTACACAAAGTTATAAACTATGGCCATGTGCAAAATTTTAAAAGTGGATTTTGAAGTTTCCTTCAGCTTTTGATACAAATATGTACAAACTACGAAATACAGAGATATATTAAATGAACACACTTGCATACAATTCATTTTAAGGCAAAATTCAAAGAATAATTATTTGTTCAAAATAACCGAAACTTATAGCATCTTACGTTTATATAATTAAGACAGTGGGGTACCATTTTCATTGTAAATAAAAGAAGAGTGGCACAAAGTTGCTACGTCACTGATTGGGAAAATTTACATAATGAATAGTTAGACTTAAGGAATCCCGTTGCAAATTACAATTATTGTTGTATTATCATTAAGGGTTTCCAAGTAAATAAAAAATATAATAAAAATTTCAAAATCTTTGACACCTCGAAAATCGATGAACTTTTAGATATAGGTATATATGAGTAAATCTCATTTATGTTTACTTTACTACCTTCCGAGGATGCTAGTAATATCTGAGACACTCTGTATAATTCGGCATTTTTGTTATGTAAATATATGTATCTAATAATTATAAATTATATTTACCCTTCTACCTACGAAATTAATTCATAAACTAATTAAAGCTTAATTAATTAAAGCATAATTAAAATTATGAGTTTTATTCTTATTTGTTTGTATCGTGGGCATACTTATTTTGACCATTTGGTACTTCTCTATGAATAGTTCCAAGATATGCGGGCTCAGTTTATAATTATAGTAAATGTGAATATGTCCACAGAATATATGTATCAATCATATTAAATTATAGTAACTATATATTTCTATCAAAGCTAAGAAAATACTTATCCGAAAAAGTTTAGAAACCCCAGTGTGTATCGCTCATTTACGACTATCACAAATCTCTTGTTTTGCTAAATTAGCAAACCTTATCCTGTGACATCGTAGAAAGTATTACTGATACTAGTGTGCTATAGTATCAGTATACAATTCTAAACCAGTATTTTTTAGGAATTACGGTTAGATAAGTCATTTATGGATTTGTTTATAATTTATTATTTAAATTAAATTATGTAGTTCGCCTACATCGGCTCAACGGTTGTTGAAAAGTTTGAACTTCCTGACGAGGGGATGGGATTATTTTATGTCTCCACTTTTCTACTACGTACGCCTTTGTACGATTTTTTACAATATCATAATGTAAAATTATATATATTTAGAATATTTTATTATTATGATAATTTTTCGTAAAATGTTTGAGCATGTAACGTTAGAGATAGTCGTAGCAAAGTTGCACTTATAACATTTTTAAATTTCAAATTACAAAGAAACAATTTCTAATGTTCTAACTTCTAAAGTGTACCAACTTATTTGATACAAAGTGTTTCTGAACATAGGGTTAGCCAGATTGACATTTTTACACAAATAAATGTTTTTTTACCAACGTATATTTTTGGTTAAAAAAATTGTGGGTATTTTTGAAAAAATATAAGCACAAAAACACATTAGATGTAAATTGAACACATATACTCTTATAAAAAATAGAATTTTATTTTATTAAAAACTATGTATTTAAGTATATTTTTTATATTTGGCACAGTGAAAATTTAACATTTTTAATAAATTAAAAACAATTAACTGTATCATATAATATTGAACGCTTCTTGGAGCAATTTCTAATTCATATTTATATAATTATATTTTCTTTGTTTTTTTTTTTAATTTAGTAGTTTACGAGGTGTGGCAATTAAGTTCCGGGAATTTGTCAATGAAAAAACAAGCAAATTAAATTTCGCCAAAATTTTATTATCGACCTTCACAATAGTCTCCCTCTAACTCTACACAACGATTCCAACGTTGCTCCCACGATTGGAAGCACCACGGTTACAGCTTCTTTGACCTCCTGTACGCCGCCATGATGAGTTCCCTTGAGGTGCGACTTCATCTTGGGGAAAAAAATATCGGTTCTATAGGGTGAGTGCGGCAACGTTGGAATACCTTTTTTGTCAAAAACTCTTGCACAATGAACGAGGAATGGGCTGGCGCGTTGTCGTGATGCAATATCCAGCTGTTTTCGGCGAGTTCGGGTCGCACACGGAAAACGCGGACCCGCAGCCGTTCCAGGATGAGAACTGTCCAGTCACTGTCTGGCCGGCAGGAACATATTCACGATGAATGATGCCGTGGATATCGAAAAAAACGATCAACATTCTGTCGTGACTTGGACATCCTCGCTTTTGTTGGCCGCTCTTCACCCTTTTCCACCCACTGCTGACTTTGTTTACGGGTCTCGGGGTCATACTCAAATATCCAGGTCTCATCTCCAGTGACTACCCGACTCATCCAGTCTCTACCGTCGCTCCGAATGCGGGACAACAAATCCTCGCAGATCGATTTTCGCATGTCTTTCTGTTCACGGGTGAGAACTTTTGGCACCATCTTTGCGCAAATCTTTCGCATATTCAAATTTTCGTGTAACATCTTGTGAACGGTTTCTTTGTTGACGTTTAACTCGTCAGACACGTACGAATGCTTAGGCGCCGGTCAGACGTGATCAGTGCACGCAAACGGTCAACATTCGCGTCAGTACGAGAGGTGACGGGAGCTCCTTCACGTGGATCGTCTTCTACCGATTCACGCCTCTCCTTGAACCGCTTGACATGCACTCGTCTCTATACACTACCTGCAATTTTCGAAGGATTTTTGAGAGTTTTTCGCCAGAATTCACTAAAAATTGAATCCTAGCACGTTGCTTGTAATTTGAGTCACTCATTTTTACCACTAAAAAAGTTACTTCCAAAAAATACACATAAAACACAAACCAAACGTGCTATCGACTTCAACCTTGGACTGAAACTAAAAGGAAGGTCCCCCCCTCTCAAGAAAAACGTGAACGAACGATGCAGTGCTGCCAGTTTCCGAGTTATAACTAAATTCCCGGAACTTAATTGTTACACCTCGTATAATTTAATACTATATCAGAGTTCAAAGTAATAAACATAAAATTAAAACTGTTTAATTTCTAAAATACAGGGTGTTCAAATTTCGAGTTCTGAGAACGTTTTTTAAATGTATTCCAAATGGCTACAAATTTAAGGTGTTTGTGAAATAAGTATTCAAAATGTCGGTGCATGTAGAACTGGTAAAAAAAAAATGATGAAAACTAGTATAGTTTTACTCTCAAATGTGTCCTAAGGGAGCCCCTGAGAGGGAAGTTGTTCTGCATGCACTGAAATTTTAAATACTTATTTCCTAGAAGCACCTTGTATATTAATGAAAATTTAAACGTTATTTAATTTCACGAAACTGTAAATAAGAATCATTTAAGGGAGAGTAAGATATAAAAAAAGTTTGATATATTTTAGAGCAGGTTATTACAGACTTAGTTTATTTTCATAAAGCATATCCGCAGCTGTTTCACACCTTATCTGTAACACCATGTATTTAATTATAGCCTTATTAATCAATAAACCAGGCAACGGGTTGATGGAGAACGTAACAACGTTTATATTAACAAAATCTGTTTCATATCAAAATTACATGCGTGTATATACAAGCATACACAACAGTTTTCCCAATAACTATTTATTAGGTCGTTTGATAATAACGAATATTTTTTAAAGTACCGTGAATATTTTAAAAATAGTATTAGAAAACATATGAAAGTAGATGGATGTATTTTTGAAAATTTTGTAGTACCTAATGAGTAGTTTATGGTTATAAAGTGAACTATTCAGTTATGTTTACATATTTACCATGTTATTTTCTAAGTTAAAATATAAAAATTACATTGTGTTAAATTTTGTTACCTTCTAGCTTTTTTATATATAGAAAACGCCAATTCTTGGCGACATTGAGAAGGTATAGGCATGTGATGTAGAAGTGAAAGAAAAAGATACGTTTCTAAAAAAAATGAGATACTGTACGAAGAAAAGAAAATTTGTGAATTATAGAAGTTCAAAGAGGGGTATCATTTCACGCGGCCGAACAGTGTACTAGTTTGGAACTTACAATCGTAGCAAATTGTATACCAACTCGTCGTCTTCATCTGATGATGAACTTTTTATTAGAATCACATTATTATGACGTCACAAATCACTTGCTACTCTATGTACAATTCAGTATAGGACACTGTATAAATCAGTATAATTATATTAAATATTTACTAGTCATCGTTGAACAATTTCCGGACTGGATTTATTAGTCATTACGTATTGTTACAAAATTAAAATTTTATACTATAGTAGATCACTTAAAAACTTTACTAATCGTGTTAAGTTCAAAGAAATAGAAGCATGCTAGATTTTAATGCAAATTTCAGGCAACTAATCCGCATGTAAGTTATAAATTCTCAACTACAGCGAACAGTTTTAAAACTTTTAATATAATTAATTTCTTGTTAATTTACTTCAGCTTCAAAGAGTTTTCAATTACTAATAGATATTAGTTATTTAGTTTCAGAACAGTATCATCAAAAACGACGCCTAACTTTAAACTTTCGTCTTTATCTTGGGAGAAGTTTTGCTTTACAAATTTATTCAAATGCTGAAACTTCGTAAAGATGTTATTCGTAACCGTGTCAGAGATTGAATGTTGGCCAAATTTACAATTTTCATACAAAAAAAACATAAAACACATTTGCGATCGAAAATATTTCGTTTTCTAAGATACGACCAATATATACACGGTGTTTCAACACGTGTCGAAAAATGAATCTTTGATTCATTCTAAGAAAGTAAGATATTTTTTTCATTTGTTTGACGATATCTTAGGAACCGTTTGAGATACTGAACTCAAATTTTGCACACGTATTATTAATATTCGAAAAACTATATGAAAAACAAATGTTTTATCAACAACAAAACACGTTGCCACTTTCCATGTTTTCCATCATAAAAAGGTTCGCGTTTGAGCTTTTGATGATGAGTAGGTATTTAACTTTTTTGTGTAGAAAACATTGGCGATTTAAAATGTATTTTCAAAATTCGATATTAACGATAATACGTATACAAGATTTGAGTTCTGTATCTCAAACGGTTCTTGAGATATCGTCAAGCAACTGAAAAAAAACTTATTTTGATCCTATCAAACCAAAGTCGGTGTGTTTGCGAATCCATATTAATAAGCACTTTTTCCTTAGAATGAACCAAAGAATCACACCCACACCCGGACATGTTTTGAAACACCGTGTATAGTAATAGATGGGTTTATCTTGAAATATTAAAAAAATCATATATTTCTGCTTTCTTACCTCGAAATAGTAATTGGAAATTTGTATGAAGTTAAAAATTGCATTTTTGTCAAGTAGATAATTTTATTTAGTTCAAAATTATAATACTCTTGTAGTGTCTCTGAAACAAAAATGTACCAAAAAAGTGGTATTGGAAGAGGTGTGTTTCTATAAATTAATGTAACACTTATTATGCGAAACTTAAACCAACCTACATGTTAAATGCAAATACGGAATTCTAAGAACCAACTGCTCTGCGGACTAATACCCCGACCAGCATTGAATTACACCTTAAAAACCTATAGTTTCCTGGAATTCCGGGTTTGTAAAATATCGTTCTCTCCGAATTGCGATAGAGGTCGACATATTTCAGTAGTATCTACTGCTATGTAGAACGCTTCGTGTCTATGGCTTTCCAGTCCGGCATGGAATACTGAATGGCCGCTAAATGTAGAGCTTTGCTACACCGCTTACATGTTAAATGTTTACAGTGCAGCAACTAACATAAAATCAATGTGTGCTAGGGCAGGTATGTCCCATTGAATGCAAGAATTAGCAGACATGGTATTGATCTACGGGGAGTACGAATATGATTTGCCGTTTGTATGCGAATTGTTATTCTCAAATGCCTGCTATTCACGGGCGAACCGGTCCGCCGGACGAGTCCGTTGGACCCAGTCGGCCGACCCATCCTATCGTGAATGTAATAGCACCGACATGTCGTGGTATGGTCGCAGGTCGGCAGAATCAATAAACGGACTCACGACACGACTTGGACTGATCCGTGCTGATTCATTATGTGAGGGCAGTTTGCAACAACGACTGCGACTGGACTCTCTTTACTGTTTTCTAAAAATGTCGTTCGAAAATAATCGTGAATTTTGGGAAGAATTTATTAGTATTTATAGAGAAAACAGTTGTCCATTCGAAAATAGTTTACGAAATCGGATGATTGGATATCGTGTAGCAAACGTAAATGAGTATACTGATTCCTTTTGCGTAACCATTTCTTTGTCCACATTAGTTTCTTTTTTTTTTCGACTGGAAAAATTATTACTGCTCCGACAATTACAGCAGTTTCGATTTTTCGTGATAACGGCGGCATGATATCTACGCGTCGCAGTGGTTCGTCGTCAACTGAGAAATACTGATAATACCACAACTGCCCGTTTAGTGTATGGAGCAGAAAGGATCGGTCCGGGTCTGGTCGCAGTCGTAAGTCGGGTCTGAGTTCGCCTAGTGAATGGCCCGCTTCAGTGTATGGAGCAGAAAGGATCGGTCCGGGTCTGGTCGCAGTCGTAAGTCGGGTCTGAGTTCGCCTAGTGAATGGCCCGCTAAAGGCAGAACACTCACTGCAAAACGCTGTTCGAATACCGGAACATAATTTTAAACACTAAAGCTTACCAAAATAACAGGAATACTGTATCGTCCTATCTAGGAATTTTAAAAGACACCGAAGTAAAACGAACAAACAGCTACAAAAAGCGATTTAACCGAGATACCGCAATCCACGAGATACCTTATTTTAAAAATATAAATGTACATGTAAATATTCTTATAAAGTTACATAGTTAGTAGTACTTAATAAAATTATTAATTCTTGTTTATAGTATGTGAAAATAATTGTTCTTTTTGTGATTACTTTGGTTCTACATATTATTTTATATTTGCGCCGAGAAATACGGACACATAAATGAAAATTGCCTATTTTCTCGTCCTTTACTACCTCTTTAGAAGAACGCACATTTCAGAAAGAGCTTATATACGCAAATAAAAGATTTATTTTGATATATCACAATATATTACAAAGTACTCCGGTAACTCTGGACATTTTATCCTCGAAATATCCTGGATGACTTATTAGCACTATAACCGACACTATAACTTATTTTAATTCTACGTTAGTTTACATGGAAAAAATGTCAAAGTTACATCCTTTCTGAAAATGAGAATGAGCTAGCAAAACACTTTTGATAAAAATTTTATTGTAAAATAAAAATCTTATTGCACTAAAAAACATTTATTTTAACACATTCAATACGTACTTATGTCACTTCTTAGAAAGAAATACGTATTTGAAATGGAAATAAAATAATTTTCGTCTAACTAACTTGGAATATCTTGCCACAGATAATGGAAATATAATTATACAGCAAGGGAAAATATACTAAAATTATCATATACATCGCTCGTTTTTGATCGAACACCTGGCAAATAATGGGTCTTTCAAGGTTTAAGATAACATAAAAAAGGTCTAAAATGTTGTACATAATCTTATAAGAAAATCTATCAACCACAGTACTCTCTGTTATGTACGCTGTATTTCCAGAACGTATAATTCAGGAATAGATTTCTAAGTATAGTTTTCTGCGATGCTATAGAGACGCTAAAACATTGTTACAGTTTCTGACAATATTAATCTATAATTAGGATCGTACTTAGATTTACAAGTTGAGGGCGTATCTGTATCAGATTAAATTAAAAATTTGTTAAATTTATACAGGGTGACCAGATGAAAAGGAAACAGAGCCATTTTCAGAAACTGCGACAAGATAGTAGAAAAACGCTCAGACCCGCCGATTTTACATTAAAGGGGGACATTCTTTTTGACCACCACTTTCACCCCCAAGCAAGGATAAGCATCACCCCAAAATATTTAAATGGCATTGGACGTTGAGTAATATTTATTTTGGATGCTCTTACAGTTCTCTTTACAACAGACTAAATTTTTTAATTCCGCCCAATACTTAATAAGACTTTTGATTTTAAAGTTGAAACTTATGTACAAACAATTAGTAACGGTAAAAATGTCACTCATTCGAGTTAAGTACGCCAATGGTATAAATTTAGTATTTCTTGCGTTACATTGGTTTTTGGCGATTTGTTATCACTTTCGTAAAAAAACACAATTGTAAAAAACAGAAATGAATACTATACACACACAACGAACGTAAAATTAGTGGATTCCAAATTTATTTTCTAGTATTATTTGGAAGCGTTGGTTGGTAGTTTATTTAATTGTGTTTTTGAAAATTAAACACTATGGTTTATCCCATTGCGGAAAGGATAGATATCATTTCGTTTTCCTGTATGAACAAAAATGTGCGAATTAACAGCTCAGGTATTTAATGAACAACATCAAGATCGACATGTCAGGAGAAAGTATGTTCTACAATTAGTAAAAAAATTTCAAGAGACAGGGAAGGTAGCCAAGAAAAACCGAGAATTGAAAAATCTATAGTTAATGACGCTAGTGAAGTTGCAGTTTTGGGGCAAGTTCATCTTGATCCTACATTAAATATGTGGTAGCTGGCATCTGTGCCATTTTGAGAAGAATAAATTCCATCAATACAAAATACATTTGGTCCAGGAACTTCATGAGGGTGATTATGACCGCCGTTTTTAATTTTGCGAAATAATGAGTGAGCGAGCAGCTTTCTGATGAACGCAGTTTTTTCTTGAACAGGAATGTAAATCGTCACAATTGCCGCTATTGGTCAGATTCAAACCCAAGAGTCTTTCACGAGACAGCAACCGGACGAATTAAATGTATGGGCTGGAATTTTGGTGACCGGCTGGCGGGTCCTGCAATTACTGTAAGACGCTATTGAGCCTGCCTTGACTGATATTATTGAAAATGTTCCAGAGTATGATGAAGATCATTTGATTTTTCAACAGGATGGTGCTCCTCCGCATTATGCGCTAATTGTCCGTCAGTATTTGGACCAAGGTGTTCCACGGAATTGGATTGGGAGAAGAGGCAGTATTGAGTGGCCTCCACGATTACCGCATTTGTCGCCCCTTGATTTTTTTTGTGGGGATACCTAAAAAGTAAAATCTATAAAACACTGCCAACGTCACTGCAAGATTTGCATCAAAGAATCGTCGACAAATGCCGTCGAATCACTCCGGAAATGCTTCAGAACGTGCGAGAACGTTTCGAACGAAATCTTTATTCTTGTATGGAAGCGGGCGGTCATCGATTTGAACATTTAATCAACTAATTATTAGTAAGTAAGCAACTAAAGATAATTTAAATTTTAAAATGTAAATTTTTTTCAAAGCATTTGGCGAAATTGTAAAATTTAAAGTCTGTTGTAAAGAGAATTGTAAGAGCTTTCAGTAAGTAAATATTACTCAGCCCCCAATGCCATTTAAATATTTTGGGGTGATGCTTATCGTTGCTATGGGGGGTGAAAGTGGCGGAGACAAAAATACCAGCAAATAATGTCCCCCTTTAATCTAAAATTGACAGATCTGATCATTTTTCTACAATCTTGACGCAGTTCCTGAATATGGCTCTGTTTCAGTTTCATTTGGCCGCCCTGTATAGATAATATAATGGGCAGTTCAGAATGTCTTCTTTAAATATTATTTTGCACTAACAATTTTAAATACTATGTTAATGCCTAGTTTTAGGGCGTAAATGTCGTTTTTACTCCCTTAAAGCCGCTTTACAATATGCAATTATTTTTAATGGATTGCAACAAGTCCTTGCACCTGCAATACCACTCCTAAAATTCTGATTTGCAGTATGTTACACTCGTCAATTCGCAATTGAATGGAAGTGACACTAACACTTCAACCCAAATGCACACTAAAAACGAAACTGTTAGTCAAATAATTATCAAATAGAAGCGAAATAAGCCAAGGCACTTTTGCGTATGGTGGTAACCATACAAATCACTAAATTATTTCCCAGAATTGCAGAAAAGCTACAATAAAAATCGAACAAGACCTATATTTTGAAAGTGTCTTTCAGATGCGACGGCAAGAGACTTGCAAATTTCAGAAGTAACTGCACACTGTAAAGCGGGTTTAATAAACGTTCAAACTCTCGTTCAAGCTGCACGTCTATTGACACGAACATATTTACACAAAGCAATGAAGGAGAACATACAATGTGGCCCACATCGACTAGAGTCACAAGCCACTTGGTATTTTTTTTAGCCAATTCGTCCCATTGTGTAGAGACAGGAAGAAAAGGACGCTACACTTCCATCAGTAAGCGACTCGAAAGCACTTTTAATTTTGGCAACAAAAACGGATCAACATTTACAACGGCAGCTAAACTAATTGCCAAGGTAATTGACAGGTCTTAAAGTATATTATAACATGCCATGGATTATTATTTACTGTTAAAGATTTACTACAAGACGCTTTTCATTTTTTATTGCTTTCATAACTCGCTTATCGGAAGAAATTAAGTTAAAAGGCTGCGCCATGCTTACCAAAATTAAAGACAAATCTACAGCACAATGCAGAACAATAAGCAAACATCCGATAAACATTAATATTTTTCTAATAACACTCGGCATAATAGTATTTCTTAAACTTAAAAGCAGGATATTTGCAAAAGGTACTATCAAATTTTGGACTAATTTAAATTGGGTTAGATAATCATATTCTGTCCCTAGGAACATATGGCAGTATCTTGTACAGATTGTTTAGACTTCTCTGCTGGATGTACATTGTACAGACACTAAAAGTTATGACAATTTAAATGCATGTGAAGTAACTGTAGGTGGCACCTTTTACAATTATCAGCAGTTCCGGGGATATACATACAAATTTCTCGTGCAAAAAAAATCTTCTATACTTACCAATTTTGATGTATTTACTACAATTTATATGAAGTTATTAAGGAAAACTAAAATAAAATTGTAATTTCAATCTGTATCTCAGAAACGATAAAATTTTAGACTAAAGTAACTTAATATACATCATCATATTTTGGCTCTCGAAATATGTGGCAGTATGTTTTCCCAACCCTTTACAGACACCTCAACTCAACAAAAAAGAATCTTTCTCAGATTGCTCAGAATTGTGACATTCTTGGTCAAAAATATTGATTTTTTGCACAATCCTAGTCACACCCTGTACAACAAGAAAAAAAAACCGTAAACAAATTATTCGATTCTAGTGGCACGAATACGTGAAAGATCTCAGCGTTACGACATGGCTGAAACTCTCAGATTGACAAAAGATTCTTAGAAATAACGATTTTTTGGATCTAAATTTTGCATGGCAGTTATTTCACAAGGTGCGATTCGCGGAGGTTAACTCTTCAGTTAACCCTCGACTTCTCCCGCCTCTCAGGTACAGGGTGTCCGGTTTTAATATTTTCAAACTAGTGGTTGGAGCACTAATTCAAAATTTAACGTCGAAGTACAAATAAAATGACACAAAAAAACATTAAACTTTGAAGACAGACAGCCTTCCAATAATTCCAAACAATCCGTGATACATGTCACGCACCACATGCGTTATTCGTGAAATGGAGACGGGAGTAACATTGGCAGTCTTTACGGGTTCATTTGCCTCCAGATGAGGCGGAATTTTGCGTGATTTCGTGGATTTTTCGGGATTTCGCGAGATTTCTTGTGATTTTGCATGATTTCGCGCAATTTTGCGCGATTTTTCAGGATTTCGCATGAGTGGTTACCTCCAAGCATCTTCCGTACACACGTTCATGTACACAAATAATATTTTACTTAAACAACATCTTTACTGGGTTGAACTTACAAAAACGTGGATATGGATAATGTTTATTTTCTTTTTTTGCAGAGAATTGATTATTGAAGATGGCTGAATTTAGGCAACTTTTAGGGATGATCGCTGCACCTACTATTGCAACTTAAAGTAGCCGTATTTCACACCGTAAAATGATAAAATTTATGGTGTCTTTAGGTACAGAAAACTCCAAGAATAAAACACGTAGAACAAAAGAAATCTCAAAAATAAAATTATCTTTATCCAATTTACTTAGTTTTAAACTATAATATAGTTGTTCCTTACAAGCATATTATAATATTTTATAAACACGTTTACTAAAATAACAACCATTTATACGAATAACCTTATCACAAAAATTCACAGCACATGTATAGATTGCAATACAAATTATTTCAGACTTTGCTATTAAGTGACAAACTCGAATATGTAATAAAAACCACTACATTCGCAATTGTAAAAATAAGAATATAAATATCACATAACGCCAAGTTTGACACAACTGGATAGCCGGATTTTATTTTGCTAAAATTGTATGAATTTTAATGACAGTACTTTTTCCGTGTTAGTGAGTTTATATTAAGCAAATTTTAAACACACCTGTTACATTGTCATTTTTCATTGTTCTTAAAAAATATAGCATCACTGCACTATTCACGGTCCTTCTAAGGTATATAATTCAAATCATAAATTATATGAAAGAAATTTTAAAACGATGTTCAACTATAATTTGCTAGGGGATAAAATAATTATACAAAAAATAAATCTTTTCGCTTTCATTTCAAAGTAAAAAGTTGAGGAGCTAGCAAAAAGTTTCCCTTTTCGCTTCCGCGCGAACAACCGAAAAAGTTATTTTATTAAAAAAATATATTATGCTTGTAAATGTAAAACACTTTCTAGATACAAAGGTAACATACAGTAAAAGTTGGCTGCTTGCTTTTTATTATTAATATATTTTTACTATTCTTCTGAACCAGTGGCGGCTCGTGGTGGATGCTAGAGGTGAGGCCAAACCCATTTTCAAATAATAATAATAATAGGTAGAAATAAATTTTTACGTCACCCCTGAGGTAATATTCCTTGACACGTTGATTGTTTTTTTATTATGGAGGTCACAACCAATAGCACTATTTATAACCATAAAGGACCCCGCAATAATCTTATGGAAATTGTCAAATTGTCTGAATTTTTGATAAGTTGTAGATTTTGTCATCCTGAACAAAAGTCTCCATGGGCACAAAGTGCCAAAATCAACATTTTGGCAGCTACGGAGCTGCCAAAGCTCCCCTGACCCGATGCAAAACTATTCATTTTCAATACTATTTACAGATGTCAAAAGCATATTTTAATTATTCTAATATATAGGGTAATGGTTTTGAGGTCACTGGATTCAACCCTCATGTCAGATTGGACAAATTGACCGTTGACAGCTGTCAATACATTGTCAACGAAGAATAGAAAAGTAAATATTCTCTTTTCACATTGAGAGTTTGAGCTTTTGAGGGAGCTGAATTCAATTCTCATGCCAGATTGGCAAAATTGACGTTAACGAGGAATATAAAAGTAAATATCCTCTTTTCATATTGAGAGTTTATGTTGGCCAACTCGCTAAATTCAATTCTTTTTAGAATTGGAGAAAATGGTAGTGACAAACTCTCAATAACAAAAGAGAATATTTTCTTATTTATTCTACTTTCACAGTGAATTGACAGCTGTCAACTGTCAATTTTTCTAATCTGGCATGAAAATTGAATTCAGCGACCTCAAGAACCCAAACTCTCAAATGTCAACAGAGAATATTTACTTTTATATTTCTCGTTGACAGTCAATTGACAGCTGTCAACTGTCAATTTTGCCAAAACACAGATAAGCAAATATAATTCCTGATCAGTGCTATGAAAAAATTAGAATTTAAAGCAAATATTTTTCAAATGAAACATCAAACATTGTTTTTGCATGAACCAACAAGTAAGTTCTTTGTACTGGTATTTATTAAAGAAAAGTGTAAGGTGCAATAATTATGTAAGTACCTAGGTACTTAATTGTGTGATGTAAATTTTAGACTCAGGCATTTTTGGTTCAAGCAGAATTTCTGGTGCCAATACTTCAAGATGCTGAAGTTTAAACTGATAAAACGATTCTAAGTGATACGTGTGCACAAACAGTATATAATAAAAATGGTATATACAGTAACATCTTTAAATAAATCAAAATAATTTGTCTCAAATTAATTAATATCCGTAGAGAAATACCTAAATCACTTAAATAATATTAAGTACGTACTAAAAAATGACCTGAATATACTTATACATTGGGTTTTCATTTGAGTAATTTTTTTACTGAAAATAATATATAGTTTATTAAATTACAAAACAAGAATACAATGCATTTTTATTATATTTCAGATCAAGACTGCCAAACGTCACAAACACTTTCGTGTAGGAGTCCAAGAAAAGCTGCATTAGAGCCAGTAAAAACCTATATTGCAGCATTATTTCCTATTTTAGTTTTAAAATTATGTATAGTGTTTTTTTTAATATTTAAATAAACATTTTATTGCAAATTTTCCCCATGACTACTTTATTTTTTATATAGTAGAGTACGTATATATTTTATTTTAAAATTTACAAGTCAATATTGTAAATGACTTCCAAGATTAACTAACAAAATACTTATAAACTTTATATATTTACCTATAATCGTTTTATAATATTTATAATCATTATATTACAAATATTTTATTTATACAATAAGAAGCCTTACATCACACTTTTGGAATATCCCTTGTACATAAATATTTCCCAATTGCAAAGAAACTACTTTTTTAAGTCCCTCGTAATTGACCATTTTTTGCGACAGTATTTGAGTGTGGCGGTACGGCTTTGATTTCAGAACATCAAAATGCCGACAGAAAGTGGTATAACTTATATTTATTCAGTAAACTTTGGCTGTAGTCACCTTTGGTGAGTGACCATGTACATGCTTTTGCAATAATAATGACACTCTCTCAAAACAGCTTTTTAACTTCTGTAAGTATTAAAAGTTGAAAGTATAGTTACAAATAAGGTAGCAGTTCAAAATAAATTGCAAAATTAATTTTAAAGAGTGTCATTATTATTGCAAACGATTGTACGTACCCTAGAGTGCGCAATCGTTCTAAATTGGACTTGTTATCGGAATGAACAAAATTAAACAGTAAGAACTAGCCATATTCATAAATATCAGTTCAATTGTTTGAATTTCTGGATCCATATGCTATTGTTTTCAAAGCAAAGCGAGTTAACTGGTTTTGACAGCGTAACGAGTCCACTGAAAATAATGATAAATTTTACATCGCTTTCTGTTGAAATAGTGAACATGACAGCACATTGTACTCCAAAAATTCTGAAAATGTACTGCAAAGTGAGAAATATCGTTCTTTGGAACAGTCTCGTATTTATCAGAGCCAGTTGAAAGGTGCAGCCGTACAGGATGTCCCAATTTCCTTGTAATTGCAGGAAACTACAAGAAATAGAAAGATGTGGTTTTTGCAACACTGGACTACCTTTTCGAGAAACTTAAGATGTCGCAATCAGAACTCTCACAGACTTCTTCGTTTTTAAGATACAGGGCGAAATTTAAAAAAAACTGCTTTTAAGGGATACTTGTACTCAAAGAATTACTGAGATATCGGAATTGCTTCTGAAAGAGTTTGTGACATAAAGTTCAGCGGCGTACTTGTAACTTCTCTACAGGGTGTGTCTTTTAAAATATGACCCAAACATACATTTCTTTAAATAGAAAATACAAGTACGCCACTGAACTCTATGTAAAAATTTATCAGAACCAATTTTCACCATTCCGATATTTCAGCTATTCTCCGAGAAACGAAGAATCCATTAAAAGTATTTTTTTGAATGTTGTATCTCAAAATCCAAGAAAGTTTTGATTGCGTCATCTCCAGTTTCTCGAAAAAGTATTCCCGTGTTACGAAAACCGCTTCCATCTCTTGTAGTTTCCGAGATATCCTCTAAACACAACGGAATTGGGACACCTTGTAGGTACTCTATTCAAATCAAATTCATTCTTTACATTATTTTATCTTTGAATGATTAAATTAATTATTTCCCTCAATTGGACACGTTCAAATCATTTAAAATTAAACAAAGAGAAAAGTTTATGAGAAAATTATTTTTCATTTCGAAGAAAAATTACATTTAACACAAATGAAATATATTTGGTTTTTATACTAGTTCAGAACATTTGGCTTTAATTAGTTAGATGATTAGATAAATTTTAATTACAGCAAACAGTTTAAAAACATTTGCATAAGTATGACAAATTTTTAATATTTCAAGACAGTAACTTCATTAATACTATTTGTAAAAACAATAGTCCAAGAGACAATCTCCTTAAATTATATAACATAAACTTAAATACACGTTACATAAAAGAAAGTAAAACATAATTAAGTATTGCAAAATATTTTAACAAATAAAATATGAATGGACTACAAACAACACCCCCCTCTCTCTGTCTCTCTCATGAATCATGTATATATTATTTTTGTAACATTTTATATAACATTATTTTCCATACATGTCGCAAGACCTCAATAGTTATTACTATCTGTGTTAGGTACTGATATACTATAGTCCTTGTACCTATATGTTACCTAATCTGTACGATGGGTAGCGCATCCTTTCTATTGTAATGTTAGATACAAAATGGCTGTGGAACTTGTGCGTCTGCGTTAACGATTAGTACACTCTAGCAACATATCTAACTACTGTTTAATATTTTTACTTGGCGCAGTTTGAAGCCTTCTAACCATAGATTATTAACCGTTGATAAGTTAATCTTAACAAAGTCAGTTTCAGTTACCTATCGCAATAAGTTATCTATTTACTTAAACGATCTACACAAAAATCTTGTGTTTTGGTGGTGAGGACGATCCAAGAGCTCAATTTTTTTGTGGCCTTCAGAAATACTGAAAAAAATATTGATCTCTTTCCAGTTCCAGAAAATAAGTTGTACAACCATACAGCCTTCTCTTTTTATTGATAGAGTGAACCCAAAACTTTTTCGTTTTCCTCGCTTTTTTCCCTCCTCCGCTTCATACATCGTTAAAATAAAAAAAAAAATCTGAACTACACTCCACTACTACTTAAAAACATCAAAACACCTGCCACACACATAACCTGCACAAAAAGTTGCTGGTCTGTGCTGGACAAGTGTGCAGAGTTGTGCAGGTTTGCAGGTCAACGCTGTGCTGGTCCGTGCAGGCGTAATGTGCGCGATTTTTGATAAACATTTGAGAAACGTGACAGAAAGCAAAAGTAACGGCACTTGTAACGACAGACCACAATATTTTGCAGTTCACACTATTATTTTTTTAAGGAATCCTTAATTGTTATTATCCTTGATACATAATATTGCAGCACTCAATATAATTTTCTCATTAAGATTAATATTCTTAATAATTGGTTTACTGATGTTAATATTTCAATTAAGCATTAATGATAGGCGAAGTACCTACAAAATACTACCGAAATATATCTACATAAGTCGAATAAAAGTACTTTGCAAGATCTAAGATGCGGAACGAGAAATTTCATTAATCGTAATCACTTCCTTCTATACTGTAATAGCACTCATTTGACTTTCTCGAGAAAATTACTAGATGTAATTACTAAATTCATCTAACTCGAATGTTTCTCAAATTTGTAATGAATTTCATTAGTAAAATACTAGTTTTACTAACATGGCATCTAATTGTTTTAAGATGTTTTAGCAATACGACTCTGAAACTTGATCATAGCTTTAACAACATCTGAACACTTGAAGTTTAAAGACTGAAATCTAGGACTTACATCGAATTATAAACATACGACTAATTAGAATAAGTACAAATAATGTTAATGTTGTTGCTTTATTTGCGATGAAGATAAAACACCTGGCAAGTTTATTCCTTAATTAAACAATAAAATAATGTGAGATAGCCAAACAACTTTTTGTAGTCCAAAAGTTGATAGTAGCCGAGTTACAGGATGTCAAAATTAAAATTTTATTTTCAATCTTTTTAAATAACCTTCGCAGCTGATGTATTTAAACAAAATGTGGTGCCTCGGGGTTCTTTAATATGAGAAATTCAAATGTTCTCTTAAATCTTGTATACATTATGAGGGCGCCAGTTATGTCGCCTCTAGTATAGTTCACAAATTTTCTGCTACACGCTGTATCTTATTTTCTGATAGCAACATCTCTTTCCTGTCACTGTTATATCAAATCGGTTTACTTTCTTAATGTATATAGAAATTGCCATTTTAGAAATATTTACATTTAAAATAATCAATGTACTCGACTACTCGTAACATCAGAATCACAATTGTAAGCATAACTGAACAGTACATTATAACATAGTTTTATTACATATATACATTTTATAATTCTTTTAAAAAATTCACGATTCCAGGATGTTCAATATGAACTAAAATTTCGGATTCTACATCAACATTAATAATTTTGAAACGCCCTATGTGGCGTTTGGGATGAAACTATCCAATTTAACGTCATCAAAAATGTTTTTAAAAGTTTGTTGATTCGGTGGAATACGGTTAGGATACAACCGTATGTACGAATATGTCCGATTAGCACCTATGCTACAAAAATTTTCTTTGCATGTCAATATTAGAAAATTTTTTGCGACGAAGTATTATGAATGAAAAACTTCTGTTCTGTTGTTTCTGTTTTTTATTTGCAGGACTACTTTGATAAAGTTTAAATCACATTCAATTTTTTAAATGCAAATATTTCGAACAAAGCGATATCTAGCGAAATTAAGAAGATAAGTATACCTCTTTCATGTAAAAGATATGTTGCTATCAGAAAATAAGATACGGTGTGTAACAAAACAATGGTGATGTATAAAAGAACGCAAGTCAAAATTATGAGGAAATTTAAATTTCTCTTCGGCGCCTATAAGAAAAAATAAAGTTAATTGTAGTTTCTCGCAACCTAAACGTCGCAATCAAAATCTAAATATACAGTGAAATTCCTCGAAAAAACTTACTGTGAAAAAGTGTTTTCAAATTTTAAAGATTGCTCTAAATAAGAAAGTTAGACGATTTTTGAAAACGTCATATTTTTTTTTTAAATAACTCAAAAACCCGAAGAGCTAGGACCCGTCCGCAAGTACCATTAAGTTAGCAACAGAACCATCTAAAACTTTTCCCATTTAACCATTTTCCTATCTCCACCAAAATGGTCCACGTGATACACTTCGGTGTATGCCAGTACCAATATTGAGCAATTCTTGTTAAACATACTTTCTACTAGTTGATGTACTTAGCTTGTTATATTTTATATTAAAGCAACCTTTTGTATGAAAAAATCGGTGGTGGATAATCATCCTTTACAGAGCAAATTAATGTCATTGAGTTCAATTATAAACTTAATTCGATTGAAATAAAAAAAGGGCAGCCAATTTAATCTTGGGTAAATTTCTGCTAGCAAATTAACATGTACATCCCACATAAATAATATAGTAGTCAAGCCTTTCAGAAGGCTTTATGATTAGAAACTCGAGAAATTTTCAGATAATACCTTTGTAATGCCTGTCTGCCTCTATTGATCTAAAATTAAAGGATCTTATAGTACCTATGAAATTCAAATTACGCAACAAACATAAAATAGGAAATAAAATAAAGTTATTGAAATTTTTTTTAAAATGGTTTGTAATTCTATTTCTAAGTACTTTGGTCAGTAATACTGATCAAATGGTCATCATGCTAAGTAGGTATATTAATTTAAATTGAAAAAATATATTTCTAGATTTCCTTGTTATAAATTAGTCATATTATTATTGGAAGTATATTTGTAGATTATTATAAATACACGAGATAATGTTAGTTTTAAAAGAGTGAGATTGAAGTGGGAGCATTGCTTGGACAACAGTTAAACTATGTAGGGTATACAAAACTGTGATTCTCTGTGGATTACTAAGTTTTGGTACTAGCTGTTACGAATCAGTATAGAACAAGGAACTATGAGGGGATTTTTTTTCAGTAAAAAGAACTATTTTGTCCTGCTTTCAAGACATGCTACTCCAAGTAAATATAATTTTAATATCATTTTATCTAGTTAACTTGAATTAAAATTAAATCAACTTCAAACTAAGTATTACCTACTTGTCGATAGCGAATGTAAGTAATTATATTTGAAATGGGTACTTGACAAATCAACTAATATTTAAAAAATGACAATCCAGAGACGCAGAAAAAAGTCTGAATATTTTTTAAAATCTCTCCGGAATTTTATATTAGTGTTTTATACAGAATCTTCAGTAAAGATGCCATATTTTAAGACTAACTTCCTTGGAAGAAAATAAAATGATTTAAATCACCACAATCACAGCTAGAGTTATTCGTCAGATAACTCTTCTATGGCATACTGATGAGAGCTAACAAGTTCAACACCGTTATATGTATGGTGGAATGCTGACGAGTGACTTTAGCTGTTTGCTACAGGTTTTTCAGGTGTAATTCAATACTGGTCGGGGCTTTAGCCCGCAGAGTAGTTGTTTCCTGGAATTCCGTGATTTAAATCAACTTACCTTAGTAAAACTTTGCTTCGTTAAGAAGTTAAACTTGAGAAAATATTTCTATTTTTTAAAATTTTCTTATTTATTGGTTAATTGTATTAAAATTTTGGAAAATATGTTTTTTATGTGATAACTACGAAACCCTGATTAATTTTTGTGTTAAATGTACAGGGCGTTCTCAGCACCTGTGCCGCTATGTTATTAATTTCAGTTTTTTTAAGAATAAAGATTTTTGGAACATGATAGTTATTTTGCAACACCATTCGATTAGTTTTAGTATAGGTATACTTGATGCATATCGCTAAAATGTACAATTTTTTTAATAAGGTTGGAAATAAAAACATAAATTAATTCAAAAACTTGTCGATTTGATATATTTAGCAAACACAAATGGAAAAACAAACTGGCGAACTACTTTTTCTCCATCCCCCTTTAAAATATTTGTGCTTATTCATAGTTAACCCTGTATATAGTCAAAACTCAATCAAGAACTATTAACAGTTACTTATGGTTTCGATGAATACAATATGGTCCACATTTAAAAAAAGGTCAAACATAAAGGACAAGTTTCTGTAGAAAATAGAAAGCTAGGAACCCGTTAATTAGTTCTATTTTAATATCTAACCAATACAGTACACCGCATTTCGGATCAACAGTAGGTAACTGTTAAAATAACGGATCTCCATGCTTGTATCTCGGTCGTTATTCGGCAAATAAATATTCGATGTGTGCATCTACATTAATTGTGTATAAAATCATCAGTTATAACGACGGCATTATTTAATTTTATTATCACAAGTATAATCTAATTTATCTAAACAAAATAATGGCTAAATTCCTAAATAAAACTGTACATTTTAAATTCATGTATGTGTACAAATTTCATTATAATCAGTTGCATAATTTACAACCGCACATGAACATAAAATTCCCGATAAAAATGATATATAAATATTTCAGTGCAAATGTCAGAAACCTACTAAAATTCAATTAAATAATAATCCTATTCCACTCAGCTGCAATTACTAAATATAAAATTTACTCACTATTGAATGAAGGAAAATATAACTGTTCGTAAATAAACAAGTAACTTTTTAAAATATATAAATTATTTTATAGTGCATAGAAATGTCAAAAGTTTTATTTTTTTACTTCCATATAATTTCTCTCAATTTTAATAGTTTATTAAACAAGTTTAGAAAAAAAAAGTTTTACTAGACGAGCCAGAGAACGTAAAAGCGTTTAGTATGCTATTTTTACACGATTTGTTTATACTAATTTTCGCATTTTGTGTTAGTAGGTAATTATAAGCAAATACTGATACTGATGAATAGTGAGATAAAAGCATAACAAACTTAGAAATTTAAAAAAATTTATAGTATAGACTTGTGTAGAATTTCCGTAACCTGACACTGCTTTGTTATAATATTTATATAATAACAGTTGTTTCATTCTTGTGATTCGAATTGATTCTAAGTTATATGTTAATTATAAAAATGAGTCTTGCTACTGAAAACAATTTAGAAAATTGTTCTGAAGATATTATAAATACTGCTCGAGAAGCATCTTCGAGCTTGTTCCTTGCTTTCTTCTTCCTTTCTTAAAATCCAAGGAACAATACAAGAAGGTATGAAATATCTTGTAAATAGAGGATAACAAAAACACACTAAGAGCTGATGAAAATAATACTAGCATATTTTTTTACAATGTCTTTCGTTACTTTAGGCAAAATCTGTTAAGGGCAAGGCTAGAAGTCAACTCGACCGTTCCGCTAGGCTCATTGCAACCGTCCGACTTCCCTTACATCTGTCTTTGTCTGCTTCATCTCATCGCCTGATATCTACTATTTGAACGTTGCAGCTCTTTAAATGGGGCATGTCGGCGTGCATAATTATGCAGTTTTACTGTAAAAGATATACAAGACACGGGGAAAATTGTGATTTGAAAGTTTACATGACACCAAAAAGGCACGTGTATTTACAGTACGATCAGAGTTCAAAAGTTATGAAATGTCTCTAAGTATTTATGATTGAGATTGGCATCAACAATTTTTCAAAAATTCCACAAAGAGTTGCATACTTAAAACTCCCAGATGTATCCAGTCACACTAGCCAGTACTTGAGGAGGACGTCTGCTACCTTCAAACATTTAAAGCCGGTCCCAGACGATGTGGCGAATGCCTTCCAACGTTGGACACATCACCATTTGCCACATCGTGTGGGTGGGCGCTGGTGAATTGCATGTGTCCAACGTTGGCTACATGCCACGTTCGGGCTTCTGTCGGTAAATCTGACCCGCGTCAAAGGAGCTTCCAGCGTTGGAAGCATGTTGGAAGCATCGTTCGTCACACACCCACACGAGCGATAGTGTGTTTGACCCAATCCAGGAGCGCACATGTTTCTTTTTTTTACTGTTCTGTGTATCTGCAGTATAAGTACGACACTGACGAACGTTGGTCCCACATGTGTGTACAATGTTGCAACAAAAGTTCACCTCATCGTGTAGGAGACACACTTGCCAAATTTTTATGACGCAAATTGTGTCCAACGTTGGCACCAACATTGGAACCAACATTTGAACCAACGTTTGACACATCGTCTGGGACCGGCTTAAAATACATGGAGAATGACAGTCAACTAGTGTGGCTGAAGGTTATATCGAGGAAAGGATCGTCAATAAGCTGAACATTTCAAAAAGTATATTTTATCAGCAAGAACTAGTGGCATCTCAAGATCATTCAGGAATGCAGATAGATAATCATAATAGTTTTCATGAAGAACAAGTAGAATTGAATAAGTTTCGTTTTGTTAACATTTCAAATTTGAATAATTGTATTATTGAGATATAAGTGGTCTGCTGCTTCCTGCTCGACCTAAGCGGCTCGACTTGCAGGAAGCGATCTACGTCTGGTGGTGTGGCCGACAAGGGTTCTTGGCTGTTTGCACAGGTACTGCAGGTGTAATTCAATGGCGGTCGGGGCATTAGTCCGCGGAGTAGTTGTTTCCTGCAGTATTATTTATAAATTGTACTATTATCTAATACAACAATAATAATGTTTCCAATATTTAAATAACAATTTCTGGCAAACATTTTCTATTAACAGTGGCTATATATATAGTAAAGTGACATTTCAATACCACATTGAAAGTGCCACTTTTGAATTTAGTAAAGTAGCATATTATCAGTCAAAACGCGAAAAAACTTTTTAATTGATGGAAATACAGACCGATTCGCAGAGACGACGGATCGTTAGAAGTTGTTATGGTTGTAGAGATTATTCTTTTTCTAAAAATTTTACTCCCTGTATAATCTAATACGACTTTTTCCAATAAAAAAGAAAAATATAAAAATATTTTCAAAAATCTGTCACTTCCTGTTATACCGGAAGTCCTCACCAACTTCGTTATTTTAAATGGAATGATGATATAACTTTTATTCAATTTTCTAACCCCCACGTTATTTCAATGAGACTTCAATAAGACTTTCCTGTAGTTCGTAAAATTTAAAATTTGTTCTTAAAAATTACAGGACCTGCTACTACAAAAATCAAAACAAATATTAATAAAACAGTAAGGTATTGATCCTGATTGGATCCTTTCTTTTCTCTTTTGAGCGAAGCGCAGTGTAAATTGAAAGTTTAAATATGCATTGCTTTTAAATTTGCATAGTTTCATTCCCTGAATTAATTCTTTCTTTCGGTCGACTTATTTTTGCTTAGAATTTTTCTTAGTGTTGATAACTTCGACAAACTCTGAATAAATCATTTCAGTTGTATCTCGTCGAATTTAAAATTCAACGAGTAATTACGATATGCTGCTGGATTTTAGAAGTGTAATGCACCGTCTTCAATACAATAGTTCTGTTTATTAGCGTTGCTAGGGGCGATTTGAATAGCTAAAGTACAAAAGCAGATGATTTGATTTTGTTCAGTTGTATCAGTTTCTGTTATAGATTATAATAGTCACTCATTTCTTGATTGATTCTGTCAACTGTCAACATACCTAATTTAGAGCAATTGATTTTGCAAGTTGCTCTGTTTCGAACAATACTGATGAACAGGCAACAAAAATTGTAATTACTTAGAAGTATTTTAGAACAATTATTGGTATTGTGAGAATTTTTGTAGCGTTTTACAAGGTAATTCTTAACACTTGAGGAATGTTAGGTTGCGTTAAATATCGACTAATAAAAAAGACAATGTAATGAAATAGTTACTTATGATATAAGTGGCATTTTATTTTGTAAGAAAAGAAGTCCAAATTAAAATCACTTTTGGCACATATATCATACACTATGTTTTCCACAAACATCATTAATAGTATATTATTTAACGAGCGGTAATGCAGGTCATAACCCACGCAGATGAAGTTTGCAGCACGAGCCGCAGGCGAGTGCTGTAATTCATCAAGTGAGTTATGACCATTACCGCAAGTTGAATACTATACTTTATAAACTACGAGTATAAAATCTTTTTTAGGACTATTATTAGAAATTGATTTCAAAATTATTTTGTTAAAATATCAAATGACATTAGTCCCCTCAATGATAATAATTGACAGTTCCGCCTACTGACAGGCGTTGGCAATTTAATAATTTTAAAATCTTTTAATTATTCATTCCTTTCTACTTGTTAAAACTTATTTCCATTTTACACCAATGGAACGTATTTATCGGCTTAAAAATTTTCAAGAATTTACTGCGTACACTATTTACATACCGAATTATCATTGTAGAAGCCGTGAGTTATAATAACTCACTATAAAAAATCACGTTATTTGTTTATTGATACTATTAATTGCTAAAAAGCAGTTGAATAATCAATATATAAATTAATAGGAGTAGATAAAACTACAAATTAATGCATTTCTTACATTATAAAATATCACTTTGAAATCCAATTGCCTATGAAGTTTATTGTTGCTAGGGTAATGAGAGAATCGTTTGTGACAAATATCTTCAAATATCGTGACATGTAAAATGAATTTCTCCGGCGGAAATGGAAGAATAAATCCACTTTCGAGTTATTGCCTAGTAAGTCAAAGCAACAGTATAAGTTCTTGTACAATTGTTTCTTGAGATGGTGCGATCTGAAAAATGTTAGTGGCAAGTTCAGGAAGAAAGTATTTTTGACATACTTTGAAGAAAAGTCCAAATTATGGAAATCGTCGATGCTTTGGTCAACTTACTCCACATTGAAGATGACGATGAACATAAAAAATGAGGACATGAGCAAATATTACAAGCTTGTTGTATTTTTGAAGCGAAATGCAATGTTAACTTTGATTGAGGTCATGTTGTCTGAGAAGTCGGAAAATTGGGAAAATATGATCGTCACCAGACACATATGGTGGGAAACGTTGAGACTTCGCGGAACATCAATCAATTGTAACGTAAACACATCAGTCAAACTATTTTGCAGCATGAGATATACTCGCGACAAGAATTCAGACGACTTACGTCATACGAACAAATGAACAATTCATTATATTTTCATCAAAATATTTAAGAAACTGCAACTGATAGTAATAATACTATATACTACACTAAAAGTTTGCATCATATATTTCACTAAATTGCAATAAAGCATTGTTTTTAACGCGACCAAATATCGAAAATTACGTTGACAATAAAAACAAGTGTGTAACGTCAGCCGTGACGTAAGACGTCTGAATTCTTAATTCGAGTATACCAATTCACATAGAATTATTTATGAAAATTACTCAACAATGCTCATTCTGAAAAATGTGAATTGTCTTTTCTCTAACTAAAACATTGATTGTAAATTTGGTATCCACTGATGCTGATGCTGAAAAGTAATACTCGAAGAGAAATATTAAATGGGTAAACTAGCTTTTGTTTTAGCATTAGCCAAAATGTAGATTATGACATGGTAGTAATTTGCTTGGTACTTAACCAGGTTGATTCTCATCCATATACAAAACTTACTTATCAAGGTTAACAATGTCCCTCGCGTTGTCCAAATCTAAGCTGTAAATTACAAATAGAAAGGTTTCTGAAACCTTTATAAGCACAGGTGAACTGGAGGTATTAAATCATGTCCTTAACACCATGGAAAAATTATGAGCCTTATTTTATAATTCAATAACAGGCATATCACGCATATTGTCGAGCATAGACTTTATAATGAATTAAAAAATATGTTTCTTTTTTCAAAATCAGTGGGTGTCATTTACTATATTTTCTCATATACTTTAAATTCGAAAGTAAGTTAGTAATGTATGATAAAAACTCAGTTAAGAATGGCCCTATATGTATAATAAGCAACGGATAAATATACATGCTATTTTTACAATATAGTAAAATTATTACACTAAATATATCTATACCATCATTAGTTAACATGAAAAGACATATCTCTACAATTTAGCTTAATGATTATTTGAATATTTCATAAAATTCCTTTTACATTTACCTGCCCATGAATATCTATATACAGATCAGAGACACGTAACAGATGTTTATTCCTATTTATTGCGATATAAGTCAAACCCAGAGCCAAATATTTGATAACAATGATAACGCAACATCGAGTTTGGATTATAATGTCAGTTATAAATATCGGAATTGGGAAAGTACATGCTATTTGCGTACTGGATATAAGCCTGTAAAAAGATGGAATTTTATATGATTAGTCGTGTTATTTCGTAGAAGTACCAAATAACAAATATGTTGTCTAAAAGGCTAAAACATAACAAAATAAACAGTAATAAATTTATTTTTAAAACAATCGACGTATTCAGGATTAAACGTTTAATATTTTTAAATGAAAATATATAATCTAGGTATACAGAGTGAACCTTAAATAAGTACAAATATTTTAACTACAGACTACAGGTGTAGATGAGTTTAGAGAGTCATATTTAAAAATTTCTAATATTTACGAATATCTGATCAAATAGACAAAGTACTGACGTAACGTAAATATACCAGATGTTCCATTCAAGGCGAGGTTGAAATATCGTCTTTAAAATAAAAACGTAAATCTAGATAGATTGAATTAAAAAATACTTATTTTTAGTAATTATTTACATTAGCGGAAATCTCTCCAATCTTAATTAAAAAAATTCTAACCAACTCCCTCTCACCCCTATTTTCGAGAATGCTGAACACAAATCTAAAATTACTGTCTAATGTCTAATGCCATGTGAAATAAATCACAATCTGTATAATGTATCTTACACACACAGAGTAAATCCAGTTTTTCATCCAAATTAACGTTTCTAAAACTTTGGATTTTGATCTGCCTAACGATATAAGAAATGTAACTTTTTCTAAATTTTGGTCTTATCACCTAAATAGGTACTTATTGTTAGGGCACTTTAAATGAACATGTAAAATTTGAGGCAACAAAAAGACTAGATATAGAATGTATAAATACAGCGTGTCTTTTTAATTTTGCGCAGATAAATCTATTACTTATGGAAAAAATAGAAAAAGTATATTGAATCATATTGTGCTGCATATCAGGATGTAGGGAACAGCCCGGTATATTTGCATAGTGCATAAATTACGTTTAATTTAGTGTGATGGTAATCTTGCTATTTGGAGAAACGTAGTTTATGTTATGTTAAACAATAATATTTTGTAATTTTAAGTTTTTCTTGTAATTAATTTAAAAGTTATAAATTGTTAATTTAATTTATACAACTAATCAAGTGAATGTTAAAATTGATTTGGCCAACAAAATGATTTGCCTTGCTGTGCTGTGCTGTGAGAAACGAATAGTCCTGATTTGAACAAATCATATTTGTATGTTAACAGCATTTGCATTATCGTAACTAAATAAAATGGTCATACAATTTCTTTTACTTGATCAATTAGTTTTTTCTGTGATACGCCAATAATTATATTAACATATTTATTATAACAAAACTTTTAATATTAACATAAATTTAAAATCAATAAATGTCATTCTGAATATGAGTTAAGAGTCATTATGCTGCAAACTATGCGCTACATGCATTTGCCCTTTTCCTCATTTATTGCCAATTATTAGTACTGTTCGCGTCTAAATCATTTCACAGTAGACGTGACAAAATATAATTAAAAATAGTGTAGGTAAATTAAAAAGAGGAACACCAGTTGTCGGGGTAACTGTTTCAATGAAAACTAAAGGAGTTTTAAAGTCGTTTATGGACCATACTGCAGATTCACTTACTTAAGTTTATGCTTATTCCTATTATGTTTTTCAACTAATAACACAGTTTTAGATAAACTGTTATTATCAAGATAAAATACAGATAAGATCAATTAGTTGAAACTAGAGTCTAAACCGCTGCATAGCAGCATATTTAATTTAATTTTACTATTAACTGCTTATTAGTCCCGGGTACAAAAGCAGTAAAAAGATAATTTAATTTTTGAAGCCACAAGAACTTGTATTGAAGATGATAACGTTCTTATATGGTGTTTTAACTGGTTGGTAATACTCAGTTTCGGTTTACAGTTCAGTGAACCGTTGTTATTACGCTGTCAAGAGGAAAAATAATTCTGGAACTGCACTCCGAATAGATAGCGGGATAATCATCTCTCTTTATCAGTTTGTATTGCAATCAATTTCCGTGGTCAAACGCAATTGTGACTCCGAATATGTAAGTCGCATAAACTGCTCGAGGGTAGTCTTCCTTCCTTTTTCGTAATTTTGTTGAGGTTCAGCGGACCGTTATAATTTTATGACGTTTAACTCAACCATAGAATTAGCTTAGTTAAAAGTTAATTCTGAATGAATACTGGTACGATGGACTTTTTATTGGACGTATATAAACTAAAAAGATATTGTGACTGTACCAAAGAATTATCATTAAAATAAAAAATGAACAGCTTATTAATAGATCATTGTACAGGGTCATATTATTCTGGGTTTCACATTTGCATACAAAGTCTGTCACTAAGAAATTTAAAAAAGAATTAAATGTGTTATGTATGTTAAAATACGTTTTCAGTTTCATTTTATAACAACTGAAAGATGAAGAGCTTTGCATGAATACCTTTTAAATAGCTTCTGTACTAGTATAGCCTTCAAATGGAAAATTTGACATATTGCTGTATTAGGCGTTACAATTTGCAGTTTTCCACAATTTTTGTTCAACCCAAATCAGATCAGTCTGGAACGTTTTTTAAATATTAGCTTTGAAATTTTCTAACGACCTGTCGAGCCAGATTTTTTATTTTCAACTACAACAATTTATAATTGTCATTTAACATTAATCAGTTTGCGGTCACAAATATTTGTGTACTCAAAGATTCCAACAATATTAGTTTCAAAATTTTTTAAATACATAATCGATCTATCAAAAAAATTTATCGTTTTCATTTTTTTATTTTATCAATATTTGTTCTTTAATTTTTATTGTAACCGTCATCGCGTTGACTTTTAATATTGTGTAATCCATTTACTGGAAATTTGAACATTTTTTTAAGTTGCAGATATTGCATATATTGAAACTTTTTTTTTAATGGAAAGAAAGCGAAGGCTTTTGTAAAATTGCAATTTAAAGAATAAATATACAAAAAATAAGTATACAATATATATTTATGTATACTTAAATTTGTTTCGCATCGTGATTTGGTAGATTTCAGTATCTTACTTAGTGGAATTTTCATTTTGCAACGATTTTGGCAGCTGTCAAGAATACAAAGAAGAAAATAACAAATCTACTTTAGTATATCGATTATGTAGATACCTACTTTTACAGTGAGCGACAAAAGTATGGAATAAATTTATTTAAAAATCAGATGTTCGTTTTTTGAAAAATTGCGTGGACCTGTTAATTTTTATTTTTATTTGCGAATTTTTTCATGTGTACTGGACGAATAAAAAAATGATATCATGGTCAACCGTCAACCTTTTCAAATAGAAAAACCCCTTTTTTGTATTTTTTTTTCAATTTGCCATGAAATTCTAAGTAGTCCTTTTTATGTAACAAAACCTGCACCTACATATATTTAACCGTTTTCGAAAAAATAGCATCTGAAAATCGACATTCACATTTCGATAATAGCCATCTCTTTTTGATCGGCGACTCCGAGATTTATTTAAGTGAATGGTTTAATGGCCATTGGATTGAAACACGCAGACCAATAGAGTGGCCTCCAAAATCAACCGATCTTACACCCATCGATTACTTTTTATGGGGTTATTTAAAATCCAAGGATTACGCAAACAGGCCTCGAAGACTTGAAAACCCGAAAATAAGAGATGAGGAAATTTTACAGGAACGTATGAAATAATGTTCAAGATGATGATAGGCTTGCGTATTGTCAAGAAACCAATGAATGGCACTTTGAATTTTTTCTTTTTATTTTAAGTGGTTTATAATCTTGTTTACAGTGGTTTGATTGATTGGATGATCTAGATACTTGTTAATGATTTATTTTTTTCGAAAACGGTTAAAGATAGGTATAAAGTATGTTACATAAACAATACTTAGAATTTCATGGTAAATTGAATAAAAATACAAAAAAGGGAGTTCCATTTGAAAAAGTTCATCATGATATAACTTTCTTTGCTTCCACCTGTATACCTACATGAAAATTGGTTTAAAAATTCTCAACTAACAATAAAAATTGAGGAGTTGAAGCAATTTTCCAAAAAACGAACATTTGATTTTTAAATAAATTTATTCCATACATTTGTCGCTCACTATTGTAATAAAAAATTAAAATTGTAGGTACGAATCTTTTTATATTTATAACCTGCAGACTTAATTTATTTTGAATGTAAGAACATATTTTAATACAAAATTGAACACAGTACGTTGTTTTTTTTTATAAAAAAGTATTACGCGATATAACCCTATAGTCAAAATATAATAAACGACCCCTACACGTGATGCATTGTATGTCCTATTTATGCCCATTTAATCCTAATACTGCTCAGCGGGATAATACCCAATGAATACAATTCAAAGAGGGAGGATTATAATGGAATCCTCTTCCGCTATGTTCTTTATGTTTAATGGTCTAAATCAACACCGCATATACGTATTGTTTAAACAGTTATGGATAAAACAGTTTCCTTATTTTCATTAGTTAGCAAAATATGTTCTTTAAAAATTATTTTCTACAGAGTGGTCAGATGATAATTGCAACCTCCCTATTTTTTCCGTTATTAAATTAAAAGAGGTGGAAGAATGAGTTGTAGGAAGTTTTAAAAGTTATAAATATTTTTTAAAGCATTTATTACAAAAAACAATTGAATATCATATTTCCGAAATGTAGGCCTCACTTTTGTTTTTTAAATGGAGTATTCTGTATATTTTTGCGCCATTGAAAAGACTGTTAACTGAACCTTTAAAAAGATATTTTATATGGGATACTTATTTTTTTATATTTCATGTTTATGTTCATGTATACCTAACCTAATATGGTATGAAATATATGAAATTAAGCATTATTAATAAAGAATAACTTAATATAATAGTAAACAGCTGTCAATATTGAAAAATATGTATTATTATTAGTATTATTGAGCTACTCTTATAAACTTATTTATTTTCTATTTCATATTATTCTTTTAAAATCTTTAAAAATATATCATATTTCATAAGTTGAAATAATATTATAAAAATTATATGATATAATTTAGATATTTTAGCAATAAATATGTAGGTATAATAAACCGTAAAAGATAAGGATTTTATATAACATATTTTTGAAAAGCTCGGTTATCGGTTTTTCTGCTGACAGAATGTTCCATTTAAAACACAAAAGTGAGGCCTACATTTTGGAAACGTAATATTTAATTGTTTTTCTGACATATGCTTCAAAAATATCTAAAAATTTCTACAACTTTTATTTTTACACGAGTTTTACTAAAACATTTTAGACGACCGAAGGAAGTACTGAGCAATGCAAATATATGAGAAAACCCTAGGAAATTTTGTCTGAATTTTTTAAAATGCCATGTTTATTGCATATTTTTTTCCTATATGCCAAGATTTAGATAAAACTTAAAAATACATCACAGTGTTATCACTTTATCACATGAGAAGGAAAATTTGAGTGACAAACATGAATTTTATACAATTATATTAAATAAACTGTATACTGTATACAAACACTATCAGGTAAATATTTATATACGTGTTAACTAATTAAATTCTATCAAACGCTGCATCCTCCTAATGATATCAAAACATGATAAATAAATTGTGAAAAACGATTTAGCGAGACACATTACATTATTCGTTATTCATACCGTTTCCATGTATGGCGATATTTTAATTAAAATAATTATGACAAGGAAATGCGATAAATTACAACAATGCAATTAATTTTACAAAAAAGTATAACTTTTACGAACTTGATACTATACAGGGTGTGCCTCGCAAGTCGTTACAATAATTTTAGAAGGTAATAGAATGCGTGATTTTGAGTCGATTGAAACAAACATACCTATATACCAAGTTCTGAATCACCCTGTATACAGAAACGAATTGAACTAATTTGATACAAAAAAACGTAGGATTTCTTTCCTGAAAATTCATGTTCTTACTATTTTTCTAGATCTCGAAATTTGCACAAAGCGAGTAATCTGTAGTGGGACGTCTGTCTAGGATAGAATTTCAATTTGTATACTTAGAAATGTATGATACTGAATTCATAAAAAATGGTTACATATTCTTTTGTACATGTACATGTTTGTTCGGAACCTAAAAGAAGTAAGTAAGAAAAAACAGAACACTAACAGAAAGGCTTTAAAATGAAAATGGCAAGGTGGGTTCACTAAATAATAAAGAAGATCCGATTTAGGGTTGGGATCTTTCAGAAGGCTGAAAAGATAACTAATTTAACGAAACACTGAAGGAATAATAGTCTGAGGATTTATCGATTAACTAAAATGTCAGTGAGACATTTAACTTATGAGTTACCTTTGTCTTTCAAACCCATATTAAATCAACTTTAATTAGTTTTGTTTTTACAATGAATTCATTGTCTTTTTCAGTACATCATACTAAGCAGTTTAGTAGCTGAGACAAAATTGCGGCTAAAATAGCAAATTCTGACTGTGCTAAATTTGTCATAATAACTGTTGTTATAGTCTGTATCATCGATATAACGGGATATAAAAAAATTCAAAAGACACCGACCGTAAATAGTGGGATAGAGTGGTGCAATATAATTTCAAGCAAGTGACATAAAAATCATTAGAATATGTGGATTTCAATATATTAGCACTTCATAAATGCGCGATAATGTTTTAAAAAAGTCGTGGCATTTTATTAATCGTAAGCAACAAACTTGGCAACTGTGCAGTCTCTCGCCTATCAACTTGCCGACATACGTCATTCTTGAATACCGTATGGAAGACAAAGAGAGCAGTTAACAATGCAACTAAGATTATTACTTGGTTACTTTGTTTGCAGTGCAGGACAGTACCTACTAGGTGATTTCGTAGGCTCGAACGTATTATAATAATTTATGCTTTCGTATAGTGTTACAAATAGATAATTGTTTAAACAGTATTGTGAATACTACATAGTGTCGTGAGTACTCAGTGTTGTGAGTGAGGAACTACGAACACCTGTTCTCGCCGCGTAACATGGAACATCAAAGTTATTTCCTTCTTCTCATCAAACTTTACATTATTCCTTCCAACAGAACACATGATTTAGTTAATATATATTCTATTATTAGCATTAGATTGTGAATATCCTGAATAAATCCATTTTGAGGTTTACTTCTTGTCGTTTGCCGAGTTAGATACCAAGCTATTGAAAGCAACATTTTAATGCTTTGGGATTTACGACCCCAGAATGGCTTGTATCAAACAATTAATAATAGTATTGGACAACGTTCCATACTATTCAATACTTTCATAAAGCATTCCGATACTGACACAAAGAAAAGAATATTTAAATATTTCTCAAAATCCATAAAATTGCGTACGATGCTAGTTTGAAGAAAGATATAGTCAAGAGCAATAATTTTGCAAAGAAATACGTTATTGATGAGACGGCTACGGCTCAGTGACATACCGTTCTACGGTTGCATCCAAACTGCTGTGTTTTTAATCCCATTTAATTAATATGTAACCAATTAAAAAGAGATCTTCAAAGAAATAATACCTTTCCAAAATTTGACAAAAGAGTTTAAAATGTTATAAGAAGCGATGTGAATAAAATTACAATCAGCTAATTGAAAAAAATGCGTCAAACATGTCATAAAAATTGAGGGATAAAGCTGCATCAATTGATTGGGCTAAATAAAAGTGGTTTCAACTATTGATAAAGAATAGGATACAAGTGACGTTAGTAGTGACTCTGACGAATGTTAATGCTAGTGTGTGTTTTTATTATGATGTATAAGTGAATTTTTTGCTATATTTTTTATGGTGTCGTTGTTATGTAATATATGAAATATACTGGAAATATATTCTATTTATTATCTATTGTGTCTATATATCACTAGGATATAAATACATCCAACAAATATTTTTTTTATTTTCTTATTTTGCTTTTTATTTGGTATAGAAGTATACCTAATTTAACTTACTAGATAATTTAAAATTACATAATATCAAATATTTAATCAAAATATGTATTCATCATTTTTTCCAAATAATCACATTTAAATTCATTAGTATATACAGTACCTTCATAAATGATTACAAGCCACGTGATCAGGATGGAGATTTGTATACGAGTTGTTCTGCGAGAATTACAGTCCTGGTCACGTGGCTTGTAATCATTTATGAAGGCACTGTACTTTATTTTATTTTAAATTATTATTGGTGAAATTGAGCGAATACTGGTATCTAAAGTAAATACGGTCCTGTCTACTTCTGACCAGTTGGACGCGGAACCCTTTGATGTTTTATGGCAGCTTCTTATGTAGTTTTTTTATTCCCTTATATCGATGATATAGACCATACCAGTACCATAGTTGTTAATATATTACTTGTTAATTCTTAGAAAAATAATATACACATACAGTTCTACAAATTTTTGTGAACACACTTGTGTTTGTAGTAAGAAATGGTTAGAGTAAACGTCGCCATTGATTGTGAAATTCAAGTGCAGAGTTTGATATACCTGTTACTCATTAATGCTTAGGTAGTTTGCAACTATTATTAGAATCCGCAAATTTTGCTGATATATTGAATGGTCGATAATTTAATGTTGCAATAGCATGTCAGAAATGTCCTACAATATTACCACTAACTGAAATCCAGACTCGCCAATGATACTGTTTTTGTTTTTAAACAGTCATTAATTACACAATTACAAAAGGCTAAAATTGTACATAAAAATTTGGTTGAAAATATAGATATTTATATATGTACATTTACAACGTATTATTTTATATTCAAAAATATTGTATAATATATAGATTACCGATTTTTATGTAGAGCGAGAAATATTACGTTTTACAAATTTAATATACCTATTATATTGTTTAAATACTGAAATATATTCAAAGCAAATAAGACATTTCTAAATGCATAATATTTAAACTATGAGGATATTTTCATTACATGTAGACATACCTATACAGGGTGATTCACAACTTATCTAAAAATCTAAAATAAAATGGAGTCAACATCGTACAGAATATTTTTTTGTAAGATCCTAGTTTCCGAGAAACATATTATTGAACTTGTAGTATTTTCAACCTTTATATCGCTGGTAATCAGGTAATTCCGAATTAATTACAGTATTAACGTTTCCATAATGCGAGTGTTAACATTAGTTTTTTGTGTCAAAATTGGCTTACGTGTATAGCAACTCGGAGTTGATGGATATCGTTTTAATTTATGGTGGAGATCCAGGGCATCCACGGTGCATTGCAGCAGTGTAGTGTATCATACACGAGGCGCAATTATATCCGTACCATGTACAGTGTGTCCAAGCATTAATACCAAGGGAATGGACGAGAAGGACCGGAACCAAGGCCGTCAGGATCTCCTGACTTTAAATTGCACCGAAGTGGACACTATTGATGATTTACGCAAACTGCTGCCAATAACTTAGGAGTTCAAAACGGACAAGAACCAAAAACATTTGTGTTCGTTTATAGAAACTGGGTAAGACCGGCCCAAAATATTGTTGTTGTAACATCAGGTATGTCAAACTATTTTATTAATTAAAACCACAAATTAATTCTATTAATAATTAATAACAATAGCGGCAAAATCAGTTGAATATGCAGTATAAAATAGGTGCTATAAACTGTTATTTACTTCTTTCCTTAGGAATGTCTTTCAGTTTTTTGTCCGGTCGGCAGTTACATGCTTTGCCTTGTCAGGACTGGACCAGTTTACAGTGCCATGCAAAAGTGTATTTTTAAATCATTTTTTGATTTTTTTACAAAGTAGGTATTTGGTCCAATTTATAAATAAAGGATGCCACGTGAAGTAGCAATCCTAGAAATGCAGATATAGGTCAAATCTCATATTATATTGTGGTTGTATGCTTGTTCGCGTATATTCAAAAGTGGATTTCAATTATTTAATGATTTCATTATGTCTTCTTTTTGTTAGTAAATGTAGCCAGATTAAATTTTATTTTAGATATTTGTTCAATCTAACCTTATTTATGAAATTGTTCTTTAACATACCTAGATAGTACCAAATTACATATAAAGTAATTTATTATTTAGTATTTAATTAATTTTCCTACAATTTATATAAATAAAATCATATACAAGGTGATTTGGTAATTCACCAACAACCTTTGCCATGACAAATCATGACATTTTAAGAAAAAAACGTAATTTGGACATGTTTTATTTTGGCTATTTAAGGAGCTAGAAACCTTCAAAGATTTTTTAACTTGCTCACAATCGAGGAATACAGCTATATGATTATAATAAATGTTCAAAATATCCTCCGTCTGCTGCAACACATGTTTCACAACGACACAATAAAGAGTTTTTCACTCGAGTAAAAATGTTATCGTTATTATATTATGTTTCTAAGCAAACTTTACTTTATAATTGTTAAAAAATAATAATTACTATTTTACTGACTGATGTTATTACATTAGCTTTTTTATGCAAAAACTTTGCAGCGGATGGAGGTTATTATGAACATTTACTATACTTACATATGTATTTCCCCGATTTTGAGTTTTGAGCAATTTTTTTTTAATTATTGAAGTTGAAAAACATTGAAGCCTACTGATTCCTTAAATGTGCAAAATTGAACATGTCCGAATTACGTTTTTTTTTCTTAAAATGTCGTGGCAAAGTTTGTTGGTGAGTTACCAAATCACCTTGTATATGATTTTATTATTTATATAAATTGTAGGAAAATTGATTAGCTTAAATACCTTTATAATACAGTAAACAGTTACTAAATAGATTATAATATAGAGGTAATTAACTATACAATGCTAACTAACAAGGAAAAAAATAACCACGTACTTAGGCAGGCCTAAAAAACAATACAAACATTATATCGCAATTTTAAATCGGCATTTACAAAACCCTCTTTTTCTCCAGAAAATCGGCGCTTATGATAAATATCGTCCGAGATCTTAGCGTTTTCAAATATAGGAACGATAAAAATGAACATTTTTATTAATAATAAAAGTTAATCGAGTTAGCTGCAGTATTTTGCATTTGTATTTCGTTCTAAACTATCTAACTGCATTTTCAGTCAGTACAACTACTACCCACTACTAACCTAACACATTTCGCGTTACACGTTAAATAAAATGCCCATTTATTCTAAGAAAATCGAAGGAAAGGAATACTAATAGGTAATACAATACGTAGAATACACCCGCGGTAGTTTTGTCCGATAACTTAGAGAAACAAACCTACGAACTATATTATAGAAGAATATCGACATAAATTCCATTATTTAATAACTATAAAACGATTAAAATTGAAAAAAAGCGCTAATAATTGAAAAAGAACACAAAATCACGACGTAAACAGGATTTCAATTATGACACGAATTATACCGTTTAGTGTTACAGGTTACCTACTCTCGAAACGTCAAACGTGCGAAAGAAATGACCTCGCGGCTGATGAACCACATAGTCGGCGATAAATAAATAAGTCGAAATTTTTTGAAGGGTGATTCCGATCCCCTTTTAAAATATTTATACGTATTCATAGTTATATACCCTATATGTATAGACATATGTATTTGAAACTACTAACAAATATTTAATTCGTTCATTTCGCCCCATAAAAATACAGATATGTATTTATTACCACTATAAATAAATGAATACTTAAATAAATAACTAAATTCAATTCCATTCATGCCAAATAGGTACCGTCAATTAATTAATAAACGGAATTTTATTGTACTCCAATAACTGTAATATCGCCATGGCCTCCGCAATGCGACCGCATTTACTTATTTTGTTGTAGCGGCTATAAAAGTACTTTTCAAGCCTCAGGCGCCAGACGGTCAAAATATTTGGTCATGCAGAGAAATCTGTTTTCACAGCAAATATATAGGGTGTTAATTAAGTATGTAGGTACACAAACTTTAAGGGGTTAATCTATGAAAAAAAGTTCATATATGAAGAATCTCTGGCAAATGATCACTGCCCAAAAAAACTCTATAGCTATATACGGTCTCACCTAAACTCTAGGGTGTCAATACCGATGCTCAGAAAACCCAATGGTGACCTCTGTGAAACTAGCACAGAAGCAGCAGAACTTTTGTCGGAAAATTTCACAAAAGTATTCACCGTTGAAACTGATGGAAATATCCCTACTATTAAAGGTGTCACGCTATCAAATGCCCTAACGAGTATTGACTTCTCCCCAGTAAAAATTGAAAGTTGTATTAAGAAGCTTAAAAAGGGTTCCTCACCGGGAATTGACGGCCTAGGTGTGGCTTTTCTTAAAAAATGCTCTGCTGTTATCTCTCAACCACTATCAAAAATTATGAATGCGTCCTTTCAACAACATGCACTTCCCTCCGTTTGGAAAAAGGCTTCTGTCACTGCCATCTACAATAAAGGTGACAAACTTAATAGTGAAAATTATCGTCCAATTAGTTTACTGCCAATTATCAGCAAAATCATGGAGTCCATAATACGAGATGAAATGCTTCAATTTTTAATGTCGGCTCATGTCATCCCCAAAGAACAACATGGTTTCGTACCTAATCGGTCAATAGTGACAAATTTAGTGCAGTGCGTCAACGATTGGTCTTTATCACTCGATAACAAGCAACCGGTGGACGTTATTTACTTAGACTTTGCCAAGGCGTTTGACAGAGTGCCTAGGAAAAGACTATTACATAAACTCACTCATTTCGGCATTCGTGGTGACCTTCTCCTTTGGATAGATGCTTTTCTCTGTGAAAGTTCTATTCTATGCTGACGATGCCAAACTGTATACTAACCCAGTATTGAATCAGGCAACACTTCAACAAGATTTGAACAACATTGCACAATGGTGCGACACCTGGATGCTCCCTCTCAATGCAAATAAGTGTGTTGTACTCCATCTTGGGAAAAACAACCCCCGTTACCAGTACTCTTTACAAAATATCCCACTTAATATCGTATCATCCTATAATGATCTTGGAGTTACTATTACAGAAAATCTTTCGTGGTCTAATCACATAGCTGCAGTTTGTAAAAAAGCAAATTCCAAACTTTACCTTTTGAAGAAAACTTTTGCAAAATCCACGTTTCCTGTATTTGTTCGCCCTTTTAAATGCTATGTCCGACCTTTGCTGGGCCAGTATGGAATGCCAACCTCGTGAGAGATAAAAATCTGTTGGAATCTGCGCAACGATATACTACACGTCTGCCTTTTGGACGTATGCGACCTTGCTATGAAGAGAGATTATTTTCCGCGGATTGACATATTTTGCTGATCGAAAACTTCGTAGAGATTTGATCTTTGCCTTCAAAGCCTTGAAAACTAACTTTTTTGGTAATGACATTCGCCAACTCTTTCCAATAAATCCAGATCAACGCTTGAGGGGCCACGGCGAAGTTAAAGAAATAAAATTTTAAATCAACAACCAGGCAAACTTTCCTATCCAATCGCATTTTTTCGACATGAAACTCTCTGCCATTGAACGTGGTTAATTTCCCAAATGTATCTATCTTCAAGAAAAGACTTGATGCTTCGCTTTTTAGAAGAAACCCATGAACATTTATTTTGTTTTTATATTACGCGTACACATTATTTTTTTTTTGCTCTTGTACTAGTTTTATTTACACTTTTATTGATGTATAATTTTAAATTTGGGCTACATAGAAATTTCTTAGCCCTATTCCATGTATAATAATAATAATAATAATAATAATAATAATAATAATAATAATAATAATATAATAATAATAATAATAATAATAATAATAATAATAATAATAATAATAATAATAATAATAATAATAATAATAATAAACATGGGTCCGCATTGGTTTTGTTTTACAGATACAGGGTGTTAAAGTTTGAAAAAAATCAAATTTGTAAATCTATTTTCTTAGTAAGAGCTACTTAGTTGAAACTTGGCACACCCTAATAGGTATTTAGAGACTACATTTTGCGGGTATTAAATTATTTATAATTTAGCCATGAGCGCAGATATGGCTAACTTTCAGTTTTTTAAGAAAAAATGGTACTCCAACGATTTTTTCAAAATTCGAAAGCTTTGTCGATTAAACCAATTAAAAAATTACATAAAAAATGTCTTTTGGTAATTTTTGATACGATGAACCGTTTTCGAGAAAATTTGTTAATTTCGTTCTTATGCATGCAATTCAAGTTAAAGTCAAAATTGGTCAGAACTCAACGCAAAATTATTGTGATGTAGGTCATGAAAATAAATGAAAAACATGACAGTTAGCAATTATTGTTGTCAATTTATTTAAAAGATTTGTAGTTTTTTATAAAGTGTTGGCGATTATTTTCCATTCAAAATGATTCAATTTACTAATAGTGAAATGGCAGACATACATTTCTGTTATGGAATGGCTCATGGCAAATTTTAAGAGGCCAGCAGCTACATACGTATCACATGCAACGTGTGCAAGCTCTATTGCCTAGGGATGTGCCTGTGAGAGTAGCCTTTTGCTATTGGTTACGAAATAAAGTCATAAGAAATCCAGGTTTTTTAAGTCAAGTATTGTTTACGGATGAAGCTTGTTTTTCTCGAAATTCAATTATGAATTTTCATAATAATCACGTATGGGCCGAAGATCCACACGCCATAATAGAAAATAATTTCGAAGAACAGTTTTCTGTCAATACTTGAATTGGAATTGTTGGTGACAACCTCATTGGGCCTTATTTTCTTCCACCTTGACTTAATGGAGAACAATATCAATGGTTTTAGACAACATTCTCCCTGAACTTTTAGAGGAAGTTCCACTTAGGGAAAGATATCAAATGTGGTACATGCACGGCGGTGCTCCAGCACACTTTAGTCTAGTTGCGCGTCAATTTTTGGAAGATAATTACCCTAATCGTTGGATCGGGACAGCAAGTCCACAACCGTGGTCTCCTCGGTCGCCCAATATAAATCCTTTGGATTACTTTTTATGGGGACACCTTAAATCACTGGTGTACAAAACTACTGTTCAAAATGAAGAAAACCTACGAAATAAAATAGTGGATTCATGTGTAATACTTAATCCAAAATACACCAAGTATTTCCGAAAGAGTTCGTAATTTAATGTTAAGGAGGTTATTTCCAACACTTAATCTGGCAAAATGTTACTGTTTAGTTTCTAGTAATTGTTAATACTAATTTTAAATTACGTTTTAGTTTTTAATTGTTGAAATTGCCATCATTATTATTAATTAAAAAAATAAATGTCTTTCATTATTTCAATACCCGCCCTTCATCTCGGAGACTAAACACTTCCTGACACATATTATTCATTTTATTTTCATGAAAGACCTACTTACCTCGCAATAATTTTGCGTTGAGTTCTGACCAACTGTAACTCTAACTTAAATTGAGTGCATAAGAATGAAATTAAGAAATGTTCTCGAAAACGGTTCATCTTATCAAAAATTACCAAGAGATATGTTATGTGTAATTTTAATTGGTTCAATCGACAGAGCTTTCAAATTTTGAAAAAATCGTTGTAGTAGTAGTCTCTAAATACCTATTAGGGTGTGCCAAGTTTCAACTAAGTAGCTCTTACTACTCAAAAAATAGATCTAAAAATTTGAATTTTTTTCAAACTTTAACACTGTACCTATCTGTAAAACAAAGCCATTGCAAACCCATGTTTATATACACTTTTTGTCTTAAAATCAATCATAGATTAACCCCTTAAAGTTTGTGCACATACTTAATTAACACCCTGTATATTTTAGTACCTCATAATTAATTTTTCAATTTGCTTCAAATTTTAATTATTTCAACAATAATATACAAAGTGGTTGTTAAAGAACAGGTAGGTCAGGTTTCAGAAAAATCGATTTAGACAATGTTATCTTACTACAATTTTGATCCCTTTACATGTTATCAGCCTTCAGATATCTATTTTACGGTAACTTTAGGTTGGTAAAAAAACCTTGAACCGTATTTTCCTATGAAATTAAATTTTATAACCGTCCAAAGAATTGGAATATTTGAATGTTATCGACGATGGTTTTACTGTACCTATTAGCAACAAAAAATGTGACGTAAAATATTTGCTGATGATTTATTTCTATCGCTTCATTATTTTATTTAAAAAATTATATTTTGAATGAAGTGAAGAAAATAAAAATGAACCCATTAACTAGTACATACAGGTTGCAATCAAATATTTACGCTCAAGTAATGTCATGAAGAAAAGCTCATAGTTTTCTTCTAAATGGTTTAGTTTTTGAATTACAGAGCGTTAATTTTTTTAATTTTCTTTTTGAAAATTTCTGGAGCAATTTTCTTTAGAATTTGTTGTCACCATAATAGCAGGCATTTTTGACCAGAGGATCAGTGGCATACATAATTTAAAAAAAATTTATTACAGTAACCACCCACATTCTCGTCTCTGATATTGTTAAGAAAAAATATTCAACAGGGTTTCTATATGTAATAGTTTGATATTTATTTTTTATAATCACTAAAGGGAATCCTATTGCTCTAATTGCCAAGGAATGATAAAAACTAAATTAAATATATTTCAGATTTCCTCATTAGTCCTCCAAATAAAAATAATGGATGCACCACTGTTTTTTTTTTACTAAATATGGCGACGTTTTAAAACATCTGCGTTTTTCTCAAAAGCTTTATTTCTACCTAATCTCTTTTATGAAAAAATACCAGAAAAACAAAAGACGCTTACAAGGTTTAAAGTGGTTCTTATTGGCTTCTATATTTTAGGAAAAAAATAAAACTAAGGTAGGTATAGATCTTTATTTGACTACACCAAAAGCTACTTTATATAAAATATTCTTAAAATATTTAAAAAGAAACGAGTCATGGCAAAAATCGAATAAAAGAATTTTCGTAACGTAATATTTTACGGAAATAAAATACTTGTAACTGTGTAAATTTAAATCCCACCAATTCATTATTTACCATACCTAGACAGTGTTTCGGGACTAATTAACAAACTTAAAATTTGAATTGAAGTGTCTATTATAAATTCCAATAAATAATATTACTTTGAACAGAATTAATGAATATATGAGCATAATTGATCCTGAATTTTTTTTTAAAGATTTACGTAATTGAAAGAAAATTTAAAAAAAATACTTAAGTTTTATTAATATTTGAAACTGGTTTTGATATGCCTTACTTACATGCAACTGTTTTTCTTCCAAATAATGTTTACCAATAAGAGAATATTATATTATAAGCTTAAACATTCAATGATCTTACCTAAAAACTCAATTAATGGATTAACTGAAAGTTCAAGACAATACATAATGATTATTAGGTGGGTAGATAGTGTATCAATAAATTCTTCCTAACTCTTCACAGTTTTTTAGAAGTGCCCAAGGATGACTTCAACTGCAATACTTCTTTATTCACAACATTTTGTAAGGCTTCTAAGATTTTCCTTCAATTTTACCAATATGTAATTATTGTTAGTATCTACCCTAATTTTATGCTTGTCTTTAAATCGCCAATTTCTTAATATCTATCTATATTCATAGTAAATAAGCATGCTAAAAACATATGTGTTTAAAATATCAATCAACAATCAGTATATCTTATATCATTAAAAATTAGATTATTTGCGTGGTTCAAACTTTGTTTTGGTACTTATACAATACCTTGGTATCTTGTAGCAACTTGCCACCATATCCTAATAACTGGTGATTATTTGAGTTCCGAAGAATGGTAAGTAAGTTAAGTACACTTAGAATTAAATAAAATGAACTAGGCATTATCCGAGGCATTATCATTATTAATTTTCATAAACAAAAATGGACATATATTTTCCAATTTTAGTTTGTGTTGAGCAAAATTTTAATTTTAAAAAGAAATAATGATTATTTTTCAAGGTATCTACTGCATAGACGAAAATGTTCATTATTTCTACTTTAGAACCTACTTACAAAAACAGTATACTAACAACAGCATTCAAGAACAATCAACGTACTCATCTAGAAAGTAAATGTTAACTATAGTGGAAAATTAAGATAAATTGTAAACTGTACAAGGGAACAAATTACTCTTTTTTAAATTGCTATGTCAGTCAAGACCAGCAGCATGTTTTCATTAATAACACATTGACGTAAAGTGTCACTATTATATTCTACACCAATTTTCTGAACTTATTTACTTTATATATACATATCTACTCGTACTTAAAACCTCACGGAAAAGACAAACAATGTTTGCGGGTAAATTTCAACAAGCTCAAAGAACCGCAACGTGTAATTTAAGTTTTACAACTTCGTATAAGAAAACAAACTTCCCCGTCTCTTTCACTTGAATTGCTTTGGATTGGAAACTTCTTGTTCTTACCTCGAATCGAACTTGGTGCCGTCTTGCAAAGTGCCGGTGTAGTGCATCGTCAGCATGTCTCCGTTCTTCGATTTGATCTCGCAGGCTTCCGGTTTGTAAATCACATCAATTTTGAGTTCCTCCTTACACCGAGCCACGACCGCGAGAAGGGCGATTACAAACAGGCACCGAATCATGATGGGTCTTACCAACGCGGACGAAACTTTCAAACTGACTGAATATGGAATGAATGAACGGCTAACGGCAAGTAGCTGCCACATGCCAGGAGATTTGCCACGCTACAATCGGAGACGTCATCGGTAGGCATCTCTCTTTCTCCCGCCACACTGCGATGCGACAAAAACTTTGAAAGCCACAGGTTTATGTGTGATTGGTTGATTAGTACACGTGATTTTTCCACTCGGTGGATCAACCACATCGTTAAAGTAGTAATCGGGACTTCTATGATAATGTAAATTGGACATCAGCCATTCCAACAACGGCTTTTTAACAAAAAAATATGAATATTTTAATTTAATAGTAAATTTTAGATGAATATTTGTTACTTATAAACATAGATATAGAGTTTAAAAGAGTCTCAATTCGAGAAAAGGTAGCATAGGTTATACAGGGTTAACTATGAATAAGTACAAGTATTTTAATGGGGATAGAGAAAAATAAAAATTAACGGAATCGTCCATGAAAAAATTTCCAGTTACCTATTTATAAAGCGAAAAAAATTTCGAAACGTTACCCTTAATTTTCGCCGACTCTGGCATTCTATGAGCCGCGATATATTTTGCAAGCCAAAGCCGCCAAAGGTAACGACTTTTCAAAAGTGAACTTAGATATTTATAGAATGTTTTCATTAAGCCAGATTAGCAAATATAGCTAGATTAATTTTTATTTTAGATAATTATTAAATAGAGCTTTGTCTGTGGAATTGTGGTGTTGCCTTAGCATACCTGGATGTTTGGTATCAGAGAGCATACATATGACTTCATTGATAGGAATTGTAGGAGATTTGCTATATATTAGCTTAAAATACCTTTCTAATACAGTAAAAAATGTTACAAAAGCTAATAATAAAGAATATATAGGTAGATATTCTGGATGTAATTCAACGCTGATTGGAGCTTTAGTCCACAGAGTAGTTAGTTACATGCAATATTGTTAATACCTGAAAATGTATATAAAAAAGATACTGAAAAATTATTTCAAACTAATCAACGTATGCGAAATTTTATTATTGATAGAATCTAATGCCAGTTGCCATCTGTAGGCCACTAGTGTAAGATGTACTTCATACCGATACATTTTTTGAAACTTGTGCTGTTGGGGAATTAAATTCTGTTAATGATAATAGTAGCAACAATATTAACAATAATCAGCGATGTCTGTATAAAATTATTAGTACTATTTTAAACTATAACATTCCGAGATGTTCACAGTGTAAAAAACCTTGACTCTTGTTCCTTAGAATAATAAAATAATATTTTAAAATTTGACTAGTGTTCTTTGATGTCTAGAAAGAATGGAACTAACAATGCAAAATTCAAGGTTATGGTTCAGTTTTAAGTGACTAATTTTTAGTTTTAAACGTTTATGTCAAGTACAGATATTTCTCTATAACATGGGTATGGTTATAGCTGTTATGTGCTGCTTATTTTTCTAAAGTAGAGGGCCCATACGGAGGTACGGAAATTGTACAAGATTTTATAATTAAAGGCTGCCGCAAGTGCATTCCGAGTTTTCTATTAGTAGGTATTCCTTACATTAAATTTCAATTTTCTTAGAATACATAGGTTGGTATTTTATTCAACACTGACTGTGTCTTATGTTAGTGGATAATTCTGACGGACCTGTAATGAGTGAAAATGTAATGGAGCGCCACCGTGAAGAAACCACATATATGTCTATCGTTGAGATTAACTTCTTCGAGGAATACATTACGGAAAGCGTTGCGAAATTGACAAATTTTGATATTAATTAGAAATTAGAAATGCCACTCTTTTAGGCATTAGTGCCTAAAAGTAAATATGAAACATTAAAAACAATGAAAATATGTATTTATTACAAATGTTAAAGGTGCAATTATGTAAATTGTTAGTGAATGCTAGACGCATCCAGCTTTTCTTCTCTAACAGCAATACAAATACTAGTAATCGGAATGAATAAATTGTTAGTAGTGTGAATACTGTTAGCTTCTGCATGAACTTCTTTTAATTTCTTATTTGGTGCATCTTTCTGACCTATGATTTTTTTCGCTATTTCGTTTTTCTGTTCAATGGAATTTTCGATATAATTATCGGCAACCGAACTTGATCGCCAACCTCCACGTCGCTTTTAAAAGTATCAAGTCCGCTCCAGAATGGCCAGTATTCATTGGCGTTGGAGAATCCAAGGAATTACGCCATCTTTTTTGGCATACCTCCAATTATATTGATTCCAACTGGCAGGATATAGCATTTATTACTTCAATATGTCAAGAAAAATCGCTGATGTGTCGTATTAAATGGACGAAGTTTTGCTTACTTACGAAATACATCTAAAAAATGTATACATCTATCGATCTGAAATGACTGACAATCTTTTATGGCATCTATTCTCAAAAATGTGATTTCTTCCCTTCTATATGCTCCAAATACACCAACGATTAAAACAACTACTTAAGCAGCTTTTGCCTAACAAGAATTCCTTATACTCGGCTTATTTTATAAAGCGTTCTATTTCCAGCTTCGTAAACATTTTTGATTTCTTTGGCTGATATCCGAAAGCTCTCCTTTTTAAAAAAGCATTTGTTTATCTATATCTACGTTTTTGTTTAAGTAAATCATGACGCGGAGCATCGAATATTTACTCTACAAAGTTAACGGCCTTAACGTACAGGATAGCTTCAGGAAATATATTAAGTAGCTTAATTTTAACTTTAGAATTTTAATGTTTGTTTTTCTTCTAGGTGCACTGTATTACCTACCACCACCTATACCGACGTCAGCTTTTTATACAACTTATCGAAGTATGTACCTATAAATATATAAAAGAATTTTCAGATTTAAAACAATTCCATTTGAATGTAATGTTGTTGATATTATAACTATTATTAAAGAGAATCTGAAGTTATGTAGTAAAAACACAAGAGAAACTATAGTCAATAATTGATTACCAGTACTTTCACTTTTAAATATCTACATTACATTTTTAATTTCATGTATCAACGTTTTTTTTCAGGTATTCCTTCTGAGCAGGTATATATTAGAAAATATTCAGGTGCTTATGATCCTAAGATAACATTAATTGATGTAATTCTTATATACTGTACATTTTCACGGCTTTCTACTGTTAACTTTCTTTGTTATCTATTGCTTGTTTAAAATGAAAGTATTTTGTTTGTCTCATTCCATCAAATACATACAAGTGCATTGAAACTGTGCATATATAATAGAAACCAACCATTCTTTACATTCAAGCATTCCTATTCTTAATTCAATACTTTTTTCTTAAAATAACACTAAATTTAAGATTTTTTAAAGAATAACAGTTTGTTTAGATATGAATAAAATATTATTAGATAATTATACAAATTAAAATGATTAATACTTTGTAATAAACGTCATACCGTAAAATGTAAAATACGGCTATAGTGCCAAATAATATTTATACATGATATCATTACACTTGTGGTGATCGGTACCAAAACTATAGAGACAATTGTAGTATCATTTACTACAAATTTTATTAAAGTTGTGTGTGCAGGTGGACCGCGAAGTATAGCAAGTTGTCACAAGATGTAGTTACCTGTTGCATAACGTCTACTCAAGCCGCGTACAAACCAAAGATATTGTTCGCGAGTAGTTCGGGAGCTATTCGCGAACAGCTTGTGAGCAGTTCACGAGCTCAACGTCCACACTACATGTTCCAGTATGAAGTTAGGGTTCACCAGTAGTTCAAAGCAGGTTGTTCGGTGTCGGTATTGACGATTAAAATGTCGAGTGATGATGAAGATATTTTAATTGCCTGTGCCAGTTTCATTATTATCAAGTCGATTGTAGAAAAGAGAACAAAGAAAAAACGTATTGTCAGAAGATGGTGGAGAAAAAGTTTACTTCGCAATCGTGAAAATTACAGTGGAGTGGAACTGACTTGCTTAACGACTTGCAAATGGAGAATGGTAGCTTCTTTAATACTCAATACCGAGGCTGTGTGACACGAAGCCGCAAATAGAGATAGGCATGCTACTTGTCATTCTCTTGTGTTCGTGTCCTTTGCCCTTCCTTCTTATTCTATCCTGTTTTTAAGCTGCACTGCGCTGATGAAGGGCAAAAACCCAGAAACAACGTTGTCCGCAGTTGCTTCGTTGTTCCCTCCATCTTTTTTCTCTGGATCCATCAAGCCGTTAAAATCCACCTGTCTCTTGTAAGATTATGATCCATTAAGCTCCTTTCCTTCTTCTTTAATAATTTCAGTCGTATGAGCGGTATGGATTTGGACAACTGTTGCTGAATTTCATCAGTCCCCATCTCAGATTTCTTCATCCTTAATGCCTTGGCACGGGCTCTTCGATATTGGGCTAAAATAACAGCTATTTTGCGTTCCACTTCATCTGGCGATATGTTTAACACCGCACTAGTTTTTTGTATTGAGTCTTTTTTAATATTCCTTTTTTTAATTCGGATTTCTTGGATTCCATAGATTTGGATGGCACTGATATTGTTCGACCAAATTCACAATTTGATCTGTATTCCACTCCATTTTACTTTAATATACCTGTTGGGGAACGTTGCTTTGTACCCAAACAAAATATAATTAAAACTGAAGTTGATACAGTGCAACAGGCACAACAAACGTATGTTACAATGATGTACATATAATAGTGTTACAAACGAGTGATGTATAAGGACTGAATGAATTTATTTACGTAAACTGTGAGGAAACCTCTTGTAGGTATCCAAGTACCTAATTAGGAGGATACAACTTTCCCTTGTAGGAAAGGCAATTTAGGATTTCCAAATCGGTGCAGGACGTAGCAAAGCCCTCTTTTACAATTACAATGCTATAAGTAGTGAGATAATAAACAAGCAACCGTTAATATAAATATTTACAACAGATATTACTATTTATGCCTTAAATCTGCATAAACAACTAAAATAAGGTACAGTTGATGTACAGGGCGAATAAACCTTTCTAACCTACTTGCTCCGTAAAACGTCCACACTGCAAGTGCTATTCAACACGTGCTCGCTAACAATTTCTTTGATCTTACTGCTCATGTACCGAACTTCAGCCGAACTCGCAAAGCGAACACGAGCTGTTCACGACCTCTGATACACATTCAGTTCGTCAGGTGTTAGCTAACAGCTCCCGAACTTGGTCTGTACGCACCTTCAGATTCCCTTTCATCGGATAACTTATTGGTTGCCTCGTTTCCTATAGCATACTTAGAGGAGGGCTAACAAGCTCAAAAGCAAAAATTTTCTTACAATTCCTGATACCATATATATACGTATGCTAATGAACAATTCCATAGACAAAGCTAAAGCTCTATTCAATAATTATCTAATATAACAATTAATGTGTCTAAATTTACTGCAAAAAAGTCTTACAACTGGTTTAATGAAAACATTTTATAAAAAACATTCAATATTTAAGTTTAAGTCCACTTTTCAAACTTTGAGAACTCGAAAATTCAACCACAATAGGTAAGATTTAACCTACTTCTGCAATTTTAAGATCGCTCTTCAGGTGGCATTCGTTGAGTCAAATATTTAATTATAAAAATTATTATACCTACAGTGCTTTCGAAAAGTAACGAATAAATTCATTATTGTTGAAGTTGAGAAATTTTCGAAAAAATCCCCTGGCACGTCGATTTTGTATTTAAAAAAGGCACTTTTTGACATACGATCCACATTTGTGACGTCATCGTTGTTCGAGATATGACGTCATCGACAATTTTTTTAAATAGCAACCCCCAATTGTGTCCATACAATTTGAAAGAGCGTCTCAATCTACATACATACATCATGAAAAATTATGGTGTTACATAACAAAAATATCAAGAAAATAATGTTTGAAGATTTTAAAATCTAATTTTCACATTATTTTCTTGAAATTTTTTTTATGTAACACCGTAATTTTTCATGATGTATGTATGTAGAATGACACGCTCTTTCAAATGCCAAAATTGGAGGTTGCTATTTAAAAAAATTTCGATGAGCAACTATGACGTCAAAAATATGGGTCATATGTCAAAAAGTGCCTTTTTAAAAAACAAAATTGACGTGCCAGGAGATTTCTTCTAAAACTTCTCAATTTCAAAAATAATGAATTTATTCGTTACTTTTCCAAAGTAGTATAAATTAAAATTATTTGAAATTGATTTTGTCAAAACTGATGTTGATCTGTCATTCTGTTATTTTCGATAATTATTGAATAGAGCTTTGTCTATGGGATTTTTCATTAGCATATCTAGATATTTGGTATCAGAGAACACAACTTCATCGATAGGAATTGTAGAAAAATTGATTTTTATTAGCTTAAATACCTTTACACAAAATAGTAAAAAAAAGAAATTCATTGTAATAAATTAAAGTAGATAAACAATTTTTTCTACAAAACTGTTAAAAGTGGGCTTTTTAATTGTCATTTTTGATGTTAAAAATGTCATTTTTTGAGTGATTTTATTTTAAATAAAATCTTACTTTTAACACGTATATCATAAATAGCTATTGTATTTCAAACGAAAAATCAATTAGTTAATTGTCTTAAGTGACAGCATGTGTTGATGAAATGTCATATTAAATTCATTTACATTCAGATGACAGTTGTGTGAATTGAATGACAACTAGAAATCAAAACTTCTAAATTTGAATTTATATTAGAGTGTAAATTCAATAACGGACAAGTAAAAGAGAATATTTGTTCATGGAAATACATATAAAAGGATATTTGAATAGGTTGAAATTAAATTATGTCAAATCATAGCTTAAATGTCATTGGTTGGAATCTAAATTGTATATATTAATTGTAAATAAATAGATTTAAGAGTACAGTGCAAAATTGTGGCATTTTAGTGATAAAATAATAAACGAAGTTTTTGATAGTTGGTGAAAAAGGGGAAGGCACGTTAAAATTTTGCTCCCACATCAAGAATTAAGTAAAATATAGTATAAACCAATTAAAAAATAGTGAAAGTATATCAAAGTCAAATAGTATCAATATCAAGAAAGTAGTTGAGTCTGGTATTGAATAAGAAGTACATCGTACAAAAATTAAAATATTAAGGAAATTTTTATCAAAATCAAGATTTAAAAGGAAATAAAGAAAACTACGGAATAAACGTCAGTCTCTAAGAGCCAAGCAATAAACAAACCAATGAACGAGATAAGCAGCATACAAAATAGGTTTGAAGAAAATAGGAATAGCAAGAGAAGAAAAGAGCGGAACAAGGAACAATATAACGGCAGACAGGAAGAAGCGGGTGAATCTTATAGGGGCAAGGATCAAGTAAGGGCTGATTGGAAAATTTTGTACCAAAGAAAACCACTGTATTTAGTATAAGAAATGTACATGTGTGACTGTGTAGTAATAATATAGTTGCAGTGCAGGGTTAGGACAGATTTAAGAAAATTTATTGATTGTTCATTCATAAAATAATAAAAAGACACTGATATAAAATTTCATTTCGTTTAGAATCTACTAAAGTGTCTCACGCCAACAGGTTTTGAAATAATATTAAATTTAATATTTTTTTAAATATCAGTCATTGAACTCATTAAAAAAAAAACGGAAGAACTTATATCGCTTCAAACTACTTTCCGTTGAATAATTTTTCGAAATATAACACATTACAATTTTAAAGTTCAATCTAAAATATTATAAGTAAACGCACAGGCGTCAAGATCAGATCTATCCTGGTAAGTGAATTACATTTCAAGAATTTAAGAATACTACTCATCATAATAATTAACAAACAATAAAATAAAACGTAACAATATGTTGATTTTTATCAATTCAGTAGAATTTACTTACTGACTCAGATATCCTTGTAATCGTTAAACCAACTGTAAAGTATTTATTGATAATGAAAATGTTAATACCTAAAGTTATAAGTATAAGAAAATAATTAGAATAGAGCAAAATCAGAATCTTGCAACTTATTTTATGACAGAATTGCTATTATTATTGCAAATATTACTGAAATTGCGTTGCCGCAATCAAGTTTAAGCAAAAGAGTATTTGGCAAAAATTGGTACACCTTCGTTGCTGCAATCGTGTTTCCAAAACAAAGTTCAAGTAAGGCATGTTTGTTTTTAAAATAACAATACTTCGTGGGACAGACTTTTTCCTTCTATTCTAGTTAAAAGCGCTCAATTTATGTTACAATAGATAATTACGATTTTACTTTTGATACTGTATGCAAGACGTAACATAGATGTGAATTCTTTAACAGTTTAAGATATGTAAATACGCCAACTTATAAGCATCTTTCACTTGACACAACGGAGTGTAATCCGGGCAACCACTGTGAATATTTACCGGGTCATGAGAAATAGAACGTGCACTTGATTTGTATTAAAAACGCTCTAGCCATTTATTTTCCCTCACATTAATTTCTGTTTGCAAAGTCGTTTTACGTATTATGGAAAGTAGAAATACGGCCAATTGTGATAGAAATATCTTTTTACAATTTATTAACAGGTACAAAAGGGGAAATATGTAAATAATGAGACTTCCATTACGTGGAGTATCAAGTTAATTTTCAAATATTTATTGTCCTTGCCAAAGGCTGTTAATTTAGAAACACGTTTTAGTATTCATAATACAGTATATTTGCGTTATTAAATACAATTCCTATGTAATAGTTTTATTTGTAGTCATTTTAACCCATTAGTGTTAAAGGGACCACGTGAAAAACAGCTGTTTTAAGTATTCTCACTGATATAAACTTAACTTCACTATTTTATATTGTTGTTTGTTAACTTACTTAAGGTGTAGTAGTAAAATAAGTTAAGAATATATCTTTATATTATTAAAGCAGTGAACGATACTGTTTGTGATGGATATCGGCTGGTTTCGCAAATGATAGAAACCGACTCATAAAGAAGGCGTGTCACAGTTTTATACGTAGCGAGTAACACCCGGCTTCCGTCCACTACGATAAAACAGTTTGTATGCGATACAGACAAAGACAGCGAACATCAGAGAAGCTCGCATAAAACCAGACGCATTTGTAACCTCCCAAAAACGAGAGCCACGTGTAGAGTTTACGTTTGTTCAGATATGAATGAGCGTGCTTTCCCGGCTGACCCGTCTTCGCAGCTGTCCACAAATAATCTTGAAACGATTTCAAATATTAATTTACAAGAAACAGTGTACGGACAAAACATATAGGGCGATTTAATATCTGTAGTAGTGTATCCATAAATAATTTGAAATGATTTCAAATATAAATTTACAAAAACAGTATATCGACAAAATATACAGGGCGATTAATATTTGCAGTAATGTATCTTCACAGCTGAAACAGTATACTATTGACAAAATCTACAGGGCGATTATATTTGTTGGTACTACTTTATGTTTCTAAAATTATAAATATAATAGATCTGTAAATATTTATACTTCGCATCTACTTGAAATATTTGTATATTTACCGCAAATAAAAGTGAACTGAAATAATCAATATGACACATTTAATAATTTTTGGTTTAGTTGTAAAGTGTGTATAATGTAGTTCTTTGTGTGGATACATTTTTATTATTATGTGATAAACAGGGTGTTCACGGAAGGAAAAGCTTCGTCTTTTAAAATTTATAACTCATGTAGCATTCAATCTCTGACATTTCTATTTAGGGTCTCACTATTAATTAGCAGAACTTAAGAATATTAAATTCCTTCGTTTCTGAGGTGCAGGGCGTTGAACTTTATTATTTATTTATTTATTTATTAACGAAATAACCGCTGACAAACAAAAATCTGTATGTTGCGGCGAAAGGTAGGTATTTGAGAGCAAATAATTCGTCACCGAAAATCATCACATATTAATTTTAGTGGTGGAAATAGAGGGGTGTCTATGAATTTTTTCCAAAAAAAGTGGCCTAATTGAAATTTTGGAAAATATGAAAGGGTATTCAATTATATCCAGAAGAAGCCCTCTTATGACTTATAAACAGTGTTTTCTGTTTTTCTTGAAAACGCCATGTCGTATCGACTTCAATAAATAAATAATACAATTCAAGGGCCTGTATTTCAGTTAACAAAACATTTTAGAACATATTTATAGGGACTTTTAGTCTCAAAATGAGGTATTCAGAATAAATTCTTGCTGTTTGATGCCCATCAAAAAATATACTCACTTTTATGAGAGCAAGATGCGGAGCCCTTGGCTGGTAATGTAAGCTTTGAAGATAGTAAAAAACGCGTCTATTTTACAAAATGAAAACGGGCAATGGAAATTGAAAAAGGGCATAGTTATTATTATCAAATACAAGGGCAGATGGCAATAACTCGGGCTAAATACTGTTATTTTATAGTTTGGACTCCTCTAGGAATGGTTGTAGAACAATCTAGTAAAGATTTATGCCCATTAATTATTTTGTGTATCTATCTATTATAGGTTGAAAGAGATGATCAGTTTTGGGAATGTATGGTGATAAAATTAAAACATTTCTATTATGATCATATGTTACCTGAAATAGTAAAAATGTCATAATTTAATAAAATTATTTATATAAGTATGTAGTTTAAATTGTCTGTAATGTATGAAAGTGCAAATAATAATACAATTTGACGTTTGGATATTTTTCCATATTATTGTGGTTCCAAAAGTTAAAAGTTAGATCTTTTCAATTTAGAATTAATGTCTAATTTAAAAATCGCATATGTGTTGATATATACTGAAAAATATTTGAAATGTAATACTTTTGTAAAAGATTTGATTAAAACGTATTCTTTTCCTGCAAAATAATCCTGTTTAAACTTCGGCCAAATATTTTAAACAAAAATCACTGAAAATAGTAGTTCAGTTAAACATTTATGAATGGCTGCACATTGACTATTACTCACCACACTATACAAATAACTATACACACTGTATAACTAAAATAAATAATCTGCATAACGTGTGATTATTTCTTTCAGTACATTAATTATTTCAGATTCTTATGTTATATAAATATACGTAATTATTATAAATTATGTGTCCTATACCTACCTACAAAATTAATTACCTTCAAATTCAGAAATTAAATAAAGTACAATTAAAATAAATAAATTTTCAGGTTGTTTAGAGATTGGTTAGGTTTCTTTAAACATCCTATATTTTTTCATTGATTAGTGTTCCAATAGAGTATTGTTAATACATGTTTTTCTAATTCCATAAATTTCTGGTTATTAAATATTGGTTAGGCTCTTTTAAACACCTTATATTTTTGTCCGTTAATTAGTTTTCTAATAGACCCTGTTAAATATTTTATCAAAAATTTTTATATTTCCATAAATTTATTTTTATTTATTATAGTTTTCAGAGATTGGTTAGGCTTTTTAAACACCCTGTATTTTTCATTAATTAGTGTTCTAACAGACCCTTGTTAAATATTTTATCCAAAATTTTTATAGCTCTATACATTTTTAGGGTTTTTAGAGATGGGTTAACTTTTTAAACACCTTGTATTTTTTCGTTAATTGCTTCTTGACCCTTGTTAAATGTTTCGTCAAAAATGTTTTGTAGTTCCATAAATTTTAGTGTTTTTAGAGATTGGTTAGGCTTTTTTTAACACCCTGTATTTTTTTCGTTAATTAGTGTTCTAATAGACCCTTGTTAAATGTTTCATCAAAAATGTTTTGTAGTTCCATATATTTCTAGGGTTTTTAGAGATTGGTTAGGCTCCTTCAAACACCCTGTATTTGTTTCGTTAATTAGTCTTCTAATAAATTCTTGTTAAATGTTTCATAAAACATTTTGTGTATTTTCATAAATTTTTAAGGTGTTTAGAAATTGTTAAGCTTTTTACACACCCTGTATTTTTTTCGTTAATTAGTGTTCGATAGGGCCTTGTTAAATGTTTCACCAAAAATTTTTTGTATTTCCATAAATTTTAGGGTTTTAGACATTGTTAAGCTTTTAGACACCCTGTATATTTTTCTTTAATTAGTATTTTAATAGACCCTCGTCAAAAGTTAGATATAATTTTTTTAAATCCATTAATTTTCAGGGTTTCTAGAAATTGTAGTTTTTAAACACCCTGTATTTTTGTATTAATTAATATTCTAATAGACCCTTGTTCAATCTTTGATCAAAGATTTTTTTAATCCCTTCATTTTTAGGGTTTTTAGAAATTGGTTGGGGTCTTTTAAACACCCTGTATTTTTCGTTAATTATTATTCTAAAGAACCCTTGTTAGACGTTTTACCAAAAACAATTTTTTAGCTCTCTTGATTTAAAGTTTTTTTTAATGGTAAAAAATTTTTCAACACTTTGTATACAGAACGGTCTTTCGCAGGTTTCGTTCCGTTCCGAAGTTAAATCTTCAAAAATAAAATTTCCTCGAAATTGGAAATTTTATTTTCTCCTTATCAATTTTTATATTAACACCCTGTCTATCACTCGGTTAAATTATAGGAGTAACATCTTCGAATTTTATGAATGAATTGTGACGTGTAAAGGCGGAGCTTTATTTCAAGTTCCACCCAAACGTCTCACGTACCAAGTTAAAATTTCAGTAAATTTAAGAAATTATTGGAAAATTTGAACCCATTTTTCTCAGTAATTTTTGTATATATTGGTATGGGACAAACGTGAAAAATCATTAAAAAAATATATCTATAACTTGCTCGTGGCCGAATTTCCGCTTATAAGGGAACCAAAATCGAAAATTATTTTTGCTGTATTTCTGAATTTATTATCAAAATTTTAACGCGAGGAAGTAATAGATAATTATTAAATAGAACTACAGTTAAAAAATGAAATTATTCTGTCGGAAAATAAATGAGAAAAATGGGTTACGGCTTATTCAGGCACTGCGAAACCAGCCTTAAACTCGGCACGGCGGGTAAGTTTTTGTAACATATTTCAGAAAATAATATAAAAGTAATCATTTATACTAGAATTATTATTTCAGTATGAACAATTTTTTACTACTGTATTATGATATATTAATTTTTTTTCAATTGTATTGTTTACACCAGTTTTTTGTTGACGTTCCTTTAAAGGGACATTGTACATAGAGTACATAAAAATACATATGTCTAATAATACCTTTTATGAAACTTTCAGATTATCTTTGCATAAACTTTTTCAATGTCTTGAGGAAGATGATGATTTTCCAGTTGACATATTCGTAGAGCCTGTAGATGGAAATGAGTCGGATGCAGACAGCGATTTATCGGATGATGAACAGGTTTGGCTACAAGAATTGGGCGTTATGTGTAAGCAGTGGTTATATGTTAGCGTTTCATATTTATACTGGAAAAGGCACAGCTGAGTATGAATATGATCTGGGTGGTGACATTGTCATCAAGTTGATATAGCTGCATTACTCCCCAATAAATGACAAATTGTTTTTCGACAATTACTTTACATCTGTACAGCTGATGTACCATCTTACTCAAGAAGGATTTTGCGGTACGGGCACAATAAGAGAAAACAGAACCCAAAACGGTGTGGTAAAAGATAGAAAAAATCAGAAAGAGGTGGTTACGATTATTTTACTAAAATCAACAAAAATGTTCTCTTGATACACTGGAAAGATAATCAAGTCGTTATTATAGCCACAAATATCGATAGCATTAAAGAAAATACATGTACCCGTTGGAGTAAAGCAAAGGTAAGGAAAGCGTAGTTCAACCCCAAGCTATGTCAAGCTATAATAAAACGATGGAAGGAGTAGATCTAATGGATCAAATGGTTGCAGTTTCCAGAACGAGAATGCGCCAGCGAAAATGGTGGTAGCCGAATTTTTCATATTTTCTAGATGTTACGGTTGTAAATTTAGGGATTCTAATAAAACAATTATATCCAAATAATCAGCACTGCGTAAATTTATTGAATTTTCGACGTTATATTGCTAATTCCTTTCTTCAAAATTATGGGAAACCCTCTTCCAGAGGGAAAATTATTCCCACTCCTTTAGAAGATGTAAGGTACGATGGAAATAATCATTGGCCAGAGTATTCAGCAACAGATAGAAGTCGTAGAGTATGCGGAAAGAAATTGAATTTTATTTGCTCTAAGTGTAATATTGGTCTACACACCAAAAATTGTTTTAAAGATTACCATGTTCGTTAAAGCCTCACCGTATTGTAGGTACAATGTCCCTTTTAAGGGACGATTTTAATTTTTTTTTATTAAAGTTTTTTGGATGCTATACATAGTAGAATATAATTATTTCACCTCCTATAACCTTACATAAACAAATATTTCCCTACTACACTTACAGGGTAACTTCATACACTAATAGGTTAATAACAAATTATGTTTTCGCGTAAAGGTAATTATCTAATGGATCTCACATTGCTTCATGAGAGAATGTCTAATGTGTTACAATAAAGAAAATATATTAATTATGTAGCGATGCAAACTAGTATATTAAAGTATAAGTGAATATTAAGGTCTTTAAATCAAGGGCGATTTTTCGAAATAGAGCAAGTATTCACGAACGCTGTATGCTATTTTCTACACTTTGAAATCATGAATCCTGGTACTACAAGACAAAAAATGGAAAAAAGAACTAATAATGTAAAATGATAGAATTCGTGATGTGACATAAATATACCTTTTGTTGTCATGAACATGAGAAAAACAAAAATTAATTTGTAATCTGTCACATAAGATTAATTTTTGTCGCGACACTTATTACTGGTTGTATATTATTTAAAATTGAGTTCTAACATTGATTACTTAAATAGTAAAGCAGAATCGTGATTAATAAAGTAAAATTCGAAAAACGCTTAAATAAAGATGTTCTTCAAATGGATGGAAGAGCAAACATTAAGAGATCAGATGAACGAGTTGTGCTTGCTTACCTTCAGAAAATGTCGGAGTAATACAAGGCGTTGACTATGTGGGCTATTCATTCAAAATTGCAAAGTATGTTATAGACAAACAAAGGGGTTGATTTAAAATCATTTGTGAAAGTGCCATGTATTCATGGAAGAATTAGCAAGAGTGATGTATCCAAGAACACATATGTACGCGCGATGTAGTTAGTTCTACACCGCATACTCATGGTCCCTTCTGTCGGGTTAGACAGACGAAAGCAGTAAGGATTATTCGTCAGAGACCTCACCTATGGCATACTGATCAGAGCTAATAAGCTCGAAACCGGTATATGTCTGGTAGGCTTCTGACGAATCACTCTAGCTGTTGCTATAGGTTTTCCAGGTGTAATTCAATGCTGGTCGGGGCATTAGCCCGCAGAGTAGTTGTTTCCTGGAATTCCGTGTTTGCAAGACATATGTAATTTAAAGAAGACGATTTGCGAAAGTTTTTCATAGATGTATCGGACATGACGCATTTATATTTGGTGGTGGTAGCCATTTGTAGTATACTCGCGACAAGAATTCAGACGACTTACGTCATACGAACAAATAAATAATTCATTATATTTTTATCAAATTATTTAAGAAACTGCAACTGATACTAATAAAACTATATACTACATTAAAAGTTTGCATTATCTAATGCAATAAATTGCAAAAAATGATTGTTTTTTAACGCGACCAAATATCGAAAATTACGTTGACAATAAAAACAAATGTATAACGTCAGCTGTGACGTAAGACGTCTGAATTCTTTACGCGAGTATATCTTTGGCTTTTGTAGAAGATGGGAATTGTGCGACTAACGCTTACATGCCATCAAGGAGGCATATTGTTTTTTACTATCCGACCATCTAAGACAGTGAAAGCTGACTGTTGTCAACAGTGATGGAATTAGTTACGTGCGTTTGGTGAAGCAGTATTTATCATTGCGTCCCCAAAATGTAAGTACAGACCGAATTTTCGTACGGTATGATGAGTGAAAAAGCACCAAAGTCGTTTCGTTTCGATATATCATTCGACCCCCCTTCCCATTTAAGATTTTAGGGGTGGTGCCATCCCCGCCTAGGAGGCTGTACGTTTAAACGTGATTTTATGCAAATTTTGTGCCCCCCTCGAAAACAAAATCGACGGGTCTGAGCGTTTTTCAAAAAGAAAAGAGCTCCCAGAAAATGCCTCTGTTTCGTTTTGGATGCGTCACAGTGTATTCTTTGTAATGCAATATATTGAGTTACTTGGGTTTGTATATTAAACATGTATCTAATAATTTCTCGGTATTTCTGCACTACTAGTAGATATCACTCATATTCCAAGTTATTACTTAGTGATCCTAAATTTAGGTTTGATCCTTCGGACTAAATTAGCATTATAACAAATAGTTAATTTGAGATAAAAGCATAGTGGTAGGTACTTCAGTCGATTGATTTTCGATTGAAAGGAATTTGTTCAGAGAAACGTTCTAATGATGGGCATCCATTCGTCTACAAATTAAACTATCCGATGTTACCATTGAAATTTTTTTCTAAAATAGATGAGTTATCAGAAGGTAAGTTACTCAAAATATAGCTGTCAACTAAAGAAATCGGAAAGGAATCTGAAGAAAGGAAATATTTAAAAAAGTATCAGAAGAGATAGTACCTCATTTAACTTATATTGTAAACAAGTGTTTTACATAGTGTCTAAAAATAGGAATTGTTAAGCCATTGGATAAAGGCGGCGACGTTTTAGAAATATTAAATTATCGATCAATATCACTAACATCAAACATTTTTAAAATCATTGAGAAAGTTGCAAAAGCTAGAATTACATAGTTCACTGATAAATTCAAGATAAAGTCATTCAAGCAGTACGGCTTTAGGGAGGGTAAATCATCTGAGATTGCTATTTTTGATTTGACGTCACATATACAAGGTGATTCAGCTCGTTCAGAACTTACCTAAAAACAAAATTTTTTGTGTACAAGAGAAAAAATAAAATTTTGTAAAAAAATCAAAAGGGCAGTTCGAAAATAATTTAAAAATACCTGCCAATTTGCAAATTCAACTTCTATTGTCGCTATTGTTATTAATTATTAAAAGTGTGGTTTTAATTAATAAAATTGTTTGATATACCTGTTGTTACAAAAATATTTTGCGCCCGTCTCACCCAGTTTTTACAAACTAACACAAATGTTTCTGCTTCCTGTCCGTTTTGAATTAGTATGTATTCACTTTGGTGCAAAACAGTTCATTTTAAATATCTCCACAAAAAGAAGTCGAAATGATTTAAAGTGGGGAGATCGTGGCGGCCATGGTACCGGTCCTCTTCGTTCAATCTCTTGATATTAATGCTTGGACACGCTGTACATGGTACGGATATAATTGAGCCTCGTGTATGATACGCCACACTGCTGTATCTCTTCCACGATTCGGTTTCAAATTTCCCTCGCGTTGCACTACACTTGCACTCACTGCACACCGCAGTAAAAGTTGCTAAATTAGGCACATGTTTATCGGGAAATCGTTTTGCTAAAGCATTTTCACATTGCCATAAATTAAAACCATATCCATCAACCCGAGTTGCTACTATGCACGTATAGTCCAGGGAAGTTAGGAAAAATAGCGGAAATTTTTAGGCACAGCAGATATCGAGATGCGGTTTTCTGCATTGTGTTCAGAAAGGTTCCAGGAAAAAAGTCTATATCGTCTGGTATAGCCATTTTTTGAAAAATGCCTTCTGGGCCGGAAAATGCATTACACCATTATAGGAACGATTGGAAACTCGGAAAAATCGCTCGAAAATCGTTACTCGGAGAATTTCGGGGCTGCCTAATTCGATTCTGACATTAGAATTACCCGGGGATGCACTGGGGTGGCGCTGTGGGGGTGCGCGGGGGGTGAATTATTGGAGAAATGGCAACGTGCATGAAAATCGCTCCAAACTCGTTACTCGGGTGTTTTCGGGGATGCCGAATTCAATTCTAGCATTAGATTTCCCCGGGGGCGCTCGGGGGTGGCTCTGTGGGGTTGTCTGGGGGTGATTGGGGAAAAATTTAAGTTTATAATGAATAATTCAACATTAATAAAAACTCCTATTTGTTATTTGAATAAAGTATTATTTTCATAATTTGTGATTTTTCACTTTCTCCTTTACCATTTCCCACAGAGCCACCCCCGAGCACCCCCGGAGAAGTCTAATGCCAGAATTGAATTTGGCATCCCCGAAAACCACCGAGTATCGATTTTGGAGTGATTTTCATGGACGCTGCCATTTCCACCCAATCACCCCCAGACAACCCCACAGAGGGACCCCCGAGCGCCCCCGGGGAAATCTAATGCTAGAATTGAATTCGGCGCCCCCGAAAATCCCCTGAGTAACGAGTTTCGAGCGCTTCCCATGGACTATGCAATTTCTTCCCTAGAATGACCCCCCGGATTCCCCCGCAGAGCCGTTCCCGAGTGCCCCCGGGTAATTCCAATACCAGAATTAAATTCGGTATCCCCGACAACCCCCGAGTAACAAGTTTGGAGCGATTTTCATCAACGCTGCCATTTTTCCCCCAATTCACCCCCCGCGCACTCCCCAAGAGCCACCACCGTGCATCCCCGTGTAATTCTAATGCCAGAATCGAGTTTGGCAACCCCGAAAACCCACGAGTAACGATTTCCGAGCGATTTTTCCGAGTTTCAAGTCGTTCCTATAGTGGTGTAATTCATTTTCCGGCCCAGAAGGCATTTTTCAAAAAATAGCTAAACCACACGATATAGACTTTTTTCCTGAGACCTTCCTGAACACAATGCAGAAAACCGCATCTCGATATCTGCTGTGCCTAAAAATTTCCGCTATTCGGTCGATTTTCATCTAAATGCCCTGGACTAGTAAGCCAATTTTGACACTTGAAAAACTAATGCAAAGTCTCGTATCACAAAAACATTTAATACCTACAAAAAGTAATCGGATTTCGATAAATGGAATCGCCTGACTAGAGACTAGCGATATAATGGTTGAAAATACTACAACTTTTATAATTTTTTTCTCGGAAACTAAGTATCCCTTTGCGCCCTAGTGGTGCCTCTTGTAAAAATGTTTATCAAAAAAATGCTATTTACTTAGTGGTCCTTCCAGGGACCACTAGGTCGCTGTGGACAAAAAATAATATTCAATTATTGTTTCTGTTCATAAATTTATATAGTAAACACATTGTATTATTTACATATGACACAATAAAAGTTAAAAAAATCAGCAAAATCAATGGACTTTTGATCAATTTGAGAATTTGTCAGTTAGTGTCTTTGATGCTCTTATTGAGGAAACATCTTCAGATATCGAATCTGACCTTGGAGATTGTACAGATTCAGACAAAGAAAATGTGGAAGAATCTGTTGGTATCAGAATAGCAGACAATGTTGCCGATGCAGAAGTTGAAGGAGAAAGTTCATATGAGCTTGACAGAAAAAGTAGACATCGATTTTTTTTTAGTTTTTAGATTTAACAATCGTAAATGCATTCATAATATTACAGAGTCACTTGTAAAGTGGCATTATGTCTCCAAGAGTAGAGAAACTGTTTTTCACAATTGCACTTGAAAAACTAGTCTTTTTGGCCTAGTGGTACTTTGGAGGAACCACCATTTTTTGTATAAAATTAATAAAGATTTCCATAAAAACTGTATGTTTTATTCTTATTTATTCCTATATTATGAAACAATCTATGTAAAAATAAACATATAATTTTTAATTCAATTAAATCAGGGCTTAAAGGGGTATAAGGATTCGACAAACATTTTTTATACTATATTGTCTCCATTTTTCATGACGCATTTATTCCCAAACTCCTTTAGATAAGTTCTGAATCACCCTGTATATAAAGCACTGGATAAAAGTAAGCCAATTTTATGCATCTTTGTAGTCCGCGCTAACGCATTCGATACTGTTTGCCATAAGAAACTTTTACATAGATTAAAACATTATGGGCTTAGAGGGAGAATATTTGATTTTTTAAAATGTTACTTGGAAAAAAGCCCTCAGTTTGTAAACATCGAGAAATAATAAGTTACGCTGGAGAAGTTAAATATGGAGTCTCTCAAGGAACTGTGCTGGGTCTACTATTATTTTCTTTATATATAAATAATTTATTATCAATAAATAATAGAGATAAAATTGGCTAAGAATTATTAAACTAAGTTATGTTTATATGATGATCTTGTAAGTTCGGTCTTTAATGTTTGATAATATTCGAGAATTAAATTTCTGCGGCAAAAATACTTAATAATTTATTCTCATCTAGGTACAACGTATCGTAAATAAATCATTCTGTTAGTCTCATTTTGTTCTCATCACACAAATGAAAGTTTTTCCAACAAATTCCATTTCCAGGCAAAAAAGGTTCATTTTCTTGTAGATCCATATTTACGAAAATAGCGCCTGACCAGTCGTTTTCATCCAGCTTATTTTTAGAACACTGAAATGTGCTGAAATGTATTTCTCTCAATCACACAGAAAGAATCGAGTTCCTGTAGGTCAGTATTACACAGAGAAAACTAGATGATCAAGTCAAAAATATTTTGATTCCATTAACTAAATTATTCTAAATTAGTCTCATCTAATTGATTATTTCTGTTACCTTCTAAATATGTCTTTGATTAAGACAATTATTATACATGGTTTTCTTTGAAATATGTATAAGACTTATATGAACAATAATTTTGTCTTACTTATTTGTTTAGATATATTTAAGGAAGGAAGTAATTATTGGGAAGCTTTCAGTGCAGTAAAATATCATAATTTGATATAAAATTAAAAAAACAAAAGTTTTAAGGAAGAAGGTATTTCGTTAAGCAAAATTTTTAATCTTTGGCGCAGGATGCAAACTTTGCGCTTTTATCTGCATAAAGCTTACACAGAACTTTTCGATGTAAGATGTTGCTTATTCACAAGTTGAAAATTCTACATGAAGAAATGGGTAAATAAGATTAAGAGTCTTCATGAATTATTATTATTAATAATGCAATCAAAGGTCAATACTCGTATAACTAATAAATTATTCCACTTACCTCAGAATCAAGTCTTGCGTACAACATAATATGTCCCTTAATTAAAAAAATTATACAAAAGTATCAGTGCGAACCATATTAAGGTTTCAATCGGGAAAATATTTGATCCTTCAAAACCATAGTGCCAAAAAATGAAATAAAGGACAGAAAGTGATACGAGTAATGCGATGGATGATTCAGGTTCAGAGAATCAATCACCTCAGTATCTCGTAGGGCATTTCACTTAGTGGGTATTTAAATAAATCTTGACGGAATAAAATTTGCTTGATTCGATATTTTAATGCTGCAATGGATTTTCGGATTAATATACTGAGGTCTAAGCCACCGGAAATTATAGAATTCCTATGCACTTCCTACTTGAGTTAAGCTCCAAACAATTTTGATCAAACTGGAAATATTTATTTTGATTTCGTGAAAAGTGACCTTATTTTGAGTAATGGATTTTTCTGGAGAGGTTAACTTTAGTTGTTTGTAAGTATTTCGGCAAATATTGATTTTTCTAAGAACACAGTTACTATAAAAATTATAGTTTATATAATTATACACAAATATGACTTAAAAATGTTAAAAAAATTATTTATATATACATAATATCTATCTTAGTTATAGTAATTTTTTAGTTCCATGCAATTTTACCATAAAATTTAAAATATTAATTAAAATTAAATAAAAATTATCAATTTTATGTATGTTTATTTATAGACATAATTATAAACACATTCCAACGTAGGTGCCTACAGGGTCTTGATCCAGTAACGGTCGGCTTATCTATACAATCACGTGCGTTATAAATATTGTAGTGTATATGAAATAAAAGTGGTAAGAGACATTTTCAATATGTGTATGGCTTAGTTGTGCTGTAAAATAGTGTATAAGGGCTCGCAATGTATGATGCTGCATTTCTAGTTGCCCGAAAATACAACAGATTATTATCACAGAAATTCTCAAACAATATGTGAATATGTTTTATGCTTTATGCAATTTTCTACATGTTAAATATGCAGGGCGATTCCGAATAATATGCAAAAAATTTAGGGTAGATTGTTCAACCGATTAGATTAGGGTCCTTCATATAATTTTTTTTGATCTAAGCCACCTTGGGGAAGTTAAGACCCATTAGGGGTAAGAGAGATGATACGTTTTATTTAGTTGCAAATGTTTAATACACGGCAATATTTTATGTCATTGATGTGAAGCCCATTTTAATTTAATTAGAAATACATGTAGGTTTCAGTTCATGGAAAAAATTAAAATGTAAGGTTGTAAAGAATCAATTAAACTTTTCTATTAACCTATCGGAATGTATACAGGTCATTTAGAAAATCAATAGTATAGCAAACTTAGATTGTTCCTCATCTATTATATTCAGCGCTTCATTCCGATCCCAAACAACATGTTCTCTATTTGGTCCTACCATTTACGTGATGTAGAATGCCATTTGAGATATTTATAATATTTTTCTCCAACACGATTTTAGAAAGTACACGTTCCATAACTAAAAATTAGATTGTAATATATGTAATTCCAGCATACTGTGTTAGAATGTTATTCTAACATACTGTGGTGGAATATGTACAAATAAACAACTATTTTGTATGATTTCTAAAATTTTGTTAGAGAAAGTATAGTCTAAAATACGTTTAGAATGGCATATTCCACACTCGCGAACCGAAACAAACTTTTCGCTTGTGTGGAATATATGCCATTCTACAACTTGTTGTAGAATATACTATTCTATCTGACTTCACTACATTAAATTACCTGTTTTATTCTGAAAACATATCTAATAAACAAAAGTAATAAATAAGGTATTTTTATAAAATGTTTATGAAGAAATGAAATAAGTAGTAAATAACAATAAAAAATTATTAAATTAATTTTAGAAAATTATTATAATGTTAAATATTTATTGCTTTTACTTATTATTCAACTTAAAACAAGTCGTTTAATGTGAAATCAGATGGCATAATTTTATAAATACCTCAAGTAAAACTCTAAATCTATCTTGTACTTACCCAACAGCATTGTGGCCGTAATTGTCACGAGCGAATCTATATTGTAAACAATGGAATATGTTACTTTTAACAATACCGTAAGTTCACCACATCACCACTAATAATTGTGACATTACCTACACAGAATTTACACTATGTATCTGTGGCCCATAAATGTCACAAAAAAGACACAAGAAACAAACGCGTATTACATCACCAACACCATAACCTGCATCTATATCCACGGAAACAAATCGCGCTGAACGGTGTGTACCGTCACATTAATGATATGGCGTTTTCGGCCACGTGTTTTTTTTGGCATTCTATAGCAATTTATTAATATTATTTTAATTATTCTGTGATTATTGCGACCAGACACATGTTCTGACCTTTCAATATGTTTAAAAGATTACCCTGTAATACATTTCAAACCAATACCAAATTCATCAGACTTCTCCATTCATTTCTCTTAGAGCCATATAAAATTATGTGAAATATTGCAGTCTTTTATTATGACAAGTGCCGTTGTGCAATATTTCGCAGTTCGAACTTATTTATAAGACTATCTGCAGCCATGATTTACGAATATAGGAAATTTCTTAAACAGAGATTTTTTAAAACTAAATAAATTGGTGGTAGAAGGTGCTTCCAGTTATAATTATTGATATTTGGTAATAAATTAAATTTAAATAATGAATTAAAATACTAATGGTACTCGCAGAGCACATCTATTACATGGCATTTTAAATCTATAGATATACAGGGTGTTTTTAAATGAAGTAGGAAAAATGGTACCAGTGAATGTGATCCAAAAACAATAGGATTGAAGTAAAAATATCTTATATGAAAGTTGCACCCCTGAGGCGATATAAGTACCTTCTTAAAGGAGGGGATTAAAATTCACATTTTAATTTTTTTTCTTTGACGCGGGGAATGCTAGAGATACGAAACTTGGTATGAGCAATGAGCATCCTACTAATAAAGAGATAACTTTTCAATATTTTTTCGATCATTGGCGTATTTTATAAAGGAGTGAAAAGTCAACCCCATTGCAATATTTTACTAGAAATATTTATTATGAAGTAAATTATTTATTTAAAAATATTTATTTTTAAGACTGATTTATTGCGCAACTTTTTTACCGCTTGTAATTTTTCGATAAATTAGATAGTTTTCTAGAAAAAAAAATTAGATGTGTCATCGTTCACTGAAGGGGTAATTGCGAAAATTTATAAAAATAAAGTAGGCGGATGTCATAACAAATAAATTGTTGAGATATGTGAGATATAAGTGGTCTGCTACTTCTTGCTCGGCCTAAGCGGCTCGACTTGCAGGGAGCGACCTACATTACAGCAGGTACTTAATCGCAGACCTCTCACCCTGAGCGACGGGCCATGAAATTTATAAATGATAAAGCAGGAAACAACTACTCCGCGGACTAATGCTCCGACCGGGGCTATAGAAGCAGATAAACAAATTTTAAAGTTTCAAACTTGACATACTTTTAATACATTTACTATTTTGAGAACGAAAACAGAGCTGCTTTTTTCAGTGAGATTTTTTGGTTAGGCGAACTCAGTTTCAAAAATAACTCTTGACTGATCCGTTTGGCGCAAGGGATTATTTAATTAATCTTTATTTTTTCAGAAGTGTGACAAAAACCCTATCAAACTAAAGAAAAATCAATTTTTTTTTCTAGAAAACTATCAGTTTTATCGAAAAATTACAAGAGGTAAGAAAGTTGCGCAATAAATCAGTCTTCTCAATAAATATTTTTAAATAAATAATTTGATTCATATAAAAAATTTCTAGTAAAATGTTGCAATGGGGTTGACTGTTAAATTTAAAGAAAAAAATAAAATGTGATTTTCAATCCCCTCCTTTAAGAGGGTATATTGCCTCAGAGGTGCAACTTTCATATAAGGTATTTTTACTTCAATCCTCTTATTTTTGGTTCTACATTCACTGGTAGCATTTTTGCCACTCCGTATAAAAACAGCCAGTATTTTTATAAGCTACTATTTTACCAGAAAAAGTAATAGACTTCCAGAAATGGATATACATAATTAGCATAATACAAATGAATATGGATAGTAGTACATGTAGCTCCTTATCGAGTTTCGAGTCAAACCAGGAAATTCTGGCCGCTTACAACCGCTCGTAATCATATTTGCGAGGCCGAAAAAAATTAGGTTTCTTAATTCTAAATAAGCCCTGGTAAATTTCTGCATTCCGTGTGGTGGGCAATCCTCCTACCGGCTCGAAAGTCATCTCAATGGCATGCGAAATACGACTTTGTACTAAATGTCGTCTAATAAAACAACTGATGTCACCTTAAATAGGAGTAACATTGAAATGGTTAACATTGTATATTGTAACATTGAATGAATTACAGAACGAGCTAGTCAGATGCTAGGCGATCACATACGGAAACGCCAATGTATTAGTCCGTTAAGTCTTTCATTAGTTGACTCATTAGCAAGACAGGAGAAATTGAAAGTTAAAAGTGTTAGTTACATTGCTTGCTGCTTGTGAAATTTTCTTATCTTGTTCTTGGAAGTGTTTGGAACGTTAAGACATTGACTGACTTTCTACTTGTTTCTGAGAAACGGCGCTCAAGGGTAGGTATTTAGTTTTTCCAAGACTAATGAAACTAACTCGACCATTTCTGAAGATAATTATTAACAATAGTTTTAACTACCTTTTATCAACTATTTTCTTATCTGGGTTTTTAAATATTTCTAGTTTCCAATGAAGTAATAATTTATTTTTCTACTGCACATTTTTGGTAATATTTTTTTATAATAGTTTCTTTACATTAAAATAATTACACATTTTAAAGTAGCGGTTCTTATAGGAAGGTGGAGTATAGGCACCTATGTATTGGGAATATTGTCTAATATTATTCATTATCAAAAATAAAGTTTTACGTCACTTCAGAAATACCATGACTTTACATTTTACTAACAATGATTCGGTAAACGTTATAATTCGTTTATAAGAATATACAGTGTGGAAGAAAAGTATGGAATAAATTCATTATTTCTAAAACAATGAAGTTTCATGAAATTTCCACGGACAAGTCGATTTTGCTTTTTAAAAAGACTCTTTTTTTATATCAACGCATTTCCGACGTTCATTTGTTTTTGCGTTTTTAAATAGAACACCTATATTTTTCATCGGATTCTTGTAGAGCTTAACTTGCTAAATTCCAAAATGTATAATTTCAACACTTTATTCCTTCAACTTTCCGAGAAAAAAAATAATAAGCGATCCAATAAAATCGTTTTGTTACAATCAAATAAACGCTGCAGCTGACAGATGTCAATTCTGATTAGATTTTGTTTAGCTGCCAGAAACAGTTTCTGAGGTGACTTGATTTAATTTGTTGTTTTTGCTATCAAAAGATGAACAAAATAATAAATTGGGGTCAAATACGATTGAGGCAACCATAATTTAATTATTAATTAATTAATTAGTTGCTTATTGTTAAATTGTTTTAAAAATAAAGAGTCCTTATTTTGTGATACTGCCGATGAATTCACTATATCTATGTTACTGTCAATCAGCCCATTGCAGACACAAATGGAAATATTCACATTTTTTTCAAGCCGATTTTATTGGATCGGTTATTATTTTTTTTCTCTGAAAATTGAAGGAATAAAGTGTTGAAATTATACATTTTTGAATTCAGCAAGTTAAGCAACAAGAATCCAATGAAAAGATAGATAAAATCACAGATGAAACCTAAAAATATCTATATTAAATTGTTTAGACTGAGATAGCAGGTATGCTAAAATTATCTAGATGTTCCAGATAAAAGAAAATAAATTAATTTTTAGGGTTTTTTTAAAGTAGTCTGTATTACGAGTATTTAATATTTCGATAATGTTATGGCAACGGATGCTATATGACCTCTTCTCTAACTTCCATTAATTACAACACATTTTAATATCGCTAAAGTATCCTTAATTCTAATTTTATTGAATTTTGTTTTAATAAAATTTACATTTATTACATTAAAATGTATTTTCACTTATTTATAACAGTTGTAAGGTTTCAATACCCAAATGTATTGTCAATGGAGTTGCACAAAATAAATCATGTTATAAGTTAAAACTTTGATTTAGCTTTCTAGATAACATTTTGCTATAAAATTATGTATTTGTAATTAATATTAATACGATCAACAGACAGCATTAATTAAATATTTTAAACAATAAAACCCTTACCTACATCAGAAAAATGTTATTTAAGAACAAATTTAGTTGTAAGAGAAAACAAAAGAGTGGACTTATCTATGGTTCTTGATTGACTTCTAATTTAACAAATAATTCTGAACATATTCTCTAACTAATTTTACACCTTTTTCAAATAGTTCAGTTTTAGTTTTATAAGCCTCAACTCAATATTTCAACCATAAAAATGTTATGACTATCTTTTATGTGACAATTTCATCAGAATTAAATTGTGTTACCTATAGAAAAACCATTTTCTGTAATTCCTACTGATGTACTTCTTTAAACATTGATGAATTCTTCCTTGGAAAAATTCCCGACAAGAGCTTAATAGGTATCATCGACTGGCTTGGTCCACAAAATACATTGAAACTTTTAAATGCAAATAACTCAGAAATCGATAAAGTAGGCAACTTAAACAAGAGTACATTTTTTATGAGGAATTGAACGTTCTTTTAGATTTTTTAAGGATAGCTTAAAAAATATGTTTTGATTTACCTAAATAATACGGTGAAACTAGCGCCCTCTAGGAGTAAAGTCAAAATAAGCTTCAAATTCGTAATTTTCACACTAAAAAACCCTACGCTACCAATTTTCAGAGTCATACTAGTAAAACTTTCTCAATTATTGAGAAATTTCAGAATACAATTTAAACTTTGAACACCCTGTCTTTCTTAAACCAGCGACAATAAGCTCAAACATAATATTTTGGTGTCTAGTATCTCCAGCTCAGTGTTGATCCATTCTTTCTGACTCACCCTTTATATCTAAAGTAAAACAAATTCTAAATATTTGCCAATAACTACATACACAACATATTATGTTACATATTCAGCATGACGTGTATTCTCCGTGAAACGATATTAATTACCAGAATTTAAAACGAAGTTTTTAATATACATTTATGCGGTATGTTTTCTTTTTAAATGCACGAAAACACAATAACTTCATGTTTACTTTGTATACAGATTTACAACCTATAATTCTCAATACGGTTACAAATTTAATATGCTACACAAACAATACCTAGTTAGAAATTGAGAAATGTGGAAATACAATAAATGCATACAACATATATTCAAAGTTAGAACTTGTACCGTTTTCTTTTTCAAAGCAGGTATTTTTTCATTAGGGGCAGATACTAAGTTCTAAAGATAAGATGTCATGAAGAATATGCAAAATTATTTATAAAATTAAATTAAACTGATGGGATTAAAAATAGTTTTACTTGAGTTATAATTTACACGATATTTAGATTATTAAGTAATACATTTTTACGGAGCATAAAAAACTGTTTAATATTTAAGAAAAAGTTATTACAAAACTGGTACAGAATCAGATTATCAATAAATATTATCCTTTAGGTACTATTAAGATTATTATTTTTTTATTTCAAATAAATCTTTAATGTCTGCTTTTACGACGCTTTCTGGCCACTTCTTATACCTAACTTATCTCTCTTTTTAGTCAAAACTAAACAAAATTTCAAATATTAAAGTAAAAAATACATATTTTTTGAATAAACATATTTATGGAGTGGTATATATTAGGTTTTTAGTTTTAATTACTCGTATCTACTAACCGACCGTATTATACAGGGTGTCCGGAATATGAGTGCCTTAATTTTGCCATATAGTTGTGCTAAACAAAACATATTTGACTTAACAATTTTTTCTCTGACCAACGGTAATAGAATTATGACAGCAAACAGGTCTTGATGTATCAGCAAATTCAACTACTTTTGCCGCTATTGTTTTTATTAATTAATAAAATAAGTTTGTGGTTTTAGTTAATAAAATAATTTGACATACTTGATGTTACAATTGTTTAAAATTTTGTACACCGACGTGTAAACGTATTTGGGTCCATCTTATTCAGTTTATACAAACTAACACACATGTTTCTAGCTTTTGTCCCTTTTAAACTCATAAGTTATTGGCATAATTGAGCCTCGTATATGATACGCCCCATGCCGATTGGGCCATTCCTTGTACTTGTTGAGTCATTTGTCTGGTACTTATTCGGGGATTCTCTTCAACAATTTCTAAAATGTGTCCCTAAGCTGCTGCAATACGCCGTGGACGAACTGCATCCACATTTCTTTCACGCTTCAATTGAAAATTTTCCGTCTAACACCCGCGATGCACTACCTCGGTAAAAGTAGCTGCATTTGGAACATGTCTACCGGGAAATCATTCCGCGTTCAGACAAGGAGCTGCTAACGTAGTTTGATTTACTTTACCATAAACTATATCCGTCAACTCCGGGTTACTATATACGTAAGCCACTTTGACACTTCAAAAACTAATGTAAACATTATCGCAAAATCGTTAATACTAAAATCGCATTTCAGTATTCGGAATCGAGTGAGTTACGTGTGCTGAGAGAGATAGAGAGAGTAGTGCGCACAGCGTACAACGCTAAGCTATAACAAAGGTTGAAAATAGTACAATTTCTTTTCTCGGAAACAATAAGGATATTTAAAAAAATGTTTTTACGATATTGACTCCATTTTTCATTCATAACATTAATAATCACCTACAATGGTTGTATTTAATCTTTTACTACATATTCTGACCTAAAACGACTCAACATCCAAAATTTAATTAATTCAGTACATTCAACCAAATAATTGTATTTTTAAATTTACACTTAGAGAAGTAAATACTTTGCATTCGCTCTGGTGTAGTAAAATATCGGTAGTAACAAATAAGGATATGTATGATTCAATTAAGTTTATTTATTATAAAAATAAGTGATTTGCCAATTTTTTCACATAATTGGCCTTGAAATTTGGTACAACTAAAAATTGCAATTGTTGGATATCATCTATATACGAAGCCGTAGAAGGTCCACGTCCACATTTTTTTTTATTCAGACTAAACTCGGAATTTAAACTTTAATCTCTGCATTCAGACTTTTAACTCTAAATTCAGACTTTAAATTCTGATTTCAGACTTTAAACTCTGAATTAAGACTTTTCACTCTGAATTCACACTTTAATGTCCTAATAGGGGCTTCAATAGTATCTACAGTGTAGTGGGTCGCTTTCTGCTTCTAGCTTTATTGAGATCCAGCATTGAGCAATCAGTCAGTACCAAATGTAGACACTACATGCTACGCTACTTATATCTTTCTTCGGTAATAACAGAACATGAACAGCCAGGGTTGTTCGTCGTTGGTCTCACCTGTGGCATACTGATGAGAGATAACAAGCTCGAAACTGATATATGTCTGATGACACCACTTACGACAGACCGTGGTTGTTTGCTATATATAGTCAGGGCATTAGTCCACAGAGTAGTTATTTTCTAAAATTCCACTTTTAAAAATATGGCAATGATTGGGGCTTTTAATAGTAGATAGTCTCAGTATAGTGGATTGCTTTCTGCTTGTGACTGTATTCAAGCCTAGCTTTGAGTAGCCAATGATTACTAGATGTACACACATGCTACGTCTTGCGTACTCATGTTCTGTTAACTATTATAACAGATAGTGAACAGCTGAGGTTGCGAGTTATTGGCTTCATTTGTGATATACTGATAAGAACTAACCAGTTCTAAACCAGTACATAAATAGTGGCACCGCTGACGACTAACTGTTGACAAAGGCGCAACGTTAATTAGACATCCAGTACTTAAATAATACTGTTCATGACAATGGTACAATCAAATTTAATCAGGAAATTGGTGTTCTAGATCCAGAAATAAAAATAGGTCTAAGGAAATCAGTGGTCTAAATCATTTCCCAAACAAGTACAGTAGCACCTTAAATTGTCTCTAGAATCAAAAACAGTAAAATTATACAGGGTGTTGTAACATTTCATAGTTGATGACAAATATTGTTCAGAGATTAAAGTCTGAATTCAGAAATTAAGGTATGAATTCAGAGATTAAAGCCTACACTTAAAAAAAACATTGTAGAAAACCATCCATACTAGAAAATGATTTTAGTTTTAAAATCTTTTTCTCAAAATTATTAATAACATAATATGTTTATCTACTCATAAAAGTAGAAGTGAATATTAAAAAATATATATATGTTAATCGGTTACTGACAATTAAATTCAATTATTCTAATGCACTATCTATTGTAATTCTGCAATAACTACCTACACCTTAAGAATGTTGCTTCTTTTCTAGGATTGTCGTTACTTTAATAACCTAATTCGTTGGAGCAACACCATTGCTGACAGACGGTTATTGTACACAGACCGGAAAAGGCGGTTTAACGTGGGTCTTAATTTCTTATAGTTTCACAATGGACCATATTAATTCTAATAATTTAAATATTCAAAAGTAGACAGGCTGACAAATTGGGTAAACGTTCTTAACGTTTTAATATCGCAAATGCAACCAATTATCAGACTGACCACAAACCACAATTAATTGAAATAGGTAACTCAACATTTTTAGAAGACATAGAGGGTGATTTTGAACTTATCTGAAAAACTGATATGTGTAGCCTTAAAAAAATGTACTTCACTAGTAGCATCAAAAAAATTATAATAATAGTCTAATATATTTCGCATAAAAAATAAAAGTTCTAACATTATAAAGGAGAACGTAGCTGAGCAATGGCATTTGATATACACTAGGTGGTAAACAAATGAGGTTAGTAGTGTTGCTTTTTGGGTTAAGTACATGATTTTTATTTATGGTTAAGGTAGACAAAATAAATTGTCAGATTCACGCTTGTATAGCCAATCGACACACGCCAAATCATGAGACTTTTACGGAAGTGGTGCAACGTTGACGTGATACTAGTAATTTACAATGTATTTTAGAATCAATATCGTATCTAAAATTTTTGTAAAATTCTTATAGTTTCCAAGTAAAAAGTGTATGTATGCGTTGAAGTTGTAGTATGTTCAACCTTTACATCGCTGGAGTACTGAGTCTACTATCTACTTTTTATAGGTATTAACCTTTGTGATGCAACTATTTACATTAGTTTTTAAAGTGTCAAAAATGTCTTACGTGTGTAGCTACTTGGAGTTGATGGATATCGTTTTAATTTATGGCGATGTGAAAATGCTTTAGCAGAACGATTTCCCTGTAAATATGTGCCGATTACAGCTACTTTTACCACGGTGTGCAGTGAGTGCAACGCGAGAGAAATTGAAACAGAATCGTGGAAGAGATGGAGATCCAGGACGTCCATGGCGTATTGCAGCAGTGTGGCGTATCATGCACGAGGCCCAATTATATCCGTACCATGTAGAGCGTGTCCAAGCATTAATACCAAGGGATTGGACGAGGAGGATTGGTACCATGGCCGCCACGATCTCCTGAAAATCATTTGGATATCTTTTTGTTTAAAAAATGAAGTGTATCGTACGAAAGTGGATACCTACTATTGATGATTTACACAAACGTATCATAGTTGATGCCAATAGCTTACGAGTACAAAATGAAGCAGAATCTTTTGTGTTAGTTTGTAGAAACAGGGTAAGACGGGCACAAAATTTTATTATAACATCAGGTATTTCAAACTATTTTATTAATTAAAACCACAAATTAATTCTATTAATAAATAATAACAATAGCGACAAGATCAGCTGAAGTTGCTGCATATAATGTTATTTATTTCTTTCCTTGGGAATTTCTTTAAATTTTTTGTCCGGTCGCCGATTGCATGCTTTGCCGCCTTATCAATTTTTGCAATGGATCAGTTTCCAATGCCGTGCATAAGTGTATTTTTAAATTAATTTCAAATTACCCTTTTTGATTTTTTTTTAGAGAATTGTATTTATAAGTCCCTTGTACATTCAACAATTTTTTTTAGATCATTTCTGAATCACCCTGTTTAATATGCTCTCTCACCCGATCATACGGTAAGAGAGTTGTACTTTGTAGCCTGTTTCAGTCCTTTCAATTTAATTAATTATTAATTACATTAACTTCATGGAGTAGTTTAGAGCAAATATCAAATTAAAATATTATCGACGTAGCAGAATATCTGATTTAACTATCACTTCCTAAAAAAATACTTGTTCAGAGTTGTATTTTAGAGTTAAGCATCAACTTCAAATAAAGCAAAAAAACTGACACTATTCAACAATTGTTTTGTACTAAACTTTTGCCACAATAGGGTTGTTTCCATAATTGAGAATTTGGTTCAAATAAGAATTTTTATAAAACAAATTGTATATAAAATATAGATATCACATTAATTATTATTGTATATACTGTTTTACTAAATTATATGGCTTTTAAAATGGTTTAAAATTAAAAAATTTAAAGCTGATTCGAAACGCGTTCTTATTGGTGATAACGTAGAAAAGTAGTTCTAACAAAGGGCTCAGTTATGTTGGTTCAGGGAATTTGGAATTTGACTTGACAATCATTCTGTCATTTCAACCACATATTGCTTAAGTTTGATTTTTCCACCTACTAATTTGAAACGCACATAGTTTTCCATGTCTTCTTCTAACTAATATAGATAACAATAATAGTTTTAAGCATCATGTAAAAATTAGCATGAAATTACTACTTACATTAAAGTGATCTTCACAACATAAGAAACTACTTCGTGATTTGGGCATATCTCTTCTAACTGCTTTAAACCACTTCAACTTTCTACAATATTCTGTTGGTACAGTTACAAAATTTTTGTTTGGACTACTCATAAAAGTATTTGGACAAGATGGTACAAAACACCACTTATAAAATTTATTTGTTGCAGCCATCTTAACGCTCGCACGTGCATCTGACATTTATCTTATAATGACAACTACGAGTACTTTGCTACGTCATCAAATTATGCAACTCAAAATACACCACGCAAATATGATTTTGTGGCAAATTTTACGGCTTTAACTTAGCGACGAAATTACCTCCAAAATAGAAGAAAAAAATTAAAAAATATATATAGCGTTATCACAACTAAGTCCTAGAACCAATCTATCTATATCTATAATTTTTGAAAAAATGATAAAACCCTATTCACAAAATAAATAATTATGGGTAACCGTAAATTAGTGAGTTTATTGTATGCTTGCTTTGGGGTTTAGAAAATATCGGATAGGTTAAAATTGTGATATTGTACTAGTTTTCCATTCACTGCATCAAAGCAGCCGTGTTGCAACCGTAACGGCGTTATAAAATCTATGCGACACGCCAACGGCTTTTGTATTGATGACCTTATCAAGCCATCTCTAGTTTGCACCAATGTGTGAAATAAATACGAGAAAAGAAGACAGTGCCAAACTTGTAAAATCATGTAGTGATATGTTTATGAACTTAGGAAATATGACACTGAAACTTTGTTCAAACCCTAAACTTTGTCGGGTAAGTGCTTTCACTTTTACTTGTTTTCGTTATTATTTAGTAATATGGTTGCGGTGCGACGTATTTTCTGCAAATACAGAGTGATTTTGAAAGTTGGATATTAATTTTAACAGAAGGCAGTAGGCATTAAAATACATAATTTTATAACATTTGCTTTAATAAATGTTTTTTTTTTCGAAAGCGTTTCGAAATTGACAAATTTTGATATTGATTAGAATTTCGAAATGACACTATTTTAGGCATTAGTGCCTAAAAGTAAAAAATGAAACATTAAAAACAATGAAAATTGTTAAAATGAATACTAGAAGCATCCAGCTTCTCTTCTCTATGAGCAATGCAGGTAATAGTAGTCGTATTGAATATATTGCTAGTAATGGCAATACTGATAGCTTCTGCTTCTGCGTGAACTTCTTATAATTTATTATTTGGTGTACCTTTTTGATATATGATTTTTTTTGCTATTTCGTTTTTCTGTTCAATGGAATTTTCGATATAACTCTTGGCAATTGAACTTGATTGCCAACCTCCATATCGCTTTAAAAGTTTCGTGTCAACTCCAAAATCTGTCAACATTGTTGCAGATTTGCGCCGGAAGCAATGTCCAGTGTTTTCATTGGCGTTGGAGAGTCTAAGGAATTCCATTATCTTTTTTGACATAATACGTCCAATTGTATTGATTGCAATTGGAAGAGTATAGCATTTATTACTTCGATATGTCAAGAAAAATCGCCGATGTGTTGTATTGAGTGAACGAAGTTCTGCGTACTATACCAAATATATCTAAAAAATTGATACCATCTATTTATCCCTCAGTAATCGTAAACATTCTTGGAATTTCTTTGGAGTTTTTGTGTTTGGAATTTTGACATTAATAAATGACTGACAATCTCGTATGGCATCTACTGTCAAAAATATTCTATTTCTAGCTTCGTAAATATCTTTGGCTGATATCCGAAAGCTTTTCTTTTTAAAAAATGCAATTATGTTTGTAAATTTGCTAATATCTACGTTTTTATTCAGGTAAATCATGGTGCCAAGCATCGAATATTTACTCCACAAAGTTGGTAGCCTTAATGTACTACTACTTAATAGGCTAGTAATACCTTTTCTGTAAAATTATCAATATTTTTTTCTTTGGCTCAGATTTCAAAGTTGTTGTAGGAGTTCTTTGTAGATTTTATTCTTCCACGAGGACTTGTTTATTTTAATTCAACCAGACCGGGCTTGTGACAAACTGCACAAGGTGGATATAATTATGACCATTCTTATTATGATTGTACAGGACCAGCTTACATAATTTTAAAATGCGAAAATAGGTATAAGTTATTTATGATTTTTTATATTACTCTTAGAATAAGCAGGCGTATACTAAAATTATAACCCCACTTTCAAAATTACCTATATATTCATAATTACATTAATAAATTATTGAGTTCGGTTCTGTTAAGAACCGCGTACCTCAAACTTTAATTTTAACATGTATTACCATCCTACTATAATTTATTCATTAATGTTGTTAATTGCAACACCAATCTTTTACATTATCGACAAGTATAATTGTTTTCTTTTTAACTTTCCTTTGTTACGACCTCCTACTTTCATTTCGCCGTAATTCAGTTGTAATTTCAAAAATAACAGCGTGCGTTACAGCTGGGATACGGAGATATCGTAAATCAAGAACAGTAGGTCGTTTGTTTATTAATTTGACACGTTTCATAAATTTTTAAAAAGTTTTTTCGTATTTTGTGATTGCATACTGAATAACTAGGCCATTCTTGGTGAAACAGGATGAATTAGATTACCTTTCGCAGTAAAGAATCGTTGATAAAAATTTAAATATTAGTACCTATATGGGGCAGTGTTTCTACTTCTGAAACCGTTGAATATAAAAAAGAGATATCGAAAGAGTAAAAATAACATTTTTTTACATGGAAGAATATGTTTCAAAAAATGTCTACAACCTTTGGGACGTAGTAGAGTAGATTAAAATATACATCTATTCGAAAACGTGTCGTTTTTACACCAGAGCTTTATAGATGCAGTGTCTGTTACCACCTCGTTTAGATGACATTTATATAAATCTTATGCAATATGTATTACCTGACTTGGTGGTCGTGTGTCGTGTGTGGCTACCCCGATGGATAGGAAGAGAGGATCTGTTAGATTGCCAACCGGAAGTCCTGATTTGACACACATTTTGACAGGAGTTCCTATCCTATTCCTATATTTTCATGTCTTAACCTCTTCTATGTCCCAAAGTTTGTAACATTTCTTGAAAACTGATGGACACTGTTAAGATAGCCATACACGAGCCATCTTGACTGTGGCATATACGTTGCTTTGTAATCGCTGTGTTTTGTGTTCATTAAAGTATTGTTGCATACGTGATGTCGGAATATGATCTTGCTTTAATTAAATGGATAAAACATTGGGTAAAAATTGACAAGTGTATTTTCGTATACAGTTTAGAAACTATTTACTACTGGAGGTTCTTGCAGTAATGACAGAAACAATGTTCTAGAGACTTATATAACGGAGCTCATCAGCTTTTTATTTTGAAGATTATGATCATTAAGTAACAAAATATTATTCTCTTAACAAACCGCTATTTCTCCAGAGGATGAACTTTTCTATTTTCCAATGTTGATTTCCACTTTATCTGCAACTTCTTTCAAATATGTATTGCCAGAAAAGGCTGTACTGAATACACATTTTTATAAATAATTTAGGAAATGACGCCATTTCATAACCTGTAGAACTATGTCACACACGATTTCTTTTACTATAATGACACTATTTATTAGTTTTGTGAAGAATAACGTTATTCTGGCAGCGGTGATAGTAACAAACATAGGCTTTTATGAAGTCACACGACTTCTTTTATTTTAACGAACATTACATCTTATTTTACCATGTGTGATACCAGTAGGTTAGTCATTTAAACTATTTATCCTTTCCTATCACTGGAAGATATTGAACTTGTTAGTTTATTATTCCACTTGTTTTTATTTATTTTCACTTGGACACCACTGTTCAACCGTTACTGACAAGCACGCAAAACGAAATGATTATCCAAGAGGGCTCGTAGGTTTTGCTGACACTATAACGTAATTATATTGAGAACAAGCAAATCTTAATTCATATAAGTACGAAATTACTTAAATATGTTGTCCCTTATTTCAAAAAGTAGCCACTGCACCTACTGTGCCACTAACATGTTCTAGGCAGTTAACTTCAAAAATTAGAAGAGAGGGTGCTCTCATGTTAGTAAATTTTTACAAAAATAAATATTTCCATGTCAGAAGACTATGGAATATGTTAACCAGATTGTTTCCCGTCATTCTAACTGTAGGCCTGTACCCATGCCTTACACATACACGAATCGACTTGCATGCCAGAAGGCAAACCCGTAGGCAAATTTTCAGGCGTTGGCAGATTTTCGGAAGATTTAGAGTTCAGTATAACCTCCAACCTTACGGTTTGCCGGAAGGTTTGTTGAACCGTGGAAAACTGCATCTGGGCATCATATCTAAAGTTATTCGTGGTTCTCTATTAAAAACTAAACGTGTACCTACTGCAACATTGCGGTACAAATATTTCAAATTAATCCCATGAAAACAGTTTATTCTGTTACTTCGATATTTTTCTATTTTTCTTAGACGCGCTACAGACTATGCGTGAATTCACGATTCGCGATGCGTGGTTTGTAAGGAATTTGTGCATCGTGTGTAGTTTTATGAATGGATATACAGTGCTTTCGAAAAGTAACGAATAAATTCATTATTTTTGAAATTAAGAAGTTTTCGAAAAAATCCCCTGGCACGTCGATTTTGTTTTTTAAAAAAGGCACTTTTTGACATACGACCCGCATTTGTGGTGTCATCGTTGTTCGAAATATGACGTCATCGACAATTTTTTTAAATAGCAACCCCTAATTTTGACCATGCCATTTGAAAGTGCATGTCACTCTACATACACATCATGAAAAATTATGGTGTTACATAACAAAAATTTCAAGAAAATAATGTTTAAAAATTTTAAAATTTAATGTTCACAATACTGAAAACAATAATGATTATGTAAAAAATCGACTAAATTAAATGTTCAAATTGTGCACCGTTGGCTGCCTGATAGTAGCCAAGACGATCAATAAATTATTTTTGGATATTATCAATAACTCGTGACGAATTCTTGCTTTTAAATATTCTAAATTAACCGGTCTATACGTATATTATCTAATATTCCGTGTAAAAAAGTGTAATATTAATGAGAATTACATGAGAAGAATGAGAAAAATTACAAGGGTGACTTTCATCTACAGAAAATTGGGAACCCTATATGTGTTACAAATTCGTGAACTGAAATAGAAAATAAACTTTAGGGAGCGACTGTTTTCGAAGGACGAGGCTTAAATTGAATTACATAAATCAAATTTTGTATTATATCGACTTAGTAAGTTTTCAATATATTTATTGTGCCTGCACACATAAAGCGAACAACGGATCGATGCAAAATGTGTTTGAGATATACCCGAGACAAGAATTCAGACGACTTACGTCATACGAACAAATGAATAATTCATTGTATTTTCATCAAAATATTTAAGAAACTGCAACTGATAGTAATAAAACTATATACTACATTAAAAGTTTGCATTATATTTTGCACTAAATTGCAAAAAATGATTGTTTTTAACGCGACCAAATATCGAAAATTACGTTGACAATCAAAACAAATGTGTATCGTCAGCCGTGACGTAAGACGTCTGAATTCTTGACGCGAGTATATATGATTCTATATATAGAGTTCTCAAAGATAAAGTACCATGTTCGATAATTTGGTGCCCTATTTTGTCTGTAACATTTTAAAACTGCTATTTATGTCATATGGTTAATTGCAGCAGTTTAGATAATACGGCAGATTTACTAATCGGTCTTAAATTTTTATAACCTGTTACTTTGGAAGATTTAGAACAGGTATAACAACCGTTTCTTTATTACGATTATATAATTTATATTTGCCCTATTGATCTTCATAGTTTCTAGATTTTAATAAAAAAATTTTGATAAAATTTTTGAATGTGATATGGTTGTATTAAATATTTGGTAGTATAGAAACAAATTCGGCATTTACTACATGTTTCCTTTATGGCTAGATATTTTGAAAAATGATACTTCTAAAAATATGCATTATCTTTTGTGATTCCGAAGATGAGTAAAAATATACAGGGTGATTCCGAACTTATCTTAAAAAAATTAATGTACAGGGGACTCTTATAACACAATTTTGAAAAAATTAAATCAAAGGAGCAGTTCAAAAATGATTTAAAAATACACTTCCGCGCGACACTGGAAACTCGTCCTGGAAAAAAAGATTGAAAGAAGTTCCTAAGGAAAGAAATAAATAACATTTTACAACACTTATTTTAATGCAGCAAATTCAATTGCTTTTGTTGCTATTGTTACTAATAGAATTAATGTGTGGTTTTAATTAGTAAAATAGTTTGACATATCTGATATTACAATAAAATTTTGGATCCGTCTTACCCCGTTTCTACGAACTAACACAAATGTTTCTGCTTCTTGTCCGTTTTGACCTTGTAAGCTGTTGCATAAATCATCAATAGTGCCCACTTCGGTGCAATATACTTCATCATCCAATGCCCTGGTATTTATGCTTACACACGCTGTACATAATACGAATATAATTGAGCCTCGTGTATGATACGCCGCACTGCTGTAATACGCCGTTGATGCCCTGGACCTCCATCTCTTCCATCAACTGCAAGTTGCTATACGTAAGCCATTTTTGATATTTGAGAAACTAATATAAATACTTGCATTACAAAAATCGTCTGGAGACTACAGTAGCCCAGGGATGTAAAGGTTGAAACTACTAAAAGTTATAAGGATTTTACATTTTTTTTATGATATTGACATTTTTTCTTCTGTTTCATTAAAAGGCGAATTTTCACTAAGTAGTTTCTTTTATATAACCACTGTGTATAGAAAGTAATGTGTTTAAAATATGTCTTGCCTTCCTCATACAATATATGTATGCGTATAATATATGTCTCCACGATTTTATAAAATAAATGCATATCAATTTGTTCAAGGTAGCTCGTTTTCGTAATCTTGTACCGGTATATCCTTCACTTTACTAAAAATACGTTTTGCTTTAACCTGATATAAATATATCATCACAATAGATTAGGGCTACGCTCATATACAGGATTATCTTTAAGTTCGTATCCACATAGCAAAAAAAGATATTTTGTATCAAAAAGCTTGTTGTTGAAGGGTCTAACCATTGTCATTACCAATATACAGAGCATTTTACCGATTTTAGCTATTTCTTTAACTTGCCACAAACGGCGAGCCACCGTGTATAATCAAGTGAAATTCTGTAGGGGTATTCTACATACTTCACTCAATTCACTATAGTCATAAGCGAAATAGAAATGCAGGTTTGTTGGCACATGCATTTTTTATTTTTTTTATTCGCAGAAATAACACCCTGTATGCATGATTTTGAAAAATCCTTTGGACAAGCATTTGAGTAGAGCAAAAATAGTAAAGTTTATGGTGAATTTGCTGTAAGTGTGCATTTAAGCCTTCCTGTTTCATTTTCAGTTTGGATATCGATTGAATCCTGCAGTAAATGCCGTAAAATTCAATTTTTTTCGTCAAATTTGAAATAATTATCAAATTTTAGTGTCAACGAATAAGTATTTTATGTTCAGAAATAATAACAGTAATAAAAATGTATTGTTTTGTTGTGTGTTTTTTATAAATTATCTAATTTAATCAATAATCAAGCAATAAATGTATTTAAAGAGAAAAATAAAAGAGTATACTAAATAACAGATAACAATAAAAACGGACAAGACAAAACAATAACGAAAACAATTTTAGAAAACACTGCAATAAATACTCAAAAAGTCCATCATCATTGCTGTTACAGATGTTCTTATTATATCAGGATTAGTCCTTACTTAATTACAACTATTTACATTTTGCTCATTTATCTTCTCTAGACTGTTAAGTTTAATTCCATGTACCTTCAATTTCAATTGGCCGCCACTGGTAATAAATAATCAATGTAAGTGATGTCTGGTGACCTTGAAGGTTACTCAATAGGCCCACCCCAACCTAAGCATATGTCTCGAATTTTTTTCCCAAATGGAAAGATAGTTTTACATATAAAATAAGAATTTGATGATACAAGTAGGTTTATTAATTTTTACTTGAAAAAATATCTCAGAGACAGATATTTCATCCAACAATCAAACAGGACTTAAATGCGCAATTACAGCAAACTCAGCATAAGCTCTAGTAGAACAGAAGCTCTACTCAAATGCCTGAATAGATTTTTTTAAATCCTACATATAGAGCGTCGTTTTTTATGAATAAACAAAGTAATTTTTCACTTGGTTTATATGTGAACATACATATGAAGGAACATCCAGTTCAACTGTCGGTTACCTATGGCATACTGATGAGGGCTAACAAGCCCCAAACCGGTCTATGTCTCTCCACACAGTTACTGCAGGTGTAATTCAATGCCGGTCAGAGTATTATTAGTCCGCGGAGTAGTTGTTACCTGCAGTATCATTTATAAAATATTTTTTTATGCCACTAGCCGTGTATTTCTGTTTCGGTTATGACTTTAGTGGACTTACTGAAGTGAGTAGAATACCCCTACCGAGTTTCACTTATCTCGGTAATGATAATGTCAACAATTTGTTTTTGATGTACTGTATTCACTGTTAACGTATGTACACTTCCCAGTGACACACCTTGTATATCAAAAAATAAACTATTTATATATATTTAACGTTAAACGCATTCTTGTTTAAAATATCCCTTTTTTACTATAACGATTCACTACCGCCGAGTGTATTATTAAAGCAAATTGGTTATTTTATGCAATATTTCTACATTATTGTTTCCTATATCTAGATGCTAAACATTTCTTTCTTAAAACTATTTAATTTTAAAGAAATAAAAAAAAAACATGAATTTTCACTGTATTCAAATTATTTTTATCAAGTTTATGGTATGTAAAAGTAGTGACTGTATAAATTTGTAATTTCCTTATTAAATTATGTGGAAACATAGATGACGTCTTACTGTGTGTAGCTGTGTAGCTGACCTTTCTAAATTTTAATACTCTTTAGAGCGTTAACAGTAACACGGATACAACGAAAAAAGTAAATTCTGAGCAGAGCTTAAATATAAATAAGGTTTAGCTGTTAGCTGTGCCAACCCTAAATTATATTTATGGGAGCTAGCATCTAACAACCTTGTGCATTTTATCCTAAATGTTCCCAGCGGTGAACATTTTTTAAAGTGTGATACTTTATTTAAATCTATGCCACTATCAAGGTATGTTGATTGCAAGTTATTTCAATTTTTCCAAGAAGACTTTTCTCATTTTCTAAATATATTTAAGACATAAATTGTTATAGTTTAAAAAGCTACTTTATTTGGAATTTGAATCAAATTTACTTTAAGCTGGGCCTTTGAGAATAAGATAAGAACTGGAGTTGATCACGCCCTTAGGTAGAAGCTCATCTTATTATTTATTTATATCTCTATCTTTACTGCACTGAAGTGCACTCTCTCTAACGTATGTCTCCAGGTTTAATTATGTTAAATTACCACAACAGTATAAAATAAATAAAAAAAACATGGCAATTTAACAGTTCGTCTCCTTCAATTTTTTTTTAAATTTATGCGAATGCTTACTGAAGATAAAGCTGAAGTTATTGTGATTAAATACTGAAAATTTAAACAAAAAAAGTTTTCAAAATGTTAGGTACTTGTACAATGATGTAATATAATTAATACAATTATGTTTTAAAATACGCTTAATATTCGTAAATATACAAACGGATAATAAAAATTCTTCAATTAAAAAAATATTTTCCTTAATTGCTTTCGAAGGAAGTAAAATTTTTTAAGTACTTTCCTTTTTATAAGAAAAAACTGTTTTCATTGAAACTATTGTTTTTATTTCTTTAGTTTATAAACATTATTTAGAAGCAAGTACTTATATCAATACTGCTCTTTCAAATAAAATAAATTTAGATTTATGTAATTCAATTTCAGGTACTCGAAATGTTACTAATTGAGCTGCCTTTAATATTTGTATTGTCCAAACGTCTAAAAAAATTATGTTAACTATAAATAATGTATTGATCACAGCAAGTAAATATTTGTTCTACTTAACCATTTCGATTATTATTTTTACTTGTCGATATTGCGTACAAAACTCATATAACAGCTGAATGTAAAATATATGTAAATATTTAGATTAGAATTTAGAATATATCAGTATATGATATAATATCATATATTGGATAGGATAAACACAAATACGTGAAATTAAACTCAGATACGCACAACATAGAAATCCACTCGTATTACGCTAATAATATATGAAATACTGTTTTATTTTTCTAATGAAAAGCAGATATTGTTATAGTAAATTTAAGGTCTGTTCATTTACACTTCCTTGCGTGTTCAAACTCATACTCCTAATCATGTTATAAAATATGTTTCCAAAAATAAGGTATAATTGTGTTTTTTTTTTCAGTTGAAAGAGGAATGAAAATTTAATAAGATTATAATACACAAATATAAAGTTTATTATTATAATTGAAAGACACAAATTACTGATTAACTATAAAGATATTTTAATGAAGCGCATGAGAAGTTCAGTAACGTAACAAAATTAAATTCATTGAACCTTCAATTTAGAAAATGATAAACAGGGTTATCCAAATCTTATATAAAACAATATGGGAATAAATGTTTTTATGAAATATAAAAATATCGTAAAATTTTTTTTGTAAAATCCTTATAGTTTCCGAGTAAAAAATTAATGAATTTGTAGTATTTTCAATCTTTATATCGCTGGGCTACTGTCATCTCTAGCCAGGGGATTCCAAATATTGAAATTCCATTATTTTTGTAGATATTAACGTTTTTGTGATGCGTCTTTACATTAGTTTTTCAAGTGTCAAAAATGGCTTAGGCAAGGCGCGCACTGAAGTGGTGTGCAAGTGACGTGGTAGTGGCGTGGTGACCAAGTGGCAGGTGGAACCATTAAAACCTATGTAAACATATTAGTCCAAGGAAGTTAGGAAAAATAGCGGAAATTTTTAGGCACGGCAGATATCGAGATGCGGTTTTCTGCATTGTGTTCAGGAAGGTCCCAGAAAAAGTCTATATCGTCTGGTTTAGCCATTTTTGCAAAATGCCTTATGGGCCGGAAAATGCATTACACCATTATAGGAACGACTGGAAACTCGGAAAAATCGCTCGGAGATCGTTACTCGGGGGTTTTCAGGGCTGCCGAACTCGATTCTGGCATTAGAATTACCCGGGGATGCACGGGAGTGGCTCTGTGGGAGTGCGCGGGGGGAGAAATGGCAGCGTGCATGAAAATCGCTCCAAACTCGTTACTCGGGGGTTTTCGGGGATGCCAGATTCAATTCTGGCATTGGAATTACCCGGGGACGCTCGGGGGCGGCTCTGCGGGGGTATCCCGGGTCATTCTGGGGGGGAAATTGCATAGTCCATGGGAAGCGCTCCAAACTCGTTACTCGGGGGTTTTCGGGGATGCCGAATTCAATTCTGGCATTAGACTTCCCCGGGGGCGCTCGGGGGTGGCTCTGTGGGAAATGGTAAAGGAGAAAGTGAAAAATCACAAATTATGAAAATAATACTTTATTCAAATAACAAATATTCATTTCCCCCTAATCCCCCCAGACAACCCCCCAGAGCCACCTCCGAGCGCCTCCGGGGAAATCTAATGTTAGAATTGAATTCGGCATCCTCGAAAACCCCCGAGTAACAAGTTTGGAGCGCTTTCCATGGACTATGCAATTTCCCCCCCAGAATGACCCCCGGATACCCCCGCAGATGCGCCCCCGAGCGCCCCAAGATAATTCCAATGCCAGAATTGAATTCGGTATCCCCGAAAACCCCCAAGTAACAAGTTTGGAGCGATTTTTATGGACGCTGAACTATTTTATTAATTAAAACCATAAATTCATTTTATTAATTTATAACAGCAGTTGAATTTGCTGTATAAAATAGGTGTTATACAATGTTATTAATTTCGTTCCTTGGGAATTTATTTTCATTCTTTGTCCGGTCGCCGATTGCATGCTTTCCTGTCTTGTCAGGTTTTACAGTGGACCAGTTTCCAGTACCGTACAGAAGTATATTTTTAAAACTTTGTCGAACTGCCCTTTTTGATTTTTTTTACAAAATTGTATTTGTAAGAGTCCCCTGCACATTAAAATTTTTTTTAGATAAGTTCTGAATCACCCTGTATATTTAATGTTTCATATAAAATTACACCGCTGCCGCTGTAGGCAGGAGATCTGATAGTCGAATTTATAGAAGTAAATTAATTCAGAAAACAAAAAAAAAGTGTAACAAGAGACAAATCTGGTGAACATGCGGACCATTCTGTAGTTCATCTTCTTCCAATCCATTCTTGAAAAGTTTCGCTTAAAAATTGACTCACATGCATAATGTGGAGAAGCCCCGTCTTGTTGAAAAGTTTGGTTTTCGCTATGATAACGATTGTATTGCTTAAGTATAATAGTTAAAGTGGGATAAATGGCGGTTTCCAACAGATGCAAATATATTTATCCAGCTAAGGGCTATCTCCAAAAATTCCTGCCCAAACGTTGAATTGGATACCGGAAATGTACTCCACAAAATATTCTTGAATTGTTGTCCGATCAATAATGTTAGTTACATTTCTATACAGGAAAAAAGAGTGATGAGAAAAGCAAATATTAAAATACAAATTTGGATTGCTAATTATTCTTTTACTGATGACCACACAAAATTCTAAACATCAACCATTGAACTCTTGTACTATATAAATTTTTATGGGTGAGATTGATTGTGTTAATTATAATCTTAATAATCGAACTGTTGAACGTGAAACACATGAAACATCTGACAATTTTCTTGCATTCAGAGTAGGTTCCATCACATTGTGGGCCAAAATAGCAACTTCAATTGCTTCATTTCTTACTGGATTTTGATTAATTCTTTTTTGTTTGCAATTCACAAAATTTGCTCCCTAGTTCGCCGACATGTGACTATAGGAATATTATTCAATAAAGAAATTTGCAGCAACTCTAGCACTACCATTGTCCCAGAAGAAAAGAGGAATTACATAAACTCTTTCTTGAATAATATAGCGACCATAATATTTATGCAGAAATAAATGCGGCATTAAATTGTTTTCTTGTTAAATTTTACCAAGACATTTTACTCACATTTTTGCCTTTTGCTACTATTTCTACCAATATGCCTACATTTCTTCCTTACATAATTTATGAACATACCCTTTAAAGTGATGTGAATGTGGGAAATGAGTATCTCTATAAAATATGTACTTCTCAAAATAACTTCGCGGGTTCTAGCGTTTTCTTAGTTATTTTTTTGCACCAAAACGAAAAATATCTGGATGGCAATATTTTGGTGGCTCACGCTGTATAACATATCGTATAGGTATGTATGTATAGTAGTATTTCAGTGTTCAAAAGAATGAAGAAGAAAGTCGAAATTTGATAGAATCAAGTAAAAATTGAAAGGGATAATAATAAAACATGTGGATTTTTCACTTCAAAACAATACGATTTAAGCGAATATGCTCTAATAAAATGTTGATAATGAAAAAGATACAGGGTGTTAGTTGAAATTTAAAAAGTGATTTTTTATAATAATTACACTGTATTTGAATGTATCAACTTAAAAATTTGGGAATATATGTTTTTTTGATATGAGAAATCATAATCTGTTGTCTATTTCAACGTATTTCCTAGATGGCGACACATCCGCCATATTTGTGAGCGTATTTTTTTAAATCTAACGTTATCACGTCTTTTATTAAAAAATCTTAAATCTATATTCTTTTTGAGTATACTTATCCTTAGTTTTAGAAATTAACCATTTTTGAGATAACAGCTTTTTAACAATAAGCTGCATAGTTAATTGCACAATATTTTAACGTAGTAGGCAACGGAAGTTAAATTTTAACAATTAATATATAAAATTTATGTTAAAGCTAATAAACATTTCTAAATGTTAGGTATTTATCCAGTTTTGGTTAAAACTACTTTACTTTACAAAATCAAAAAATACTGAGACACAATAATTTTACATATTCAGATATGAGAGATGTGACTGTTATTTGTTGGCAACTATTTCAATAGATGTGTTGGACAACGGAAATATCTGGGAAGATTGGGGATAATCAACAATTAAAATAATTAGAAAGATTTAGAGAAACCGAGACGAAAAAATTGTTGACATTGACATTTTACACTAGTGCAAGTTTTATTGCTTGTCGATTTACGTTCAACATATCCAGTTTGCAACGGAATTTTGGCACTTACTAAGTTAAAATACAGTGCCTTTATAAATGATTACTAGACACGTGACCAGGACTGCGATTCTCGAAGAACAACTCGTATGCAAATAGATTTCTTGTCTCTCTCAATTACCGTGTAGTGCAGAAAAGGATAGTCGCATAAGAATTGCTCTGCGATTGATTTGAGAATCTCGATCGTGATCACGTGGCTTGTAATCATTTATGAAGGCACTGTATTATACAATGAACTGTGCAGCTAATTGTTGAGAAACCATTTTCTCAAAAATGGCCAATTTATGAGACTAAAGACAATGTATGTTTTACAAAAAATCACTTTAAATTCCAAATTTGATACCCTGTGCAATAACTATAATATGTATATTTTAATGCACGTGACTTAGTAAGCAGAGTAGTTGTTTTACACAATGTTATTAATATCTACCTAATAAAATATATAGAATAAACAATTGCATTTGCTTCATTACTACTAATGGATAGTTTTCTAGTGTTAAGCTTCGTGAAAATCTTGCTCAAGCTGTCATATTCTCCGTAAAATTTATACATCCACTTAAAAGTATCTGCACTTTATCCCGATTCGATATTGGAGTTTAAGACCGCACATCTGGAGTTTAAAGCTACCGACATCGTTATTAAATTTTACATGAGGCTGCAGCCATCTTATAAATCAGTCGAAAATTAAGAATTACTACGGTACATTTTCACCTTAAAAAGTACCTACTTTTGCAGATCTCGATACAAGAGTTACTAGCGCCTGATTTAGGGAAATTCAACATCTTCAAATAAACATAATAAGTTTAGTTTATTTATTATATCTTTCATATTATTCAGTACATATCAATTCACATTTATTTATAGTTGATATAATAAGTAGATATACTCGCGACAAGAATTCAGACGACTTACGTCATCGCGAGTATATATGTATCTATTTCTTATACTATTTGTGTTTATTTTAGTGTAAACAAGTATAATGCTGTGCAATTATATTTAAACTTAACTGATTATTGATATTTAACAATTTGTTTTTTTTTGTTGTTTCATGTATTTTTCTCTACATATAAAATTATGAAGGAGAACATGAAAAATAAAAGGTGCAATAATTCAAGTTTTAACAAAATCGGTATTTCGCACTATCCATTTATTCTGCTACATTCGCCATGCAAGAAATTTGATTTATTAGTATTTCTTCTGAGTTTTAACAAGCGACATTTTGAAGTCATTCTATTTTTCTATGCAACACAACGAAATAATTAATTTGAGCTGCAAGAAAGAGTATTTGCAACCTCTGTTTTGCTGTATTCAGTTTTAATTCGCCACAGGTTGAAAATTACCGGACTCTTCGAATAATTGCTATTGAAGTTTTTGATTGCTTGTTATCGCTTGTTATTGTATGAGTAGAAAAATTAAAAATAGACATCAAAATGAGAGATCTTTTGGCGTTTTCATTAAATATCTCGAAAATATTAAATTTTGGAAAAAAGATAGGATTCAAAAAACTTCTAATTGAAACCTGCACGGAAAAGGTATGTTCAGTTTTTTTTATTAAGGACAGTTTTTAAGATACTGTATGCTGTAACTAGCACTGGTTGCATAATAAAATTTAATCCTCAGTCGCGGGGAATTTGTTGCGGAGTTACCACTGAAGATGCCAAGAGTGAAGAGCGGCGAAATGTTTGGAAGCATGGGATGCAACCAGTTACAGAGGCGGGTACGGGATGTCTCGGAAGATCACCATTATCCGGGTCCAAATCGATTTTAGTTTTTAATGAATTTAAAGGTTACAAAACCAAGATAAATTAGGATAAAGCCAGTAAGTACGTCAGCATGGAGAATAAAGCAAGGCCTAAAAGTCTACCCAACCCATCAAAAGCAGCCGAAATCGAATTGAAACAAACTTAGATAAACCCATGGATATCGATTTAGAGAATTTTCTGACAGTTGAAATGAGAGAAATGAAGAGGCAGAAGAAAATCAAGAAACTGAAGACACTGAATAAACTTAAGAAAATAGAGAAAATTGAGATAATATAGGCAAATAATCTCGGTCTCATTGTGGATGATTGTTTGGATTTTAGTCACCATGTTAATCAGGTTACCAAAATATCATTCTTTCGGCTTAAATTAATGTATTATCTACGTGATCAACTTGACGAACACACTAAAATGAAATTAATTAAAGAAAGTAAAGACAGCAAGCTACCAACACTACATCACTTTGATGAGATGGTAATAAGGGATATTAATTGAATAAAGAAAACAGTTTATATACGAGTAGTATAAATATGAATAAACAATTATTAAAATATTTCACTTGATTTCGTTCAGTTATAATATCTTTCCATAATCTATTCCATGACATCTCTACTTTATATTCAAATAGTATAATATTTTCCTCCTTTCATCGAAGAAGTCATTCAGTCAGTGTTAACATGCGAAAAATAAAGATTTCTCCATTTATATATATTTTTTTTCACATTAAACCTGATCCGGTGATCACTTCTAGACTCATTGATTCCAAACGATCTCTTGCGCTGGTGTAGCGCGTGATATGGAACGTCGAACTCACTCGTTTACTCAGTTATAGCTAACAGAATTTAGTGAGAAATATTTTATTATTATTTATATTTTTTTCCTAAAATTGATACCTACTTTAGAAAAATATTGCGAAAAACTTCCATCTCAGTTGTTTAAGCAGTGTATTGCACATCGAATTTTGGTGCCCATTTTTAATTTCCTTCTTCAGCATAGAAAAAGGTGACACAAAAAAAAAACATCAATAAGAATTTTGCAGTCAACAGAATCTCTGACGCCTGGACTATTTAGCAAATGGAGGAAGCTTCAAATTATACTAATTAATCTTACACAAAAATGTAAAATGTTCAGTTGATTTTGCTATGTTATAAGTTATTATCGAAAGGGGATGATAACAATCATGTTTATGTCTATACATGTTATTGTTAGAAAATTTCTCAAACTATTTTTTTATTTGCTGTTCAATTACTGGAACTACAGGAGATATATTTTTATATCTATATAAATCATTAGATAAAAATAACTGCCACCGATGCATTGAAAAACAAACCTATCTTTTGCAAACACAACATGTTTGTATGGAATATAATTAATAGAATTTCAGGAGTTTGTTTCTTAGTTTATCTTCGAGATACCGTTTCACATGTATTCAAATATATATGTAGATGATTGATCTAGATTCAAGAAAATTAGGCTAGTGATACAATTAATTAAAGGCAAGAATGTATTGAATTGGTATACAAATCGTCATCTTTCTTACGAAGTATGTTAACAAATTTTTAGAGGAGGGTGTATATTTAACATCGGAATGTAACTTACTTATTTAACATATTTAATTTATGTGCTTAACAATTTCATTCACGAAATGTGTTTTTAAACCATATTTATTAGCATCCCTGCGTGGACAGATACGGCCAAAGTCAGATAACAGTAAAAACCTTAATACCGGTCCACCTGAAATAGAGTATAATACGAACTCGGCAGTTCCCCCACATGTAATTACAGTTGTCTAGTTGACCTTTTCCTTCGGTTCATTTTCCGAGCTGAAAAGTAATGCGGTAGTTAATAGACTGAAAACAAACACCTACATGACTCCAATGTCACACCGAGGAAGGTAAATAACAACGTGAGATCTATATGTGCAAAAAAGTTTCAGTGTCTACTTAACAGCTAGCTCCATACAAACGGACGGAACAATTATCCGTAGTTGCAATCCCTTCAATGAGCTACCGATGTGTGAATTGCAGACGAAATACGAGGCATATCCATAACCTTTAACTGGAAATAATTAGACGCCATTTGCATATTACTAAACAATGTTTGTTTAAACTTCTGAATGTTTATAACAAATCGAAAGCTCCCACACCTGTGAAATATTATCAGTAATCCGTTTACTAAATGTAGAGAATATTCAACCCGTTGATATTCAAAGTCAGCTGTGATACGGTAGGGGCCATCGGGGCCAGGTGACGTCACAAAATTCACGTAAATAAAGACAAAATATAATCATTCTCGAAAGATGGACTGTTTCATCCGTCACAAAAGTCCTCAGTTTTCATGGCAGCGCTTGCAGTGGAGATAAATTGCATTAAAGTAGGCTGTCAGTAGTAGGATGTCAGATTAGATCATATGTGTGTCACAAAGTATAAAGTAGATTATACTTTTTGATGTGTGTTTACAAAAGTTATTTCGAAAACGAAAGCAAATGAGAATAGTTATGCCATATTTTTTACAGGACAAAAGTGAATTTTTCAGATAGGAAACTTAAGAAAATTACAATATTACCCGTGTCAGAATTAGGGTTATCCCTTTTTTGACAACAAAGAATCGGGCTATGTGGTAGAACCATGTTCAAATTTTGGCAATGATTTTAAAATAAATGCTAAATGAAAATTCGGAAATAGGAAAGTAAAACTTTATTCAACGAAAATGCTTAGATAAACAAAGCTACATTAATATTGTATCAGATAAAAAGATTTTTATTTAGCATTTCTGCCTTATCATCGATCATATTTATTTACACTGAATTATTGAAATAAAAATCAACAACGCACAACTACAGCAATACATAAAACAACTAAACAAAAAATCAGCACGCAACATCACGTTATTTTCAAACCACAAACGTATACAACTCAGTGCATTCCAAATCCCCGGAAATCTATGCTGAAATTTTGCGACTAAATTACTATTTTGTAATATAATACACACAATGTCAAAAGTCTTGGACTCCCCCTCATTCTTGTTAAATAAATCTTTTTATCAGAAAAACCAAATACATTTATAAAAGTATATTGTTTTCTGAATATTTTTCAGTAACCAACCCAATTCTGGTTTCGTCTGTAAATACCGCCACAGGCGTAAAAGCCAATCCCTATGCTATCGCGCTTGGAAGTAGACTGGGGATCCGTAATGGTCTTCTAGCACGTAAATTTGCGTTGTGGAGTCGTCTTCGAATAGTATGTGTCAATATAATACGGCGAAACGTACCTTGAAAGTGGGCTCTGGGAACTGAAGCTGAAGATGTGCGGTGTCTACGAGCATATTGCACCAAATACCGATCCTCCCTGTCATTAGATACACGAGGACGTCCACTACGCGGTCTGTTTTCAACTGTATCAAATTTTTCATATCTGTGTACTATTCGTACAACAGATGATCTAGAATCTAGAAATGCCCAACATGTTCGATATGTGATGATTAGAATGTCCTGCATCATATAAAGCAGTCATTCTTGCTCGGGTAAACGCAGAAATTTCACGACTTGGCATTATAATGTAAATATACTGCCAAACTGACAAGATTTGTAAAAACATTGGTAATAAAGTAAAGGTTCATGGTCTGCAATTTTTTATTGTCTTTTTTGTTCCCCAGGTACATGTACTTTTTTACCACATTAAGAAAAACTACTAGGTTTATCGAATCATTTTCTATATAGGGGATTCAAGACTTTTGGCGTTGTGTGTATAGCTTTCCAAACTAGCTAGAAAAATAACTATATCAATACTGCGAAAACTATTAATCTTTAGGTTTATCACAGATACATAAAAATAAATATATTTTTAAATGGTTAAACGGTTTATATTTGGAAACAAACAGGAATTAAGGCGGGTTCCCAGTACTCGATTGTATTGACCAATACAAGTACATTGAAGATATGTCATTGAAATAAAATAAATTAATGTGAGCATAACGTTCAACGATATAATGAACAAATTTTATATTCAATACCATAGATTCATTGATCAATATCATTCCATGTTACACAATGAATATTTTAATAAAACTACATATTTTATTAAAAAAATGTCTTTGAAAAAATATTAAGAATAGGTACATAATTTTTCTTCTTTTTTCTTTAACTTACCTTCCATTACCACATTTACTTCAGACAACATAATCTTCATATAGATATACCTAATGGATAAATTTGGAGTGCTGTCTAATGAGTACTTGTTCTAATCTGACTTTAAAGGTCAAAGAAAAATGTATAGTGTTCAGCTTTTTTATTTAGATATCAATTTTTATAATATTCAATGAAATTTGATGTTGGATGTCTTTGAGCTGGTGAAATATATTACTAATGATAAGGTTTTTCTATAATAAAATATACTTAAAATGAAAAAATAATGCGTATACATTACCTGTCCCTAAATCTCCCGAAAAAATTCTCATTTGACTTCTGAATAGAGATAAGTTTAAATTAGTTTAATCACAAATTTAACCAAATCCGTACATAAGTAAATATCTATTAGGTATATTATAGTTATAATCGATTCCAAGAAATGTATGCTATCTCCAGCTTATTTTTATACCTTTATATAACTTATAAGAGTTTTCCTGAAATAAATAAGTATGAATTAAAATGAAAGGAAAGCACAAAAACACAATACGGACAATCCAGGTTTGTTAATATACAGGATTATTCATTACATTTAGGCTACTATTCATTATCGTTATTATTGAAGATACAAAATAAAATTTCTAATAAAAGTCGTAGACCTGTAACTAAGCCTCTTTACTAAGTTATTGGAAACACAGTAGCGTGTAGAAATTGTGTACAAGAAAATATAATATATTTTTTAATGAAATGCCCTGTATATGTTTGTATTTTGATTTTAATAATATGATATATAATATTCCTATCTTTAACCATTTTCGAGTTATTGGACATTGAAAATTAATAAATTATTAAGAAAACTACAAAATTTCAATTGATTCGATTAAATAAATGTCACATAATAACAGAATACTTGTCATTTTCATAGACTACTTTATTAATTGTAATTTTCGCTCGTATAATAAATAGCTTAAATACGATTTATTTTTGAAATCAGAAAAAAATAATCATTCAAAAATTTAACAAAACGTAGGGCGCACCGCTCAACTTCTGTACGCCACTGTGCTTCCATTAACTTTATAAGTGGATTCAATTACAGCCCTACATCTTTTATTCGAAACTTTATTTTGTATCTCCAATAGTAACGATAATAAAGCGTGAGCCCTATAATTTTGAATATAACCGAATATTAAAGTTTTGTTGATAATCTTTTATATTATAGATGTTTGTATGTATTTCAACATTTACTATGATTCAAATAATTTCTCAAGTTTAGTAAAACTATCGGTTATATTACAAATTTATTCATGAATACCTTTTACATCACCACAATAAACTTCTGCGATAGCAGGTAGGTAGGTACATCGAGAACAGAAAATATACCTGTAAAAAGCAATTTTATTGAGCTACGTATAAACCATTTAGGAAAACTTGTTTGCTTATTTATCTTGTCTCATCAAGTACGTACCATATTTTATCATAAATACTGATACAGATGATGATAATTTTTGATAACAACTTTGATTCAGTTGTACCAGTGCTAAATGACAGTAATTTTCTCCTATTTGTACCGGAAGAGTCATTATTAGTGTCTGTTTACATCTCCGCATCATTCTTTAGAAAATGGAAAATAGTGAAGTTGAAATACAGTACGTAAATGACAGGTTAGCATTTATTTTCTTTTTGTTTTCCATAAAATAGTTTCAAGTTCTTTTTAATTGTTATTCTGTGTAAGAATCTATACTAGAAACGATACAGCAGTAATATGTGTAAAATAGTCATTATACTGTTCCTTTAACTATTTTAAATGTGATTCTTACAATGACTGATGACAATATATTTGTTATCTTTATTAAAAGTACCAAAGGTTAGAGGTATATTGTAATTCATAAACAATAAAACATGACGTGTATAATTTTCTTATACATAAATACCTTTACAAATAGATATATATTCAATATTATTTATTGTACGTCTTAATAAACTAGTTTTATTTTGGTAAACCGTAAGTAATAGTAGGTACATAGACAAAATGTAAACACATCGTTTCAGAATATGCAACTTAATACTCACGTCTAGTTCAAAGTAACAGGAAACGGGAAAAAATTGGGTACACATTATTTGTAATCTTAATGTGGCTATTATTTTATATTATTTCAAGTTAGACGTGACATATATCACAAAATTATATCGTCTGCAGATAACTTGATAAACTAGATTATAATTGTATAAAACTAATAAAAAGGATTATCTTAACCTGAATTAAAAAAAATATACCCTCCAACACGTGTTAATCTAATTTTTCAATGGTGCTTTCTAGGATTAGTACAATTCAAATATAAGATACTGTCTAAGATATTGCATATCTGATTTCGGACATCATCATTAAACCCACTCTGTCCATTGATGTAAATTACCTAATAAAATATACATATGCGTCCATTTGAAGATCACAATATAATACAAGAATACAGTATTTTTACTTTTTTGAAAGTGAAGAGTTAAATAGACATTCTTACCTGTCCAGAACATCTTTCCAGAAAAATTCTTAGTTCTTGTCTCTCTTAAACAGTTACACAATGTATTGTCTCTAAAATTATATAACTTTTAATGACTAACTTTGTACACTAATAACAATTGTTGGTAATATTACGCGGTGGATTGTTGGTTGGTTGGTTAGTATCTGCAAAAATGGAATTTCGGGAAAGTTTTATAGTACAGTATGTACCTATTTTGTATTTTTGCTGTAATTGTGTGTCTTTCTTAAACAGTTACACAATGTATTGCCTCTAAAATTATATAAGATTTAAGAAGTGACTTTATATACTAATAACAAATATTGGTATTGTTACAAGATGGATTATTGGTTGGTTGATTAGTATCTGTAAAAACGGACTTTCGGGAAAATTTTGTAGTACAATATGTATTTGGTATTTGTATTTGCTGCAATTCATGGTGTGAACGACGTCATTTTTATCACAGTATATGTAAAAAACATTATACTTCTTTCTCAATAAGCTGATATTTAAAAAAAAAATAATAATAACGTTTGATGTAAATAATTATAAAATATACTTTTCCCTGAAAATGTATTCAATATTTAAAAAAAATTGAGATGAAATAATAGATAGATTATTTCCATTTATGGCCTTCCAGATGGAAATGATATTGAGGTTAGGCAAATTTATATGGAGATTTTCAAATTCTCCAACTCTTCAGAAATGCTTTTCAACGTTCTTTGAAGTCAGGTTCATTTCAGAAAGGTCTAATTTCTGGAAGAGGATTTAGTGTCAGAACGCCTGAGTTGGAAGAAGCTATTCTGAACGAAATTGAAGAAGACGATGTTTTAAAATCTAAATAGTCACCCCCCGTTTTGCCATTCAAAACAAATAAAAGGGGAGTGACGGCTCAGATGTTATTCTAATTTATAAAACGTCTTCCTATAGCCATCCTTGTCTATCGCACGGATTTCTATACTTTACTTTGTCGCTCTCATGTAACGGCAGATGAACCATCACCGCTTTCCAACCGTGTAGACACTTTAAAGCAGCACTACCACAAAGCTTACTTTTCTCGTCCCTTTGCATGGTAGGAAAACGTTTATCAGGTGTTTTCACGCTCATATTTTCACATTTTGGTACTATACCATAATTTTCGGATTTAGGAACTTATAACGCAGCACTTAGCCACGCTCCGCTTTAAATAAAGCCAATTTTAACAGCGCTTTTTGGGTCGAGGTTGAAAACAGATAAAGAAAGATTAGCGAAATAAATAAAATCCAAAATGACCCCATTTTACTATGGACCCAAATATTGAAGTTGTTCTTGGGCACTCTCCCATGTGAATCGTAATTCCTCTTTTATTCATTTAAAAAATCCGAAAACTACAGCAGGAAACAGAAGATTGGACCATTTATCTTTTGGTCAGTAGGTCAAACTTTATTCAGTTCGTGCAATACTAAGTGCTCTTGGTTTGGTTTACATAATTTTAGAAATTAGATAAATTTCAAATCAAAATATTGAATTAGTCATATTCCCGTATTAGAATCTAGTAAACAATTTATTCAACATGTAGCAGACATGTGTACATAGAGGCTTTTTTAGTGAAAGAGAATTGAATATAGTAGTACATTTGTAGTCTTAGAGCCAATACTTTTTGTTGTGATTATTGTTTTACACAAATTATTCACAGATTAATTTTCTATTAATTGGGACCAAAAGTATCAGCACTTAGCCTTCTGTTAGTCATTTTCAGAATAAACTCAGACTAAAATGACATCAAACACTTGTTATAATCATTTGGTCTCACATTTTGATATCACTACGCTTTTTATATAAATTTATTTGTAAAATACACATATGTCATATATACTATCAGCTTAATAATCGTAGTCATTATTTAATTTACAAGTGCAAATATTGAAAGTTTTATTGAGCGCACCATCTGGAGCCAGTTCTAAATACTCTTCTTCCCTAATGTACTCCACCATCTTTTTGGTGGAATATAACAATCCAAATAGCATTAATAAAGAACCAGTTACAATGGTAATAGAATAATAAGAGCATTTACTTTGAGGTTCTTCTTTACTAGCAATTCCTATCCAGATCATGAATTCTTCAAATATGTCGAACTCCCGCTCTTCAACTGATGGGTCGTTTGGGTAATATTTACTTAGGACACATTCATAAACTTCCTTGAAATTTACAATTACATTACAGAGGCCGTTGTTTATTGGTATGATGATATTATTTATAACGTCTGAAATGAACTCACTTCCTGTATGGTTCTCATTAGAATTATGTTTAGAGTGACCATCCTCGCTAAACTTGCATTTTTCACATATTATAGGGTAAATGTAGGTTTCACAAGACTGATTGTATATTATAAGATATATAAGAAATTTAAAAAATAAAGACATTATATTGCTAAGTCAACATGACAGGAGACAGAAAGCACTGATGCCTTGATGCATAGTCTTGACAGAGAGACATCAAATCTAATATAGTCTAAGAGCCAGTAGCCGGCAACCTATAAGTAAATGATTATACCTGAAATTTTGCACAGTGAGTGTCTTATACCTATCACTCATGAGGTGATGACTCGCTAAGCCCGGCGAAGCCGACCCAACTGTTACTCAGGTGCGAGAGGTATGAAAATTTAACCAACTTCGTTATTAAATTAACAAAGCTGCCGTTTGAAAATTTTAAAATTTCAGATCTAACAAATTAGGCATTTATTTTTATTATTTATTATATTTAGCACCTTTTTATATTAAAATAATATAAGTAACAAATAACCTCTATTTCTGGCACAGGTTCTGAGATTTGGTGATGTCGATTACAATGCTTGACATTTCTGACAGTTTCACAAGTGTCTGCCATGACCTTAGAAGCACGGTAATCGCCTGCCTTTGTTATTTTTATATAATAATAATTGTATATTTTAAAATTTTCAAACGGCAATTTTGTTAATTTAATAACGAAGTTGGTTACATTTTCATACTTCTCGCACCTGAGTAACTCTTGAGTCGGCCTCGCCGGGCTTAGCGAGTCCCCACATCAAGAGTGATAGGTATAAGAGACTCACTGTGCAAAATTTCGGGTATAATCATTTACTTATAGGTTGCCGGCCACTGGCTCTTAGACTAATACCTATGAATATAGATTTTACTACTGAGCAATTTTCACATAGTACTAGTCAATATTCCACTAAGTATTCTACTCTTTCTTGTGTTATTTATAAAAGACCTTTTATAAGCAGTGAAGCCAAAAACTGACGAAATCATTATCACCTGATTATTTCCATGTCCAAGAAACTTTTCAGTTCAGATCAAAAAGTTTAATAATTTTTCTTGAACTGGTCTGGTGAATTTGGTAATGCCAATCAAAATAAAAATTTCTAGGCAGAATTGTTGTTGATATTTTCCCTTTATTATTGTTTGAAAGGTGAATATGGATGGATTATAACAATAATTTTTGTACCTACATTTTGTGCCCATCCAAACCCCTAGAATATTTTTGCTTTCAAACGTTGACTGCATGCACTAAATTTAAGAAACTTGTAAACTGTAAAGCGATTTGACAAGAAAATTGAAACAAATAAAATTACTCAATAAAAACTTTTGGACTGTAAAACAGATTTAAAGACTCTGTGGTTTCTTTGAATTCTCCTTTAATTTTTGCAAATATATAGTCTGCATAGTTTTTTGGTTAATCGTGGTAATTGTGGACACCTCTCATTAAAAATCTGGGAGGTTATTGCTTACACATCTATGCGTTTTTTTCTCCATGAATAAATATTAAATTTAAAACATTATTATTATTATTATTATAAGTGGATTGCAGGTACGATTTGACGTTTCGAACACAGACATCAGAGTTGAAAGTGACAGCTTCTTATAATTGTTTTCATTGAAAATGTCATACTATATTTTATAGGGAATCAAATACTTAGAACAAACGTAATCACTACAACCACGAACAATTCGAACAGCCCATCACTGTGAATCAGCCTGTATTTTCACGATTATTTCGCACAGTTATGAGATGTTGGTAGAAATAAATTCGTGCTATGGGCAAATGAGGTGAAGGTCCAGTCCAATAAAAGAACAAATTATTAATAAACTAATGCTCTAAAACAGATACTAAAATTTATTAAGATACATTGTTCGTAAGTGAGTGCTCTATCGAAAAATGATTTCTATATTCACTATATCTAAAGCAATACTAATTTTCCCATAGAATTGATGATCTCTATCCCCCCTGGTTTATTTAGAACCTTGTTATTATTACCTTTGAGTTATATTTTCTTCTTCAAAACATTAATATCTACTTTATATTTCAAATATGCTTAATTTCAAGATTTTTTAACTTTTTCTATTAACATAAGAGTCTCTATAAAATAAAAAAGTGCTGATTAATGCAACCAGAACCTATAGTTATTATTGCTTATACCAATGTAAGGCGGACAACAATTTATGTTATGAAGTACAAGCAATACCATTTGCATGAGGTGCTGAAATAATTAAACTACAAACTTGGTTATCCAATTTCTTGTTAATATTTATGTTCTTATATGCATGGTTACAAAAAACGGATTTAGACGCATGATTCACTACAATCTTCTTATTTTCTTATAAATATAATATATTTTTGAACAGACATACTTAATGGTGAAATTTGTTACAGTTTACCACATGAACACAATACTGAAATGATGAATACTAGAAGTCATTATGGAATACCTGAAAATTACAATCCTGCAGATCATCCTCCTGTAAAAATGAGGAGTCACAACAAGTGAGTATTAATCTAAACTTAATTATCTTCATCTGGAACATCATATTATATTTGTGAATCAAGGGCTTTTACAGTTTGTGTATTAACTTATGTTACACTATTTTTGGATAAAATTTAAATTTTCTATTTATAGTTTTTGCATGTTTCATAATAGCTCTTTTCCAACACGGCACCTGACTAGTTTGAAACCTGTCCGAAGCCGTCAGTCAGTTTAATATTAGATACAACTCCGCTGCAGTAAGTCGGTGAACGATTTAGCTATCCACTTGGGACAGGTTTCCAACCAGTCAGGTGCCGTGTTGGAAAATAGCTATTGTTTATTGTTCTCGGATCAGGAATATAATTATATAAGTAGGAAATATACAAGACCTGGGTATACAGGGTGTTTCATGAAGTTTTACCGCTGTAATGGAACCTGGTTTTTGGGTTACTTCTAGTAAAATATTTCATGTGAACATGTGTCCCATTCACGTTATTGAAGCTATACGAAGAATCGGGTATTCCATCTTTAACAGACAGACGACATAGACTGATGATTTCCTACATAAGCAATATACTATCGCAAACCAACCATCCAAATCACAATTTTTTATTCACACCAGAAAATACATTCTCGAGTAAACCCACCATTACAAGACCTCTGGGTGTTAGGTTTAAAGAGTTTTTAGACAGCATTGAGGTTCTGGGACTTCCAAATGTGTTCCCGGAAGGTGTGAATGAAATTCCCCCATGGAATGTGAAGGAAGCTACTGTAAGATTAGACTTACAGTACTTTAATAAAACATCAACTCCACGAGACCTGTACCTCCAAAACTTCTTTAAAATTAAAGATGAATTATCCCCTGTAGACATCATATACACCGATGGATCTAAAACAAATAATGGGGTCGGTTGCGCTTTCGCTGTAGACGGACAAATTTTTAAATGGACTTTGCATAAAATGTCTTCAATATTTTTTGCAGAACAATATGCCGCATGGCAATCACTTCTGTATATTTTAATGAACCCTTCTAATAAAAATTTTTTAATCGTTAGTGATTCTCTGAGTGTGTTACAAAGTTTAAAGAGTATGTATACTAGAGACCCTATGACACAAATGATCCAATCCGCAATTTCAAATCTTATAGAACACTCATTCAGTATTACATTTCTTTGGGTTCCCAGTCATATAAGCATTAATGGTAACGAGCTCGCTGATTCCGCTGCTCGTTCTTCCACCATAGAAAATTGTCTGGATATAGAACTAATTAAGAGATCTGACATAAAAAATTGTTTGCAAAACAAAATTTTAAATAAAAGTGTATATAGTAAATACAACTTACCTCGAGAAGATACAACAAAAGCTCACAGATTACGTATAGGCCACACTGCCTTAACTCATCAACATCTGTTGAAAGCTGAACCTGCTCCAAGATGCCCTCATTGTGATGTTGTTCTCACAGTTCAACACATAATTTGTGAGTGTCCTCATTATGATGACCAAAGACAGCAATCTCTCATAAAGCCAGAATTTCAGGAGAATTTAAATAATACGGCTGCAATCAGAAACACTTTAGAGTTTTTAAGAGTCATTAATATATATATAAAACTATAAAAAATGGACGTACCTTGACTCAGGATAAAGGAGCCAATGACCCTAGCAGTCGACACTCCTTTCAAAAAAAAAATAATAATAATAATAATAATAATAATAATAATAATAATAATAATAATATTAATAAAAAAATAATAATAATAATAATAATAATAATAATAATAATAATAATAATAATATTAATAATAAGAATAAAATAAGTTTATTTACAACAATAACACAATATAGATAAAAACATGTTCTACTTATAAAACAGTACAAATATGTTACAAAGAACAGCAATCGAACAAGTAAATAAACTAGTGAATCACTGAAGCGGTTACAAATACCGCTTGTGTGTGATTAATAATAAGAATTAACCTTATTATTACCTACTATAATCCTAAACTAATATATGAACACTCGTAGACATGAACACATAATCACATTTAATATTAAAATACATAAACTACACGTAATACATTTATTTATTCATAAGTACAACAAAAGACACAAGACACAGGATGCTAATATTAATTACTTATCTGTACTTAATTCTAACAAACCAAGGATCTGTCGCCGTATTTCTTGCTGTAAAATAATTGTGGTACTTTTAGGTACAGAAATCTCGAAAAATAAAACCGAGCAAAAGTAATATGAAAAATAATATTATTGATGTCTTGTTTATATACATTGAATATTTAAATTCTCCTCAAATACTATAATATATTTTAAAATGCATATGTATGACACTCATTATTTTGCTATTCTAACCCACAATTTTAACAATTACTTTCAGATACTTATAAACAAAAGCGAATAATTTTATATGCAGAACTATGTAAGTTTATGTTAAAATAATATTTACATCTACTGTTAAATTGAAAAAATACGTATTTTAAAAGATTTCTGTACCTGTACCTAATAGTTTGTTGGTTTGGCCGCTTTCTGTCTTTATCAGAGTGAGTCAGAAAGAATGGGTCAACACTAAGCTGGAGATACTATACACCAAAATATTATGTTTGAGCTCATCATGCATTAGAAGAATGTGGTTGGTTTAAGAAATACAGGCTGTTCAAGATGTAAATTTTATTTCGGTACCTTTGAATATTCGTAGGTGGCATAAAATAACATTCCTGTTATTTGCTAAACTCTATATTATTCAACTCTTAAATGTCTAAAATTACTTGTTTTTGTAGGAAACACTATTTCAAGAACACGGCGTCAGTACTTGAATCGTGTTTGCTACTGTAGGTTCGAATTCTGCGTCTGGTAGACATTGGATCAGCTATATTTATGGAGAGGATTGGCATCCTCTCTCAGGGTATGGTAGGGTGGTCTTTAAAAATATATATATGAGAAACAAAAGATCGTTGATCTATCACAAAAGCATTCATCATGCTATTATTTGATCTACAAGTCCCAGAAATTATGGCACCTTTTTAAAAACACCCGGTATAATTAGGTTTTCCTCCCGTAATGTTTGTCACAGAAACAAATTGTTAAAATTAAAAAAGTTTTTGAACTGTTGCATAAAGAATTTGAAAACTTATCCGCTAATTTACCACTTCGTCCCTCTTCTAATTTAAAACTTTAGAAAAGTTTGCTTTGAACTATAGAAAACAGTCAGAAAAGAAAATTCCATTTATGCCAAAACACTTTGCGCTTTAATTACAAATTGGTAATTTATATAGAGTAATAGCAGTGTATTACAAAATACATTTAATTTTAATAATGTATCACTTTTGTGCGTGCTAATAAACCTAAATTTATTTAGGTAACTTGATAATATAATATGTGGTAGTATACGCGTGCGACCTTGCCACGGCCTAGTCAATATCGTTAATCTGAAAATACTTGATACACTAAACAATAAGAGGTGATATTTTTCTATTTATAACAGGTATTTCAAACACATTATTTATCAAATCTTATAAATTTTGACAAGTTATTGTTTTATAAGAGAGGTGTCTTATACAGTATATAAACATACCTAATGTTTCACCAAATTTCAGTAGCAAATAATGTACAGAGCTTAACAAGAAGTTCATGTAATAAGATCCGAACTATGTCGTTCTTCGCCCAGTTGCTTACCGAATGAAATAGTAATATTACATACCGTGTTTAATTCTTTTCGAGAGAAAAGAATGAAACTTTTCACAGCGGTTTGTTTACTATTTCATTTATAATCATACCATTTAAATGCAAGTGACGGTTTTTGTAACAAAAATAACTACGTGAGAAATTAACAAGATCTTTGTATAACCAGATCACAGATAGAAGAAATGTCAAATTGGCATTTTGACTATGATACTAGAAGAGTCAAACATATAAACTTAAATTAGTTGCATATTTGATAGATTGTCATCAAAAAAGTATTTTCGAAGAGAATGAGCAATTCAGAAGATATTATTTGTGCTCCTCCTCAGATGAGAGAAGCCGCTGAAAGCTTGGAAAAATAGTTGTTGCCAGCCAACCACAATTCGATAAGTCAATTTTCCACAAAAATTTGCAATGTTTCTAAACCGCATTATGAAACATACACATTGCTTCGAAGAACTGCATATTTTTAGCTGTATACAAAAATGCACCCTTAAAATATACCAGGTGTTTAAGTCAAACTTTTCTCAATAACTTTGATTTTCACATATAAATTTGAAATTTATAAGATATACTTCTTGTGGTTAACTAAATGCTCAAGGCTATTTTTCTAAACGATACCAAAAAACAAACGTAGAAACTGGAGGAGGGGAGTACTTTGTCCCTTCCATTTTTTTGACGTACGCCCAAGGAAAATTTGTCTCTATATCATAGGGTAATGTTTTATTTGGATTATTTTGTCAAACTTCATAATTCTACATAAAACTCTTCCAAGTAACTTCGATTTTTGAAAGTCATGCAATGTTGAGATAAAGCTGCAGCGTATTGGGTTGCACTTAATAACATTTTTAAATTTCATATTCTAAAGAAAGGCCAGAAGTAGATAATTTACCGATGTTTTAAATATCTTACAGCTGATTTATACAAGTGAGCGAAATTAACGAAAATAAATTAATTACAATATTTTCAATTAAGAGTAGTCATAAACATATTTCATTAGGCCCCTTTGCGACATATTTGTTTACATATTATGTTTAATAAAAAATACTTTTAATCTGGTAAGCAGGTGGGCGAAGGACGACCTTAGTTCGGATGTTGTACTAAGTGTTTAATCTTGTCTTAAAATTGTGTCATCTTCGTGATACAGAATATAAAAAACGAATAAAAACAAAAAGAATAGATAACATACATATGAATGTGTACCTTTCGCAATGCATAAACTATAAATGGGTACAGATGTAACTAAATGAAATTTTGAAGTATTACAGTAGATATGACAATAAAGTATTTTTTGTCGAACATTTAAGTGGAATTTTATTTTTCCTAAAGATAAAATAACTAGTGTGTCGTTATTTTTTACTTAAGATCTAACCACCACTCGTGATTTTACGGGAAAAAACATATTCTCAAAAACAACTTATCTGACAAAATAACAATTACTTATTATCTCTATATATGTAAGTGGTGTATACTTATCATAGAAAAGAGTGCATTGTTAGCAGCATGCAATGGGAATAAATTGCAAAGCATTTAGTCATAGTAGGTGTATGGGTATACTGTTAAATTGTAATAGATACGAGAGCATAAATCAAATGCAATTACAGCAAGTTTCAGTTTAGAACACTGATTCTTTTCATAAATAACAACAATAACAAAATATCTTTCTGTGAATTTACAATTCGTACAATTCGCCGTGAAATTCATTCATATAACACTCGTCAAAAAAGAATCGTATAAATAGATGTAACCTGCAAGGTACTAAAATAAGGTATTTTTGATGCTGGAATAGCTGCTTATGATAGATTGCCATATTTTATAAAAGATTCCAAAAATTGTATCATACACCTACGTACATACTTCAGTGTTTTTCTACGTTCAATTATAAAAAAAATTCCTGTGAATTTAAGTCTGGAAATGCTTCGTTTAGGATATACCTACAGGATGTCAAATTTAAACAAATTAATTACATTTTCTTTAATAAGTCTCGACTACTTTGAGTTAAATACATGAAATTTTGTATCCGGAAGTTTCTTGGTACAAGCGACCATTAAGATCCTTTTAAATCGCTTCAACTTTTTTGTGCCACGGTGTATGTCGTTTTGGTATAAAAAAAACATTTCCCCCTACCTTTTCTACTTAAGAAATGTACACCTTGTTGAAGTCTCTAAGAGCAGCGGGTTTCGTTAAAAACTCATCTAAAGATGGATTGACATCCTGTATATTCTAAACGAAGCTTTTCCAGACCTAAATTTATAGGAAATTTTTTGCTTAAAATTGAACGTAGAATAGCATGCTGACGTATGTACATCTTTTCCTAAGACACACTGTATGTTATATTTAACTATACCTATTAATTTAGGTATTTAAACCTAAATAAATCACTATTTTTCAAATCTATGAACTTTCTACGAACATTTTGTTAGATACCTATTGATTTCATAATTTCTAATCTGGCAACACTGGCAACAGAGACAGTTTAATTAGTTTGCCATATTGTACGGTCGTTTCGTGGTTCTTTTTCCGCTATTAATTTATTAAATTTAAAATTTCAGTGCACTGTAATTGAAATTTTATTGTCGTTTCTGATTCGTTTTGTTTAGTTAAGTTTTAGATGTACTGTAACTGTATAACGTGACAAGGCAAAGCTTAGGGCTTTGCGAATAGGAAAACGTAAGAAAAATGCTAATGATATTATTAATAATTCAGTAAATAAAAGCGCTTTTTCAGCATTGGCAAAAATCGATTTAAAATGTTGTCGGGAGATTTATTAATATTTCATAATAAAATTATTACTCATTGTATGTTTTCAAACTGCAAATTAACATTGAGAAGTAGGTACAAGTAAATAAAATATTGCAACGGCATTGGACTATGCGCGTAAAATAGAAATAAATTAATTAATTTCAAAGTTCGGAAAATCATCAAATAGTAGTTAAAATTTTCATATTTACGGGAATTTATTCACCTAATAAGGTAGAGCAATTTCAAACACGAGGTGTGACAATTAAGTTCCGGGAATTTAGTTATAAAGGTACGGATTCGCTGGTGCGACTGCGGCTGCGACTGCGACTGCGACTCGTCGCCGACCAATAGGCAGTCTGAATGTTCTCATCAACTCCAGCATTTAGACCACAGTCTATTATACATTCCGGCGTCTTCACGTCGGCTCCTTTTATGTCGAGGTCCCAAATTTCGTTTTTTTTTAGACGACCAAAAGACGACTGCGCATTTAGCCGCGCATATTCGCGCGCTCAAGGGGCACGTTGATTTGTCAACAAATAGAATTTTTCCCACTTCCTCGTGTACATATGAATTTCATTGGTGTTCATTGTGCATTTAGCCGCGCTTTAGCCACACCCTCTGGAACCTTTACTCGACGAACTGTATGATAAACTGTGTTTAGACTGCCTATTGGCCGGCAACGAGTCGCAGTCGCAGTCTCAGCCGCAGTCGCACCAGCGAATCCGTACCTTAACTCAGAGACTCGCAGCATTGCATCGTTCATCAGCATTTCTCTAGAGGGGGTATCTTCCTTTTAGTTTCAGTCCAAAGTTGAAGTCAATAGCACGTGGTTTGTGTTTTATGTGTATTTTCTGGAAGTAACTTTATTAGTGACGTCGTGAAAATGATTGACTCAAATTACAAGCAGCGTGTTGTGATTCAATTTTTAGTGAAATCTGTCGAAAACACGCGTGTTTAAATGGGCAAAATGGTTCAACGAGGGGCGTGAATCGGTAGAAGACGATCCACGTGAAGGAGTTCCCGTCACCTCTCGTACTGACGCGAATGTTGACCGTTTGGGTGCACTGATCACGTCTGACCGGCGCCTAAACATTTGTGCGTTGTCTGACGAGTTAAACGTCAACAAAGAAACTGTTTGCAAGATGTTACACGAAAATTTGAATATGCGAAATATTTGCGCAAAGATGGTGCCAAAAGTTGTCACCCGTGAACAAAAAGACATGCAAGAATTGATATGCGTGGATTTGTTGTCCCGCATTTGGAGCGATGGTAGAGACTGAATGAGTCGGGTAGTCACTGGAGATGAGACTGAACTCGCCGAGAATGGCTGGACCTTGCACCACGACAACGCGCCAGCCCATTCCTCGTTCATTGTGCAAGAGATTTTGACAAAAAAGGCATTCTAACGTTGCCGCACACACCCTATAGACCCGATATTACTACCTGAGATTTTTTTTTATTCCCCAAGATGAAGTAGCACCTCAAGGGACTCGACATGGCGGCGTACAGGAGGTCAAAAAAATTGTAACCGTGGTGCTGAACGCGTTAACTGCGGTGGATTACCAAGGGTGCTTGCAATCGTGGGAGCAACGTTGGAATCATTGTGTAGAGTTAGAGGGACACTATTGTGAAGGTCGATAATAAAATTTTGGCGAAATTTAATTTGCTTGTTTTTTTCATTGGCAAATTCCCGGAACTTAATTTCCACACCTCGTAATCCTGTATTTGATTTTCTGATTTACCTATAAATAATGATTAAAAAACAAGTTTCTACTAAAAAATGTTAATTCTGTAGTTTGTATTTGGAAAAGTCTGCATGCTTGTCTCGCTAGTTTATAAAGTCACGAGCCGCCAGTGATACCAATGCACAAGAAACACGTTGACAATAATTATTATTAAATTAATAAAATAAATTGATGTGACTCATACTACTACATGTGCAGAATAATCTTATTAAAATAGTAATAATTGTCAACGCAAACGTCATTATTATTGTCTTGTCTGTATCGCTCTGGTATCATTCCGCCGAACTAACTGTTCATACTTCTGCATCGCATATAATATCATATGTAACAGGTATCGAAATATGCACCCTACGACTAACATGGATATGATTTTAAATATAACAATAATCAATCAAATATCTGACAGAAAACAAGAATTTATTTCAGTTTGGTCATACAAAATATATAAATGTGGCTTTGATGTTATTTTTATTAACTGTACTACTGCTACTCCCACGTATTTTAATATTTCGTCCAGGTTAGAGCAATGTCCTCTTTGGAATTTTGTGCATAAGATAATAAAGTTTAAACTTACCAGTATCTAAAATTCGTTTAGCTGCTACAAGGCCACAAATTTAGAAACAATTATAGTTTGTTATTTGTTTTCAAGAAAACATCAGGCCCTATTTGATTCAAAGCCTCGTATTTATTCTTAAAGTAATGTTCTATATAAGTCAAATGATTTTAAACATTTAATAACTGAACTGCATATGATTTAACAAGTACCAGGAATGGTAAGTCACCTGGAATATTTTCAAGAATACCGAATACACACTAGTAAATACGGTCTAACCAGTTAATCTGTGAAAATCACTGTAGTGATTTGAAAACTACCCCCTAAAATTGGAAAACCGAAGGAGATTTGAAAATTAACTGAAACAAATCGATTTTTATACGAAGGGGAAACTTTCTTGGCAATTACGCCACCGTGATCTATTCATCCCCATAACCCCAAGCCTCCCCTACTCAAAAATCTTAAATGGGAGGACCCCACATGCTATGTTAGTTTTAGAGATTGGTTACAATTTGAGGAAGTTGTAGTTCAACAACGAAAAAAATTGTCAAGGAAAATTTTCAATTTTTATATGCATACTACTACTTTTGTCGGTCAGTGGTCGCGCGGTTTAAGACGTTAGTACTCGAATCTAGGTGACTAGATCGGAGTTGGATCGCGCTCAGCTGCCGGTAGACCGTATATAAGCTATATTCGTGGAGATGATTGGCACCCTCTCTGCGGGTATGGTAGGGTGGAATAATGTTAGCTTGGGTCAATGTGAGAGATTGATACCGGTTGATATTTGACTACCCCCCTAATTAATGAGGTTTTCCAGGTTTCCCTCATTCCTGCACTGAATAGTGGTTAGGGCCTACCAACGTAAGTCGTTCCTGGGCGCAAATGCGGCCTGCTTAATAATAATATGCCGCCCCCTCTCCCGCACAAGTCTCCGACTTCTGGGCTAATCCCTGTGATTAGAATGAGGGGTAGAGATATTATTATATTATTATACTGATGCCTAATAACAAAAATGTCTATTAGTGCTACTAGTTATCCTGTTTAAACGAAAAATTGTGTCATCTGTTTAGGTGAAATAAAAATAGATATAAGTAATTGAATCACTCATTTAATAAATTGCTCAAATGTCCAAATTTGTTTCCATACAATAGTAGAGGTGGTATTCAAATTCCTCTCGAACTTTGTGAAACATTTCCCTCCTGAGGCTCGATTCTCGAGTTCAGTGGAAGACATTCCCGCAGGAAAGTGACGTAAATTTTTATAAGAAAATGCAAATCTGTATTCTTGGCCATTCTCATTGAAGTTATTGTCCATAAAAAATTGAGGAATTATTTCACATGGTTTTTGCCAAAGAAGTATATATCTTCAAGAATAATTGTAATAAGATTATCATAGGAATTTTTGAAGTCGAATGAACCACTTGAATTTATTCTACCGCATTCTAGAATGGAGGCTCTGATGGCCCTACATTCAGTTATACGATTTCTTAGATCTTGAAGATCTGATATTCAGCCAATACCTCACAGGTCTAGCGTAGTACGCATGCACACCATCTTGTTCAAAGTGGAGAAGCTCTTCTTCGAGTAATGGATTGCTTTGGTTATCCATTTGATTGAACTGTTACTGGAAGCATATAGAAGTAAACACCCCCAGTGAGATTGGTGTCTACAAATAGAGGCCCTATTATGGTGTCTTCTGAAATTCCTGTCCAAACATTTATTTTCCGTGGGTGCTGAGTATGGTTTTCTCTAAATATAATAATATATGTGTTTTCATCAGACCAATAACGACAATTTGGCTTATAGATATCAGTTTCATTTGAAAAGAGTGCATTCTACTATATTAGGAGTTCTAATAATAAATTCTGGCAATACTTCACAGAATTGTGTTCTCCGATCAGGATCGTCTTCAACTTTTTTCTAAAGAATAAACTATTTTGATAACTTTGTTAGTGGCAACTACTGGACAATAGTATCAACATTGAAAACTTAGATATCTTGGTATAATAAATAAAGTTCTAAAATATGGCATTCGAACATATGGCAGTTTTTCTACGCAATCGACAATTTGAAAAAATGAGAACAAACTTTTAAAACACTATAATTAGATATCATAAAAAATGTCCGTTGAACATATTAACTAATTTATTAAATGAGTTACTGAATTTTCTCTTTTGTTTTAATCAAACAGATGGAAATGTTTTGTTTAAACAAAACAGAATAACTAGTCGCACTAATAGACATTGGTCATTAGACATCAGTATACGTATAAAAATTGAAAATTTTAATTGTTTTTTCGTTTTCTGACTATAACTTCCTCAAACTTATACCAATTTCTAAAATCGACATATTCTTTTATTCTCAGTTGAAAAGAAAGGTTGATCTATTATGGCCTGTGGGGTAGTTCCATTTAAGATTTTTCGGTAGGGGTGGTTGAGGGTTAAGTTTTCAAATGAACACAGTGTATAATTTTTAAGTATACAGTAGATGTACAGTGGCTCCAACATAAAGATGTCCAACCTAATACGTATACTGTTTTCGAAGGAGTGAGACAATAGGAATTTTAGGAGGTATCAATGATTAGGTGCCAATAATTGTTTTTGCTTAGGCACATGTGCGACGGGTAAGCAACGGTTAAACTGTCATAATATTTGAGTATAGTGATTCGGTCTGAAAACCTTTTTGTTGCGGCGGGTGCACTTATTCCTATAACATAAATTGGTAATTAATAAACATAGTATCAAGAATTGAATGCTTTATTTTCCTTAATTGGGTACATAGAGATATTAGAAATTTGATCATTTTGCACATATGTCATTTTTTAACCTTATACTTTTCCTTCTGGTGATCTTGTTCCTTCCACTAATGTTTAATTCATACCATTTATAAGACATAAGCTTTTTAAAGTTTTTTTTCTTTTGTAGATTTTTGTATTTGCATCTGTTTTTTTTTTTGTAAAACTAATCTCCAACGCAAAAATTTTACGTATTTTATAATGAAACCAAAATAATGATTTAGTTATTGAATACAAAAACTTAGGCAAGAAGAAATATATTTAACTAGTCTCAAATTTCTGCAGAGGAAAAAACCTCATTTGTATGACAAAACAATAATGGAAGCAATGAGGTCATCCATAGAAAATTTGAGCATTTTTTAATTATAAATTAATTATATAAAAACCGACATTTCTACATTAGTACGCCTCTGCACTTCAAATTTTATGTAAATTATATAAAGCGCTTAAGAGGTATTTGAAGCAAGCTATTTTTTTAGAGAACTTAACGAAATCTCATATGATATTCTAACGGCTGCTAAATAAAGCAATGTTGGATATAAATAAGATTAGTTAAATCGTGTTATATTGATCTCAATAATTTGTGGTCATATAAATACATTGAATATCCATCAATAAAGGCACCAGTCATCTTCATAACAATTTTGTATTGCTTAAATGCACCTAACGTTTATGTTTTTATGAAATTTCAGTTCAGACCAAAGCGAAACCCAAAGGAAAAGGAGGTCAAAGAACAGATTGTCGAACAGAAGAAGTACAGGTTTTGTCCCATCAGATACAGTAGAGGAGGCTTCAAGAATGGGAGCAGATGGCGAATCAAACGGTCATAAACAATGACATTCCATTTTTACGATGACGTCTGAAACTTTATAAAATTGTTCATAAGGCTAAGAAAGCAACTGACATTTCAGAACTATATTTAAGAATAAATTCTAATGAAATGGTTATACAAAGTTTATAATATCAACATCTGAAAAGTCATTTGACTGACTAAAGCAAGAAGTATTATATTTGAAATTACCTACCTTATTTATGAATAGGCAATTAGTAAACATCTTATTAATTTATTTAAATGTAAATATCTATTTATTTAGGTATTATGCAGCTATGTATGAAAATTAATTTTTAATGTGAACAAATGCATTTAATTCCTATGTAATATCGTGGTTCCTTTACAAAGTGATAATAGATTGTATAACAAATTAAGTAATTATAATAAATTTATATTTTAGCTATAAAAATGTGTAATGACAAATTAATATGTGGTTATAAATTATACTGTAAATATTAGAATGAATGATTTCCAGAAATAGATAAACTGATAAGTTAAGGCACTACTTTTATCTTTATGGATTTACCGGTTGTCAAAGGTATATTGAATAAGATGATTTAAACGGAAAGAAAATATTTGAATGTATTATAATAATTATTACGAAATGAAGAAACGAGAAGAAACAATGATTTATGTAGGTATGTTTTTTATGTTGACATCAAAACTCCTTATTAGATTATAATTGTACGTGTAGCTAAATTTCGTGCTCTTCTAGGATAGTGCACGGAAAAAGCTATATACATACAAACACTAAATCAAGTATAATATACTTGTTCCGGCACTTGCTTACTTTATCTATTCTTCGAGTACAGTAATACTTAATTGAAAAAATGACTTATTCTTGTATAATAAGATTATGTATTATTCTTCTAATAATAAAAATTACTTGAAATCAAGAAAACTAGTATAATACTTCAAGTGCTTTAAGGAGAATGAATCGTGTCTAAAGATGTAAAAAAAATCCACCCAGTAGGTGGAGATTCTTATTAGCGTAGTACTAAAATATAATACTAAAATTGAATAATTTCTTTAAACTTCTTTAACTTTCCCTAAAGAAAGTTAAAAAAGTTTAAAGAAATTATTCAATTTCAGTATTATATTTTAGTACTACAAACGTACCTTATCATTGTGTTCCGTACACCGTGAGAAAATATGTAATAATGTCATTAATTCAAGTGCTACTAGTTTCATATACAACTTTTTCAATGTGCGGTTGACATGTAAAATTGAGGGGATTTTATGATAAAATGAAACGGGTGAAAATGATGCTTCTGTTTTTATTCAAAATGATTTGTCAGCCTGAACGCTGTTATACAACTTTCTTTTTTGAACTTTTGTGTGAAGTGACTTGAAAGAATTACTGCATATAACGCGTTTGCAAACAATTACTGCAAATATTAGGAATACTATTAAATCATTTTGAATATAGTAAATAAAAACATTGCATTAAGAAAAAAATAATTAGTATTTTCGCTTTAAATATATATTGTGTTTATTTTCAGAGTAGTACTCGTATTTAAGATGGGTCACAGAATTATAGAAAACAGATGTCTGTAAAATAAATATGTATAAACACCTGAAAGACTTATAACAAACTGCCAAACTCATTCACTAACGGTACACCAGACATATACCGCTTCCCAGCTTGTTAACTCTCCCCAGTATGCCATAAGTAGTGCAACATATAGTTACATCTTGTGGCCATCTGCTGAACCTGACAGTCCCACAAAAAAATATTTTTGCACACGACCACATGCAAACACTTTAATTAATGCAATCTGTAGTGAATAATACTGCTTTGGTAATGATCACTACAAATATTGTATTAGTACCATCTATAAATATCATTTTGCACTATAGCAGCGTTTTAAATTTTACAATATGACATTTATTACAAAATGTTATGTCAATTTTTTGTATATTTTTATCTTTGTGTACCAAATTTCGTTAAGTGGCATTTTTCAAATTCGGTATTTTCACTTTTTTCACAATATTTCATCAACGGCAGCAGATATCTTGGGTATGTTTGATTTATCTTAATAACTATCAAAAGTCGCAACCATGGGTGAAGTTAGGGTGGCTTGGGGGAGGCTTAACCCCCACAGAAATCAAACTAGTCCCCCCCAAAAATATTCATAAACCCTTCATACATATTTCAGAACTGAAATAAAAACACAGTCCACCCGGGGCTTTAGCCTCCCCAGATTGGATGATCTAACTTCGCCCAGGGGCGCAATCTTTCCTAATTTAAGCCACCCTGTATATTTTACGGTTTCCGAGATCCCAATGCTGAACCATGAAAAATGGACCATCCTGTATTTGGCTGCAGTCCGGGAAAAAATTTAACCATAGCATAGCAGCATGCATGTTATATGTGTGTCTCTGAGCTAAAGATTTTGTTTTAACTGCATTCACCTACAAACATTTGTTTGAGTAGAACAACATGAAGCCTGTCATAAAAATATTATTACTTCGGAAGCATACGGTTTGTTTTCATTCTAGTTTAGAATAGTCTTAAAATTTATTACCATCCAATTTTAATCTAATGTATTGTCAGTGAAAAATTTCTTCGCCGCATGAAATTATTATTATCTTGAATCGCTCAGGAACAGTTCCTCGTTGGAGCTAAAACATGCCTATAATGTCCGAGGGTTTTGTATAAACCATTGATTTGCTACTATTTACTGTAAACTAGTGGTTTTATGTAACATGTTACGAAACGAACAATAAATTGTTCAGCCTTTATGCAGCACTCCCAAAAGCGATTTAAATTGTTTACCTGAAGCAATCCCAAACACAGTTTTAATTCAGTCGTCGGATTATTACACATGAGTATATTTAGCACATACTACTAATTTTCAAGTTATAATTGTTTTCATGTTGTATTTCATGTGTAAAAATGAATGAGTTGAGTGTTCTTAATTTGATGGACTTTTACGACAGGTAAGTGGAAAAGTATATTTATTTATCTTACTAAATTAATATATACATATATTTTAAAATTTGTGATTTTGTGTAAATAAGTAGTACAATTTTGAATAAATTTAATCAATGTCCCAAATGCTTCAATATTCTGTTGGACAGTTTATAAAACACATATCCTATGGTAAAAACTTTTAAATCACTCAACTCTGTTGATAGCGTACAGCTCGTACCAATGCCAAGAACAGTATATCTATGACCAAAGAATAGGAAATCTTGGAGAAGCGTTCTCACGATATTATTAATTCAGTAATTAAGCGCGTTTTTCAACATTGGCAAACAGAAAAAAATACTTATTGTATTTTTCAAACTGCAAATTAACATTGACAAGTAGATAAAATATTACAACGACATTGGGTGATGCACGTAAAATAGAAATCAAAAACTAATAAATTTGAAAGTTCGGGAAAATCGCCAAATTCGTATAAAATCGTTACTTAAATGAATTTGTTGGCACAACAAAGTAGAGCAAATATCAAATAATTCTGCATTTGTTGCTGCTGCTCCTGCTCCTCCTCTTTCTGCTCCTTCTTCTCCTCTTCCTCTTTCTTCTTCATCTCCTCCTTCTTCACCTTCTGCTTCCTCTTCACCTCCTCCTTATCCTTCTCCATTATCCCCCACCTCATCCCGCTCCTCCTCTTCGCGCTCTTCCTATCCTCCTCATCCTCCTACTCCTACAGCTACTGGTCCTCCTACTTCTCTCCTTACTCCCCCTTCCCCCGCCTTCTTCTTCATCTCCTCCTCCTCCTCCTCCTCATCATCATCATCCTCCTCCTCATCCTTCTCCTCATCCTCCTATATACTGCTACAGCTACTCATCCTCCTCATTATCATCGTACTGTTATAGCTCCTCCCCAGCCTCTCCTCATCCTCCTGTTGCTTCTTATCCTCATCGTCATCTCTTACAGCTACTCCTCCTTCTCCTCCCTCCTTCCTATCCTTCTCTCCTCCTACCCATCCTCCTCCTTTCCATCCGCTCCCACCTCCTTCCCACCACCCTCCTCCTCCCACCTCCTTCCCATCCTCCCCTTCCTCCTCCCATATCCTTCACATCCTCCCTCTCCTCCTCCCCTTGCTCATACTAACACTGCTACTCTTCTTCCTCATCATCATCATCGTACTGTTACAACTACTCCTGCTCCTCCTTCTCATCTGCTACAGCTACTCCTCTTCTTCATCATCATCACCACCGTACTGCTACAGCCACTCCTCTTCTTCATCATCATCATTATCATCATCGTACTACTACAACTCCTGAAAATCCTAAACGCTAAATATCCGCAATACTATTCGTCATTTAAAGTTACAATCGACGCTTGTAATTTGAAACTGCATTTACTCCGGCCAAAAGGAGCTATAATAAATCAGTTTTTTCATTAGAGGATGAGAAGTGCTCAAGAGAAGTAATGAAAACTCACAGATGTTCAATTTATGAAATCTGAATTTCCAGTTGGCTAATATTGTTCCACAATTAACTTTGACTAAAGTAAATCAAAACGCTGTTTTACCATAATGGAGTTAAAAGTTCAGTGCATTACCAATGAAACAAATAAACTTAGCAGGATAAAAAACCGGATGTTATAAGAATAGTACACACTGGTGTAGGTACTCTCATTAATGTTTAGCTGATGGTTATTCCTGGATATCAGTTAGTCACACATTTCTGTAGGACTCAGAGGCACCATGGTTTACGTTAGAGATGCAATGCTAGCTAATAGACTTAGTACGGATCCTCATCCTCTTCAAGCTGTTCGACTAGTTTAAAAAGTCACGAACCGCCACTGGTTTTAACTCATATAATGATGAGTCCTTTCATGCTTTATAGTTAAAACTCCGCAGACATCCAAGACAAAACGAGAAAGGACTCACCTTTCAAAGGAACAAATGGAAACATCAAGCTCGTTAGTCTCAATGTTGTTATTCAGAACGTTTTTGACAGATTACTAATTATATTTAGTCTGCTTAATATTTCCTTGTTAATGAATTATTAATGGTCTTAAAAACGACCGGATTTGCAAAATGTAACCCCTCAAACACCTACTGCCTCTTTTATCGTATAGGTAATAAATTTCTATAAATTACAAACAATTTTTTGTAATAATAATAATAATGTTTATTCAGAAAATGTTATGGTTTACAATGGTAAAATAACAAGAATAATAATAATTGAATTAACAATCTACTCGATAAGTGAGAATACTAATACCTATACTGTGTGGCTAAACAGTAAGTAGAGTTGTCACTTCGGTGAAGTAGGTAATAATGTAGGTAGAGTATTTTATAAAATGATATATGGTATAGTACCAAAATATGGAAATACGAGTGTGAAAATACCTAATAAATGTTTTATTACCATTCTAAAGAATGATAAAGATAGGACATTGCGATAGTTTATAAATAATAGACTGCTTTAAAGTGCCTGTAACAATAATCAATGGATCCGATCTTGCAGTCTTTTAATTGGTCGATATATAAAGGCTATAATTTCATAACATATTTAATATACCTGTGACTTAATTTGTTTTATTTCAAGATGAGTTGGCAGTTGTGCAACAGACAAAAAAGTGATTATGGAAGAATTGGGGTTTTTAAATTTAATAGAACCAGGTACAAGTAATAATTGATTTAAGCACTTAGAAGAACAGTTAGTAAAATCAAAAGGTGTCCCAATTTCATTGTAATTGCAGGGTATCTCGGAAACTACAAGAGATAGAAAGATGCGGTTTTTGCAACGCTGTATTATTTTTTGAGAAACTCAAGATGCCGCAATCAGCATTTTCATAAACCTCTTCGTTCTTGAGATACAGTGAAAAATTTAAGAGAGAATGGCTGAAATATTGGAACGGTGAAAATGCATCTAATTGAGTTTAGTGGAGTACTTGTAATTTCTCTACAAGGTGTGGTGTATAATAATAATATAATCCAAACATACATTTTTTACATTGTTTTAAATGGAACACCCTGTCTATTTTATGCCATTCAGTTGCATTATTTGTTTCCTTCGTAATGGTATTATTATTATTATTATTATTATTATTATGGAAATTGTCAAAAAACTTGTTAAAGTTGATGTTGCGTGGTGCACAATTATTGGTCATGCAATTATTTAATTATATAAAATTGGAAAATGAATTTTAAAAATAATTTTCTTTAATATCTCAAAAAATAATTTTAGTTAATGGCCAATGTCTTTTAGAACACTGTTCAGTATTACATCAATAATAGTGAAAAAATATTTAAAAACACATTAAATTTTCCTTCTGGTGAGTATTTTAAATATTATCATGACAGTAAATAATAAAATAGAGATAACACAAATTTAACTGGCAACAAATATGTTAGACTTCGACGTTATTCAAATAATAAGAATATTATGTTTGTAGTTATTTTTTGACATTATGTAAATGCATACAATATATTATACCAACCGTTGGAAAGAAAGTAATGAAGTTTCGTTTTCAATATTCAAATTTAAATTTCCATTGTGTACGACAAAAAAGTTATTCAATCCGAAACATCAACAAATAGTATTATGCTTGTAAACGAAATGTGGCCATTATATTTCCACATAATCTATCGATTTCATTCACAGTTCATTCCTTCGCAAAGAGCATACAATATTATTGACAAATTTCTCGTTAAATTGATTGAAAATAGTTTAATAGTGGATGGCATAACAGAACATAGTTTTTATCTAAAAGACTTAGTACCAAGTAAATATTCATATACACGCTTCACTTTGAATTAAAAAATTTTATTTTAGGTAATGTGTGTTAGTCAATTTCATATTACAATTATTTTGGATCGTGTACACTTTTGATGGCCATTAAAATAAATCAAAAAGATCCAAGATCTCTGCTGCCGTTCATGAAATATAGTAAAAAAATAATAAAATTATGATTTTAGAAAATGCCATCCAGCGTCATTATTTCTCACAGAAAGAGATTTGGTAGACATGGATAAACATGTACGAGAAATCGATTGTCATGAAAGGAAAATTTCTACGGTTATGCAACATTCAATTAATTGTTTTTTTTTTCTTGACAGTAACAGACACAGAATAGGTTAGCAACACTCCAATGCGTAACATAAGTTTTTTCATATATTTCTAGGTATTAGCAATATTGTGTGAAACTAACTACTCTGTGGACTAAAGCCCCAACCAGCGTTGAATTACACCCACAATATCTACCCATATATTCTTAATTATTAGCTTTTGTAACATGTTTTACTGTATTAGAAAGGTATTTTATGCTAATATCAAATCTCCTGCAATAATTTTTATAGATAGATACTTGACTCAACTTAAAGGAGGCCACCTGAAGAAGCAGTCCTAAAAATGCAGAAATAGGTGAGATCTCATCTATTGTGGTTAAATTTTCGAGTTCCCACATTTTTAAAAGTGAAGTGAAGTGAAGTGTTGTTTGTTTCGTTTATTATTGTTTTTATCATCTGACGTAGAAACCTTTTTGCAGTTTAATAATCATGTTTTGATGTAGGTATGAAAATTTTTCAGTGGTTAACACATGCTATAAATTAAAATGAAACAATTTTAAATGAAAAAAATAAAAAATTCCAAAAATTTATAATTCAATGTTATTTTCTTGTAAACGAATAATCATGTTATTATTTTTTTTATACGAATTCAGAGTCAGTATCAAATGAGCTTTCAAACGCCCTAAAGTGCCATTCGAAATTTCAAAGTTGATATCTCGATCTACGAAGGGGTGGCAACTACAAAATAAGTAATGATGAAGTCGATGACACCTTAAATTAAAAATCGATCTGTTTGTGGAATATTTTCAAAACTTCATACTAAGCGATATATTCAGGTGGAAAGTTTTATATGGCACACCGCATGTCACACTCTATTTGCTGACTCAATAATTTTTAGCGGAGTTATTTAATGTGAATTCTTCCATCAAGAATAAATAATAAATAGTTATTTTTGGATTTGGATTTTTATAGGAACAATATCGCTATTGCTTGGTCAGTGGTCGCGCGGTTTAAGGCGTCAGTACTTGAATCGAGGTGACTAGATCGGAGTTGGTTCGCGCCCAGCTGCCGGTAGACCGTATATAAACTATATTCGTGGAGTGGATTGGCACCCTCTCTGCGGGTATGGTAGGGTGGAGTAATGTTGGCTTGGGTCAATGTGAGAGATTGATACCGGTTGATATTTGACTACCCCCCTAATTAATGAGGTTTTCCAGGTTTCCCTCATTCCTGCACTGAATAGTGGTTAGGGCCTACCAACGTAAGTCGTTCCTGGGCGCAAATGCGGCCTGCTTAATAATAATATGCCGCCCCCTCTCCCGCACAAGTCTCCGACTTCTGGGCTAATCCCTGTGATTAGAATGAGGGGTAGAGATATTATTATTGCTGTGTACTTACGTTATTTACTTAATAACGCTCGTCTCACAGCAACCACAGATGAAACTATTATTTATGAATGAAGTATAATACAATTTTAATAATATAAAATAAGTGGCTATGTTTACTGTTATCATAAAATTAAAATTTATCGGCGAAAAAATTACTATTAATTTTACTTCTATAGTACTTTACTGCTTAAATAAATAACAATAATAGTAGGCCTTCTGTGCGAAACAAGTTTCAATTATCTCCAGAACCTAGATATTAAAAAAAAAAAATAAAAAGTTTCATACAGTGCACTTGCATGTTTTTCATATTTAAAAAAATGTCCACCTTTTATAATTAATTATATAAACAGGTTTACCTTAAGTAATAGAAGTTATAGTGGTACTGATTGCAGCTATAATAAAATTTCCAGGCAATACGGCAAAAGTACAAGACGAACCACTGAAATTTCCTGCAGAAGTGATGTGAATAATTCAGCAAGAGGTACATCGGTTTCCGGATCTAATGTCCCTGAGGTCAACACCTTCGAAAGCTCCGGTTCCGAGGGGCGATTGGCATACTTTAAACATGACACTGGACACATAAACTTCGCCTTTGTGGATTCTGATGGGTAAGTTTGCGGCTATAAAATTACTGTAGAAATGCATTATTTAATCAACCCCATAAAGGATGGGAGGATTCAGATAAGCTTTTGGCCGAATTTAATTAGTTCAATTTCTGGAATATTGAAACTGGTAACGAAACGGGACTAATTCTCTAGATCCATTTACAAGCCAGATATAATACTAGTAATTCTACATACAAATTCGTTTTAAATTGTGTACAAGCTGATACATAATTTTCTTTTTATTGCCAGTCAAGGCATTATTGTGTATTCTTGGGTCAAAAGAAGATTATTTAATTAAGACATTTTTTATCCAAAGTTGCTTTGTTTAGAGGAGGTCAGTGTTGATATTTGTTGTAAATAACTCTTATCCAATTAGTACGAGTTTTGATGAACCTTAATACACATGACTTGGCGATAGAAGCAAATTTCTGAATTTTAAATAGCAAGCTTCGTAAAACTGTTGATAATACCTCGAGTGTAAAATATTTCAGGAGGTAATTAGTATGACCAGCCATAGCAAAAGAAAACTTGTGCACTGAGAACAACTGTCAAATGCGTACTGTTTATTTGACTACACATCAACCAACTATTATAAGAAAATACACAACGTTTTTGCAAAATAAAAAAACCAAAATAAGCAGAAAAGTCTTAATAAACATGGGTCCGCAAAGTAACGGTTGCGGAGATATGGGCCGACGAAAATCCTCATGCTCTCTTTATAATAGAATCTGGACATCAGGCACGTTTTTCATTAAACATTTGGATGGGTATTGTAGGTGATAGGTTCTGTAGTTGTAGGTCTAGGTCCTGTTGTTTTACCAAACCGATTAACAGGCGCTGCTTACCTCAATTTTCTGCTGAACACACTGTATGAGTTTTTGGAAGACATTCCTTTGAATCAGAGGCAACAAATGTGGTTCCAGCATGATGGTGCTCCAGCTCATTTTGCCATGGCCGTTAGAGAGCATTTACACCAAACTTTTCCACGTAGATGGGTAGGAAGGGCCGGACCTGTTTTATGGCCTCCAAGATCGCCTGATCTGAACCTCCTAGATTTCTTTGTTTGGGGATATTTGAAGACATTAGTGTATGGTACTCCTGTAAATAGCCTGGAAAAGCTGCAGCTACCTATTAATCAAAAGTGTGAAGAAATCCAAACCAAGAGGGTGTTTTCGAAAGAGTTCGAATATCGTGGAGACGAAGATGTCGGGCCTGCTTGGAAATGGACAGAGGTCACTTTGAACATCTTCTGTAACTTTGGTTTTTGTTTATTGAAAGTTTCCTTTGTCGGTTTATTCCTAATAAATAAAAATGTTTGAAAAACGAATAGTGGTCCATATCTCCCCAACGGTTACTTTGCGGACTCATGTTTAAGACTTTTCTGCTTATTTTGGTTCATACTATTACCTCCTGAAATATTTTACACCTTGTATTATCACTCCATTAACCAATAGCGACACAACTCGGGCTCGGGGCACTATACTGTGGATCGCTTTCTGTTGTCATATCCAGATCATTATTGTCGGGGCATTAACTCGCAGAAATTCTGCATTTGCAAAAGGTCCCACTATACCTGCAGCATCATTATTATACTTTTCAAACCTACAAAACTGCTTATAAATGGATGGAATGGATTTTGCTAATTATTATAGCAACATCAAAATTTGATACAATTGTACATATAGGTTAGGTTAGGCTGTTGCACTCGTTGTCAAAATACAATTTTTATAAAACACGTCAAAAATAACAATAGAAAAGATTTATATTTGAAATATACAGTAAGAGTAACGAGGCATTATACAAAAACCAAGTTTTGTAAAAGATACAGTTTTTTTTTTCTTGAAATATGTTTTATTAATTCGATCAGATATAAAAAATATACAAACATGACAAAAATAATTGCATTACATAACATCCATTATTATTAGTAGAAACAGTGATATAACAGTTTTTGTCAATTTCGAGGCGTTAGATAACAAAAATGATAAGAATTATTTCCAAATTTAAAGTTTTTATCTTATATTATCAATTACCCAAGGTCGAAAATAAGAGAGGGACTAATCCACAAAAAAAGAGATTAGTGCGGAAGGTGACATGTTCACCTAAACGTACCACTTGAGAAGAGTTCAAAGCACACAAAATCACCAAAAATAAGTTGTCGTCGACTGTCACTTTAACAATTTACTTTAAATATACCCCCTGTGCCATCCTCTTTACAAATTAGAATGCTCACCACCACTCACTTACACCTACCTAATGCGCACTCCGCGGATATCACACTTAAGCCTTGTCCTCAGGGACGGAAAATTCACCGATTTTTGCACGAATTTTGCAGCATCTGTTTTAATTATTGATGGCAGGAAAATCTCAACTTTTGAAAAATTTTGCGAAACAGTAAAACACTACAAATATTATTGCTACTTTAATTATTATGTAGTGTTAATAAAATTATAGAAAATGTTATAGTTAACAAAATTTGTTACACTTTTTAATTTGCACTATACATATATGCACTCACGTACATTTTTGTTAATGAAATACATATTTCAACATCACTTACACTCATATTTTGACCTTGCGACCTAAACTCTTCATACATGTCATCATTCGATATTTTTCACTTGTAAAATTAGGACGATTTTGAGAATACGCTGTAAAACTCGAATTATTCCCCATTTTTAAGAACACAAAATCAATAATAAAATTAATTACATTCATAATTAAATTAGCAAAAAGATATATTTGACATTTTGTCCGCCCGAATGATATACCCGCCCATGATAGCACTGGAAACGGAACAAATGGATCCGTCAATTCGTCACAACCAATGAAAAGCTGCGGCGCATGCGTACTTACTGCAGCATAAGCTGTATAATCGGGTATGCTGCACAGGATTTTATAGGAAAAATATAAGGGCTGCATGTATGTTTCTTTGTGTCGACTGCTATAAATTGTAAGGAGGTTTATAACATGAGTCACTCTCTAGATCTTCAGCCGTCTACTTATAGATATTATTATTAGTATTTACTTCACCATGTAAATAATCAACTGCCAAACTGTACCGAGTAGCTGAAATTTGCAATTGATCCAATTTGAAAAACTTCTACATTTATTTACCATTTAATGAGGTTTGTGCCACAGTAAACAATTTCGACTTATTTATAAAACTCATTAAATGCCCAAGAACACGTAGCAGAGCAATATATAGCGACTAGTAAAATTTGCTCAAAATGTAGTTTTATTTAGTTCATGAGTTCCTAGGGAAACTCGCTGAATTTACGACAGCCAGCCAGTACTTGGGAATATTTTATAAGCGATCCAGTTCCAGAACTCATATTATTTTTATATCCTTACTTTTCTGATTTTTTTTTAGTAATGGCCATAAACCCGTGTAAAATATCTATCATTTCATAAAATTCGTACTGAACATGGAAACAAATATTTTAAGGTATGTTTCATTGATTAAAACATATGTCGCACATAAAACCCCTAGAGCGGAGAAGAATTACAAAAAAATCATCTTAATAGAAAATAGAGAAATTTAAAAGGAGACTAATAAATATGTATAGGGTGTTCTGAAAGTCCGTCACCTAAAGCTCAGAATTAGTTTTATTCATAACTTTTTTCTAACTAGATATAACAGAAATTTGAACATTATTGAAAAGAGAAACAATATTAGAAAAAATTATGGACTCTTTGTTCAAGCCGATAAATGTAACCGTTTGGCAGGAAATCGCTATTAAAGTTTTATTAATCATCAAATTTTAGTAACTATTTCTGTAATTAATTAAGTTGCCATGCTTCAAATAAATGTCATTAGTAATTTTGCTGTTACAAAATGTAACGAAAATTATTTAAAGCAGGTATAGGTTTGATTTTTCACCATAATAATTTGAGAAATGGCTGAATACCGTGACATGCATTTTTGTTATGGATAAGCAAATAGTAATGCAGAACAAGTTTCCCGAAATTACATAAACGCATATCATAATAGAAGATTACCACATTCACCAACATTCGTAAACATTCATAGACGTCTGAGGCAGCAAGGTTCTTTGAAAACTGATAATTATGGCACAGAAAGACCAAGAACCACGTGAACTGCAGAAAGAGTGCTAGATGCAGTAGAAATAAATTCGGTTATAAGCACAAGAAGAATTACTGCACAGAAGGGTATTGTTCATTCTTTAGTTTGGAAAGTTATCTACGAGCAACTTCTTCATCTACTTCATGTGTAAACGGTTCAATCACTTTATCATGAAGATCCAATGTGTCGTTTACGGCTCTGTAATAGCGTTGTGGAAAAATATGATGAAGATAATGCAATTATAATATTTTACTTACTACCAAAGATGGTTTTACAAGAGATGGTATTACAGTGCCTTCATAAATGATTACAAGCCACGTGATCAGGGTCGAGATTCTCAAATCAATCGCAGAGCAATTCATATGCGAATATCCTTTTCCTCACTACGGCAATTGAGAGAGACAAGAAATTTATTTGCATACTAGTTGTTCTTCGAGAATCACAGTTCTGGTCAAGTTGCTTGTAATCATTTATGAAGGCACTGTACATGATATTACAAAGGCGAACAAAAAATATTGTGGTGAAAAATCAAACTTATACCTGCTTTAAACAATTTTGTTACAATTTGAACCATCAAAATTACTAATGACATTTATTTGAAACATGGCAACTTGATTAATTACAGAAAGAATTATTAAATATTTGATGTTTAATAAAACTTTAATAGCGATTTCCTGCTAAACTGTTACATTTATCGGCCGGGGCTGACGGTAGCCGAGCGGCCAAGGCGGCGACAAATAGTTGCTGCCAGGAAAGTACGAGCGGCCGAATCCAACACGGGGCAGAAGAATTTGTCTGTCCTACCCATGGATGTTTGTGATTGTAGGGGTGGAGGGTAGTGTAAGTTAGTAGGTAAATAATATAATAAATAATTACCAGTAAGCGTCAGTACCTTTACCTTTATCTTTACATTTATCGGCCTGAATAAAGAGTACATATTTTTTTCTGACATTGCTCATCTTTTCAATAAAATTTAAATTTCTGTTATATCTAGTAAGAAAAAATAAGTTATCAAAAACTAATTCTGACTTTTTGGTAAAGTTCTACTGCTATCATTTTAATCTGTAGAATCACCTCCCGTAGTTTCCTGATGGACTTTTAGAACACCCTGTATACATAAAGTATAAATTGTAGGGTGATACAAAAATGTGAAATGTTGATTTGAATTAGGTGAATTACAGTTTCTAAACAAATAATTATCCAGCTATACATATACGGTATTAAATTATTGTATTTTTTATAAATTTGTGTTAATCTTCAAATAAAATAGTAATGTTACACAGTGATGTGTTCGTAATTGTATCTGTTACCGTTAAGGTTAAGGTGTGTCAAGATGTAATATGGCTTCTATAAGAAAGCAACAACTGAATGTTGCATATCCGAAACTACACCGAAAAAAAAATTGGTGCTTGTAAAAATAACTTGTTTCACGGAAATAAATTGTTTGTTTGTATAAGTCCAAACAAATATTTATTTCTAAATACAATATCAACTCATTATTTTACGTAAATAAAATATTTTTTCCATTAAAAAACATTATTTCCCTTTCAATTCTATGATAAAACAATATTTGTATATTTCAAAGATTATTTTTCCAAGTAAACAATAGTTTACTTACAAATAAACAACTCACAATTTTTTGCTCAGGAATTTCAGAAAAAAAGCTGCGGGCTAATGCCCCGACCAGCATATAATATAGCAAATAGTCAATCTATACCGGTTTCGAGCTTATTAACTGTCATCAGTACGCCACAGGTGAGTTAACTGACGACTAACCACTCTGACTACTCACGTCTCTGAAACCGGACATACCTGAGTACGCGAAATATTGCACATTGCAATATCTATATCTAGCGGCCACCTATTGACAATAATAGTTTGTTTATAGGAAACAATTAGAATTTCTCCTTTCAAGCAAATACGATACAACTATACTAGGAAATTGAGTTTTTTTAGTTGGCGGTTTTTCACAGGATTATATAACCTAATAAAACTTCTTTTAAAACCAAAAATAAATTAAAATATTATATATTTTCCTTTTCCACATCTGTCAATTAAAAATATGCATTTTTGAATTAAATGAACGCATTATTTAATTTGAAATGCACGTTCATTTCATTCAAAACACATTTCTTATTTGAAAACGCTGTTTTTATACAGATTTGAACAAATTGTTTAGAATAACGAAAAAAAAAATATTTAAAAATATATTTTTTAAATTAATGTTTTCATTGTTCAAATGTAATAATTGTTTTTTTAATTTAAACAAATACTCGTCAAAAAATGAAATATTCTTACTAAATAAATCAATTTAATGTTAACAATAAAGTGAAAATTAGGTACACCAAATAAAAAATTTTCCCGAGAATAATTGTGTTTTAATAAATTGAATTGTTTGCTAATTTTTTTTCGGTCTAGTGGCTGTAGGAATTTTTTACGACGAAAATCGATTTATCGTATATTCTTATCTCTCTGTACTAAATTTCAACTTTCTTATGAGAATTAATGGCACTAAATGGCATTTTTTTAAATCGCTAGTCTCAGTCTTTTTCATGTTACTCCAACAACAGCAGCAGTAATCTTGTATCTGTTTGGTTTTTCGTAATTTCCATCAAAAGTCGCAACTTTTTTATAATTTGAGTCACCCTGTATATTTTACGGTTTCCGAGATATCAGTGGTGAGCCATGAAAAACGGACAACCATGTATACCACAGCATTTATTTATTTAGACTGCAGATTACGAGTTAGAACCAACCCTTATACAGGGTGTTTTTAAATGAAGTAGTAAAAATGAGACCACAGATTCCTTAGGTGAAAATAAATCGATTTAACCTAACAATAAGTTGCATAATAAAAAAGATATGGTGTCATAGTTAAAATTTTATTTTCGATATTTGTAGATAATTTTTTAAATAATCCAAATATTTACATAAAATTTATTTCTTATTTTGACGTCACTAGTGGTACATCATGGTTCTTTTAAATGGCAGAACTTTTTTGTTACTGAGTGTATTCATCCTACCTGTTATATCTGAAAAAGTATACCTTGTTGAAGTCGTTAGGAGTAACAGTTTTCGAAATAATCCTATTTGAAATATTCAGTGCACCGATTGAAAACTATTATCGTTTCAGGTAAAGTGCCTTTTATACTGAAAATTCAGCAAAATGTTTCTTAAAAAAGTTGTTCAGAACGGTAAATTATGGCGGCGTGCAAAATTTCAAAAATATCTGCCTGCTTTGATAAAATCTAGTGCTTTGTTGAAAAATGGTTTCATACCCCGCCGATCTTCTTGAATTTTTGCATGTCTCCATAATTTACCATTCTGAACAACTTTTTCAAATAACATGTTGCTGTATTTTCAGCAGAAAAGGCATTTTACCTGAAACCAAAACAGTTTTTACTCGGTGCACTGAGCATTTCAAATATGATTGTTTCAAAAATGGTTACCTCTACCGACTTCAGCAAAGTATACATTTTTCAAATAAAACGGGTAGGAGAATCGATTGTTTTGATAGTCAGATGGATACACTAGCTGCAAAAAAGTTCTGCCAATTAAAAGAAACATGGTGTGCTACAAGTGGCGTCCTCTACCAGTGACGTCAACATTGAAAGCAAATTTGAACTTCTCGCCCGCAAAAACCCCCGATTTACAAATTTTATGTAAATAAATATTTAGATCTTTTAAGAAGTTATTTACAAATATCGAAAATAAAATTTTAGCTTTGACAGTCTGTTGTTTTTTTATTATGCGACTTGGTATGTTAGGTTAAATCATAGAAATCATAAAATATATAGAACGCCAGAAGCCTTTACAATAGACACTCAAAAATACCCAGACTATGGAGCAGCTTAGAAAGCAGTCATCTAGGAAAAACTTAATGTAAGCTGTTGGTTATGCTGCATTTTAAACCCAGCATACCATTGAAACCATAACAGAGGACCATAGAAATCATCATATGTTTCTACGAATTGGACGTAAAATTTTCATATTTTGAAATTCCCGCCTATTAGTGTGAAGCTACCCCGTTTGTGTAACCAACTCATAAAATCTAAATTACTGTAATATTACTAGACTCGTGTTTTCTCCATAGGTTGACTACTTTTGGTACTGATTTTGGCGTTCTATAGGTATATTTTATGATTTCTATGGGTTAAATCGATTTATTTTCACCTACGGAATCTGTGGTCTCATTTTTGCTACTTCATTTAAAAACTCCCTGTAAAAGTTCCCTTCCTGTATACATCAAAATTAGTGTATTTAAAAATATACTACATACTCTTTTATAGCTGTGTAAAATATAAATCTGCTGCAGTTAATGGTGGTATAAAACTTAAGAAAAATTCCTCGAGAAATATTAAATTAGTTGAATAATAAATTGGAGACCACCTGGATAAGATACGTACCTACAATGTATCTTAGTTGCAATAAAATTCAGAAAGTGTGCATGTGGGAGTCGTTCACTGCCTTCAAGTCAATTTCCAATCTTCCTCCTAAAATCTTACACTCTCCATAAATATTATGGAAAGTACACTTATACAAGGTAGGCTCTTAGGAAACTGCCGTGTAGAGTTTCCATCTGCCTGTTGGATTAGAAAAATGGACATTAGCCAGTTAGAAAAATGTACTTAGGGGAGAAGTTTGTTACAGGAATGAAGCTTTTACTTTGCGAATGAATAAAAGTTTTCTTATCTAAAAAGTAACATGTAACAATGTTTTACAGTTTACAATGGGGTCACTTTCGATTTTTTTTTATTTCAATAATCGAAAGTACTTTATCATAAAAGCCTATGTGCAAAATATTAGATTTTTCTACTTTCACCCCTAAATTGCGTTTGAAATTAACTTTTTTGAAAACGAGGCTTGGCTAAGACGTCAGCGGTTTGAAATTCAGTTCATATAATTTATGCAATTATGAGCGAAAATAAATATTATAAGTATTACATAGTATTAAAATGTGGAAATACAACTATGAAAACACCTAATAAACATTTGTTTTTTATAATGCTAAAAGATGAGAAAAAAAGAAAAATGTTACAGAAAGCTACGCGTACATTTATTTTCGGTGAAGAGTGTGAAATTTATCTGTGAATATCATTTTAATGTAGGTATATCTATCTTGAAACATATTTAACATGTAACATAGTAATTTTTAAGGTTGCCGTATTTCTAGTCGTAAAATGATTATTTACTATTTACAGAAATAATCCATTTAAGAGTGAGAGTATTTCTAACAAAACACAGGTAACTTAATAAGTTACATACAATATGTCAGTGGAATAAGTGTAAGTAACACTAACAGTTTGTACAGAAACTTAGACCACAACAAATAATACAACTACAAATCAAGTACTAATTGACCTAAATATCACGAAAAAATTGAGATCCTGGGTATTTGATTAAAATTAATAGACATAACATATACTGGAAATTTGGTTCTTACATTATGACAATATAAGATACAGTGATCCCGTGATCCAATTCTAAGAACTCGTAGGTCAAACATATTCAACATAGATGCTGAATCAATTCGGTTGTGAAATAATTTAAATAAAAGTGACAAACTCTCAAGCACTTCTGGTCTGTAAAGAATCAAAATCAAATCTTTGTAGCAACAAACTGTAGTTATATCCCCTAGGTGGATAGTAACCATGAGCACGGTAAGACAAAAACTTAAAAAAACGCCTTTTAACTGATTCCACTAAATCAATACCTAGTTAATTTTGAAGACCCTTGCAGCATCTACAAATAAATATATCGATTGTAGCTATATCTTAAAAGTTATAGTTAATAGAAATTTGCTAATGGAGAATACATTTTTGCTGCATGTGAAATGATAGAATGTAATGCAAATTATTAAGTCGCTAAGTGCATTTTTAAAGGTGTACCAATAATTGAAGCGGTACTGAATGGGACATAGTCCAATCAATATACCTACATTAAACATTGTACCTTCTTTTATAATTATAACTTCTGCATTGTCGTTGTTCATTAAAGCTCTCAGATATTACATCTTAATTTATAGAGGTTATTTACTTTGGAATTTGTTACTTTTGGCTCCGCGACGCATACATGTTAACATTATCTTTTTATATGTATATCTTTATTTTATTTGTATGACGACTACAATAAATGTTTAGGAAAGATAAAGGTAGTTTCAATTTCATTTGTGTAGTACAATGTTGGTAGTAATTGGCAGTTAATATACCGAAAATAACAGGCACAATTGTCATAAAGTTTATAGACTGTGAGTAAACCATTTTAGCATGGGAGAAGCTGTAAGTACTTGTAGAATGAGGTAGCACTTTATTGTCGACTTATAACGATAAAGTATTTTTATTTTACAGCACTTTTTAAGTGTTTTCAGAATAATAGCTGTGGTGAAAATTTGTTACAAGTATGACAAAGTATAACGACAACTATAAGTTCCATTATACAGGGTAATTTAGAACTTATCTAAAAAAATTTGGTAACAGACGCGTCATGAAAAATAGAGTCAATATCGTAAAAATTGCAAAATCCTTATAGTTTACATTGCTGGGCTACTGTAGTCTCTAGCCAGGCGATTTCAAATATCCTATTACTTATAGTATTAACTTTTTTGTGATGCAAGTATTTACATTTGTCAAATCGCTTACGTACAACAACTCGCTGGGTATCGTTTTAAATTATGAAGTAAAAATGCTTTAGCAGAACGATTTTCTGGTAAACATGTGCAATTTGCAACCGAATCGTGCAGATGGAGGTTCAGGGCATCCACAGAGTATTTCAGCAGTGTGGCGTACTCAATTATATCCGTACCATGTACAGCGGGTCCAAGCATTAATAATAATACCAGGGAATTGGACGAGGAGGACTGGTACCACGGCCGCCACGATCTCCCAGCTTTTAATCATATGGACATATTTTTGTGATATTAAAAAAATTAAGTATAGCGCACCGAAGTGAATACTATTGATGATTTACGCAAATGTACCATAGCTGCTGCCAATAACTTACAAGTTCAAAACGGAGAAGAAGCAGAAACATTTGTGTTACTTTGTAGAAACTGGATAAGACGGGCCCAAAATGTTGTTGTAACGTCGGGTATATCAAACTATTTTATTAATTAAAACCACAAATTAATTCTATTAATAATTAATAACAATAGCTGCAAATGCTGCTTTAAAATAGGTGTTGTAAAATGTAAATTATTTAAATTATTTGCCCTGTCGCCGATTATAGATACACCTTTTTAGGTTTTACAGTAGACCAGTTTCCAAAGCTTTTTCTGGATACATTATTTATGACAATTATTTGTTACTTAAAAATAAATATATATTAGTCGCCAATCTTCGTTATTCCTTACTTTAACAAATTGAAAGAAAATATGAGAACGTTATATTAGAATTTGACTGTTTTGTTTGAAGTATTTGAAGTTTAGAGTAGTTGATAATGCCATGAACTTTTTTTGAAGATCTGAGTATACCCCTCTTAATTGAACACCATTCAAAATCTTGATGTGTATTTCGGGTTTCATTAGTTATTAATTCCCCGAAATTTTCTAAACTGTAGAGAAAATATGTGCACCTTTATTGGTCTCTAACTTTCATACTAAGCGATTTCAGAGATTAGAAACTTATGGATGGCTGCGCAAATCACTTGATCAGCAATTTTTAAGAAAAGTTACTTGAAAAATTGTTAATAAGCCAAAAATAAATATTTGTAAGCAGTTTATTAAAGATATATTCGAGAATAATATATTGATATTTTAGAGAATAACTTCTTGTAAGGTAAAAAAAATAAAAAAGTAAATATCTAAATATTTACAAATTTCAAATCAGAATTTGTAAGTCTCTTATTAACGCGCTTTCGAGTAGGAATTTCTCCGTTTCTTGCTTTGTTGAACATTGCATCCACCTTTTCTGTTCTTATATGTATCAACGAAAGTTGAATGCCTCTTATCGGTTTCAAGTGGAATACCTTTATTGCAACATGAGAAGTGTCCTAAGGCTTTAATTTGGGGCCACTGCTTCTTATACTGTCTGTACACGGTCCCTATCTTTAAAATCAAATCATTTTATGTTTTCTATATCTGTTAATAAATTTGTTTACTCTAAAAAATCACTCCTAATATATGATAATATATAATATCTATATAGGTATGTCACTTTTAACCCTTATGGAAATTAAAGATGTTGATGCAGTGTTTGACAGCAGATTCTCTTTCTCTAGTCATATTTATTCAAGTATTAAAACTGCGTGCTGTAAATTTTGTAATGGTTAAATTTCTACTTCGAATGTCTAACATCTTCCAATTCTGACTTAAAAATGTGTTTTTTACTTTTAGAAGAAGTTCTCCACATCTCTATTAGTATTTGGTTGATAAACGACAAATTTATATTTACAAGTAACCCACTAATTGCTGATAAGATTGTTACAAATTGCTACAAAAGAGGACTATCCACTTAGCCTAAATTTACTTAAAATAGTAGACCAAATATATTATTTAATGGCAACCAGTTTAGAAGTTGCTACCAAAAGCTTACTTTAACTTTACCTATCTAAAATTTAATTTTAGATAGGTAAAGGAATTTAATTTTACACAAAATAAAATTTTAAATATACTATTACAATCTTCTCAGCACAAAAGTTTAAACTATTAGCTTTGACAGACCAAACTATTCATATATCATATGCTTTCGAGTAACTAATTATTTTAATTATAGATTTGCTTATTTATCAGTCAGTATTATTTGTGTTTGATGATAACTATTTTAAGATAATTAAAAAATTAACCAAGTCATCTCTTCCATCTACCAGTGAAGTAAAATCCACTTTTACATTCGGATTGATGTATTTCGTGCCATCTTGTGGTCTACTAGCGAACTATTCGTTGTCTCATTCTACACTTTAAAGAAATCGCTTTAGCGCTCAGTTCATCATTTCCTCGCTTGCGCTAAACGCCACACAGTTAATGGCTACATCATCAATCAATATATTTCCGTTGCGGATCTCAAGCAAAGGTCGACTCGTTGAAGGATTATTTAACATACTCTTATGACATCTTAGCAGGATCTAAACATGGCGAATTATACGGTTCTAAAATTTACTATTGGGGAATAAAACTTCAAACAAACTTTTCTATTCGGTTACGATGAAATATTAAAAACCACATAGTATACCCCAAAGCTCCACCTCTGGGCTAGAACACAAATCTAATACATTCAAGTCACGTGCAAGCCTAGCAACCAATGATAGTCCTTTTTGCATTACAACACTTACAGGCAGGGAAACGTCATAAAAGTGAAGTATATAATAGCAAGTGTTTGTGTAATTTGTTGTTTTTAATAAATATAACGAATTTTTACTCGAGGTAAGTAAGAAATAAGATTTTCACTTAAATATTGTTGAGAATAGCATAGTGTTGCAAGAATTTGGGGTGTAGTCATCCAAAGGCTGTAAGTTGAAGTAAAAAATCAATATCTTAACTTGCGAGACAACTAAATCTAAATTTTCTCTAAACATTTCTTAATAAATCAATACACTAATGACTGATAAGTATACCAAGAATTCCATACACAGGTTATATATCGAGGAAATATACTTACCTAATATTTAGGTAAGTAATTAGATCATTTTTATCTACTACTTTATTTTCTGAATTAATTCGAATTTAAAATTCGACTTGCAGCTAGGGGACTACAACATGCTAAAATTTGTATTTTTGCATGAACCCGCTCAATATCAATGTTTATTTACGTTAGCTTTCAGCTGTATGTGCTTTTCATTGCATGCGATTGAGTCTAATTTTATATTTTTTCACGTAATATATTTATATCTATTTATATTTTATGATATTTTGCTTTCGTACAATATCATTGCAGTATGTAAATTGAAAAGTTTAAATTTTTCTAATATTCGCGCATGTCTTCTGCTGTAGATCACTAAAGTTAGTGTAATTTATTTGTTGTAAAAAAACTGTTAAGGGCGATATGAACATAATAAACATGTCATTGTGTCTCCTCAATTTCGCAAACTCCACAGATTTATGAGACATTGATAGAAAAATTAAATCTTAATATATTTTTAAGATAACATCCTTAAACAAAATCAGAATTGGTAAGGTCTCTTATGGAGCACCAATATTATGCAACCATTAATACCAAAAATGTATTTTCTAAATCCGTAGAATTGTTAATAGTTAAATATTATGTAACAATCTAGGGACTTTTAGATACTGCAATAACAGTTTCATATGCTCAACTTAATTAATAACATACATGATAAAAATGGTCTCCAGAACAAGGTAGGAGTTTTTTCAATTTAGATGAAATGATATTGAATCAGAAATATAATTGGTACCTATCAAGATTTCAACAACTATAGTGTGTATAACACTTTCAGCGAATTCGAAAACATGTCTGTCTATAATTTATACAACTTTGAGACAATATGAAGTCAGAACATTAATGTAAGAAAGATGTACGTCAAAATAAACTTATATATTTCGATTGCCTCAATATTTTACTGACCATGCATATTATTTGACAACCAAACATATTAAATTTACCAACTCCTATTTTTTCGTCTGGAATATCAAAAATTTCAAATATTAAGTGTGATTAGTTGCTAATACTTTTTTAATCTGTACAGTTAATCGAATTTATAAATTAAACTATGAAAGAGCCAACATTTTTACGTAACACAGGGACTCTTGGTCGATCTCGATATCTCAAGCCGTTTTCCAGATTTTCACGATTGAATGTGTCATTGCACGTTATGTCTATGGCTGATACTGTAACAAATTTTCTTAACATTCAATGCACACTTGTAAATTAAATATTTTTAATATGTTACTATTTAAAAAATTTCAGGGTATTGAAAATTAAAATAAATTTTCGAAAAATGATAACTTTAAAACAGTTGAAGAAATCGAATCCAAAATTGGTTTAATTAGGTTCTTGGGAGCGAAAAATACGAATTTGGCATTAGTTTCAAGATATTTCCTAGAGGGCGCTTGTTACGTGCTTTGTGTTGACTTTTTTTACATGTACAGTTAATAGAATTTATAAATTAAACTATGAAAGAGCCAACATTTTTACGTAACATATAGGCAACATCATAGAGTTATTATATGTACCATAGAGGCGCCTTCGGCTCCATTTGTTTGTCGCCAACATCATGATTTTGTTTGTAAACACTGGTTCCGTTTTCTTATTGGTCGGCTGGAAAAATCAATATTTATAATAGGTGTTTGAGGTTGTGTTTTGCTAAATAATTATTTATATGCATATATTTTGGATTTTGACTTAAGTAGACTGTATAATAGTGATACAAAAACAATGGGGAAAAGGTGCATAGTGTGTAAAAAGCTACAAAGAAAAGGAAATCAGATATCACAGGTAGGCATTACTAATCCATTGACGTAGTTATAGGGTTTCATAATCTTTTATTTCAGATTTCCAAAAGATCTAGAATGCCGAAATACATGGATAAATGATATTGGCTAAGAAAATTATTAGCCAAATCTGCAGCTTGGTTAAAAGAGGCATATATAATCATATTGATTATCTGAATCTCTAGTTTTACATAGTGTTAGGTAGTTTTTATCGTAAATATGGTGTGATAATCATTTTTAAAAATTACCCCAGTAAATGTACAACATATATGTATTTTATTAAAATTATTATTATAGTTCTAATAAATTTAATATTTATATTGTGAAATTATTTTATCACAACGCTAATTAGAATTAACCATAAACAAATTCAAAACAGTGATAAACATTGTATTTTTTGGTATTCTATGCATGCTTTGTACGTCACAAAGTTTGAGATTTTTTTCTCGGAAATGGTTTATTAGGGCCCGTATGTCATATAAGGATTTTTGTTTATTTTAATGTATTCCATCGTCTGTTAAAATTAAGGCAGTCAAACCCTGTATATGTTTTTGAAAAGCTTTCCATGGTGTCAAAGCAAATAATGGTTTCCATTTAAAAAAATCATGTTTGATTCTTAATTTGGTAATCATTCAGCATATAAAAAAAGAACAGAACGCCATTGAATTATTCTTCCAAAAATTGACAAATTTGGTATTTACATTTTTTCTGTATCTCTTCATATAAGCGAGATGTAGCTGAAGTTACAAAAAAATCATAAACGGGTTATAAATTTAAAAACCTTTTTATAATTGTAATTTATGTTAAAAGAACAACTATCTAAAATTAATTAACATTGTAAAAATCTAAAATGTTTATCAATTTTGACTCCTTAAATAAAAAATAAACCTACGCCTCTGTACTTGGTACGAAATGTTTACAATAGCTTCCCCCGGCATTCCCCCCAAATCCACACTTGTTTGTTTATGTATCGGACAAACAAACTATGTGCGATAGATATGTAAGGGCACCTCTATGGTACATATAATAACTCTATGGGCAACATTATAGGCAAGTTTGGCTCAAAAGACATATTTTTATATCTACTATCTCCGGTTGCTCTATGGCCCATAAGTTATGGGACACCCTGTATATTTCATTATAATAAAAACTAACCCAATATAATATGTCTGGTCTCTTCAAATTGTTATGCATCTTGCTTTCTCCAGATAAACCGCATCTCAAGAATGCAAGGCTAGACACTGCAGCAGACTAAATAATATAAATCAGTATAAATCTTATAAACGATAGTATGCATAAGATGTATCTAATAAGATACTGATAATTATTTTTAGAATCCTGTAGAAACAAATCGAATAGTTTACAATCAGTTGGAAGTAGAAATTATTTTAGGGAAAACCATTACTTCCCTCTAATTCTTCTATTTATATAGTTTTTCATAAATACTCAGAACACAATAATTAATGCATTATACTAATAGATTTACAAAATTCGAAATTTCCTGTAGGAACAACATATTTATTGCTTTATCTGAATGCCGTGTACTTGTGTTTGTGCACCAATAGCGTAAAGAAACGTAAATTTATATAAAACTAGACTCAGTTTGTTTCTTGATGATATTGAATCAATTGATGTACTCATGACTAGTCGTGTCTGGCGAAATGCCGGGGAGCCCAAGTGGCTCGTACCGCTCCCTTACCGGTTCGAGCGACGTCTATCGCTCCACCACTGTGTCGGGGGGGAATTCTGCCACGGGTCTGCTGGATGGTGTCAAGAAAGCTTTTAGTTTTGTCTCTGGCGTCTCCGCCAGCAGGGAAGAGCGACTGCTTCAAAGGGAGCCTCAGGCTGTGGGGCCCATCGTTATTTCTTCCAGGTATAGTACAGTTGCATGCCTTGTCCCTTAGCGAGTGTAAGCGGGTTCCTTACCTAGAGCTTGCGACCATCATTAACGATGCTCATTTACTATGTTGGTGGTTTATGGTACCTTTAGCTAAATGCAGAGTGGAACAATGATGTTGCGTCGAATGGATTGCTCTTGTCAAAACACAAAATCTGTTACACTTGTTTCTTTGTTTATTTGATAAAAAGAATTAGTATTTAAAGAATCTCGAAGGTTTGCTGCAGCGTTGTTGCACTCAGCACCGTAATTTTCTCAGATCTACGTTCAGCGATGGAAGAAGTACAAATGCAAGAACATCTGATTCAAGACGACTAAAAGCGTAAATATTAGTCCCATCCTGAAATATGTACATTGAACTATGAAGTCTATGCTTTGCACATTACAACGTTTGTATCGTTAGGTGTATGTGACGATGGTCGAAACTGTTTTAGAATATTTGAATTTCCTTGTGAAATTTAATCTTTTTAGCAGAACTAAAATCATATACATTTTTCAAGTTTCCAGCTGTTTCCCAGCTGCTTAAACTGTTAAAACTTATAATATCTTACTACTGAAACTCCCGGTCGCTGTGGACTACTGACTTGACTTACCGCGTCAATGTTTATTCTGTTAGATTTAATCTTTCCTCATCTAAGGAAGTTGACATTATGGCAAATAAACTATTAAAGAAGTAGCAGTAGGATATATTTTCAACTTTGTTTTGATTTTTTTTAATCTTTGGTGTATCATTCGTTGAACTATGAATGCCAGCAAGTAGTCACATAGAACAACCAATTCCACGCAATCATTAACGTCTGCCTATACTACTCGTATAACGAAGATACTGTACTTGTATATTATTGATTTCTAAACTTTAATGGAATACGTACCTGTAAAAAAATATTAAATTTATTTCAATGTATAAGAACTATTGTATAGATATGAAATAATCATTTGAATTACAAAGTAATTTAAAGTAATACATTACATAGAGTCAAGCAATTGACTCAAAACATAAACAATCAAAATTGAGTAAATGCTCCAGTACCTAACACACACCACATTAGTTATAAAGTTAGTTTAGAGTTTTGGAAATGTATTGGTCAAGTTTGATATTGATGATTCAACGTAGGTGTTTATTCAAAATTTAAATGTTCTAAGTGTTTTTCTATTTGCTTTGCTAAGTGTATCGAATTATATTATTTTTTCCAATAAATTTTGCTGTGTTTCACATATACTGAAAGTACAAATTTGAAATAAGTGCACCGCATGGTATTTTACAGTTTTAACAGTTGATCTGTTGGCGTTTTTGATACATGTAGATAATCAGATAATTTGAATAACACCAATTTTTTTAAAGTTCTTTTAGAATTGTATGAAGAAATAGCAGTTTTTTTTTTTAATCTAAAATATTGGTAAAATAGCAGTGTTCTACGATTAACTAAAAGAAAATTGTTCTGCAGAAAGTTATTTAGTATAAAAATCGATCCTATTAAATGCTCTAGATACTTTACTTTGCGGTACATTTACAGGCACATTTTATTAGAACAAATTTCCTCTTATATTTTCAGTAAATCAGCTCTGACCTATAAGCTTTATTATATGGAGAAAAGTTTTAGTTCTTCGGGTTTTATTTCTGTGAAAAATGGACGTAGTTTCAATGCAACATTATTCTAGAATCCTGGTATTGATTTCATTACGCCATCATGTTTAACTCAAAATTACTCTGCTTTAGTCTGAAGACGACAACATTTGAAAAAGTAATTTGCACATTTAGTACCTAAATGTGTACATACCGAGTCATACTATAGGAAAATTTTATGTTTAATCATACGTAAATATAAATGATATTGCAGCTGTTTATAAGCTTCAACGAATAAATATTTTTAGCTAAATTGTCAGGCATAGCGTCTTTATCATATGTAATTTGCTTTACATACAGGGTGTCCGGAAATTTCGTTCTGAAAATTCAGTGGATGTGTCAAGATCATGTATTAATTTTATGAATAGTCAATGTGCAGTGCTTTCATGCGATTTTGTTGACTAACTATTTTAATACTTCAACGATTTTCTTCAAATTTCGTATACTTATTACTTTTATAGAGATGCAGTTTACCTAAAATATTTTTAAAATTGCAGCACCTTAACGGGTCGACAAAAGCGCATGCTAGGTGAAATTTTAAATTTTTGAACATACTGAAGAATCTCATTTCTATTATGGTGTAACAAAAAGTGTACTTCGAAAACAATTGAATGAATGCTGTCATAGTATTAGTTTGATAGTTCTATCATTAAAATAGTTCCAATATAATACATGTTTAACTAAAAATCGAATTAAAAACAATAACTTTGTCATCAGTGTTTATAAAAAGTTATACAATCAAGGATACCAATAATACTAGTTATAATAACATTGGTGTTAGCCAGCTCCGTTAATACTGACGTTTCGTAACAATATAGCATGAACTTAGCATATTGATTTTTCAAATACTATCACTCCACTATCACATTCCTGCGTGAAGTTTCTGAATACTTTGCATAAATGTGGGTTTTCTGGTAATGTGTACTTGCTTACTAGATTAACATTGAATTTTATAAAATGAATCGTTTATCGTTCTAGCTAAGCTCTGACACAAACCGAGTTTCGGATGTAATAAATATTTTTATCTACTCATTTATCATTTAGTAATACTTATGAATTTTACAATTCTATAAACAGCATTAGTGCTGTAATGAAAAAAAAAATTATTAACATTTTCGTGTTAAAAAAAATCCCGCTTTTTAGAAGAATGATTTATTTATTATTAAAAAATTATAAAACTTAAGGTTTATTGTAAACAATAATACACTTTTATAATTAAAACTTTCTATACTAGAAGTAGATGCAATAAAACTTACTTTAAGTCCGAATTTCCAGTCGTTAAATCCGTTTTTGACCCCACGATATTTCTTCTTTGCTATTTATTCTCTAAATAAAACTCAACATAGTCTTCTACCTTAGAAGTTTTCAGCCCACATGACGCTTTAATATCTGCATACCTACACCGCCATGAATCAGAATGGTGGTTTGACAATCAGTGTCCAGTGTATTCTTCGAGATTTTTTAATCCAAGCTGTGTTGCAATAATTTTTGGAATGCTTCTAAAAGTATTATATTAACTCGGATAGTCTGGGAGGTACATTTTCATTGTCTGTAAAATATAAAAAACTGTCTACGAGTTGCAGTAGGAAGACGAAGTTCAGTTGAAAAATATTTAAACAGTTGTTAACTGCCACATTTCCTTCTGTTATGACAAATTCTGGGACAACTTTTATTTTCGTCCATGGAATTACAATTTTGATACGTATTACTTTGTATGAGCATGTCTATTTCTTGAAAATCAATATCCTTATATATTTTTAATACTTTATTCATTTACATCTATCATAACAACAACTGACAATCCCCCGCTATCTATTATTATTATACATGAATTTGATCCAAATTCTTCTCAACTGCAGGCCAAAAAAATGCCGATTATCATAGCAACCTTCGTGAGTAAATATTTCATCATCTATAATAGTACTCATAAACTTATATAATTCTTCCTTTGTACAAATTATAGGCTTTTTGGCCTTTTAACCCACCAATCCTAAAACTTTTGATACCTACTCTAACTCATACTGTGCCTTGGATTTTGTTGGAACTAGACTTGAGATTGTTCCATTTGCCGCTGCTTCTATATCAGACGGTAAACCTCAGAAACATCAGAATCACTCATTTTGAAAAGCGCCATTTATATTTATAGGTTTATTTAACAAAGTTTTGACAGTAACCATGTGAAAGGTAACATAAGAAAACTTGATCTGTAATAGCAGGTACTTTTCTCTGTTCATAGAAAATACACCAGCTTCCTGTCACGTGATTTGACACTTTTTGCCGAATATATTTTTTTCGTGTTATTAAGTGAAAGTAGATAAAATATTGTATAATATTTTTGTTCTAAATTCATATTACTTGTAATAATCTTTACAAAACTTACATTATCGTCTTTGACATTTATTATGTATCCTTTATTCTCACCTGACACATTTTAATTTAATTTTGTTAAAAGAATAAATATTTTCTTTATGGACTATTTTTTAATTCAAATGAGTCTAGACGTCAAGGCCAATTCTGTTAAATGTATCTTTACTAACAAAACTGGTATATACCAGTAAAGGTATACAAATTCTCGCCAATTATAAATCTTATGATTGATTGTTCTAAATCCCATGATTCTAATACTAGTTTAGATGTTGCTGTATTAAAATCTTAAAAATTTATTTCAATTTAAAGAAAGGTAATAAATGTGATTTATGATTTATATCAAATGAGTACTTACCTTTTATTTAAAATTAAACAGAACAATTTCTTTCACTTCAGCCATGTTTTATAAGGTAAACCCATGATGGATGTCCTATCTACTGTTATTCTGGTAGTAAGGACAAAGGTACTAGAATCACCCTGTACATTGATAGTAATATACAGGGTAACAGAGCTCCTCGATGATAATTAAATGATAAGTGGAATTTTTCCTAAGCAAATTATAGATGGCGTTAGTGTTGGAAGAGACTATTTGATAGCAAGAATTGTTCAAAGTAGTTACGTTGTATACTTAAATTTGGAGATTGAATACTTTTTGAGATGCTATCTATGATAATATTAAAGACATATAATATTTTTGAGACTCAAACGTTCAATTAATTAATGTGGTTTAAAGGCCATAGACGTGGGTACGTTGACAAATATTTGCGGCGGTGAAATTTGTTGGACTCCTAATTATAGGGCTCTACATAATATTTTCATGATTTTTTTAAAAAAAGAGTAGCGTAAAGTAAAAGACATTTGTGCCAATTTTAAAATTTTTGTCTTGACAATGAAGATTATTAATTAAAACATTTTTTTTTTCAATAACCCAAGCCATATTTATATGAACTTATTTTCTTAATTTAGAAAGTTCTAACACCTGTTAAAGTTTGGTCTTTGCAATTTGAGACACACTGTATATCTAGCACATGATAATAAAAAAATATTTTTTTTATGGAAAATGTAGATTTTTCTAATCCTTCGAATGACTGCACTGTCATATTGATATACGTAACTATTCACAAGGCGCACATACAAAATTCAATTATTTGAAAACTAGAACACCTAGCGAGGTAAACTTTTTAAAAAAAAATATATTTATACTTTTGACATAACTCAATTTTCAATAATTAATGTAACTCTCCGCAAAGTGAAATTTCTCATGCATAAATTTGCCGGTGCCATTTTTGGAACTAATTTTCTTGAAAAGGCTTCAAGTTATCAAAAATTGGTGTGCACCATTAGAAGCGCTATAGTTTCTTATATAAGTCGTGAACATAGATAAAATCGTTGATTTACAAACCCGATATATGTTACGAAAAATATAGTTGTCAAATAACGTTCGAAGCATGGAAAATTCGATTTTAAAAAGTTTGATCGTACTGGAAAAATTTGTAGTCCATTTCCGATACCTAAATTGTTCCTCTAGAAAATGGTAAAGACGACATAATTGAAAATCCCTCAAATTAGCATTAGCATTTGCTTTACTGTGAACAAGGAATCTGACGGAAGTTGGATGTTAGGTAGTTCCTTATTAACTCTATATTCAAAATCACAAGTAATTAAATAGTTGCCTTGCACATTTCTACGCATATTGAAACATTGATTCTAAGGCTACTGAAGCGTTAAACTCAGTAACTAGGTAATTGAAACTAGCCTTGACTGGTTACATTACAAATTAACACACTGTTCTGCAAAGATTCAAACTGCCGTTTTTAAGATTAAATTCTTAATCATATCAGTTAGAACTAAGTTCGTCATAATTAGATGTTGGCTTAATATAATACTTCCCTATTTATTTTGAGAAATCATGGGCCATTATTACGTGTTATACAGTTGTATGTGAGTGTAAGTGCACTTACAAAGTGAAAACTAGCGAGATGTAGTTGTTTTCAAATCCAAAGATAGGAAAATCACGTATATCAAAATGAAGTTGAAAATGTATTCAATGTGGATGATATTTGACTGAATATGTGAAACGGTAATGTTATTGTCAGTTTATCTACATGGTTGATATCGATTGTCTTTAGAATTTCCACGTTTAATACTACTATTATTAGTTACGATATAAATAGGAAGTTAGGATTAATGCGTATATTCCTCGACATAAACAAAAACATTGTAGTATTCTATTTATATCCTCATTTCAGTATTTACTTCCAATTTTTGAAGATGTTTGTGAGAGTAGCATAGGTAGTGGTTGTTGCTACCACATTTGAAAGTGAAACGGTGTAAATTATAACTCAATTATCGCGCATATAGTGCGCCTTAAATTTTTAACTGTGAAAATGAAAATTGTACCTGTTTTAAAATTTTGATAAATTCTTCTCGTAAACATAATAGTTGTCCCTACTCCTGCAATTTAATTATTAAATAATACGACTCTATATATAGTATGTAAAGCACAAGTTCGTTTATTTCCGTGCTGAACACAAGTAAAACCAGCAGCATCATTAAAGAAGCCAATATATAGGCTTTTGTGCGTGTGCTTATTATTCTTCGTTTGAAATGTTGCAAGGTTATTATAAAGATATAATGAGCAAAAGAAAGGGAAGGTAAGTCGCATGAGAAGCATGTGAATGATTTTGAGATGTTGCGGCGCACTTTTGACACTTTTTTGCCTTTTATTTCATGATATCACGACACACTTGTTTCCACACGCACAAGGTTTCATTTGTCATAGTAAGGTTTCATATTTCTTTCTTCTTCATTAAATTGTAAATAGATGAGTCTGCTGACCCTATTTACTGGCTTAAACTAGTATAAAAATCGATACCTCGAGGAAAACTTATATATTAATATATGAACCTTTTTACCTACGTGCAGTTACAGTGGTAGAACCAAATTTCTACAATAAATCGATCATAATTAACTTGAGACACAGAAATAACAAAAATAGATACAGGGTGTAAATAAATAAGTGCTAAGATCTTTCATATAAAAAAATCTTATTTGAACATCCCATGTGAAGATAAATTCCTTCAAGAATGTACCAAAAAGTAGCTTTATTAATTTTTTCTGAAATACCTAAAAGTAACAGAAATGAAATTAAGTAGTCAGTTTCTTCTATCAATTCAATGAGAAGGCATTTAGTGAACAATTTATTAATTTTCCCCAGCGGTTTTATGGGGTAGAAAAATGCACCCTTAATACTTGTTATCTTACCATTTCAGATAGCTTGATTCCTCCTAAACAAAAAAGGTATGTTGTATTGTTTTGGTAAAGTTAAGGATTCCTGAGCAATTTTTTTTAAAATCAGTTACATAACATTATTGGCATAAGGCGGAAATTGAATCGAACTGTAACTTATTTAGTAGGCGGCTGTCACGTTGACGTTTTGTGTAATGACAACGTAATAGCTAACATTAATACTATTTAGTTTTATTACATATGCGAAAAAATAAACAAATTATTAAGAACTAATAGAAATTATATTAATTGTTGTCAAAATGATCACAGCATATCAGCAAAAAAACAACAATCATTGTAAGCTCACGAACAATAATTAACTTGCCATTACAAAATGTCAATGTGACAGCCGCCTACTAGATAAAGTACCTATCGAATTTCCATTACAACCGAGTAACACATTATATTTTCTCCAGTACCGAAAAGTATGAATCAAAAGCAATTAATTATTTCAACGCTACCATTTATACTTACGCTGACAGTTTTAATATCCATGGCATTCTAGTCGTTTAGTTCGATTAAGGAATATATTCATTATGTACTTTATTATAGAATGAAAATACATGCAAAATACCCAGGGGCTAACCACTGGGATCAAAATTGTGACAAGATTTCGCAAAATAGAGATTTCCAAGGGATTTCTCAGAATTCCGAGCAACTTCAAAGAATTTCCAAGGATTTCGCATTTGATAAAAACTATCTCGGAAATGACTATGCTTATATGGTTGTGTGTAAAATGTTGGGATAAAAACCACATCCGGGAGCCAAAATATGCCTAAATCAAGTTACCTTAGTCCAAAATTTTATAGTTTTCGAAATACAGGGTGTTGAATATTTTCTCAATAACCTTGCTATAAACTGTAGTAAATAGGTACATAAAACTTGGTAGTAGTTTTCTGGCACGAGAAATTGAAATATGGCCTCGAATTTGCTGTCAATTTTAGTGGGCGCCACCTACTGTACCTCACATGCATTTAAATGGTCATACATTTTTTGGGCACTGGTGTATTGATTCTTCAACAATTCTTCCCTTTGACATTTTTTTTTTCTTAAAAAAAATGTCTTGAACGACAGTTTTTTTGATAGGATTTTTCATTTCATAAACCCATTGTCTTCTTTCATAGCTTATTCAATTAAGTACTATCAAATTTTGGACTAAGGTAAATTGGGTTAGATCATCTTATTTGGCTCCAGGAACATGTTATAGAGACATGTTATTAAGATCTTTTAGAGACATTCTATACTGGATGTGGAGGCACAAAACAGTTTTGATGATTTAAATCCATCGGGAGTACTGTAGATAGCGCTTTTTACAATTGACAGTAAATCCGCCGACATATTTCACTTTCTCGTGCCAGAAAATTCCCCTGTACCTATTTGATTTCAATTTATATGAACTTATTGAGGAAAAACTAAAATAAAATTGTAATTGCAACACCCTGTGTCTCGGAAATATATATAAAATTATGGAATAAAGCACCTTAATTTAGATCATAATATTTTGGCCCTCGGAATATGTGGTAGTATGTTTGTCCAACCTTTTACAGACAGACAGTATATGCGAGATATCGAAAACATTTATAAAACATTCCAGTATATTAACTAAACAAAAAAGAATATTTCTAAGATTGCTCAGAATTATGATATTTTTGACGGAAAAACTGATTTTTGCACGATCCTACTCACACCCTGTACAACAAGAAAAAAACCGTAAACAAATTATTCTATGCCAATGGCGAAGATGCGAAAATGGCGTTTTACGATTTCGGCTGAAACTCTCAGATTGACAAAAAAATTAAAATTACACTACACGATTTCTCACGATTTTTCGGGATTTCGCACAATCTTTCAGGATTTCGCAAGATTTGTGACAAGATTTTCATGAGTGGTTACCCCTTCGCAAAACATAAGAGGCAAGTGTTTCAGAATAAATATTCTAACTCAAGAGAGAATTTTTACATTCTATTATTAAAAATTGTTTCGAAATTGTTATATTCACTAATGGTTGTGGAGAAAGTGTCTACTTAACTTCATTTCTATCACTTTCTGGTATTTCAGGGAAAAAATTAAAACTACTTTTTCGGCTCTCTATTTAAGCGGTTGTATCTGCACAGGGGATGTTTAAATGAAATTTTTATATATGAAAGATTCGCCTTATTTTTCTACAAGGAATCACCTCCTGATTTTTTTTGGCCTTACTTATTTACACCCTGTATAAAGTAAAAGTGGTTCTCGTATGTGGTGCAGTCTTTTAAAATTATTTTATTATATACAGAACTAGTAATAAAATTAAAACTTAGGAGTTCGCGTTGAATAAGAAGTTTCACATATTATTAAACAATACAGAAAGAATTAATGATTTTGTTTATCCCCGTTTAGATTTTTTGTTTCTAATAATAAGCTAGTTTTCGGTCTAGACTTTTTGGCAATCCTAACGTAATTTGATGGTTTTAACTTTGTAGTATGTTGGGCTTGTTACTTGTTTACTGTAAGAATCGTAGAAAACAGAAGTTTAAAAATATTTTTAAAATGTTTGGCATTGTTCCTTGTAAACAAGAACTGTTTATTCAATAATATCAGTTTTAGAATCATTTTCGTAATTATGACTTTTTGTTTCCACTCATACATAAAGGTTCTTTGTGTAAAATAAACAAAAACTGATTTTTTGTACATAATATGATTAAATGGGGTTTTCCGTAGTTTCGTCAAAAATTTGATTTTGGTTGGGTAGCTATAGAATTATTTTTTTATCGTAACCGATTTTATTGTTATATTTTTTACACAGTAAGGGAAATTATGAAAACTATAGCATAATATAATCTTGCCATATCATTCATTAACACATCATTCCCTTTAGCTACAGTTTCCTTATTTACCGCAGTAGGTCCTGTATTTTCTCTTTATTTCTTATTCCTTTTGTTTTAGGACTGATAGTGCAAACATTAACACAAACAGAAAAATGCCTACTTCCAGAATAGCAGAAGAGGCTGCCCTTTTGGGGTAAGAACCACATCACACAGTATTGCTTTTACTTAGTTTTACTTAGGACGCTTGAGAATTGAGCAGCTTTTTGATTATGGATTATTCTTTGTAATTTATTTAGTATACCGTAGTTTTCATTTGACGTGAAGAGGTAGGATTGAAGATGTTTGGGAATTTAAATCAACTACCAAACACCTGTGTAACATCTTTTGAAATAAATATTAAAACAGTTGTGTTTATTTTTGATTAGTAAATAAATAGTATGTCGACGTAAGTTTATACAATCGGAAATATTTATACAGGGTGGTCCGTAAGTAATGGCTCATGGAGACATACTCAGTTTTTCACTTCAAAATATAACGGTTCAAGCCAACTTGCCTTAATAAAATGTTGATAATAAAAAAGATTCAGGGTGTCAAAGTTGGAATTTAAAAAGTGAGTTTTTGTAATTGAATGTGGGTCATTCCACTTGGAATCGTGTGAAAATAATATAAATTGTTGCCGACCCATTTCAGATTTTGGTGTAACTTTGAAAAACTCTACTCTAGGGTCCCAAACAACAAAATTTACACGAGTTTGATTTTTACAAGCGCTTTTTTCCGCCTATTTAAATAAAGACTCTTAAAAATTGCTATTTTTAAGGTTTATTAATTTTTGCTGTAAAATTGTTCTGTTTGAAGTTATTTGAATGATCAAGACGGAATTTAGAGTGGGAAAGATAGTAGTTTCAGTGGAAATGAAGATAATTGGTTCGGACGATCCCTTTGAATAATAGCAGCCTGCTGAAAATGAGTGTTTTTTAGTCATTTTTCGTGAATTTCAATCAACTCTTGCGTCTTAACTGTTGAGAGTTAAAAATTCATGCTCCGCGGGAATTAAGTATACATATCATAGACAAAATTCAGCCACAAGTTGACCTGAGTAGCTCACTCTTTATAGAAGAAAACTTTGCTTGAAGTTTTGAAATTTTTAAAAATCCCAATATTCAGACTATGAAACGAGTGTGTTGACTGCGAGATAAAAATCTGATACTCACAGAATCTACTGTTCTTACCTTCAACTTTAAATGACTATATCACTTGTTTTGTTATTTTCATGTTTAGTGCATGTACGAGCCGTTTTTTACAGCAAAAATCTGGACGTTTTTACTAATGAATTAAAATTACTTACCATCAAAAATAATCAATCAATTTTTAATAAAGTTATGGATATTTAGGGTGTAAAATTGTTTCTGGAAGTAATTATCATCGAAAATAGTAACTGTAAACAATTTTTCAACGAGAAAATTATGTACATGCATTAAACATGAAAATAACAAAACAAGTGATGTAGTCATTTAAAGTTGAAGGTAAGAACAGTAGATTCTGTGAGTATCAGATTTTTATTTCGCAGTCAACACGTTCGTTTCATAGCCTGAATATTGAGATTTTTAAAAATTTCAAAACTTTAAGCAAAATTTTCTTCTATAAAGAGTGAGCTACTCATGTCAACTTGTGGCTGAATTTTGGCTATGATATGTTTACTTAATTTCCGCGGAGCATGAATTTTTAACTCTCAACAGTTAAGACGCTAGAGTCGATTGAAATTAACGAAAAATTACTAAAAAACACGCATTTTCAGCACGCTGCTACTATTCAAAGGGATCGTCCAAACCAATTATCTTCATTTACACTGAAACTACTATCTTTCCCACTCTGAATTCCGTCTTGATCATTCAAATATCTTCAAACAGAAAAATTTGACAGCAAAAATTAATAAACCTTAAAAATAGCAATTTTTAAGAGTATTTATTTAAATAGACGAAAACAAGTGTTTGTAAAAATCAAGCTCGTGTAAATTGTGTTGTTTGGGACCCTAGAGAAGAGATTTTCAAAGTTACACCAAAATCTAAAATGGGTCGGCTTTGCCAATTAGACGATTTCAAATGGAATGGCCCACGTATCAACTTACAAATTTGGGAGTAGATGTTTTTGGATATGTTAAATCATAATCTGTTGTCTATGTCGACGTATTTCCTAGAGGGCGCCACATTCGCCATAATAGTGACGTACGTAACATTTTTTACCCCAGCGTTATCACGTTTTTTATTAAAAATCTTAAACCTACATTATTTTTGAGGAAAAAAGGTATACTTGTCATTAGCCTCAGAAATTTGCCACACGAGAAAATAGCTATTCAACAATCAGCTGCCTAATTTATTGTTACAATATTTTAATGTACTAGGCGCCAAAATTTCCTTGCAAATTCGATATGTTGAAGGTAAATCGACAAGCAATAAAATTTGCACTGGTGTAAAATGCTACAGATAGTATTTTTCAACATGCAACGTTTGTACAATGGAAGTCATACTGAATCTTGCAGCTCCCGATAGTCGTCCTGAATTAATTTGTCATTAATATTTCATTTTTTTTTAAATTACTAAACAGATTTTCTTACATTGGTGACTAATAGGTTGTAAACTATTTCGAAATCCTCCCAAATATTCTCGTTGCCCAGTACGTCCATTGAAATTTAATTGCCAACAAATAACAGTCACATATCTCATATCTGAATATACAAAATTATTGTGTCTCAAAATTTTTCGAATGTATTGTAATGTAATTGATTTTAACCAAAACTGGATAAATACCTTACATTTAGAAATACTTACTAACTTTAACACAAATTTTGTCTAATTGTTAAAATTAATTAATTAATTTATTTATTTATTTATTTATTTACTGATGATGAAGCAAACAGGCTGTAGCCTAATTACAGTTAAATCTAACTTACTATTGGTGCCTACTATGTTGCAATATTGTACAAGGAACTGGGCTGATTGTTGAAAAGCTATTATCTCGAAAATGGTTAATATCTCAGCCTAATGACAAGTATATCTTTTTTCCTCAAAAACAGTGTAGGTTTAAGATTTTTTAATAAAAGAACTTGATAATGTTATAATAAGTTAGGAATAGTTACGCTCATATTTACGTCACAAGTATGATGGATGTGGCGCCTTCTAGGAAATACGTCGAAATAGATAAATTATAATTTCTCATATCCAAAAACATGTATTAATAATTCAAATTCCGACTTTGACAGTCTGTATCTTTTTTATTATCATTTTATTGAGGCAAGTTTTAGCTTATTATTTTGAAGTGCAAAATCTAGCATGTCTCTATGGGGTATTACTTGCGGATCACACTCAAACATTCTTTTATACGATTTTCCTGAAAACACTTAAAAACCCTACAGTTTAAACTGGTGCCAGATAGTTAATAAAAATATTTTTTTTTTTTAGTACAATGCCTTCCGACAGCATGGACGATATTGAATTGAAAAATATTCAGTTACAATTTCCCTCGGCTCGTTCACTCTCAAGAGACGATTCTTCAGCTCAAGAAGAAGTCGTCGAAACTGACCGTGGAAACGTAGTTGTGGCCGTTCAAGGTTCAAGGAATAAACCAGCTATTTTGACGTATCATGATTTGGGACTTAACTGTAAGTGCTATTTGTCATAATAGTTTAAACAAGGGTCACTAAGATTAAAAATTATTTTTTATGGAACATATTCAAAATTGTTTGTGACGATTGAAAAGTGGAGTTTCTCTAGGAATAATAGGCATTATGCCTAAGGTTACAAACATTGTATAATTTCTTGTAATGAAGTAATTATTGATCATATTCAAAGCATTGTTTTGATAAGATATTTGTGAGTCCAGCAGATCATAATATCAGATATAAGACATGTTCAGCATGTAAACCAACATAACATAATGAAACTGGAATAAATGTACACAAAATACTAAATCTACGAACAAATAATATCATAATTGTTTACCATAAAAAAAATAAAATAAAAAGGTAGAACCAATAAACTATCTAAAATCATATGCCAAGTACCTATTTACAGAATAAAAAGAATTTTGGTACAGTATGTTCTTAATTAAAACAATAAATTTACTCAAATTTTGACTTTTTATAGTTGCTAGCGATTTATTATACAGGATGTTAGAAAATAGTAGGTCAAGCCGTTAACCACATATGGACTAAAATAATGCGACTTTTCTTATGCCACTTTTCATTTTGGAGCTTCACCTTCAAAATACAGGGTACAGGGTTACGATAAAAATATTTCCTAAATTACAAACAAATATCTCTAAAATCACCGGAGGTATCAATAAAAATCATTTTAAATATTTTTATTTTAACACCTTGGATTTTGAAAATACTGCGAAATGAAAAGTGACATAATAAAAGTCGATAGAATGTGTGGTTAACGGCTTGACCTACTAATTTGTGACACCCTGTGTAACAATGTACCCACATAATATGGATTTAGCTTATATAATTTAATTCTGTGCTACTCATATTGTAAAGTTCATCAATTTTAAACGTTAAAGCCCATAGACACAAGACAGCGTTAATATTTCTTTTACCACAAAAGTGGATCTACATAATTCAGAATACTTTAGCCAAACATATTTCTTACGGCTCGTATTTGTAATATACATCTATTGCAAACTGTTGAAATTGCCCCAATAATTTATTGCATAGAATTATAGATTCGAAATTTGAGTGTTAAAATACTCTAGTAAGATCTTGACTAGCAATGTATAATGCTCATCCTCAAAGCAAGGCATAAAGTCGTATATTCTTGACATACTGTTTTTTAAATTAACACTGTTATGTCATCTGCAAATGCAGTATAAGAAATTGATATACAGTGCTTTCGAAAAGTAACGAATGGCAACCCCCAATTTAGACCATGCCATTTGAAATAGCGTGTCATATACATACACATATCATGAAAAATTATTATGGTGTTACATAACAAAAATTTCAAGAAAATAATGTTTGAAGATTTTAAAATTAAATTTTCACAATACTGAAAAAGATAATGTAAAAATCGACTAAATTAAATTTTCAAATTGTGCACCGTCGGCTGCCTGACAGTAGTCAAGACGATTAATAAATTCTTTTTGGACATTATCAACAACTTCACGAGGTTTACTATGTATCTCGTGACGAATTCTTGCTTTTAAATCTTCTAAATTAACTGGTGTAGTAACGTATACTTTGCTTTTTAAGTATCCCCACAAGAAATAATCTAGGGGTGTCAAATCAGGCGATCTGGCTGGCTACTCAATCGGCTCCCTTCTCGGGTGATACATTTCGGTGAAAATTTAATTTTAAAACCTTCAAACATAATTTTCTTGAAATTATTATTATGTAACACCATAATTTTTCATGATATGTGTATGTAGAATGACACCCTGTTTCAAATGGCATGGTCAAAATTGGGGGTTGCCATTTAAAAAAATTGTCGATGACGTCATATCTCAAATGTGGGTCGTATGTCAAAAAGTGCCTTTTTAAAAAACAAAATCGACGTGCCAGGGTATTTTTTCGAAAACTTCTCAATTTCAAAAATAATGAATTTATTCGTTACTTTTCGAAAGCACTGTATAACTTTCTAAATCATTGCAGTACAATAGCACCTAGTACACTTCCATGTAGTAACACCAATTGTTATTGATAGTTGTTCTGAATTTACACCAAGTAACTGAATAAATTGTTTTCTGTTTATTAAAAAGTGTCTCAATAAGTCGTGACACAGTCCCCTAATATCATATCGCTCAATTTTAGTGAATGATTTACACAATCGAACGCTTTTGGTCTACAAATAAAGCTAGTACTTATTTTATGTATATAATATTAAAACTATTTAACAGTGTCGTAATAGAAGACTTATTTCTTCAAATTACATGGCGATTTTTAGATTATTTGCTTCTAAAAATTCATTATCATTTTCCTAATAACTTTTTCTATAATTTTCGAAGAAGCACATGATAAATATATTGATCTATAGTTTCCAATTAAATCTGAGAATTTCCTTTCTTAAAAGGTAGAACTACGTTAAATATTTTCAAAATATTAGGAAACAAGCCATTTGTTATAACATAAATTTGTTAAGTATGTTAAAAGTTGAGATAGTTATATTGCATATTTTTACAATATTGTACCTACATTCCATTTTTTAGTGCAGTATATCAAGAAACACATACATTTTTTGAGATTGAGCACAGTGTATAAAATATATTTCTGAAAGTTGAGGTGGAGGGGATCAAGGTCAGTTAAGGTTGTTCAGCTCTAAAATTGTCTCGTAATGACTTTATCGTTTGCGTGACAAACAGAGCTCATTTAAATGCAAATAACTGGTCGAGTGTTCTTTGTAATCGTTACTAAGGCAAAGGTTTTATTCCTTTAAAAACGCGATGTCGATTCCTTAACATGAATAAAAAGCATAATAATTGAGAACACACAGAAAATTGTCTGGATGAGGTGTTGACTTGTCTGCCATCTACAGTATCTATTTAATAAGTGATGGCTGAGTTTATGTCTGGCAATGAGGAAAGTATACCATTTATCGTCAAATATGTAGTAGGTTTAAAAATAATGCTACCTTTTCAAAATTAGAATATTATTAGATCTACAGGCTGTGTGTTTTTATCGTAGTATATTTAATTCTAATTAAAACTAGCTTATGTGACATTAAGTCAGTTTACTTGAATAATTTATTTCCTTAATTAAAAAGAAAAATTACAAAGAAAATATTACGTTCACCATGGAAGAAAATCCTTCTACTAGTACTCGCATTATACCTATGGTGTACTCTCCATGAAAACCAATATTACCCCTTTTATATAAAAAGTTCAACGACTACCCATAATTTTCTATAATGGGAACAATTTTGTGAAATGCTTAGATCAGCAAACTCTTGATGAATATTTTATTAGCTATATATAGAATACAGGTGATGGGTCAGTAGCATTCTATTCGCTCATTATATAGGACGGTAGTACTACACTTTTATAGTGAAGTGAAATAATTCTTGTCATTTATTATCCAAATACTCGTAAATAGATTGTGCGCAATTGCTCGATTTCATAGCCCCCTATAGTTGTTTGGATTTAAATTTGTTTGTATACCAGAAAATCACACATGAGAGATGAACTTATAGAGAATACAATAACACCTTATTAACTTGTTATACTGTACCCATGATCACGTAAGGCTAGACTGTGCATTGAGGCAGGTGGAAACAATATTAAAACGCCTTGAAAATGCTAAAACGAGGTTTTAGTTTTAGGCATTCTCCAATTTCTTAATTACACAAGTATACAGGGTTTTGGACCTGAGCAACCAAAAGCTGTTTATAAGGTAAACTTGGGGGCTGAATCCAAATCAGCAGCCCGTTTTTTAAAATTAGTTCTAGTTTTCGAAATATTCAATAAATTAATTATTTTACTATTTTTTACCATTAACGGCCATTTATGGAATTAATAAGTATAAATCGGAAATGAGCAGAGATTGAACGCAATCTATTATATTGCTTGGGATCTGTTTCACCCATTAGGGTCCAACAGTAGTCGCTCATCATGCCTTCGTCCCAAAATCCTTGGTATCGCCTTTCGATTTTCGCTATATCTTGTTGTAGCCGCTCTTCGCTCATGTCGCCCAAGTTTTGCGGGGAAAAATCAAGATGTGAATGCAGAAAATGTATGTTGAGAAACATTTAGATACATTAGATCTGTCAGTGGTCGCACGGTTTAAGGCATAGAGATACAGTTTCTGGTGCGACTGCGGCTCGCGGCTGCGGCTCGTCGCCGATCAATAGGTCTAAATGCTGCAGTTCATGAAAACATTCAGACTGCCTATTGGTTGGTAACGAACCGCAGCCGCAGTCACACTAGCGAAACTGTACCCTTAGTACTTGAATCGAGGCGACTAGATCGCTGTGGGTTCGACCCCCGCAGCCAGTAGACCGTATATAAGCTATATTCGTGGAGAGGATTGGCACCCTCTCTGAGGGTATGGTAGGGTGGAAAAATGTTGGCTTGGTTCAATGTGAGAGATTTATACCGGTTGACGTTTGACTACCCCCCTAATTAATGAGGTTTTCCAGGTTTCCCTAATTCCTGCACTGAATGGTGATTAGGGCCTACCAACGTAAGTCGTTCCTGGGCGCAAATGCGACCAGCTTAATAATAATATGCCGCTCCTTCTCCCGCACAAGTCTTCAACTAGCTATTTATTATTATTCTTATTAGAGCTCCAATCTTGGGGTAATTTTGCAAAAAATGCATTTGTCATGATTTTTTACACGTTTTCCGAGTATATAACATCCACAAAGGTAACAAAAACACTGAATCGACTGCAACGTTTTCTCTGCATTTTCACACGTTTTGAAGCACAATCACAGTACAAAAACAAGTTACAGATGGTCGATGCAACGTGGTCAGCTGAGCGCAGTACTGCCACCATGCGAACTCGAAAACTAGAACCAATCTTGACACACGGATTGAAGGTCTGAGTTCAGAGCATCAAATAACGTTTATAATCGTTCTCATCTGCTCGGGTCCAAAAGTTGACCCAAATTTGTAAACTTGTGTTATTTATGTTAATGCAATACATTTTTTTCCAGATATTTCAAGTTTCCAGGCATTTTTCAATTACATTGACATGCGAGCGTTACTAGAAAATTTTTGTGTTTACCACGTGAATGCTCCAGGACAAGAGGAGGGAGCGCAAACTCTCCCAGAAGAGTAAGTGAAATATATGTGTCCTGAACTCTAAATTAGTTAGTTTTTTAGAAGATACGTAGCACAGTGAGTGTGTTCGAAACTGATAAATATATAGGTAGCTAAAAAGGTCAGCTATTCTCCTTGCTTGATGAGGAGAACAAATATAAGAATGACAATGGCCAGAATATACACTCAAATATTGGACCTTCCTTGCTAAAGATTTTTTGTCAATAAATTAAGCCCATTTAAATGTCTATCGAACATCAAATTTAATAGGGATAATTGGTTATTAGAGATGTGATGACATATCACAATAAAACTTAATAAATTGTTTTTTTATCAGAATATATTGCATTTCGATTATTTGTTTGGCACCGATATTTAAAGTAAAGTAAACATTAAATAAAAAAGTTTGTTTATTGGTAGCCTCAAATAAGTTTACCAGTATGTAATTGGAAAATGTACAATTTTTTAAAATATTTTTTTACGTTTTAATTAATTTTTACGATGCCATGAGACTTTGGTTTGTCAATGATTAGCAAGGCACATACACAGTTTTACCTACAGATACGAACCATTACAGAAAAATCAGTGAAGTTATCCATTACAATCCAAAAATCCATCAATTTATGGACAGATCAATAAATCTGCAGTCCTTACAACTTGAGAAAAAAATACTGATACCTTGATCTTTTTTACCAAATTAAGTTGTACCTATTTTACAATACAGTAATGAACTATATACCATAAAATGGATGTATAAATAGTACTCGAAAAGAAGTGCTTTCTCTTTATAATGGATGAAGTTGTTAAATTTAGAAATTAGGTTTATAAGCTTCTTCTTAAACTGTACTATTTATTGTACCTTAATTACTAACTGAGTTATCAATTTGAAGTTTTATCTGCTTCCATTTACAAATTTGGTTTAGCACAGGAAATAATGATCAGTTTTTAATGGTGACGGTTCCAAATCTGATGTGTGCTTGCTAATGCATCTTCAACTAAGTTGGAATTGACTCATTAACTGTGAAGCCTCTTATATCTAGTTCCTTTATTTTGGTAGTAATCAATTATTAAATCTAGCAGCGACTGGATGCGACTGAATCAGGTTTGGTGAAATAAATTAGCTGCCTATAATTTTTCTGTTAGTTAAAAAATAGGATTATTAAAATTCTGAACATGTAAATTTTAGAGAGCGACATAATGAACTGGAGGGTTCTGCTGAGATATTTTACGATGACAGTCTTTTGTAAAACTAAAAAATCTTCTCGGATTTGGCTTATTTTGAAAATTAGGTACTTTTGTTTTAAATAGAAAAGTAAATAATACAAACAACATTCGATATCTTCCAAAAAGCATCTTCTACAAAGTGAATTCTCTCGCAAAGTTCCTCTTCTTCATCGCCATTACTTTAATTTCCTCCTCTGCTTTTTATCACTAAGTTTTGTTACAATATCTCTAACTTTATTATATGATTTTTTTTGTTGAGTTGAAAATTATTTCCCAAATGCTTACAGAGTAATTCATTCACATTTTCTATTGTCCATGATGTTATGTTATACATGGGTTTTATAATATGGATTTAGTGGGTTTTGGTATTCAACGGATTTAACGGTATTTGAATATCATTTATCACCTATGTGGATTTAGGAGTTTTGAACTCAGTGCTGCATTTGGACACTAATTTAATGTAGGATTAAGCTAGTCTTGAAACATATATTTTTTTTTCATATTAAAATGTTCCTTAGACTCCCTATAAATAGATGCCACTGCAGTTGCGATAAGATTCAAGAATGACTTACGTTATACGAACAAACAAACAATATTTAAAAATCTACAACTGAGAATAATACAACTATATACTACACTAAATGTTTGCACTACATATTGCACTAAATTACAAAAAACGCGACTAACTATCGAAAATTATGTTGACAATAAAAACAATTGCGTAACGTCAGCCGTGACGTGACGTAAGTCGTCTGCATTCTTGCCGCAACTACATAATTTGGGTTAAAAGTAGATTTAACGGGTTTTAGAAATAGGCAATTGAAAATAATTGATATGCATTTAATTCAAAATGAAGTATCTATGCATATGTATGTCCACTAATTTTTTTCTTGATTTGGGATGTGGAATCCCTCATCTGTTTAAATTACTAAATTTCATGCGCATTGTAAAGTTTTATTAGTTTTATTAATAATAGTCGCTGTTTCTACTTAGTGTCGTGGTCTTCAATATGGACTTGCTGTTTCTGTAGACACTATGAAAACAAGACCTGCATCATACTCGGAAAAATACAGTTTCTTATGGTATCTGGGAAACAACTACCGTACGGGTCAATATCGCGAAGACCATCATTATGTTTACCAATAATTCTGCCAGACAATGTAACACTTTATATATCATATCTCAACCACATTCTAAACCATTGTCTTCATAGACGCGAAATTCGCGGATATTTGCGTGAACTTCGCAGGTTTTGATTTAAAGGGAATACATTTTCGACTTTCAGGGAGCAGTTTCCACAGTTAAAATATTATCGTTATTTTCATCATTACGTGGGGTTAGTAAGTTTGTCTTGAGTTTCTGTCAATCTACCATGACAATCAATGATGAAATTGATAAAGAATGTTAAGGCTTAACTCTGTGAATAAACATTAAACATAGATCATTCATCATCTTATTTGTGTCACGTTGATGAAAGATAACAAATCTCAAATGGTTATATGGTAATTCTACTAACGAAAGACTTTAATTGTTTACTAGATACTGAAAATGTAAATGATAATGCGCAATATCAATTACAAATGTATTTTAATATTACGAAAGATGTGTATCTACATTTTGTATTTATTTGAACATCGAACGAATAATTCTTGTTTAATTCTCATTTTTGTTACTAAATTTTAAAATGGTATCAGCGAAAAATAACAGAAAGAGTACATTCAAAGTTAAATCTGTTTATTTTCAGTTACGTTTACCCGACAATGGACGAACTGGCGAATCAGATTAGCTACGTGCTGACCCACTTTGGTATAAAACAGTTTATAGGATTTGGTGTTGGAGCCGGCTCCAACGTTTTGTGCCGATTTGCATTAAGCCATCCCAACCAAGTGTCTGCTCTCTGCCTGATAAATTGCGTGAGCACTCAGGCTGGCTGGATCGAGTGGGGTTACCAAAAGCTCAACGCCAGACACCTTCGGTCGAAGGGTATGACACAGGGCGTTTTGGAGTACTTGATGTGGCACCACTTTGGAAGGGTAAGACTGCGTTATTTGGACAATTTAGCTCATGCGGTCTTCGGTTTCAATGATTATTATTAAATTAAAATAATGTGTGCAGGATGTATTAGTTTTAAATTGATTAACTTTAGAGAAAGATAGATCCTTGAAAATAATGTCACATACAGTGTTTAGAAACTAGTGGTCAAAATTATAGAGCATACAGAGGGAGACAAAATAATGTCAGGACCTACTTCACACACATTTTTGTCCTATCCGGCTTCCTTACAAATATACAGGGCTTCCAAGTAAGAAGTTCTTTATTGAATTTCAGTCATAATCTCTAAACTGTTTGTTACCTGTTAGTAACCTCGAAATTTTATTCGATATCTTTTACCATTTTCGAGATACATGCGTATTTAGTGATATATTTAACTAACATCGACTTTGAGGTAACCCAACAAGAAAAAGTCTAATTGCTCCGTTCATATTGCAGCACACTGTACCCTTTTAATTTTTACTGCGCTCTTTTAAACGGCATTACCCAATAAACAATTTTCGGTTTATAAAAGTTGATGACAACGTTCCAATTATTCCGATATATCTTAAGGTGAAATTATCCATTTGTCTAGTAAATTTACTGGTCAGATAAATCTATATTTGTCAATCTCTAACACATCTACTTTTTATGAGACTGATATGTATTTAACAGACAGGTTACTTTGTTAGTAGTTGGATCATCCCAGCCTTAAAGCCCTAAAATGATGGGTGCTATAGGAGCTACAGTTATCACTACTTTGAATATTATTCGATAGATTTCACATCCCACGTCTGTTTACGATACATTTTAATAAATTGAGTCCAAAATGTATTATTATCCATATTATTTGTTTTTAACTAATAATATTACTGCACAGCAACTGCCATTAGTTGCCACCGATCGACAGTTGAATTTAAAATAAATCATGCAATCTGTCGTATGTCAAGCGTCGTTGTACAACAAATTTCTTGCCGGCAAACGTCTATCCGATCCAATGGTGTGGTACGACTTGTTGAACGATAACGCCACAGACACACAGAATATAATCGACTTGCGTGCAATATTAATATTAATTAAAAATAAATAATATGAATAATCATCATACATTTTGAACTGAATTTGTTGAAATTTAGGCAGACATGTTTGTGGAATGTAAAATCTAACGAATATAAGAGGTATCCCAGCAAAAGGTATCGAATTATGTTTGTAATTATTCCACAAATAAATAACATTTCCATCACCTCGTAGGATACATAACTGTGTTCCTAACTTCTCTAATAAAATGTCTAATGAGGTCAAGCTATAAGAGCGTTGTGGTTAATCAGCAATTCAGCTCCAGTCCAGTTGATTGACCTCATTCGACATTTTCTTGTGGTCCATGGCTAATCGCATAGTTTGAATCACATGCAAAATTATTATAGAAATATTATTGATTTGCCGAATAATTACAAATATAATAGGTTAAAATTAAAAGAAATACATGCAAGCAACTTTGGAAGTTAAAAAAAGAAGATACTGGCATACAAAATATAAAAGTGGTCTGTACATTTGACCAGACCCACCTACCTTTATGTTTTTGTACTAAATCCAAAGTCCGTTTAGCTCAAATATCCTCAAAATTTTGACTAAATCGAAGAAATTGCAAAAATTACGTTTTTCTACATTCATGCAAAAAACAATACTTTATTGAACTATATTTAGTGGAAAAAGTGGTTCTTTATTGCACTCATCTGTCATTCTACTGCAGCGTTTTGTCATCATGACAAACATAAACCTTCAAATCGACGTCACATTTTTCTAGACTTAGTGTCATCTAAATAACATTTTTCGGTTTTTGCATGAACGTAGAAAAAATATTGTATGCAACTCGTACAAAAAGTGCTTATTGCACGTCGCGTGCAATAAACGCTCATTTTTTGCACTTGTTGCATAAATAACTATAGTGAGCGCAAAGTGTGTTTCTTATATATTCGGATCTGAAATCTATTGAGCTCCATCACCCACAGAAAGAGCGTCGTAAAGTCGTAAGTTCAGAAAAATTGCATGAAACTGTAGATCCTGAACCTGGAAGTTAAAAAAGAAGATACCGGCATACAAAATAAAAAAGTAGTATGTTTGTATATTTGACCAGACCCACTTGTCTTTTTGTTTCTGCACTGAATCCGTATCTATGTCCGTTTAGCTCAAACATCCTCAAAATTTTTATTGAATCGCAAATATAGCAAATAATTGCGAATATTCGGATCTGAAATCTATTGAGCTGCATCACCCACAGAAAAAGCGTTGCAAAGCCGTTAGTCCAGAAAAATAGTAGTCGTGGATGAAATTGTGGATACTAAACTTATAGATATGAATCATTGTCGCGAAAAAAAGAAGAAATGGAATTTGGCGAACCATCAGAAGAAGAAAGTTAAAACGACACCGATGATGATGAATACTTGTTTTTCTTGCGATATTTTGCAATTATTGCAACCTTTTTGGAGAAAGAAGCTCAACAGACTTCAAATTCAAATTCTACTCGCCAAAATATATGAGAAGAATACTTGATCTAATCTAGAAAACGTTTTTCTAAGGTTTTTCGTTCTCATTTCAATACGATTTTTTGTCAATTTCAGCTTCAACTTTTTTGTGGTTTTCGCAAAATCTGTGAAGATGAAATACATAAAATGATATCAGAAAAAAGAATCTGACATTTTTTACGCTCACTAACGTGATTTTTTGTGCTTTTTCGCTATTTCTTCACGATTTGTTTAAAATTTGGAAAGGTGTTTCTGCTAAATGATCTTGACGCTAGGATTCAGCGCGTCAAAATACATAATGGGAGGTGGATCTGGTCTAAAGTACAGAACATTTTTTTTATTTTGTATGCCGGTTTAATTGTTCATTCTGAGGTAATATTTAAAACCTACTGATTCATTAGTAGATACGTACTCTCAGCAAAATGTGGAATTCATTCGTCGACATCGCTGCAATAACCAATTTTTGCAACATTTTAACAAATGAATTTGTCAATATTTCCTCAACCGAAATGTTCTACATATCGTGACGATTTATGAGCGAAATACTAAACATCTTGTGACTCCGATTGTCTGTTTGATCTGTAGTACAATTTGTCATACAACTACATGCATAAAGTGTGGGCCGTTTTAAAGCACAAATTTATTAATTTTCAAGTAATGCTCTAGTAGGTGATTTGCAATTTATTATATCATATTTTTAGCATACTGAAGAGAGGAATCACGACTTGGTTCAAGTGTACAAAAGTTACTTTGAGCGGAACGTGAATCCTACCAACTTGGCATTGTTCATCGACAGTTACATTAGAAGGAGCGATCTCAATATTCACAGAGAAATGGATCCAGTGAAAAAGAAGTCTGCTACTTTGAGTATGCCTATATTGAACATTACGGGTGCGTTTAGTCCACAGATGGATGATACCGTGACGTTTAATGGACGTCTTGATCCTACAAACTCTTCCTGGATGAAGGTGATTTATTATGCTACTATAAACTGGTGTTGTTTTGTAATATTTTTAGCAAACTGTGACAGGGTCACACTTTATTATAAATATATTTTTTCAGTGCACGTTTTTTAAAGAGAATAAATCATTTGAGAACTAAAGATAGTTCGTAGAATGTCAATTTTTAAACGGGATTGGTAAAATAATTACAGAAACAGTTTACCTCATTATTTTGTAGGTATTTATTTTAAAGTTCCAGAAGAAATTGACATCTCAATAATAAATATAATTATGTAGCAATCATCACGTTTTATTACAATTAAAAAATGCATTTTGTCATACCGCCAATAAATGAAAATCTTCCAATATCAATGAGAACATTTCTCTTAGGTCCCATTTCAGACTATAATCCTTAGACAATTATGATAACTGAGAAGCGATGAGGGCCCTCCATAAAGTTAATTTAAGCAAATGTAGAAGTTCATTCAAAATATAGTAAAACTACATCTGGTGGCCACTAGCTACTTGATTCTTCAGAAGTCGCAGACAAGAAACGTTCCACATTGCAGTAGATGCCATTGAAAACACTCGACGTTCATTGGGATTCGGCGATAACGATATTTGCAAAAAGGAATTTTGGGAAGCAACTACTCTGCGGGTTAATGCCGTGATCAGCATTAGATTTTACCCGAAAAATCTGTAGCAAAGAGCCAAAATCATTTGTCAGCGGTAATTGTTTCCCGAAATTCTGTTCTTGCAAATATCATTATCGCCGAATCGCGAGTAAGACGGAGAGCTTTCAATGATATCTACTGCAATGTAGAATGCTTCTTGCCTGTGGCTTCTCCAGCATGGAGTAGCTAGTGTACTCTAGGTGTACACTATGTGTAGCTTTGCTACTTTTTACGTACTCATAGTCCTTTATATCGGGTTAAACATACATAAAATAGCTAGGATTATTTGTCAGCTGCCTCACCTATGGCGTACTGATGAGAGCTAATAAGCTTAAAACCGGTACCTATATATCTGGTGGGCGGCTAACAAATTGCTTTGGCTGCTTGCATAAGCTTTTTGTAATTAAATGCTGGACGGGGCATTAGCCCGCAGAGTAGTTATTTTTGGAACTTTCTTTTTTGCAAAATGTAAAAATCTTTGATATCAGTAGTTCAATATAGCTGAGGATCCGAATTATGTAACAGTTGCACTTATCTTACAAATGTACAATATATCATTCATCAATAATGGTAATATGCAAAAGAAGACAATTATAGGGTATATTTTGCAGATAATGGTGATCATATTTGCTATATGACTCACAGTATGTAGTCCCCGAATATATCCGCTTCTGTTAGTTTTTAAATCAGAAAGGGCAACTAACATGTTACCGTTGCTTATTATGTCAAACACTCTTATGTAATACATTTATTCCCTTCTATATACTCCCAGAAACTAAACACACCGTATACTGCACCATCAGCATCATCCAGAAACTTAAAGGCTCTTGAAATAGTGTTTTTGTACAAATACAAGTAATTTTAGACATTTAAGGACTAGGGTTTACCAGGTTTAGATGTAAATATTGTTATAATATAAACTGCATAACATATTTCTGCATATAAGATTGTTCACTTTTGTTTATAAGTATGTGAAAATAATTGTTAAAATATGGAGTTAGAAGAGCAAAATAATGTGTATGCATTTTTAGAGTTATTATACTATTTGAGAAGATTTTAAATAGTAAAAGTGGATACACGAAACATCAATAATTTTATTTTTTTACATTACTTGCTTTATATGTTTTATTTTTCCAGATTTCTGTATCTAAAAAGCACTACAAATTTGATCATTTTACGGCGAGAAATACGGCGACCTTAACTTACTTCTCCATTATGCTTGATACAGACTATGCATAAATTCGCAATTCGCGATGCGTGGTTTGTAAGGAATTTGTGCATCGTGTGTAGGGTTTTTATGAATGGATTTATGAATTGATAGATTGTATTCCAAGATTTCAATATTCTGTCATTTCTACAATACTATCATATGCTTTTAGCGTCTGCAACATCTCTTATAAATTCGTAATTCGTCAGCTTTACTTCTCATTCAGTGCTCAACAACTCTATTATTTCTGTCCTATTCAGTACAAATAAAATACTTCTTAAAAGACTTTTTACATGCCCTTTTTTTGAATAATTTCAATCTAATCAGTAGTCATTTTGAAATTTGCGATAGAATTGTATGTATTTATTAATATAATAAATATATTATGTGTTTATTTCTTCTAGATAGTAATATTATTATTAAAAAAAATACTAATGAAACTTTTTTTTACATTAAGTAAAATAGTTCCTGAATTGTTGGTAATCAAATGTAAATTTTTAGATCAATTGAAAATGTACAGGGTACCACTAACTACACAATTTTTAACCATGTGCTTAGGTATGGCTTAAATCTTAAATGCGCCTGTTTTTTTACAGCGGGTCCAAATATAAAAATGACGAAAATTAGTATTTTTTATTAATAATACTTGAAAGGCAACAGTTAATCCGGTTACCTGCATTATTTTGTATTCGTTTTTCGTTCTTTCGTTCCAAACTGCCAAAACTACATTTTCTTTCATTGCGGGCCCATCAGGATTACCACTAAAATACATCTTCGTACGCGTACAGTTAAATAAAATACCCATTTATTCTAACTATAGAAAACATTGAATGCATCCGCGGCATTTTAATTATAAAATCTTGTCTGATAACAGAAAAACAAATCGACGAACTATATTATAGGCAAATATCGGTATCGCACACATATTCCTTTATTTAATTGCAAAGTTTAAAATTGAAAAAGTCACTAAAACTGAAGAAAAACAAAAAATCACAACGTAAACACAGGATTCCAGTTATGACAACGAATTTTACCGTTTAATGTAACTGGCTGCCGCAGTGTCTAAACGGTCTTGAAATAACTAACCTCGCGACTGACGGACCGCCATAGTAGGCGATAAATAGAGGTTTAATATGGTTTCGAGAACAATTTTTTTCGGGTTATAAATAAGTGGAAATTTTTTAAACTCCATTAATTCTTATTTTTTCCTACTGTCTCTTAAAATAGTTGTAGCTAGTCATATTTAACCCTGTATATAATTATATTTTAATTACTCCTTTTTTGAATTTTTGCTTTTTTGATATTCACTGAAGTAAGCAATATCTATTGTTCCAGATTTCTGACTGTGGCATGGTTCTGGAAGAACAACCGGCTAAAGTTAGCGAAGCTTTCAGGTTATTTCTACAAGGCGAAGGATACGGTAAGTAAGGACATTCGAATGAGCGCGTTATTCACACAAACTTTTAATACTATTAAGAATTATACTTTTAAATGTAAAAGTAACAAATCGTTGTATCTCTTTCCAAATTTTATTGGAGTTTTAAACCATTGCTGCCACTTAAATAGTTATTTAACAATACCATTAAGGCTTCTACTGCCACAATCATACACGCTCAAACACTGCTTTGCAATAATTTAGCGAACATTATACTGTAATGTTTAAGTAGACTCTTTTTGATGCGCAAAGTGTAACGATTGTGTTATGATATGTCTAACTGTTTTTAAAGGTTGGATACTCCATAACATTTTCTTGGTGACTACTAGTTTTGTTATGTTTTGTTGTGCTGGGTAAAATTATCAACTTTTATGTTTTATTGTATATGTACAATCGTTTGCAATAATAATGACACTCTCTTAAAACAGTGTTTGAACTTCTGGAAGTTCTGAATAGATATTTCTTTAAATCTCTTGGTAAGTGAAACAACTAATAACTAATGTTAAAAATTTAAAGCAGATTTCAATATGAATACGTCACAAGTTCAAAATAAATCGCAAAATTCATTTTAGTGAGTGTCATTAATATTGCAAACGATAGTACATATTAAGTACCGTTAAGTACCTCGCTTTTTAAGAAATTATTTAACAAACAATTAGAGACAGAACCCCCATTTCCATTTTTAAATTATAGTAGAAGTATCTTGATTATGACAATTAGTATTCATTCATGAAAAAACATACATAAATTATTAAATAATGCAAACATCGTGGATTATCACAAAATTTAGCGACAACAACTTATCTAGGATTGTTTTTCCAATAACATGATTGAAAAGAACAAAAAAGTTGTTAATAATGGTACAAAGTTTAAGGGCAGATTGTTAACATCAAAATGTAGTGATTGAACTGAATATACCTTATTCGATTGTTGCTTCTTTTCGTTCTACAGGGTGTTAAAGTAGATAAATATATCGACTACATTTTAAGTAATGTATGAACCGATTGTATTGAAAATTTATCACCAATTTTGAAAACATTTCCGGAAATAGTTTAAGGACTTAGTATATTATAGTGAACATTTTTAGTCATTCGTTTTCTAAAGTAATAATTACGAATATGCAAAGTGTTGTGGTCACTTCAAGGGGGCGCTAGTTATACTGTCTTGTCAATATAAAAACATAAATTTTTATACTCTACACTCATGAATTTTTTAATAAGAAACTGTTGGACTATTTGCAGGTTTAAATAGATATATAGACAGTTAAATTTTTTGATCTTCGGCGGGGATTACAAAATTATTTTTTCCAAAATTGAGGGCATTGAAATAATAAAATGAACAGAAGTCAGCCAATGCAATACCATATTGTTTCAGTAAATTCTATTCAATTTATAGATTGATCTTCTTAGTCCGACTAATATATTCGACCTTCTCCTAATTGTATAACCTCTTAAGTTGTTTATTATCTGCATATAAGGGGTCATTTTCGATATTTTTTAATTCACTTATCGAAAGTTCTGCATCCATCAGAAAAGTCTATAGGCAAAAATTAAATTTTTTTGTCTTCCGTCAACTTCACCCCTGAAATCGCCGTAAAAATAGCTGTCTAGTATGCGCACGGGGTTTGGAAATCAGGGTATTTCATAAAATGATATAGTATAATACCAAAATGTGGAAATACAAGTGTACCTAACCTAATAATATTTTATTACCATGTCAAAGAACGAGAAAAGTAGGACACAAATCAATATATCCAATCTTGCAGTTTCTTACGCGGTCGAAATATAAAGCCTACCTACACAATAAAAATAATTTATTTTATTTGGCGAGATGCCATCAAATACACAAATAAACACTAAAATGTTTTCTTTCTTAAAGTAATTTTTTTATAAATATGGAAAAATACATTAAATGGTAAAATTATAGTTAATATTGTAGATACCTATATAAAAATATATATGTGCCTGTTGCATAAAAAGTCTCTTTAACAAAACTAGAATCTATTGTGTATATATACAAAAAACGTAACGAATATACCGACTCCACATAAACTACATAAAGCATCAACGGCGGTAATGTGTAACGGTCGCTGGCGGGATGACGCGTACGATAGGAATATGTGACGTCATATCGTCCACTGCACTGACTGAGGGCGGAGCGAACTTTGGGCCTTGTTCGGGGTAGCGATTCCGAACTAGTTCAGGATTAATTTACGGATGTGCTCAAGCGCAGTTTGAATTTGATTTTCCGAAATGCATGCTGCTCTTGCGTTCATCCTTAAATTAATCCTGAACTAGTTCGGAGTCGCTACTGTGAACAAGACGAATCCGGACTGGTTCCAACCTGTCAAAACATTCGTCCAACGTGCATGATATTTACTGAAAACATATTCATAACTGGTCAAATCTTTCTGACAGTTTGAAACCAGTTCGGATTCCTTACTTAAACAGACCCAATATCTCCTTTGTTTTTGGGTCAGTTAATCTTATTTTTTCAACATATATCCAAATTGATTAGATCTATCAAACTATTGATAAAATTTTATTATACCAAATGACCCTATTCCAAGTACTTCGCTGCTGCACGACGACAATATATGTTTTGCGTTTCTAATTTCAATTATCACAAAATTATTATGTAACAAAGAAAAAACTACTGCCTAATCTATAAATTAAGTACCTAGAATTCACAGAACCAATTTGGTAAGCATTGTTTAGACAGTAACTGAATTTCGTGTTGATCGTATTAAATTTGTAAATTGTTGGTTTAAATATGGAAATGTTGCTGCTGCCTCTGATTACTTAACAAAATAAACATCTTCATATCCTTATTGTTTTATTAACAATGATTAAAATAGGAATTCCAAGTTCTGATAATATCATGAATTTCTGTTTCTGGTGTCGTTTAAAACAAAATTTTCATGAAATTGCTGATATTGTAAATTATTGAATTATTGAAAAACAACTGCCAACTTTTACTAGGTATATGAAATTTTAAGTATTGCGATTATTTTGAAGGGTATTTTTGAGGAATTACTTTTCTCAAAAACATTTCCACCCCGTGGTGTAATAACGTGGACATACTGCACACATTATTTTATTGTTTACAAGAATTTAAGAACAATTTTAAAACTAGTTTGTATTAAGTAGTCTAAGTACACGAGCTTTTAATACAAATAATATAATAAATAAATACGTATGTAATATGTTTTATACACGATTTTAGTTCATCTTTACCTAATAATACTGTGTATTACGTTCTCTTGTTCTTTTGTTACTTTATCTGTCTCTAAGTAAAAAAATATTCAAGTATTACGAATAGTAAACTTGTATTTTGTAAAATACATAATATTTAATCTCGTTTTTATAGCAATCAATTATTCACTTTCTTTAATAACTAAGTTTGTATACCGTAAAAAAAATATATATATGTAGTATCAATTTGCGTGAGATATTTTTTAAAGATTTTATTAACCCCAGTATGCCTAATCTCTCTTGTTCTTTCAATAAATTTTACCCAGCATAAAACCAGATTTTAATATGTACCTTCTTTTAAATCCTTATTAATTATTATTATTCGGAAAGAGTTTATTTTTAAAGTCGTTCATTTTCGACGACTAACTGTTAGTAGACACGATTTTACACTGAGTTTATATTTTATTTTACAATGTTTGCGTTGGTTGGACATGCGCGAATGGTATGTATTGTTCAAAATAATTTTGTGTGTATCTCATTTCATCAAATCCTGCTATTTACGTTGTTGGACTTTCGTTCATTTACTTTCTTTAGCAAGTTCTGTGAAACTGTGTCCTAAAATAGAACCTGTCCTGGAAAAGTATTAACAGAAATATAGCTGTAGATGAATAGATTAGTTTAAAAATTTATAAAAAATGTAAATGTGTAATTATCGAAACTTGTTTATCTAATTATACTCAAGTACCTAACAGAGAGATTATATAGGTGATAGTTATGCAAATATAGTAATCCCAACTTTTATAAAAATGAATAGAAATTCTACCATTACTTGAAGGATTATTTGATATTGCATTGTATTTTAATATTTAAGAAGTAAAGAAATAAGCCAGGTGAAAACTAACTACAACCATACATTGCAATAAAAAATGACACTCTTTAACGAATTTTGCGACTTGATTTGAGCTGCTGATGTATTCGTAATAAAATAAATTTTCAACTTTCAGCATTAGTTTTCAGTTGTCCTTCACCTACCAGTAGACGTTTAACGATAAGTTTCTTGCGAAGAGCTGTTTGAGTTCATTGTCCAGCTTAAATTGTTTATAATATTGACTAAAAGAAATATAGTAAATGTACATAATATATGATTTTGGCCCGGTTATTCTCTATTTTAGGTATTCAATGCCGAATAGAGAAATATTCATACATTAATAAATTCAATAGCTTACTATAGTCAGCGGCCGAAAATCTAGAGAGTTGCTTGTTGACAAGCGCGACGGGCGAAGCGTGCGAGGAGCAACATTTTATAGACGTACTAAACTTGAAAACGACTAGATAAAAAACATATACAAAAATGGCAAAAATAATTGCATTACATAACATCCATTATTTTTAGTAGAAACAGTGATGTAACACTTTTTGCCAATTTCGAGGCGTTTGATAATAAAAATGATAAGAATTATTTCCAAATTTAAAGTTTTTAGCTTATATTATCAATTACCCAAGGTCAAAAATAATAGAGAGTGACTAATTCACGACACAGAGATGAGTACGAAAGGTTAGGGTGGTATAATTACCTAAGCGTGCCACTTGAGAAGAGTTCAAAGCACACAAAATTATTAAAAATAAGTTGACGTCGACTGAATTTAGCACATTAACAATTTACTTTAAATGTGCCCCCTGTGCCATCCTCACTACAAATTAGAATGCCGTCCTTTTGAATGGCGATTGCCCACCACCACCCACTTACACCTACCTGATGCGCCCTCCACGGATATCACACTTAAGCCTTGACCTCATGAACGCGAAATTCACCTATTTTTGCACGAATTTTTCAACTTATGTTTCAAGTATTTATGGCGGGAAATCCTCAACTTTTGACAAATGCTGCGAAACAGTAAATAACTACAAATATTATTGCCACTTTCATTATCATGTAGTATTAATAAATTTGTATTGAGCTTTTGACAATCTATCATCGCAGTTTCATGTTGAAAATGATAGAAAATGTTATAGTTGAAAAATTTGTTACAAGTAAAGATTTTCCCACCATTAAATAAATCGCGCAAATATTTGCGAATTCCGCATTCAAAATGACAAAAGGCTTTAGAATACATACACACTATTCATTATTCGTCACAATTTAATATATTCTTCGATCCAGATTCTCATCTTTTAATATTTCTGTTATATAGTTTCTTCGCCATATCACTATTTCTTCTTCTTCTATCAGTATACTCTTTTCGGTTTCATTTATATGAAAATTCACCTACTATAATTCATATGTCACGCATAATTCGAAAAAGCACCCTTGTATATATTCTAGACAAGGTTTCATTTTGTAAGATATAGCAATCCATTTTTTTTGTCGAAAACTCATTTGCCACTTTTTATTTGTACTATACATATATGCTACTCACGTACATTTTTGTTAATGAAATGCATATTTTAATCACTTACACTCATACTTTGGCCTCGCGACCTAAACTCTTCATACATGTTATCATCCGATCTTCATCACTTGTTAAATTAGGACTGTAGAGCTTGAATTATTCTCCATTCTTAAGAACTCAGTCTCATTCAAAATCACTAATAAAATTAATTACATTCATAATTAAATTAGTAAAAAGATATACCGGAAATTTTGCCGCCCGAACGATATACCCGCCCATGATAGCGCTGGAAATCACAGGTGGATCTGTCAATTCGTCACAGCCAATGAAAAACTGCGGCGCATGATGCAGCAGAAGCTGTATAAACGAGTAAGCTCTCATCAGAGATATGCGGCACACGATTTTATAGAAATAATATACGGGCTGCATGTATGTTTCTTTATGTCGACTGCTATAAATTGTGAGCATGTTTCTAACATGAGTCACTCTCTAGATTTTCGGCCGTCTACTATACCAAATATTTCCACTCAGAAATTCCAGTAGTTCAAAAACTGTTTCCAGGGAGTACCATTATTATTGTAATAGACTGCACGTTAATCACATATCTTGTACGTATGCCAGATTGGTGTTATTTATGTTTTAAATAATTCAAACAATTCTTAAAAATTTATTAAAAATATGTCAATTCATACAAAGTATTCAGTAAATAATAAGCCAGTCTGAAAGGCTATCTTCCTTGGATAAAAGTAATGTGAATTAAATCAAATTTACCTTAGTACAATTTTGCTTCCTTAAAGACGCCGTAATCTTGAAATAGTGTTTTTTACATGTTCAAATAATTATAGACATTTAAGAACTGAATAATATAGACCTTAGTAAATAACAGGAATGTTATCTCATGGTATCTGGCAATATTCAAAGGATCGAACGAAAACAAATGTATAACGGCAGAAGGCTGTTTAACCAACTTGTTTTTAAGTACAGAAACCTTTTAAAATACGTATTTTTTAAAATTTAACTGTAGATGTAAATATTGCTATAATATAAACTTGCATAGTTCTACTACATACAAGATTATTCACTTTTGTTTATAAATATGTGAAAATAATTTTTAAAGTGAGGAGTTGATTGTTTTACAGCGAAAAATACTGCGGCCTTAAGGTCGTTTTAGGTACAGAAATCTCAAAATATAAATCTCGTAGAGCAAAAGTAATATCAAAAATAAAATTGTTGATGTTTTTTTTATCCATTTTTACATTTGTATGACACACATCTACAGTTGAATTTAAAAAATGCGTATTTTGAAAAATTTCTATACCTAAAAATTTGTTGGTTAGACCGCTTTCAGTCGTTATACCTCGATACCTTTGCTTATTCGCAGGTGGCATGAGACAAAATTTCTTTTATTTGCTAAACTCTATATTATTCAGTTCTTAAATGTCTAAAATTACTTCTATTTGCAGGAAACACTATTTCAAGAATACGGCCCTTCAAGGTACGGATTCGCTGGTGCGACTGCAGCTGCGACTGCGACTGCGACTCGTCGCCGACCAATAGACAGTCTGAATGTTCTCATCAGCTCCAGCATTTAGACTGCCTATTGGCCGGCAACGAGTCGCAGTCGCAGTCGCAGCCGCAGTCGCACCAACAAATCCGTACGTTAAGAAGTTATAGGTCTGAGAAAATACTTTTCTAATTTAATTTTTGTTTCTACAATTTTCTTATTAGTTGGGTACTCAAATATTGTCAAGGTTGTTTGTGAAATAAACACAAATACCTAACTGATTTTTTAGTTAAATGTACAAGGCGCTTTTAGCGCTGCTGCCACTACCTATATTATTTCAAATTTTTTTAAGGTTAGGGATTTTATAAAATAAAGTTATAAGAAAATGAATGATAAATACATAATTATTATGTTACAAATATTTATTACTACATATTAATAAAATTCAATGGAATAAATATACCTAATGGCTTGGCTGTTCGATTTCTTCACTTCTTAATTTAAAAAATGTTTAATGTTACTTCTTCATCTTACAAATTTTTACTATAGTATACTCAACTAGATGTCGAGTGCTTGGATGGAATTTTATTAAATAACAAGTTAATTGTACCTTAAATATATCTCAATACGCATTTTCCTGTATTTTACAGAAACACAACTATTTATTATTAGTATATTTATATTATTTAGTGTCACTAGTATTGTTAATGCATTGCAAAATTATTAATTTTGTATGAAATATCTGTATGTTTACAGCTTGTAGACAGTTCAATAAATACATTTGACATTTAAAAGATTTTATGCCACAGTTTCCTTTACCATAATGTGTGCTTCCATTAATTTAATTTTTAGCGCCATACACTGTCAGCAAGCCGTATATGTTTTAATTTATTTGTTTTATTTTTCAGCTGTACAATACAAGTGCCTCAAGTCTTGCTAAATCAGTAAATTGTAGTTAAATAGGTATAAACTTTAAAAGAATTATCCAGTTTTTGAAAATTGGAATCCCTACTCTGCATTTACTCTATTAATTTATTTTGATCTCATTTGACAGTATTTATCCGTCGTACAATTGTCTGTATGTAACTCCAAAAAGATATATTGGTAGTGCGTATCTTACGTTACAGAAAATATTTGTTAGGTAATCGTTATCACACAAGGTGTTCCAGAATTAGTAGGATATAGAGCAGCAGTGAATGAGACTCACCAAAATATTGCAGTATTACTTTGCTCGAACATTTGAAGAGTACAACACATTTTTTTAATTTTGTTATAAGTAAGGCAGATATTGAGATATCAATTTGAAAACTTACTTTGTATGTATCTCGCGACTTGCAACCTGTCTACTTTTTTTACTTTTTTATTTTTTTACCCTATTTTGCTAGCTTTTAAAAACGCGCATTATAAGTAAACCATGGCAAAATCAATTACTCGGTAAATCTAAATGTAATCTTTTTAATTGTTGATCAGGAGTACGTTTTAGCCTCAAATGAAATATTACTAACACGAGTTTCAAAAGCTTTATTCAAATATTCAACAATCTTAATTTTTTAAATGAATGTGAAAAGTAGTTAGTATTGTTTGAAATATCAATACTTCCATTAATAGAACTCCTAATAATGTTTAAAACATTCTTCTCATTCCTAATACTCTCTTCAACGCAACCAGTTTTCACAGCTGCCGATTTCCATTCTACTTGTCGTTGGATTTGATCTATTGTCATGCCACTATTCCTCATAATGGTAGCAGACGTATGTCGAAATGCATGTCCACAGTCCAGTTTATTTCTCAGGATCATCCAATTTAAGATAACGTGCAATTTGCAATGGACATGACCAAATGTATTTTTGGGGATGCAATGATAAATACTGCTTCACTAAACGCACATAACTAATTCCATTACAGTCGGTAACAGTAAATCGTCGAGCCTTCACTGTCTTAGATGGTTGGATAGCAATTCGCTTCCTTCTTCATTCATGTCATGTAAGCGTAAATCGCACAATTCATATCTTCTACAAGAGCGAACGATACCACAAATGGCTATCACTACCGCCTTCAAAAATGAATACCTAACGTCCGGTGCATCTGTGAAAACTTCCGCAAATCGTGTTCCTTGAATACATATTATGCCTTCTTGGCTACATCATTCTTGCTAAGTGCCTTCATGAATGCATGCACTTTCACAAAATATTTTATATCAACCCCTTTGATTATCCTCAACATACTTTGCAATTTCGAATGGATAGCCCACATAGTCGACGCCTTGTACTTCTCGACATTTACTGAAGGTAAGCAAACAACTCCTTCATCTGTATCTATTGCTTTTTGCTCTACCATCCATTTAATGAACTTCGTATCCTATTTTATAAGCGTTTTCGTTAACAACTGTCGTGACAAGAATTAATCTTATGTGATAAATCACAATTTAATTTTTGTTTTTCTCATTTTCATGACAACAAAAAGTATACCTACTGATGTCACATCACAAATTCAGCCATTTTACATTATTAGTTCTTATTTATATTTGTTGTAGTATTAATACCAGTGATTTCAAAGTGGATAACTGATCTCTAAAGCACTTGCTCTAAATCACGCGTTTTATTAGCAATACCGTTAATTAATTCTTTTAGTGTGGCTGTTCATTTTACAATTAACTTGAAGTGTAATTTGAATTTATAATTCAATTATTGAGATTAAAAAACATCTTAACTCAAACCCATGAAAACTCAAGCAAACTCAGTTTGACGTGATTTAGGTCACCAAAATGACGCTATTGCTTTAATAAAAGCTTTTGGCTGTTTGCATATTCTATCGGAAAATGCTAAACATTTGAAAATAATATTTCAAATATGCCTAGACTTTATTTCTACTTATATTCATTGTGGCTCGAAATTGATATGTATTAAAGAAAATGAGTACACCTGGCTGCAACTGAAACATATTTCCTTTATTATTTACTTTCAAGCAGTGGAGTGGGGCAGAGTACTTAATTTGTAAATACACCCTATTTGATGAGATTATCTGATTTAGCAGGCGTTGAAACACAGATGTGTAGTTTTGGCCGATGTAGTCAAGGTCTCTATCATGTTGTTTTAGCCGTGCAAGTCGGGCGCAGACGGTCTAGCTGTATGTCATTCGAAGGTAAATCCTATTAAACTGGCCTCTATCTATTAGGCTCCCAGAAATATCCCCTCCCATGTAAGTTTAGATTTGGTTTTGGACTGTTTAATGAAACTAACACAGACACACATCATCAGCCTACTAACAATGTTAACACTGTTCTGTCAATGCTCAAAATGTTTGTCTTTGCATTGTGACTATTTTAATAAATATAATTCCTTAAACTAATATGTATTTTCTAGTCGCGTTATTTAGGTTAATGGGTTTCTTTAATTGATTGAAGTATAAGAATTAATATGTAGAATAAAGGTAACCTTTGTAGCTTTAACTTATGATGTATACAGTTTGCACTACAATTTAGATTCACACATAAAAGCATCTTTATAGATTTTTATTATATTTTTTGTATTTTATGTTCAATATATGTAGCAAAGGGTGTATCGAAAAAATTGAAATAACTGTACTGTTGTTTGTGTTTAGTAAGACACATTAAAATATTTCATGAGCATTGAATATGAATATAGGAATGTAAAGAGATAAATGCTGATTTTTCCCTTTAATAATAAACAAAAACAACGAAAGTCAGATTTTCCCTGAAATGATCTTTATTCATCAGAGATTGAAAGTGAAACATACATTTTAATCAGTTATTTAAGAACCATTGGAAATGTGAACCTCAAATTTGGTGCAGAGCAATACTTCATAGTACCTTGAATAATATTTGAATAAAAACCAATCAATGTCATCGGAATTAAGAGGTGTCTGTAAAATTGTTTGCATTTAGAGTAAATCTTGAAATTTAAAAGGACCCTGTTAGGGGTTTTGTTGCTCTGCTAGTTCCCTTAGGATAGGTAAAATAATTGATGACCTGGACACCTCGTCGTTTTGTTATAAAGGACTGTATTGAATATAATATTTTTATAATAAGAAATAAAATATCTGAATGTTAAACACAAACTTATGAGCTCTCAGTTCTCGTCTCGTCTCGTCTGAAGTTCTCGCTTTTTCACACACATCACACTGTCTCCCGCGTCCCCACTTCGAGCCCGAGCTGGAGGGGCGCTCGCACGCGTCACACTAGCCCAGTGGCGGGTGTTGGATCACAAACATGCCCCGGGGTTGAAAGTGCTGACTTTCAAAGGATTCTCGCAGAGGTAGAGGACATAACTTAGCAAATGCTCGCTTAACTTCACCTCTACTGGTCTTCACGGTGGCAACACGTGCTATATTGTCTTTTCCGGGGTACAACTGGACTACACGTCCTAATCTCCAATCAAGTGGTGGAATGTTAGCTTCCTTGATGAGTACAAGGTCACCTACTTGCAATTGACTGCTGTTGACCTTCCACTTCTGTCTGAGTTGCAGTTCAGATACGTATTCATTTTGCCAACGGCTCCAAAATGGCATTTGATGGCTTGGATGCGTTGAAAACGATCAAGTCGGGACATATTGATATTAGTGTAATCATAATCCGGTAATGCTGACAAAGGTCTTCCCACAAGGAAGTGTGCCGGGGTTAGAGGTAAAAATCGTTGGGATCTGGTGACATAGGGAACAGTGGTCGGGAATTTAACATAGATTCCACCTGTGCAACCAGTGTGCTCAACTCCTCGTACGTTAAATTAGCATTGCCCATCACTCTTTTAGGTGATACTTACTTGATTTTATTCCCGCCTCCCACAGGCCGCCAAAATGAGGGAATTTACAGGAATAAAGTGCCACTTAATTCCTTCGTTTGCAAAAGATTCTGAGATTTTAGGTTGATTATCTGTCAAAAATTTGAATAAACAAGATATTTCCTTTTCGGCGCCAACAAAGTTTTTCCGTTGTCGGAAAATATGTCCGAGGGTCTCCCTCTACGCGATATAAACCTTCTAAATGTCATGAGGAAGGACTCCGTCGAAAGCTCGGTAACCAACTCCAAATGCACTGCCTTCGTACTAAAGCATATGAATAGACATAACCAAGCCTTGCTTAATTTTGCACCACGACCTTTTCGATCTTTATAGCAAACGGGCCGGCGTAATCAAGTCCAGTTGACTGAAAAGGAAAACCTGGATGGAGTCGCTGCGCAGGTAAATCGCCCAATATAGGTTGAATAATTCGTGGCTTACATCTGAAGCACCTAACGCATTCATGGACAATTTTCTTGGCGATATTACGACCTGACATAGGCCAAAATTCTTGGCGTATGTTAGCCAGCAGTTGTTGTGGACCGGCGTGCATTAGCTTAACATGCTCATTTTCAAAAATTAACTTAACTAATTGATGTTTTTGCGGAAGTAGGATGGGGTGTTTCTTTTCGAAAGAGAAGTCCGAATTTCGTATTCTACCCCAACCCTAATTAATTTATTTTTGTCTAAAAACGGATTTAAACCTAAAATCGCGCTTTTACATTAATAGAGTCGCCATTAATTAAAGCATTATATTCGACGTTAAAACATTGAATCTGAACACATCTAATTAAAGTTGTAAACGCATGATTTAATTCCTCTACGGAAAGATTACCAGTTTTCCGCGAACTTTTATTTTGCAATTATGGAAAAATCGAAATATGTACGCCACTGCGCGTTTTAGTCTCGCCAGCTTTGAGAAATTTTCGAACGGGAAATTGATATTTGCTGATATTCGAAATGATTTAATTTGAATCCTAAATTCTGGCAGCGTTGTCTTTTCAGACGCACTGATAGGTGGTGGCCACTGTTCCTCAGCGTTTAAAAGCCAATTTGGCCCCTTCCACCATAGATTTAAATGTTGAATGTCAGCCGCGCTAACGCCCCGCGACAATAAGTCCGCAGGATTATCTTTGGACGAAACGTGCCGCCAATCACTGGGATTAGTCTTCGTTTGAATTTCGGCAATTCTGTTATTTACAAACGTTTTTAGAAGATTTGGGAAGTTTGTAACCACCCTAATAAAATCGTAGAATCCGTCCAAAAAATCGTGCGAGAGAATTCTAGTCCTAAACAAGTTTTACTTTGTGAAACAATCTCGCCAGAACCAAACCTCCGCATAATTCCAGTCGAGGAATTGTGAGTGACTTTATTGGAGCAACTTTAGCTTTTGCACAAAGCAAATTCACGAAAATTTCACCTTTATCGTTTGTGGATCTTATGTATATACATGCGCCGTACGCTAGTTCGCTTGCGTCCGAGAAGGCGTGTAATTCAATCTGAATAGGATTTTCGCACGTAATCATACGCGCAATTTCTAAGCCGTTTAGATGTTCTAAATCGTGGTTGAATTTTAACCAAATCGCCTGAATATCAGAAGGTACATTGTCGTCCCACGCTAATTTTTCGACCATAATTTTTGAAGAAGTATTTTTGCAACAATTATGACTGGACTCAAAATACCTAACGGATCAAATATTTGCGCAGTATAGGATAAAATTAACCGTTTTGTAATGTTGCTGTTTGCCGCACTTTGATTTGCCTTGTAAAATATATTGTCTGATTTGCAGGACCAGCGCAAACCTAATGTTTTTGTCTGTTTTTCTCCAAAATCGAGATCGCTAGCATTTGTATCTTGTCTTGCCACCTGCTTGATAGCTTCCATTTTGTTTGAACGCCACCTCCTGAGCTCAAAGCCTCCGCGTTTTAATACTTCAGAAATTTGGAAAGCAATAAGCCCTGCCTTTTCCTCTGATTCACACGAATATAGCAAATCGTCAACGTACATATGCTTTCGAATAATGGTCGCAATCTCAGGTAGCTCTTCTTGACACTCCGCTGCTAATTGGAACAAACAACGAATGGCCAAGAACGATGCAGCCGTCGTCCCGTACGTAACGGTATTTAATTCAAAAATTTCGATTGGTTTTGAGGATCCGATCTCCATACAATTCTTTGTAAACTCCGCTGTTTAGGTTCGATTAAAATTTGCCGGTACATTTTTGCGACGTCGGCGGATATTACAACTGGGTATTTTCGAAAATTTAAAATAATTGAGAATAAATCCTCCTGAATCGTTGGACCTGTCATTTGCAAGCTATTTAACGAATGGCCTGTTGTGGTAGGACTCGACGCATTGAAAACCACTCGAAGCTTGGTTGTTTCACTTTCGTCGCGCATGACACCGTGATGTGGCATGTAGTAAGAAAAGTTCGTATCTAACTCGCGTACCTTGGACATATGTCCTAAAAACTCGTATTCCTCAAGAAAAGCCACGTATCTTTCTCTTAGAATGTCGTTAGATTGTAGTCGCTTCTCTAAATGTAGCAAACATTTTTCTGCCCTAAATTTAGACTCCCTAAATTTGTTACTGAATCCTTGAACGGCAACGAAACTATAAATCGTCCGTCCTCGGCGCGCCTCGTAGTTTTTGTGAAATATGATTCGCACGCGTTTTCTTCGGCTGAACGTATTATTTCCGCTGGACATTCTTCTAGCTCCCAGAATTTAGCCAGTTGGGCTTGCACATCCGTGTTTTTACTAAAATTGCAAAGTGTTTTTGAAGGCTGCGCGATATTAATTGGGCCGCTGATTATCCAACCTAGCTTAGTTTGTTGCAAGATAGGCTTATTTGGGCCTAGTCGTATTTGTTTATTGCCCATTAATGCCCAAAATACGTCAGCACCAATTAACATGTCAATCTTATTAGGCTTATCAAACGTTGGATCAGCTAACTCGATATCACTTGGAATTTTTAAATCGCATTTATTTATTTGAACACCCGGTATTTCATCGGTGATTGTATTTATAACCAAAGACGTTAATTTTGTTTGAAATTCGTTTTTGTTCGAATATAAATCAATTTGACATTTTTATTACTAGTACAAACGGCTTGATTTAACCCTGCGACTTCAATGTTTATTTTATTCGTTTTTAAATTGCAATCGATTACATATATCCTCGGTGATAAATGATGATTGGCTACCGCAGTCAAGTAGAGCTCGCACGGTATGCAAGGCACCGGTTTTGTCATAAATTTTGACACACGCTGTAGATAGCAAGACATGACTTAATGACTGACGAGAGCTTAATGAAACCTGTTGCTCCGCGACGTCCGGTGAAGCATCGTCAGCATTTGTGGCAGTTTGTAGATGAAGTAAAACATTGTGCTTGGCTTTGCACTTTGGACATGGACTTAGGCGACAGGCCGAACTGTGGTGACCTGCTCTTAGACAGTTCAAACACAGCTTTAGAGATCTTGCTTTATTAATTCTGTCACTAACCGATAGTCCCTTAAATTCGTCGCAATAATAAATATAATGCTCCTTTTGCAAACTACACATTTTTGTTAGCAGTAAAAATCCCCGCGTAGACACTTCTTTTGAATGGCTTTTGTCGGCCTGATTTTGCTCGATTGATTCTAAAATATCGGCTCTACCTTTTAAAAATACCTTTAAATCCTCTAGACTAGGATATTTAATTTGTGTTTTGATTCCTCCCATTGGCGGGCGGTTCTATTGTCTAATTTGGTCGAAACTAAGTGAATAATCAAAGTATCCCAATGATCCGTTGGCTGGTTTAATTTATTTAACGAACGTAAATGTTTATTGATTGAATCAATTAATTGCCGTATTTTTGCGACGATTCTTTTGTATAACTTCTAAGTTAAATAGCGCTTTTACGTGGTTATCCACTAATAATCGCGAATTGTCGTACCTTTTTCGCACTACCTCCCACGCCACTGCGTAATTATCAGAAGTAAATTCGATTGAACCTATTACCTGCGCCGCGCTTCCCGCGAGAGACGCCCTTAGATAATGAAATTTTTGTATTGCCGCTATATTAGAATTGGTATTAATGAGCGATTCAAAAGTATCCCTATACTCCAGCCAGCTTTCACAATCGCCGTTGTAGGAAGGCAGTTGTATTGTTGGTAATTTAACACTTTGTAGTGCAATTTGATTTGTATTAGCCGAGCCTCCGACAGAGACATTCATAGGGACATTATGCTTGTTTGTAATTTCCTTTGCTAAAGAAATCAACTGAAAATAGTCTTTTCAAAGTTTTCACGTTCTGTAAACTCTGCTTCCGCATTCTCGACGATACATTCTAACTCATTTTGAATATTTTCGTATTCCGAAAATAATTGTTCGACTTTAGAACCCTTTGTTCTATTTCGATTATTTTGAATCTGTAATTCTGAAGATATGCCTAGCTCCTTGAATGCTAGTCAAATATTTTTAAATGAAGTTAGCCGAGCCTTTACTGAACCTCGTTTTTCTTTAAAATGCTTTCGTCCCCATTTCAATTGAAAATAGTTTTTAATGATTTATTAGCAAAAGTTATGCTTAACTATAGTAAGTTGATAATGTGGCAATGACAATTTATTTACTAGTTTAGAGGTAATTTTGATCTGCAATCGTACCTGTTTACACAAGTGAACTCTATGTAAAAAGGGAATGCAAGAAAAATGGTATAAAAATGGATGGCACCGACCTTGTCTGCCGCGTGGTTGTCAGTCAACTCGCAGCTCGCCGCCTGACGTTCCTCAAAGCTGGGACGAGATATTTGTTTCGCTATCCACTGTCCGCTGGAGAACCCGTCGTTTTTTTTTCGTAGAAATAATTTTTTTACACTATCCTAGCTCGAATGGACCATGTTAGGGTTTTGTTGCTCTGCTAGTTCCCTTAGGATAGGTAAAATAATTGATGACCTGGACACCTCGTCGTTTTGTTATAAAGGACTGTATTGAATATAATATTTTTATAATAAGAAATAAAATATCTGAATGTTAAACACAAACTTATGAGCTCTCAGTTCTCGTCTCGTCTCGTCTGAAGTTCTCGCTTTTTCACACACATCACACTGTCTCCCGCGTCCCCACTTCGAGCCCGAGCTGGAGGGGCGCTCGCACGCGTCACACTAGCCCAGTGGCGGGTGTTGGATCACAAACAGACCCTATTCAATTAAAATGTTTGTTGTGTTGTAAGTGAAGCGCCCGTTAATAGCGTATATTTCGATTAAATTTATCAATAATTGGTTGTATGTATTTACCTATTCTTCTAGCAACCGTTTCGAAATTAAACTTATTCCGGTTCTCTTCTAATATCTCCTACAAAAAATGAAAGAGAGAAACAAACATTTTATATGAAAATTAATCTCTAATGAAGATTTATGAAAATTAATCTATCTATAATAAAGATTATCTATTACATCAAAATACGTTTTTGTCAGTTGAAATCAGAGGTTTTCTATTTCCCACGACTATTAATTGCAATAAGGAAACTCTAGAGGCTAGCGCTTCTAACTAAGCTAATTCACCAGAGAAAAAAAATTGAAAACAATATAATACCCAATGGGCACACATACGTTTATAGAACGTCTTTAAAACATTGTAGTGATTGATTACGTGTTTTACGTTGAAAAATTTAATGACAACATTTTTAGTTAAAAAGTTAAACATATGAAATGTATCGTCTAAGACACGTTAACAATATTCGCATTTCATCTAGAGGTTGAAGTGAACATTAAAAATTTACGTTTTTTTATAAAGTTTATTAGACTACTGCACACAAATCTATTATTTGCGTTTATATTTTAATAATATTTAACTGCGCATAAAGTGCAACGTTTATAAAACGTAGAATTAAAAGTATAAAATACATATTTGAATTTAATGCATTAGACATAATCTCCAAATGTTAATAACACAATGATTTCTACACAACGTTTTTGGACTGAACTGAAGGTTGAAATGAACACCAAAATAGAATGTTTTCTGATAATGATGTTTACACGATGTATATAATACTGATTTATTATTTAAGAAGACTTAAGTGCACGTTTAGTGCAGCGTTTGTAAAACGTAACGTAAACGAAATGTTTAATAAAACGTTTTCTAGTAACGTTTACTTCACGTTGTATATACACGTCCAAATCAACAAAATGTAATCTAATGACCAATAGATGTAGACACTTATACCTCACGCACTAGGTCCTTCTATACTTCTGTCCTTTTATAGACTGGATATAAAATCAAGCAGTCATGATTATCGTCGGCCTAGCGAGATAATAAGCTCAAAATCGGTATATGTTTGGTCACCTGCACTTGGATCTAGCTGTCTGCTAGGTCCAGAACTTTTCTGGGTGCAAATTCACTGCTGGTTGGTCGAGAGATCCGGGCAGAGTAGTTGTTTCTCGAAATTCCGCTGTTTTATATATAACTAATCGTCACTGTCGTCACTGAATTATTACCATAATTTGAAAAGAAAATCTCACCTTATTTTTTATTGTTTTTCTATGTTCATGCAAAAAACAAATCTTTATTGAACTATATTTAGTTGAAAAAGTGGTTCTTTATTGCACTAGTGCAATTAAAATTGTCCAACGAGGCCGTCAGGCCGAGTAGGACAACACTTACACTTACTTTTTGTACTTGTTACATAAATAACTATTAAAAATGCATTATATGAAACATTAACAAAACTCTAAATAAAACGGCTTCATTAAACGTTTATTAACTGTTTAATGTCTATGTTATTTAAACGTAGCTGACAATGTTATATAAACGTTTCTTTTTAGATAAAAATAACATTTTTTTGCGCCATATTTTGACGTTGTCTCAAGCTTTCGTTTTCAACTACTACTTTTAAATGTGTTTTAAACGTATGCATGTCCATTGATTGATATCATGAAATTCAAATTAGCGTCTCTCTTTTATTGATTTTGATAAATGATCTAATTTCAATAACAAATTCTAAACACAATGTCTAGATTCAAGATTTTTTAAATTATAATCTGTAATACTTTAAAAAGAGGCAGGAGTTAGAGTTTTATTTTATGGTAGATCGATTATAATGATATCTGAACAACAAGTCGTAATTAATTACACCCTAAGAATATTAAATGAAAAATATACGTCCTGCTAGTGTGGGCTTAAAAATGCCATAATCTGAAATTAATTAATCCTGGACTCAACTATCTTGAATCTTGGCGCAAGGTTATGTTTGTTGCAGCAAATATATTGTTTATTGGATATGACAAACAAATAATAAATATATATGTCAGTTATCCAAATAAATTGAATAATTCCTTAAGTTGTAGATCAAAGCCATAGTTTTAGCAATATTATCTTTCAAACATCTACCGTGTTCATATTAGTAACATAAAATTGATCTAATTTGGAGAAAGAATAAACAATTCATCCTTATATATTTCACTTATTGTGTGGTTTATGAAGTGGTATAGATTGTAGATGGAGTATTTTTTGTAGCTCTTCTAGGTTCGCATAGCCTTAAAGCATGAATGGCATCCTCCTTGTCGTGAGTCTGTAGATTTAGAATAAACTACTGTAGGTATTAAGAAAAGCAATTGCATTATAGTGAGTAACCCAATAATTCGCTTTTTAATCAACATATGCATGCATTGGTAAATAATTTAAATTTAATTTGCACCCCAACACAACACACAGCTTATTCGATTCAAATTCATATATTTAATTCGGAAACGGTTCAACAATTGAATCAAAATCCGGCTTGGTCAATAACTTTCCTATAATGTACCTCTACTTATTTTTAATTCAACAATTCTTAAGACTTAAAAATGCATTAATTTAAGTTGTTGTGTCTTCCTTCTTTACGTTTCTGAAGATTGATTGAAATGTTATTTATTCTTACTGTTTTTACTTTTCAGTTGCTCCTTTGTCACCAACGAAAATGGCACTGTTCCGCAAAACATCATTGGAGGAACTGCTCAAATCTAAATTTTCAAGTGGCGGTCAGTGGGCAACAAACGTTATACGTATAACCGAAAATCCCATTTCTGCAGTCGTTTGTTAAGTTGGGCGGTCATACTGTATTGAAATTTATATGCTGGATTTGAAGAATATTTCAAATTTTAAGTTGTTAAAAATCAAAAGTTACTTGTAGAAGAGCCGAAACACAATTTTTAATAAAAGAAATAATAAAATTTTAATATTTTGGACTGTGTAGATTAGAGAAAATTATAACGCTAAAATGAAAATATATATTATAGTTCTTCAGAAGAGAGAGCAGTACCTAAGAGTAAATACGTTGTGTGATATATAGACCAACCTAAATATTTTTTTTGGTTTTATATGTGTAGCGTAGATTGAAAAATCTGTTGAGTTTTACGTTGGGTTGTTTTTAAGGCTGACCTTAATTATTCTTTTGTTTGAAATTGCTGCTTAAGGTATGCACAGGGATAATTCGACTACCAGATTTCTAGGAGGCGTTATTCCATCAAATGAATTACAAAAAGTTCTGTAAATGTATTAGTCAATTCTGATTCCTTACAAAGATGCAACAGCCTGGTCACCTAGGTACATCTTCCAAACCAGGTGTATGTAGTATATCAGTATCAAGTTTCCTACATATTGAAAACTGAGTTATGCGGAATAAAAAAGTGTGTTGTATAGAAACAATTTATTTGTCGTTATTTCGACGAAAACGTCTACTTTGGCAAATGTAAGTTTGACTTGTCTAATGTTAATCTACGTATACATAGATTTTTCTAAACCCTCAAAAGATAAGAATGCAAAATAGTCGACGTTTTTCGTTTCTAAAGGATGTTAAAGCGCTGAATCCGAATCCGAATCAGAATTACTCCATCACGTTAGGTTTTCGATATATTCTAACGTAGAAGTGCAACCACTGTTTTTTGCTATAATAGAGATTAGTTTACGACAAAAGGTAGAATTTCGTCTGAAAAGTAAGGATTGCATTTTAAAAGTACTAGCCTTCTCCTTCAAAATCAAATTGAGTTTGCTCGAATATCTTTTTTTCTCTTTGAGATATCGTTCATTGAAATTTATTCGGTTTGCATTTTATTGATATATAGCAAAATAACTGATTGTTTTCCGTGAATAGGCCATGCCAGGCAGGTTTAGAATCCGTTTTCGCTTATCAGGATTCTCTTTCAGGATAGTTAACGGATTATATTCAGTGTTCACATCGCTGTCAGGATTTTTTTTCAGAATAGTTGACGGGTTTGCAGCACTTAGGGATCAGTTCTAACGGTTCCTTTCTGAACTGTTGGCGGAGTTTTTGGGATTTATGGGTTGCGAGGTTTATAGATTAATGGAATTTGGGGTTTATGAAATTTAGGGTTTATGCGTTTTGATGTTTATAGAATTTGGAGTTTATTGCTTTCGGGCGTTGCAGTGTTGGGGTTTATCGGTATTGGTGTTTTCCATGTTTTTTTTTGTGTGTGTAAGTACAGTGTACAGTGCGATTAAGACTCACTTGGGTCTTGGGGAATGTAATTTACAGTTTGATTTTAACACGACGGAAATGGGATGTTGAAGAGGAAAAAGATATTCGAGCAGATTTAATTTAATATTAGAGGAAAAAACTGGTATTTTAAAATGCAATTTTTACTTTTACGATGGAATTTTATTTTTTGGTATTTTACTCTTTTAGGTTAGATTGTTTTGAAAACCTGACGTGATGGAGCAATTATGAGGTCAGATTCGGATTCAACTCACTAAAAACCTTTATAAACATAAATTAATGTTTGTGCTCCTTAAAAAATTCTAAATTTTGTAAACCGCTGTAATGAGTGAAAATTTATTCGAAACGGTGTAAAAATCATTGTCACTAGCGCTTATCTCTGTAAGAAACATGAACTGAATAATAGCTACTTACTTATAACTGTTTCTGTTAATTTTGGCTAATCCTTTAGAATGTTGGCAGTTGAATTACGCCTTGTATAGCGCAGAAAAAGGCATGTGATGATTGTGATAAATTTCAATACAGAAGATTTTGTTGGCCACTGCCAGTCTCTCAATAATGCACATATCTTTAGTTTAGACAAATCAGAACATAATCCTAAATTAATTGCAACGAAACGATTACTATCACCAGCAGAAACGAGTCTCGACAGCCTAGAGAATTGTTAACTTCTAGAGGCTAGCTTTACGTAGATGTTACTTTACAGGTTCTACATTTTGTTTTCAATGTATTACTGTACTGTTAGGCTGTAGTTACGCTTTTATAGAGGCCTCAAATATTTGTTGGAAATACATAAGCAACGGACATGTATTCTTGCCACTGTATTGATTTTGTTGTGTTGTTTCCTATTTAATGTCGGTAAGTTGTTATTTATATAAGTTTTATAACAGATACTTTTAAAAACGTCATTAATGAAGCGTATTGTGCCTCACTTTGTTAAGTTAAGTTAAGCACTGTTTAATTTTAATAAAAGTTAATCAAAAATGATGAGTTTTATTTTATAATTAAGCATTTATTCGTTTATTATTCATTAATGATTTATTAATTTTATTCATATTATATTTTTGAATAACACAACTAGAGTTTTTACACAGTTTTTTTTTTTTTTTTTTGAGAAGAAAAAAGTCGATCTGATCATACATAATTGTTATGCCCAACTAACAATTTGCAACTATACAACCAAAATTGGCATGATAATTAAAGCACTTTGTTGTTGAGATTTTGTAAAGCATGCTGAAAACATTTAAAAAATAGTTATTTAATTGCACTAAATCAACTAAACAACAATTGTATAAGGGCTCTATTTTGGTATCTTTAGTACCAGTATACGACATTTTTGTAGCATAAAATCGATCAACAAAAGTAGATTAACTGTATCGCAAGGGTATCAGAAGGTATAATGTACGAGCATTTTTACGATTCTATAAAGTATTTATCATAACAGAGCCGTATCATAATAGTAAATATAATATAGACATTTAAAATCATGAATTGTTCATAATTTCAAAGCGGGTGAGATAGAATTTTTTCGATTTTGAAATATTTATTTGTTATTTTATTTTGTTTTGATAACATTTCTTTACTCATCAATCAGAAATGTTTTTCTGAGCCTGATGGAATCAACACATTGGCGAAGGTACCCTCAATAGTTGCTTGATTCTTGAATATCGCAAATCCAGAAGCATATACTCGCCATTGTATGAGGCGCACTTCAACAACTTATAATCATTAAACAGCATGGTCGATGGAAGAGGTCCTCTGTGGCAAAAAGTTATGTTAGCGAGTTCATATCTAACAGACATGATATTGCAAAAAAATCCAAGGAAAATATAGCTGTTCCTTACAAGAAAAAACATCCGTAACTTGTGCAAATTCTTCACAAACTTCGGCAGACTCCGAAAGTGATGACAACAGTGCTACAAGGGTTGTTATTAACGGGAAGTTAGATGTGATAAAACAAAAATCGAAATGTGTATCACTATAAATTTAAATGTTAATGTTAATAAGTCAATAAATTAAATTTGATTTGATATGGTTGTACAAATTCACTAGGCAGATTTCTTAAATAGGTTCATTTAATTGCTAGTAGTCAAAGTAGTAGGCGAATTCTACAAGTTTTTTACTGTATTAGAAAGGTATTTTAAGCTAATATAAATCAAATCTCCTACAATTCCTATCAACGAAGTCATATGTATGTTCTCTGATACCAAACATCTAGGTATGCTAATGAACAATTCCACAGACAAAGCTCTATTCAATAATTATCTAAAGAAATTAATCTATCTAAATTTACTAACCTGCTTTAATGAAAACACTATAAATATCTAACTTTACTTTTGACAGTGGGAAAACAAAAATTCAACCACAATAGATGAGATCTGACCTATTTCTGCATTTTTAAGATTGCTTATTCAGATGGCCTCCTTTAAGTTGAGTCAAATATCTAATAATAAAAATTATTATATAAATAAAAATTATTTGAAATTAAATATCGACAATGACAAAAGGGACATTAGCCTGTCGGTGAATTAAATATGACAATACCTACTTGAATAATGTTTACCCTTTATGTAAAAGTTTTTAATATATTTAGGTATTAATAATATTGTGTGAAAACACCAGATTTGATTTATATTAGCTTAAAATACCTTTCTAATACAGTAAAAAATGTTACAAAAGCTAATAATAAGGAATATATGGGTAGATATTGTGGGTGTAATTCAACGCTGGTTGGGGCTTTTATCCACAGAGTAGTTAGTTTCACACAATATTATTAATACCTATTCGAGGATTTTTGCAGACGAGAAATTCAAATATGTTTCTAATTTTGACGTCTAGTAGAGGGCGCCACTTGTGGCACACCATGTTTCTTTTTTGTATCCATCTGACTATCGAAACAATCGATTCTCCTACCTGTTTTATTTGAGAAAGATACACCTTGCTGCAGTCGGTAGGAATTACCATTTTTCAAATAATACTATTTGAAATGCTGAGTGCACCGAGTAAAAACTGTTTTGGTTTCAGGTAAAGTGCCTTTCCTGCTGAAAATACAGCAAAATGTTACTTGAAAAAGTTGTTCAGAATCGTAAATTATGGAGACGTGCGAGGTATGATGAAACCATTTTTCAACAAACCACAAAGATTTTATCAAAGCAGGCCGATTCTTTAAAAATTACATTACAGTTTTCAATCGGTGCACTGAATATTTCAAATAAAATTATTTCGAAAACTGTTACTGCTAACGACTTCGATAAGGTAGATATACCTTTTTCAGATATAACAGGTAAGAGAATCGATTGTCTCAATAGTTAGATGGATACCCTAAGCAGCAAAAAAGTTCTGTCATTTAAAAGAAACATGATGTGCCATACGTGGCGCCCTCTACTAGTGACGTCAAAATTAGAATCAGATTTGAATGTCTCGTCCGCAAAAACCCCCGATTCTTAAGAAGTTATTTACAAATATCGAAACTGTAACTCCGTTAATAATTAGTTTTGAAAAAAATGTTATAGAAAGAGGTACCTAGCATTTATTTTCGGTCTAGAATTATTCCCTGAATTTTTTGCTCATAATTTCCGGACACCCTGGTGTTTTATAAACATTTATGTGACAAGCTTATACAACATTTTAGCTAATAAAACTAAAGTTTTTCTTTAGTTTCATTGAGTTTTTGAAAAAATAAAGATTAATTAAATAAACCTTTGCGCCCAACGGATCAGTCAAGGATTATTTTTGAGACTAAGTTTGCCTAACCAAAAAATCTCACTGAAAAAAAAGATAAGTGATATGAGATTTGACTAACAGATGGTGCAATTAAAACAGTTTAGTATGTTGCAGCTTTTCGCAGTGTTTATTTTACTATTTTCAGCATTGTTTGAATTTATGGTAAATGCCCCATTCTGCTTTAGGGCTTAAAAATCTTAAAAAGGTCGAATCTTTTCACCAGCAATTTTGTCGCAATTTCACATACAAATTACTTTTTTGTTTATGGATTTTTTTAAAATGAAGTAATGATGTATCTCAATGGCTTTTCCTAAAAAATATTGCTTTCAGAGGCTATTAAAAGAGTCAGCATGCACGTTTTGAATTGCGTTTTATCTTAAAACTAATGATATACAACAAGTACGCCTCTATCGTTAAGAAAATATGGTAAAATACAACTTTAACAATTGTTAAATCGTTTACATAGTGCCCTGCAAGAGTTGAATTAAAATTGAAGGTGTATATCATATTCCATACCAAATATGGTCTACGCACTAACTTTCTATTTGTATATAGGAAAATAAATGTTAATTTAAATTCTCACATCATGTATCGTTTTACTTTTATTAAATACATTTTATTTATAAATCCTGTTAGATACCTATACATTTTTTATATTTTAATAAAACTCTTCGTGGCCATGAGATAATTGCAATTAAAAGTGACTACCCACAGCGCACATTTCCTCACACTAAATGCCCAAAGATATGCTAAATATTTAGAGATGTTAGAATTCATGTAAAGAAACAGAAAATAGGTTAAGTACCTACATGCGTTCTTAATTATCACAAAATCATAACATATGGTCATCTCCATATAAGAAAGCATTTATGCATTTATTTATTTATTTACTGCAAATGTTAGTATATAAACATTAGTTTCAGTTTCATACGTTTGTCTATTAACTAACAACGTAAAGGTAAATAAAATTTAATTTTTTTTTTTAAATTAACATTTATGATAAAAGTGGTATTTTATTGTGCGAGAAGGAAAGTTTGGGACACAACCCCGAAGGCGGAGTCCCATCCCTTTGAACAAAATAAAGTCACTTTTAGCATGTTACCTATCGTTTGTTACAAACGATAAATGTACAATGTTGCGGACGGCTGCTCTTTTAGTCGGGGCACTTTTTTAAAGTCGTGGGTTCTTGACTAGCAAACTGTTTAAAATGATGTTATATTTGGGCGCCACCTACAGAATGTTCTGTTCGGTTTGCCTTTTTACCCCTGTAGGAGGATGATAAATTTTGCTGAAGTCAAAAAGTGAAATAAAATACATACATAAAAAATAAACACAGTTTATTAACTTGCCCACCAGTTGATACACAGATGTGGAATTGAAGAAGTTGACATACAGAAGTGGAATTGAAGCAGTTGACAAGTTCATCCGTTGTTAACGTTGGAGATGACTCCGAGATGGGCAGCTTTCCTGTCGTACCTGGACTAGGGCCGCTACAACCTGGATTTTCAAAGCAGTGCTTCGAGAACAGCAGCTTTCCTGTCGTACCAGGATAGTGCCGCTTACAATCTAGATTTCAAAGCTTTAGAATGGCCTTCTTATTTCAATTTCGATTCTTCAATGAAAAAACTTTTCAGCAAGGTTTTTAAACAAAATATTCCAACTTGAGAAATAGAAATTCTCAAAATTTTACATCATTCGACGTAACATCAATAAAAATTTATTGATTGATTGATTTAATTGTTGATTATTCAATTATTTAATTAATTTAATTATTCATTTAATTGTTCATTTAAATGTTCATTTAAATGTTCATTTAAATGTTCATTTAAATGTTCATTTAAATGTTCATTTAATTGGCCTCTAAAGTTAAGAAAAAATAACAAAAGAAAAGAAAAAATAATTAGCATGTGCTTTAGCAAAGATCAAGATCAGGTTAGGTATTTTTATATTCTTAGTTTAAAAAAAATAACATACAATATTGTTTAAAATGAAATCTACTATCGATAATAATTTTAATTAGTCAAACATATTACCTCCATCCTTATTGATGACTTCAATAAATTCAGATTTATTTTCAAAATGTGGCTTCGCACTATAATTAAATCTGTAATATGGAAATACTTCAATCGACCAAAATCAGAACGAAAAAGGACTAGAATTTAGGTTCCTGTAGGTTTTATACCCTACGAAGATCTAAAAACTCACTGAAATCTGATTGGTTCGGTTTCTATGAAAGTTCGGTCAAATGCTCGTTCGAGATCTCAGCACATTGTTCCAATAGTTCGAATCGAATTGAATTATTATGACAGTTACCTTAACCTTGCTTTTGCCAAAACAAAGCTTATTACAATAAGTGACACTAATTAAATAATAAACTGTTAACAAATTTCCAGGGTGTTATACAGAGTAAAAAAATTATAACATAACGATATACATCGATGTAACTGGTTCACAGTAATGGTAAGTAAATAACTAATAAAATATTAATTGTACAAGGTGTTTACATTTCAGGCTTATTTGAAGAAATCTAAAGTTACATGGTACAACTTACTTAATCTACCAACATTATACAGGATGTGCAAAAATACCTTGTTACTAGACGTTTCATATTGAAATTGTGACATTCTTAATTTTATAATAAAAGGAATGTTACAAGAACATATATCATATAGTACCACAAATATTATTAAAAGTACTAATCACCGTATTTTTATGTTATTAAATGTCATTTTGAAATCCAATTATCGTTCATGAAGTTTATTGTTGCTTAGGTAATGGAAGTTCGATCGTTTGTTGACAATTAACTTCAAATTTCATGACATGGAAAATGAATTTCTCCTGACGGAAATCGAAGACGATAATAAAACCACTTTCGAGTTACTGCCTAGTATGTATCTAAATCAAAGCAACAGTACAAGTTTTCGTACAATCGTTTCTTGAGATGATGTAACCTGAGAAATGTTAGTGGCAACTTTAGTGAAAAAGCGCTTTTGGCATACTTTGAAGAAAAGTCTAAAATATGAAAACCGTCAACGCTTTGGACAAATTACTTCATGTTGAAGGCGATGAACATAAAGAATTAAGATATTATCAAATATTAACAAGCTTATCGATTTTTTAAGCGAAAGGGTGAAAGATTTCTACGGAAAAAGTTGAGAGTATTGACTAGGCAACAAATCGATTTTTTTCTAAAGCGCATGTTGTCGAAATTTCGGTGTATTTGAAGCCTGACGTCGCGAGGAACTGAGCAACTTGACATTCAATAATATCGAAGATTTGGGAACTTTACTAGTTGTACATACCAGACCTAGACCAGACCAGACCAGGTATACCAGACACAAAAACTAATGTGCAGCGTTTCGTTATTACTGGTACATTATATTTGAAATATTATAGAAAGTACATAGCTCTTAGCACAGATTAATAAAATATCTTAGTCTAGCAAATACTAATCATTCAAGAATTTGTCACAACTCCAATTGGAATCAACATATTTGGAAAAATGGCTGCCAATATTACTAAATGTCTAAATTTGCCTGATTCTCATCTTTATACTGGACATTGCTTAGAAGTTAAGAGACACGGTGAGACATAGTAGACCAGTACAGTTGCGGGGGGTTATATATTGGTTTAGTACATTATTTTTATGCAAATTACAACCAATTAGTGTTGTTTTTCGTGAATGGGAGATTTAAAAAACCGTTGACGGAGTTCTAGGGCAGAAAGTATATCAAAACAAAAGTTCCTAATAAATATGACTCCTTAAGGGCGCCGTTACCCTGTATTAGCAGAGTAGTCTACAAATCATGAAGATTTTAAACCTTTGACAGATACTGTTATCTAGTAATAGCTAACTATTTATGGCTCAAAAAATATCGCATATTACGTGATCTTACTGTGGTTAAATATAACGATTATCAAAACAACATGCATATCGACGTAGATAATTTTAAGTTTACTTTTCTCTTCTACATAAAATTTAACAATTTTTTTGACTGCACCAAAATACATATTGGAAGAACTTAGAAAAGGTTTGTGTTAATTTTTCTTACTTAGGCTTTTAAATGTGAAAAATTAATTGTTGAAGTTTATGTAAAAATTTCATAAAAAGAGCGATTTTAATAAATATTTTAAGTATAAAATCGCTACATTTTGGCAATATAAATACTAACACTACCTAAGTTGAACTTTCTAGTATTCAGTAATGTATAATTCTTTTTGGTAACTTTAACAGCGTTTAAAATTTCTAACTTTAAAATTACATCGACATTTCACTATTTTGGGCCACAAATACGGTCGCCTTAACGAGATACAGGGTGTCAAAGTTTCTTAAAATTGAAATGCTATACAGGCTGTCTCAAAATAAGTGCGCAAAAAGTTCCTATAAACATGACTCTAAAAATGTTTCATAAGGGAGCTAGAACCGCCTAAAAGGGGAATCTTGAAGATGGTTTTTCCAGAATATCTCTCGAACTATTCAACATAAAATCACGAAATTTGGTGGGTAGCATCCATTTCACATGCTACACAATTCTCTGTTCTTACAACTTAAAATATTTGCTCAGATGCGTCACATGCTGAGGGAGTCCAAGGTAAATATTGCCCCACTTTTTTATGTTTGGGAATTTTCTCTTGTTCAGTAAATTTCATAGTTTTCTACACAATAAATGTACTCTTGTTCGATCTCGACAGGATGCGCCGTTTTCGAGCAAAATCGATTTAAAGAAAATATTGATCTCATCATAAAATAAAAATAAATTTTTAATTCTAATAGCACGCCATGAAAAAAAAAGTGACAGATACAGTAAGAGTTTGTTTGACAGTTCGTCATTTCCTTTAAAAGATTTCAGAAGATCTCTTTCTATTGACAAAATAATGCCGAATTCTTCAAACCAAGAACTCGCAGATATTAATTTTGTGTACGGATACTGTAATGGAAGTGCGTTTGCCGCCGCAAGGGAATATCTAAGATTTCCACACCGAAGAGCGCTTGGGCGCAGAGTATTCGAACAGTACACAGGAACTTCGTTGAAAATGGATCCTTACGACGCCTTCGCGCACAAGGGCGATCTATGGGAAATCATGACTTGGAACGTGCCCTCGATCGGATAGAATAAAATCCACAAATTTCAATTAGACTGCTGTCCAGAGACACATGCATACCAAAGTCAATCAAGTACCAACCTCATATTAAAAATTATCTTCTTATTTATATCAAATAGAAATCCATTCCATTTTCAAAGGGTGCAAGATGTCTCAAGATTTTCCAGCTCGGGTGCAGCTCTGCCGATGGATTTTGGGGCATAGAAATAAATTATCAAAGATAATGTGGTCTGATGAAGCAAATTTCAGTAGATGTAAAGTTTTTAACAGCCACAATACCCATTTGTAGGCCGACAAAAACCCAAGAGGAGTACGGCGAACTAATTTTCAAAATAGATTTTCCATTAATCTATGGGCGGGAATCATTGGGAATCGTTGATTGGTGCAATTGAATTACCAAATAATTTGAATTCCCAACGATATTTGGACTTTCTGCAAAATCGCCTACCTGAATTATTAGAGGATATTTCCTTAGAGACAATGGAGATGTATTTTCAATATGATCGAGCACCAGCTCATTTTGGACAGGCGGTTCGTACTTGGCTGAACGAAAAGTATCCTGAGAAGTGGATAGGGAGAGGTGGTCCGATAGCCTAGCCAGCGCGATCAACAGATTTGAATCCGCTAGATTATTATCTCTGGGGTCATATGAGTAATCTGGTTTATGCAGTTGAGGTGGATACTCGTGAAAAATTATTTCAAAGAATTATTTAAGCTGGCAATCAAATAAAAGAGAATAATTTTCAAATTCTTCGTGCCTCGCAGAATATTCTACACCGGGCTAGATATTGTATTGAATAAAATGGAAACTTATTCGATCATTTGCTCAACTAACAAACAAGTTTCTTATTTTTATTATTCGTTGCGTATTCCAATTTTTATTTTATGATGAGATCAATGTTTTCTTCCGATTTCGCTCGAAAACGGCGCATCCTGTCGAGATCGAACAATAGTATTTTTTTTGTGTAAAAAACTATGAAATTTTATAATTTATATTTATAAATATTTACCTTGGACCCCCTCAGCATGTGACGCGTCTGAATAACCATCTTCAATATTCCGCTTTTGGGCGGTTCTAGCCCACTTATGAAGCATTTTCGAGTCATGTTTATAGGAACTTTTTGACTTATTTTCACATGTATAATATATAGCAGAAATATTGTGCGCTAATTTCGGGACACCCTGTATATCTTCGATAATTCCAAAAGACCTTACCAATTCAATCTCAAATTTGTCACATACAGTTAGCACCTAAAGACTAATTATTTTATACATGTTATATAAAAATGGTTGAGTTTATCAAAATCAAAAGACATCAATTTAATAGACATATGAACACTCTATATGGAAATTGTATCCATTTGACAAAATTAACAGCGGCGTAGAAATACTTAAAAAAAAAGGTTTACGTTGCCCTCGTCTCTACGCCACTGTTGCTCGTAAAATATTGAGTAGTACTTCAAATACTTTAGTCTTTAGGTGCTAACTGCATGTGGCAAATTTTTTATTTAAATCTTAATACGTTTTGGAATTATCGATGATAATGTATAAATTTTATGAAATTTTGACGTGTTGTATCTCGTTAAGAAACCATCTGCGACCTCATTTTTATTAAAAATGTCTACTTTAACTTTTGATATGCTTTCCGCCCTAGAACTCTGGTACTGGTTTTTAATCACCCTGTATATAAACCTAGTTACAAAACAAGAAGAGCATCGCCGATCAAATTTTGTTCAAAACTGAGGATAATATTGCTTTCTCCCCTGATACGAGATTTGCAAATATAATTACTGCTACATCTAGTAATGAGATTGGCCATGTAATTACTTATTGTAATAATTGTAGTTTCGCTAACTGTACATGTAATTAAGCAGATAAATATTTCTTTGATTTAAAATTTCTTAATTGTTTATTTTTTATTTTTGGACCAGTGTGAAAAGTAAATCACATTATTTCCTAAATTACTTTTAACACCAGTGTAAACCGTCAGTAAAATTATACTTTTACTGACGTTAGAAAAAATTAGTTTTATTTATGTTTCTCATTTTAAGTTGGATCCTTTTTGATCAAAAATGAATTATTTTGTTGGGAGGTACAAAATTTTTCTTTATTACTAATATCTATAAAAGTATAGTACTTCCTAGGTCGACTTCAGATATAAATCTGATAAAGCTTAAGCTCTCATTTTCCATGCCTCCTATCCACTGATTTGGTCATTGGTGTTTTGAGAATCAAATATCGGTAAGTAAACAGTAAATAATAATAAAAGTGTTCTTCAGACAGGATCTGGATTATGTAGTAAAATGTATACAAGTTTATGTTTATTCCTGTTCAAGTGGAAGTTCCAAGCCCATTACTTTGTTGCAGAATGGCAGACATGTCATCTGCTACGTTTCTTTATAACTAGAAGCTGGTTGCAATAAGGCATGGTGAAAGAATTATAGCAACTACTGAAAAATGTTGATACATGCATAATATATATGTATACATAATGTTTTGTCTATAATAAAGGTATAAGATCTAATGTTTTATTAAGTAATGCGACACTGTATAAAATAAACTGATCTGAATTGATCTCATCTGATCTCATTTATAAGTTAAATGATCATCTGATATATTATATAAATTATGATATTATATCTGCCCTAATTTTAGTTTACAAATTTACGAGTAAGCGTTTTTTTAATATATGGGGGTTTCTAAAGGCATGGTAAATACTGAAGGAGGTGATAGAACACCTAAAAATAAAGCTATTTTCTTATATAAAGTTTTGTCGAATACTCGATAGTTTTTGAAATACGGGGTGATCAAGTTTTTTTAAAAAATATAGCTTTCTGTAAGATCAGGATACGCTATTGTATAATTTTTACCATAAATTGTAGGCCACTACCTTTTTCTGGTAAGTTTCGTAATCTACAACTGGGTTAGAAAAAAAAAGTGCTATTGTAAAATATAAAATTACTCTAAAACTAAGAAAAAAAATAAAACTGCACTTTTTCTTCCAAATTGACTGTAGATTACGAAACCTCAATAAAAATACCGCAAAAAGGCAGTGGCGTATAATTTAAGGTAAAAATTATACACTAGCGTTTCCAGATCTCCGCCACTGGACAACATTGTTTAACAGATTTGGCAGTATATAATGCAGACTCTATAGTAGAAACACTCTACAAATTATGAAAATATTGGAATTATCCTGTCAAGAGAAATTTACAGAAAGCCATATATTTATAAAAAATTGAACTCCCCGTATTTCAAAAACTATAGAGTATTCGACAAAACTTTATATAATAAACTAACCTTATTTTTTGTGTTCTAGCACCTCCTTCAGTATTTACCATACCTTTAGGAACACCCTGTACATATAACCTGATACGGGTGGCTTGCAAGTCGTTACAATAATTTTAGCAGGTGATAGAATACTTGATTTTGAGTCAATTGAAACAAACTTACCTATAATATCACCCCTCATTCTAATCACGAGGATTATCCCAGAAATCGAAGACTTGAGCGGAAGAGGGGGCGGCATATTATTATTAAGCTAGCCGCATTTGCTCCCAGGAATGACTTACGTGGGTAGGCCCTAACCACCATTCAGTGCAGGAATGAGGGAAACCTGGAAAACCTCATTATTTAGGGGGGAATTAAAATGTCAACCGGTATTAATCTCTCACATTGACCCAAGCCAAGATTCTTCCACCCTACCATACCCGCAGAGAGGGTGCCAATCTCTCCACGAATATAGCTTATATACGGTCTACCGGCTGCGGGGGTCAAACCCACAGCGATCTAGTCACCCCGATTCAAGTACTGGAGTCTTAAACTGCGCGCGACCACTGAGCGATAACCAAGACTTGCAAGATACCCTGTATAATCAAGAGTCGTCTTAAATGACCCCTTAAACAAAAAATTAAATGAGTTTGTTTTTTTATCTAAAATTAACAGTTATTTATGCAACAAGTACAAAAAGTAAGTGTTTATTGCACGCGATGTGAAATTGTCTAACGAGGCCGTCAGGCCGAGTAGGACAACACGCAATAAGCACTTTTTGTACGAGTTGCATACAATATTTTTTCTACGTTCATGCAAAAACCAAAAAATGATATTTAGATGACACTAAATCTAAGAAAATGTGACGTCGATTTGAACGTTTATGTTCATGATGACAAAACGCTGTAGTAGAATGACAGATGAATGCAATAAACATTTTATTGCACTAGTGCAATAAAGAACCACTTTTTCCACTAAATATAGTTCAATAAAGTTTTGTTTTTTGCATGAACGTAGAAAAAAATATATTCTTCTGTGGAAACTAGCATATGTTATGTATAACGAAATATTTGTATCTCTTGTAACCTTTCATTTGTATACTGAAACGTGATTAGATCGTCACCTCTGTTAATTTATAGCTAGTATTTTTAATATTGCTGTATCAACTGCAAAATAAATCTGCATCTGCATAACTGCACCGTCGTCAAACAGAATGGTGGCTGAGGACCTTCTACAACAACGTCCAGTGTATTCTTCGGCATTCTTCAATCCAAGTTTTTGTGCAATCATTTTTGAAACGCTTTTAAAAGTATTAACTCCGACAGACTATGAGATACATTTTCCTTGCCTGTAAAATATAAAAAACCGCCTGTGAGGTGCACAGGAGGCTGAAGTTTAGTATGTGTTTGAAAAATATTTAAACAGTTGATACCTGCCATATTTCTTTCTGTTATATTCTGTTAATTCTCGGACAATTTTTGTCGTGCATGGAATCACAATATTTGTATAAATGTCATTGTACTGAATACTATCCAACATTATCTTAGTTATTTCTTCGCGATGAGGTTAATTCATCATCTATGCTTAGAAACTTATATGATACATCTTGTACGAGTATATCCATAAATTCTGGACTTTTTGGCCATGTAACTCTCTGAAATGCTTTTCAAAAATGCGATTAGTTGAGAAAATCCACTTATATATTGATTTTTCTTAACTGAAATCATAGTTCACTACATTGAGTAGTGAGTGTGTAGTATTAATGGTTTCTGAAGGTGTTGCTTCCCGAAAAAATGAGCCTAAAGGATTTTTTCAGATACCTCCTTTACCTTGTTGGATATGCATCAATCTTCAAACTTTTAGTATTCCAACTTATACCGCGCCTTGGATTTTGTCGAAACTAAATTTGAGATCGCTTCGTTTCCGCTGCTTCTAGCTATATCAGAGAGTAAACTTTCATCACAATCACACATTTTGAAAATCGTTTTTTATATTTATGGATTTATTTGACAAAGTTTTGACGATGTTAAATGTAACATAAGAAAACTTGATCAGGTATTTTTTCTGTTCATTGAAAATACTAGTATTCTCAGAGAAATAAACCAGTCTTGTCGCGTCATTTGACATTTTTTGCCAAATTAATTTTTTTCATCACAAAAGTAGATAAAATTTTGTACGATATTCTTGTTGTAAATTTATATTACCACGCTCGATGTTTTAGATTTTTTATTTAAATTATTGTATTTTTTATATTATGGGTTATTCTTCAAACAAAACAACAACAACTGAAACAAAATAGTAGTGGTACATATTGATGTGATTGTACTTTTTAATCCAACGAAGAATGATAAAATATTTAAGTAATCCATTTGATTTGCATAATAAAGAACTAAACAAATATTTAGATTTAGTAAAAGCAATTCGGCAAATTATTAATGAATTAAGACCATTTTTGGCAGTTCTTCAGAGAAAATGTATTCTGGCAGAGCTAAAGATAAAATTACTGCTTTATAATTTTATTTTTAATAGATAGATTGGTTCTAACATTTGCAACATTATTATTTTTAACTTAAAGTAGTTACGAGATATGTATTGGTAATAATTTTAATTTAGGATTTTGTCAAAAACCAGCTGGTAATTGTATTACACAGGTAACCAATGCTGATGCTTAACATTTGTTAGAGAGATATATGATGTTTCCACAAACTCAGCAAACAAGAAACCACAGAAAAACTGAGTAAACTGTATCAAGAACAGTTTAGTTTAAACAGCTTTAGTGTTATCATATTTAAATCAATTATCATAATTGTAACATATTAAAATTGAAAAACAATAATCGAATTGTCAACAATCATTTAAGCAGGTAATACACATACCTGTTACCTGTAAAATGGCATTCAAGGAACTTGCAGAAAGTAGCTGTGTTCCTCAATAAATTGTCGTATTAAACCGTCTCTAAATCTAAATAATTTTTTTAAACTCTTCATCAGGCAATTCAAATGGATTACTTAAATTTTTTAACCTTCTTTATTGGATATTTTGATTTAAATTTTTCAACAAACTTACTTTGGATGTGTATTTATAAAGCCGCGAATTAAATGTAAATTTAATCTACATAGCGGATAAGAAGTAACATTGCCGTTATTTCCTAACAGTTACATGGATATATATTATATACTACAAAAAGTTAAGGTGATGCAAAATAGCATTTAATCTTAAAGTAACGAAAATGTTATTATGACCAAAATGGGATACATGCTTGGGCTGAATATGTCTAGGCGATCATAATAATTTGACAAAATTCCGAAATATTGTTTGAAGAGTAACAAAACAGTTAATAGTTTATCTATTTTCATGTAAAGTTAATGCGATTTCTCATCAGGACTACTTGCGTTTGCTGCGATTCTCTTAAAAACCACATCCGTTTATAATTTTGCTTCTGTGTTACGTAAGGATCTCAAACTAACGTCTTCTCACATGCGGTACACGCAACCTATTTCTAAGAGCTTCCGCTCCGCTGCTTTGCATGCATCCTTTGGCTTTCAAGTTTTTCTGCTACTTTAAAGAGAAGAACGCCATATTTTCAAAACCCCATGGGTTTATTCTCCGTCTTCTTCCGAAGCACGCGGAGTCCGCTTCTTACCTTCGTCTTACCTGTTGCATTCAAGTTACGGCTGTTTACCTGTGCGACGTCGGAAGCTTTCGGGCGTACCCGAAAGCTCAGCGTGGAGCACAGAACAGCGAATTGTCATTTCATATCAAGTTATCGTAGGAGGCAAGACTGCGTGGTGGCGTAGAAGCAACAGGTTGTTGTGCGTGTACTTATCAGCTTTTCGGAAACGGGGATATTTTTTTGACTGGGTTTGATTGTGTTGCATCTATAATTGTGATCGTATGAAGTGAAAAGTGCAATGAATTTGTGTTAAACTCTATTATAAATAAAATATTATCAATCATGGATTTCCCTCATTTCCTTGGGATATTTTTGATCATCGTTTTGGAGTTGACCAAAGCTCATCTCATGGAGGAAAGAGGTTAGTCTTGTAGAACTAGATTTTACACTTTTTCAAAGATTTTATCGAACAAAATAAGCGCGCCAATATCAGGAGTCTATTATATCCATCTTAACCATCTTCAATATAAAACTTTTAGATTTTTTGTAGAACAAAGATTGTTTCTTTATTGGATGCAGCAATATTTCTGAATACTGAATTCTACAAAAATACATGTATCTCGTTTAGCTCTAAGAGTGTAATTCTGGGAAATTCATTAATGACGCTTTAATAAATAATATAACCTCGTAAATAATACTGACATCCTTCAACCAATGGCATTAAATATTATGATCACACCATAGATTATATCTTTTGTTCAACATTTTACTTGCCAAGCTTCTTATTAATTCTGCCGACTGATCGTCGCTTTGACACATACAAACATTTCTATAGCTAGTATAGGAGACGTTTTGTAACTTGAACAACTAGATTCAGAATGATAAAGTTATGTTATAAAAATTGTACAATTAGTCTCTATATATCTTGGTGAAAGAAGTATCATTTGGCCCAGTAGATAATGGCATTGGTGTTCATAAACCGTGAAGTACACGGTAGATTGTATACCTCGGTTCGCGGTTAGAGATGGTGGTTAGCCGCAAGTGAAGGAATGTTACAAAAACTCGAGAGTTATTTGTATGCAAGTACATGTGAATACCCTGTGCTGACAACGCGGATTTTAAAAGTATATGCTAAACCTCAGTAGACAGTTTTTGCTGAATGCAGATATGGTCATTATATGTATTACGAACAAGACACTGAAACATTACAAAATTATAAAGAATATTTTATTGAACGAATAAATCCTTAGTTTATAGTGGTTTTTAGGCGTTTACGGCCAATGCTATTAGTGATTTTCCGTGTTGTTATGCCGTGACCTTGGTAACTGGTCACTGCCAGTAACAGAATTAAAGTGTACATCCTTAGCTTTAGTTGAGATATTTTGACCTGCCCTTGCTGTTCTCGAGTTAGGCTCTGTGGAGGCAGGCCCGCTATCGATATTTCAGAACCCGCCCTGATATTGCTTTCGGCTCCTGTTCTTGGTATTACAATTGCTACAGTCGGAACCGTTCCTTAATATAATGCTGATCCTCCAAGACATCCCGTAGCCGCTTCTATAACTGGTCACATGCCATGCTTTCGAACGTTTCGCCACTCTTCACTGTCGGCATTTTCAGTGGTGACTCCGTTTTGCAGAGATCAACAAGAGCAGATCGAAGAATCCCAGGTAAGGCTAGGAATGTGCACTTTAATTCTGTTACTGGCAAGGACCAGTTGCCGAGGTTACGGCATAACAATCTGGAAAATCACTATACATATATCAAATACCTTACAATTTCTCTTAGCTTCATAATGCCACAACAATATTTTATTGGTTTAGGTTGCCAAGTAAACTGAAGAAATATAATAATATTTTGCCTTTATCATTCACTTCAAGAAAATCTACGAATTCATCATAATTAAAAATTAAGTCGTATTCTTTGTGTCTCTACATATTTACGGATTTGCTGAATTGGATGCAAGAAATATTAAATGATAAAGACGCTATGAAACTGATAGAGGAAAAACATAATTTTGCAATTAAATCCGGGAATTACACCAAATCTGATAATATAAACAATTTTAAATTGTAAATAAATATATAAAACCTGCCAATCAATTGATATTACGCCTGCTATGATGAAAGTCAAACAATATAAACAGAGTTGCTATAAAGATAATGATAATAACATTTTTGGGGATAATAGAATAGAACACAAGTTAGTAAATAACAAGTAAAATTGAGGATTAAGGGCGCCGTATTCCTGAAAAAGTGTTTTCTACAAATATAAATAATTTTAGACATTTGAGAACTGAATAATATAGAGTTTAGCAAATAACAAGGATGTTATTTCATGCTACCTGCAAATATTCAAAGGTACCGAATTAAAATCAATATTTAACATCAGAAAGCGATCTATCCAATGAATTTTTAGGTACTGAAATCTTTCAAAATACGTATTTTTTTAAATTCAACTATAGATGTAAACATTGTTATAACATAAACTTACATAGTTCTGCATATAAGATTGTTCACTTTTGTTTATAAGTATGTGAAAATAATTGTTAAAATGTGGGGTTAGAATAGCGAAATTATGTGTCATATAAATGCATTTTAAAAGTTATTACATTATTTGAGGAAACTTTAAATAGTAAAAGTGGATAAACAAAACATCAATAATTCTATTTTTGATATTAATTTTGCTCTACGAGTTTTATTTTTCGAGATTTCAGTACCTAAAAACACCACAAATATGATCATTTTACGGCGAGAGATACGGGCACCTTAAAACAAATATTTTGTAGTATATTCTATATTGGGAGTTCCTTCTCGATAAATTCATAAACGAGACATTTTCAAATGCTGTGAGATGTATGTATACAGTGTGATTCTGAACTACTGTCCGATAATAAATAGAGTGATTACACAATATTTTAAGAGAGAAAGATTATATACAGGATGAGTCAAGTTTAAATAGTCAAACTTCAGGAATACATTCCTTATAAAATTTAAAAAAAAAATGTAAACATGCAATATACCACTTGATGTTAATTGTATTTAAAAACAGAAAGATCACAAAAAATTAGTTACTTTCGGTTTTTGAGCCGGAAATAAGTTTATTAAATCCTAGAAAAAATATATATATCCCAAGCATTACATGTACTTACATTTAACAATAAAATATTATTTTTGTGAAATGAACGGTTACAAATTATTATTTTTTATTTAATATTCTATGTGGTAAGCTTAAAACAGATTAAAAAAATGTTAATAAAATTGAATTGATATTTTTTTTTTAAAGTACAACTAAGAAGTGAATAGACTGATTCAATTTCGAAAATTTTTAAGCGACTGTCCCTCCCATCTCTCCACCACTGATTGGCATCCAGATGTTGTGATATTTACCTTTACTTGAATAAGTTAAAGACCCTATTAGTTTAAACATGTCAGTTTTTGAAATATTTGTTGCGATATTTTTCAAAAAACTTAACCTACTCTGTACGTTCGAATTATTTAAAAAATTTATATACTCGTATTTTACGATTTTACTCATTGAATAACTGACAAATAAAAATAGGTTACGTCTATGCTGTTGCTTTATCAAAATTTTGAAATAAACACTTCCATATATATTTTTTTGTGTATAAAAGTCTAATTTGTAATCAACTCTAATCCAATAATATTAAATAAATATCTCTATAAAAGTTCTATACGCAAATGTTCCATAGAATAAAATAAAAAGTATGGTTGTAAACTACTAGTAAGTACCTATATCAGGTAAACTAATGGGACCTATATTTTCTGTAAAATGTGACTTATTTAATTAAAGTGTACAACTGCTATAAACTGAATTGAAAGTTTATAGCTAACTATTTAAAACTAAAAATAATTGAAATTAATGAAGCAGAAGCAAAAAAAACTACATCAACGTTCTACTTCAACAGTTTTCCTAGTATTAAAATCAAAAATATTCTGTAGAATAAGGTGACTAATTGCTAATGGATAGCTAAATTTATTGCCATGTAGATATTATACAGGCTGTTTCTAAAAAGTCTGTACAAAACCCTAGCAAAAATTCCTCAGACTGAAATATGAGAATATAACCCAATTTACCTTAGTCCAAAAATGGATAGTTTCCGAAATACTGGGTGCCAAAGTTATTTATTTTTTTTTTTGTAAATATTTATCTTAATAATAGCATGATTAGCTCAACATTTGGTACTTAGGAGTTTTTTAGGAAGAGAAATCGAATTCTGATCACAGTTCATAACTATTTTGTACCTCGGTGTATTCAATTTCTATTAAAAAATTCCTGTTCCTTGGCATATTTTGTCCAAAATAGGTAAACCTAGTAGTTGTTGCTTCTAGCCGCCACGTCTGAAATAATCGAATTTAAATGTTTTATTGCATACTGAAACTTCTTGTAGCAACGACATATTTATATTTTGGAAAAGGCCCCAACTTATAACAATTCACTTTAGACAAACTTAATATACAGGGTTAACTATGACTAAGTACAAAAATTTTAACCACGTGCTCAGGGAGCCCTGATAGACAATAAAAAAGTTATTCCAGAATTTTAGCTCGATATTTAAACAATGGGGCAAAATCCTTTTTTCCTATGGAAAACTACCATGCGGTCGTTTGCATTGTTTCTAAATGCAGAAACGACAAAAATTAACATTCTTATTAGTAATAATACCTGATAGGTAGGTAACAGTTAATCCAGTTAGCTCCAGTATTTTGCATTCGTTTTTCATTATTTGGTTACAAACTGGTAAAACTACATTTTCACTCACTACCGATAAACACAATTCCCGTAGGTACAGTTAGATACAATGTCTATGCATTATAACAAAATCGAAGAAAGGGATGAGTAGGTAGGTTCTAATAGATAAGAGAAAACGTTTAACACCCGAGGCAGTCTTGTACCATAACCTAGAAAAACAAACCGGCGAACTATATTGTGGAAAAATATCTGTACCCGACACATATTCCTTTATTTATTAACTATAAAACGTTTAAAATTAAAATAAGATACTAAAAATTGAAGAAGAACACAAAACTACAACTTAAACAAAAATTAAATTGTAACATGACAGCGAACAACTCGACTGGACCGACTTCCGACTGTGGCCGACTGTTGCATGACGGTTGCTTGCTGGTTACATACTCTGATTCTCGCATTGGCGGCGTTAAATAAGGATTTAATATAATATCGAAAAACGTGTTTTTCCGCTTTATAAATAAGTTTGGAAATTTTTTGAAAGGAAATTCTGTTAATTCTTATTTTTTTCTATCCCCTCTTAAAATATTTGTACTTATTCATAGTTAACCCTGTATATACCCCATACTACCTACTATTTTTTAAAATATGTCAAATTAATTTTAGGTGTCAAAATTGATCCCTGTCCTTTTCCAATGGTAGTCGTATTTATATAGATAGGTAAAAGGTCTAGAAAACATTTAAAATCCGTTTCTTTGGAAATTGAAATTGTATCCTGATGTAAGAGATTTCCGATTCCCACCCTCACATTGGGCCCTTTTTTACCAACATTCTAGGGCAATAATTTTGAATACCATGTGAAGTATTAGAAGCGTGGGACGATAAACTTTTTTGTATATATTTTAAACTAATATAGGTGCCCTAAACACATGACGAATGAAATAAACTTTATTACCTTAAAAACACATGTTTGAAATTATCATAATTACAAGTGTTGGTGTTATTTACGCAATCTATAGTTTTTTAAATATAGATATGTTTGTGTGAATTTATTTCAAACGTAAAATATTTTAATAGATATATACCACAATTAAGTCACATGAGATCTTTTTTTTTAAATAAATAAAATCGAAACAGGAAAATAATATTAATAGAATTATTATAGATATTACTATTATTATATTTTCTTCCTTTATAATTACATTCAGATATTCAAGGTATTCAATTATAAAAGGATAAACAAAGAAAATATCTATAGATACTGCAACAAATTCAATGTTTATAAAATATTTGAATCGTTCAGCCTGTTTAAGGGAATTGTCAATGTTATCCTCGGTGTTATCATATCAGTTAATTTTATATCATATCGATAATTTATTAAAAAATAGTTAAGATAAAATTAGATAACTTTGGCTGATAATAAGGTGAGATAAATGAAGACGATTTTATTGTCTAGTATTTTTATAATGAATATCTTAAATTAAGATATTATTATATTTATTGTTTAGATAGGTATATGAATGCATTTTAGCATATTAGTCCAGAAATGGAATTAAAATTTGTTTACAAGACATTTTAAAAAAATTAAGAATTTGCACAAATTTGGCAATGAAAAGTTTTTTTCAGACAATTCAAATCTGATCATAGTTTTTTTGTTGTTTATAAAGAGCTTACTGCTGCGTACAACTATTTGTTTTTTTTTTGTTTGAATTGTGTTTAAATTATCTAATGGATCAAATTTGAATCATTCCATTATAGGAATGTATGTATACTCTACCACCTTGATACACTCAAATAAATAAATAATAATTTAATTTTTCTTCAAACATGATAACTGTAGATATAAGTATTAATTTGAACAAAGCCTACTTTGGAAAAGTGCGCATCCATTCTCTGGAATAATTTATATCTACTGCTATGTTGAGTTAATGTTTTATTACGTTTACATAAATAATTTGTTGTGACAACATATTCAGTGTACCATTAGGTATGACTAACCCTGTATAGTAAAAGTAATTTATGAAAAAATATTGTTTATAGGTAGTATATAACAAATCTAGCATTAGTAAATATTAATTGTTTTATCATTCTCTACTTTTTATATTTTGGATAAGCACCTAAATATTTGTACTACTTATTTTCGCTAATTTATTTTATGAAAGATTTTAGTAGAATTCGACAGGCTTGTGTACTAATGTTTTAATAAAAAATGGTTGTGATAAAATAAACATTTTTGGATGACTGGAAGTAGAAATCAATTTCTCTGACGTTAAAATCTTGACAGAATTAAAGGTTTTTGTCTTTATGGAGATAATAGAGATTTATTGGATATCCCTTTAATACTGCCAAACAGTATTAGGAACGACTTATTTAAATACTGCTTGCCCTTATTATGTTCAGAAAAATATAGTTATTGGTTAATAATTTGACGGATGGAATTCTTCTTCTTCTTTTATTTATATATCTTAATTACTGCCATTTTAATGGTGAATGAGAAAAGGAGTAGAAGTCAATATTTTGAAAAAATTAAGATACGTTTACTTATTTATTAGTTTATTGTAATCTTATACTTTTAAAACTATTGCTATAAGAAAATTAGTTCTCAATATATACTGAAAGGAAACTACAAAGACCAATGCATGGGAATTTGGACCAGGTGATATTCGTGTTTTTTACCTGTGTGGAGAAAAATAAAGATACCGGGCTTTTAATAATGTAAATATAATGTAACCTAATATTATCTACAAGCCTCCACAAAGCAGGTGAATACTATATACGATCTAGAACAATTTTTGTACAAGCCATACAATTCTCAGCGGTGGAAAGGTGAAACCCGAACAGATCATATCTTATTATCATCAGGAAACATGGGAAATATAAAAACTGAGTTAGGTGTATGTTGTATTTTCGTATTTAAATTATAGGTAAAACCGCTACCAGTATACTTTAATTTGTAATGTACTTGACAGAAGTTCTTTGTACTACATTTTACATTTCTATAATGACTGGATTCACCAAATAAATAGGTTTAAGGCTGCCAGCGGAACTGTATCTATTACGCGGATTCGCTTTAAGAAATGTCAACATATTTAATAAAGACGTTGGATAAATTTTAAATTTAGTGAGAATTCAACGATATTATAAAACGCAATATAGCTCAAAAATGTATAATAATATTGTAACAGTTACTTTATATTAAAGCAGTATAGTCTTTATTTGAATATGTCAGTTGTTAACATGATTATAGCTAAAACTACCTGTAAAGAGTATCCCAATTTAAAAAATTTATATGTCTACTTAGGATGTTACTTAATTCAACACTTTTTTACTTACAATGACACTAAATTTAAGATTTACTTACAAAATAATATTGTCTTAAAATATGAATAAAATATTATTAAACCCTGTATTATAATTTTAGATTCTAAATAAGACTATGGGACCATACTAAGTAATTTTTTCGTCTTGTATGTTGCAATGGAAAGCTTGTACCAGTGCATACTGAAGCCAATTGACTCCTGACCCCAGTTGGCTCTCTGACCCACTAGACATGGTACAATATAAAATCCACGTTATTGTTACTATACTCAGTGATTAAACAGTCTCAAGATGGCCATGTTTTAAGCGTTATTAACATAAGCATTCGAAATAAAAAGTTCATTCTCTGGGCTTGGCTCATACTTACTTTATATGCAAAATAAATGACTAAGTATAGAAGTAACCTTATGTGTTTGTTTTTTTGGAGTGTTATTTAAATTGTTGTTTATTGCGCAATAGGGACTTTTATAACGTATAAATATAATTCGTTGAATTTTATTTTATATAATCACTAAGTCAAAACAACCTATGTAACCACTTTATGTATTTTGCTAGAATTCCGTTGACGTGCAACATGTCATCTGTTTAAAGCCTTATTTACTTCTAGGATTATTACTAAGAACTAAGGACTCTACGTATTTTAAATTGAGTCAAAAATATAAAATGTGTTTATATGCAAATTCAATTATTGCTTAATATTCTTGTAATTACAATCTCCGTTATTTGTTAAGATACCTTAGCGACCAGTGTATCATTATGCAGATCTGATCAGGATTTTCTAGATCCATTTAATTAAAAAAAAAAAACCGTTTTTGAAACTTTATTATTCTGACCGAATTTTTTTCTTTAACCTCACTGTGAAAATCGGAACATATTTATTGTGTGTAAGTCTTATACAAGGTGGTTATAAAATGAGTATTCAAAATTTCAGTTTCAAGTTAAAGAACGATGAAAAATTAAGTAGGTATAACTTTTTGTCTCAAACACTCTCTAAATGTCGGTAAAAATATATGTTAATGTCATTTTAAGGCACTGGCGTTAAAAATAAATGACGTGATTTACATTTAACACTGGTGCAAGAATAGAAAACAATTAAGGAATAGTAAATCAAAGATATATTTATTTACTTAATTCAATGTAGATACAGTTGGAGAAACCATAATTAGAATAAGTAATTTCATGACCAATGTCATTAGTAGCTGTAGCAGTAATGATTTCTGTGAAACTTGCACCAGAGTAGATTTCTATGTTATCCTCCAAAGTTTTGAACAAAATGTGATGCTTTTCTTGTTTTTTAACGAGTCTTCTACAGGGTGTCCGGAATATAAGTGCCTTAATTTTGCCATATTATAAGTTGTACTAAACAAAACATATTTGACTTAACAATTTCTTTTCTGACCAACGGTAACAGAATTATGACAGCAAACAGGTCTTGATTATGTGACAACGTCGGTCACATACTATCTTAGGATTGTCATCTATTTATACATAATAGTTACAAATAAGTACACCTAAACATATATACTTACTAATAATGGTTTTCTCAGAACTCTTTTAACAACACAGAATAATAGTTACAAGTGCTTAAAATGACTTCTGTTCCTTGCAAGAAGCGTTTACCGTGTACACGTCTCATAGCTAGAGAGTTTTGTCTAGATGCGGCGTAAATGCCATGTCATGTAGCTGGTTATGGTTATCATAAATTGTTCCATTTTTGTTTATGTACACTCACAAACATCAATGAAAAACTAAACAAAAACGAATCGCACTAGCTGTCATTACGACTAATATTACTTTTAGGTTACCACCAGCAGCTTGACACTGCAGCGTTGTCGAACGTTACGGTTTTAACAAGTGCCTTGGAAACTTCAATTGCTTACTTCATTAATACTGATCCAAAAATCAAATTATGAACAAATTACGTTACAGGCGCTTTTACTTAACCTTAATTGTCTCTTAGTTTGTAATTTCGTGACATAGTTTTGCATATTATTGCAGTTGTATTTTTATTTTTGAAATATATTTGTAGACAAACTCTTCGTTTTAGATTTTTTTTTCCTAAGAGTTTTTCATTGCTTTAAGTTAGCCCTTAAAATTACGGCATTCATACTCCGGACACCCTGTATCTCTTCGGAACTGTACTGAACTTCCATCTACCGTGCAATGTCCAGAATGAAGGTGAAAATCAGGTAAATCAGGTAAATTTAAAAATTTAGCATAATCTTACAAAATGTCTTAATTCCAACTGGAGTCGTGGAACATTTATTCTTAATGTATTTTATGACAATTTATAAACGATTAATGTTCGCTGGATGAAGGAGTATGTACTTTTTATAATATTTCAAATATGTGTCCCTAATAACGAAAGTTCGTTGCACATTAATTTTTGTATCTGGTATATGGAAAAGTTCCTAAATCTTTGATATTATTGAATGTCAAGTTGCACTGTTATTTACGATGAAAGGCTCCAAATACATTGAAAATTATCGCAACTTTCTCCATGGTATATTTTTAATCCTGGGCTTGTGAGAAATTTGTCCGTATGTTCCCTGGTCAATACTTCGACTTTTTGGGCCGATATCCTTTGCCATTTCACTTCAAAAAAAGCAACAAGTTTGTAATATTTCATTATGTCCTGTATCTTTATGTTTATCATCGCCTTCAACATCGAGTAATTTCAGCAAAGCGTTGACGATTTCCATATTTTGGACTTTTGACCAAAGTATGTTAAAAGCACTATTTTACTAACATTTTTCTGATCACATCAAAAGAAACGATCACATCTTAAGAAACGATTATACGAAAACTCGTACTGTTGCTGTGACTCACTAAGCAATGACTGGAAGGTATCTTTATTAACAACTTCTTCTATTTCCGCCGGGAGAAATTAATTTTCTTGATCACTTTCCATCAAACTTTCATTAGCTTAGCAACAATAAACTTTATGGCCATGGACAATTGGATTTTATATGTTGATGTGTACTTTTAATGATATTTGTAGAATAAATAGTGCATGATATACCTATATGCTAAAAGTGATCTTATTTTGTTCGAATGGATGGAATACTTCACCTTGGCCATCGTATGTCAAACTTTCCTTCTCACACAATAAAATGCCACGTATGCTATAAGAAAAACTGCAAGTTACTATACTATAAACTTAAAAAATACATTTTCATCTGTACAGCATGAAACGGAACCTATTTTTTTAATTATAAACTAAGTTCAGCTCTCTTCGAAGTCTTAAAACTCTGAACAGTGCAACAATTGTAGTTTTATTAGTTCGCTGTTTCGATTATTTTTATTTACTGTGTTCTGTTTTGTGTTTATGATGTGTAAAATTTTTTGAAGCCGCCCAGCAAAGTTCGAGGTATTTAAAAAATTATAAGTACTCTATACAATGACAAGAGATGCTAAATATTTGACGAATAGAATAAAATCTGGCTTTGCTGTTATTCGTGGAAATGTTCTAGAAAATATAGTAAATATAGAATTAAAACATTACAATTTTTGCATTGTCCACAATGGGAAAAACTTCGAATGCTAATTAATATGATTTTTAAAGAAAAATACTGTTTCATGATATTTATATTCATTTTTAAAATAAAACTGATGGTTTCCTGATAAACATGTATATTTAAATTTTAAAAAGAAAATTCAGAAGTCACAAACATGCATAGTCAGTTTTTTATTTGATATCATTTTATTTTGAAAGACATGAATTGATCATTACATGAGCAAAAGTTGGCTTAGAAGACCTTGAACAGTCCTAGAAAATGATACATTGATCATTAAGATATCTTAAAGAATAACTGATACAGTGGCGGGTCCTGTATAGAAAAAAAAACTGCAACAGTAAATAATTACTAATTAAAGATGTTTATTAACTTGATACCACTATATTATAATATAACCGCATTAATTGCAAGTCAAAGCTTAAACAATTATTACTATAATTATCTTAATAATTAGGTATGTCATCTGCGATGTTTTTATTTACACTAAATTAACCATTCCTTTTGCAAGAAGTAGAAAGTGGTTCACTTCCTCTACGGATTTTCTATTTCCTGTTCATAGTGGTTAACAAGGCACAGATGTATATTTTATGACATAGAACAACTTCCTGAATTACTTGTTTTATAAGTATGCATAAAAGTTTTTAATTGTTATTTATTATTACTCAGGAGCAAGATAAAAACAATTACGATATATAATTTGAATAGTTTTATGTATTAGGTACGGAAATTCCAGAAAAAATCGCTCTATACAGAAGGATAGGAAGATATTATTATGCATTTAGTGAAATATTTTCTAATTTTTATTGTTGCCCACAAAATAGACATTTTTTTGTCCAACTGTCAAAAGGACGACTTGATCATGTCACTTTTGACATTGACACCAACTTCAGAGAGAAATGTATTGAAAATTAATAAATCAGTAAATACAGTGCCAAATACTTTGGACAGTTGGACAAAAAATATTGTTTATATTTCTTGCGCGAACTCGGTGTTTTAAAGCGCTTTCAATGAAATATATTGCACAATATTTTATGATCTCTCGAATGATCTTATCTTGACCTACAATTTCGACCAAAAATTCACAATCTAACGCCTCATTAAAAAAAACACTGATTTTGCGCACATAATATAGTGTTAGATATATCAATCGTATCGGCCTGGTGTTTATAAACATTATTGGGCTATGTCGTCACCAAGCCCAAGCCGCCTCCTGTCAGCGGGGATGCATGATTCGACTCTGAACATGAGCGCTGCCTGGATTGAAAGGCCGCTGGTTATTTTGTAATTAGTGAAATAATTGTAATCACATATAATTAATGTTCGTGTAGGTAATACATGTGTAACGGTAGTATTACTCAGTGAGTTGTATTTACTAGTCAAATAAGTAAATATACAAGTGTTTATTTGTAATGCTTAACTTTTGAGATGATTTATTAATGTAAATCTCAAGCTTGGGGGCGATTTATTACCCCTAAATCTAATAATAGAATAATTTTTTTATTATATAAGTTTGAATTTGGGTGGTCCAAACTGTAGTGGTTTGAGATACAGAGTCCTGAAATTTAAAATGACATTCACATTGTCTAAAATCTTTCCAAAGGTACTTGATAGAAAAACTTGGACTTTAAAAATGTCCAGTAGTATTCTTTGTATTTTTAATAATAGTGAAATATTTCTATGGCAAATATTTCTATATAGGTATCTTTTTATAATATAAATTTTATCACTTTACGTCCAGACTCTTATCGCTTCTAGTATTTTGAAAAATGTTATTTTTGTTAAATTCTAACTCTCTTCACCTTAAAAATAAAGCATTTCTAAATTTGATCAAACTCACTGTAGCATAGTGATTCGTCTTTATCGAGACCTATTTTTCGTATGACTGTTTTAATCATGCAAATGACATTACTCAGTAGAGTTACTAAAGATGCAAGTATTTTATCAGTATCAGGCTTCTACAACTTATATTTCCACTGATAGCGCATTTATAGAAATGATAAATATTAATAGTGTTTTAAAAATATGAATGTAATAATGTACTGTATTCGCATTATTTAACGTATGTTTTAATACAAGCGCTGTGTGATTGTTGACATATATTCGGCATATTTACCATATTAAATTTATAACTAACATAAATTGTCTAGACTACGTAGTTCGTGTTCTAATGTATTTATATTCAGGCAATACATATAATATATGATATAGAGAAAAGTCTTATTCCTTGGCAAATATTTGGACAAATTCAAAAGTTCATCACACAATATACATCAATGAAATAATTTAATTACCTTTGTGGTAAATGACCAGCAGCAAGACGATATCTGGACAAAGTACTTAACCAAAGAGGAGCATGCATTTCTAGTTCTACAAATTATAAACATTATTAGATGTGATACATTGTTTTGGCAAACATTAGTATCTACATGAACAATCTTTAGTAAATTTTCGTATAAATGTTTACAAAAGTATGAAACCAATGTTAGACCCTGAATTTTGTGAAATACAAAACAAATTAGAAGAACGTCACAGGAAACATGTGAAATAGCTTTTAAAGAAAATTTGGTAGTATCCAATGGGCACACGTACGTTTATGTAACGTTTTCAAAACGTTGTAGTGGTTGATTGAACGTTTTTCGTTGAAATGTTTAACATTTATATTTGGTTTAAAATTTAAATATATAAAATATATCATTTATAACAAATTAATAATATTCGTATTTCATCTAAAGGTGAAGTGAACACTAGAAATTTACATATTTTTTATAACGTTTGTTAGACTGCTATTGGTACACAAATGTATTATATGTATTTAAAAATATATGTGCATTAAACGTATTTTCCAAAAGTTAATAACACGTTTTCTACACAACATTTTAGTAACATAAAAATAAAACGTATAAAATACAGATATCCTACACAACTGAAGGTTGAACATCGAAATAGAATATTTTTTTGGTAACGTTTTCTTCACGATGTGTATAATACAAGTTTATCAGAAACAATTGTGAATAATTTTTTCCTAATTTAATTTTTATTTCAAAATTGCTGCCAATGATTAAAATTACAAATTTCGAATAAACCACGAGAGTAATCGAGTCTTATCAAGAGTACCTTTTTTGTAGTAAATAATTTACTTAATCTAAATATACTGAAAAATGTTTTTCTTCCATTGGAGTAGAATTATGGAACGTGTAATTACTAAAAAAAACAAGTTCCACGCCAATGGAATGATATCACTCATAATTTTGATATGGGGTTTATTATTGTCCTATATTATCGCATAGGGCGTTTTAAATTTATAAGAAAAAAACCATTTTAAAATTGCAAATTCAGGGTCGTATAGCGCCTAAACGGAGCAACTTTTAACTAAGGTAAGTTTAGCTAAATCGATTTATTTTGAGCTGCACTGTATCTGGTCGAGCATTGTAAAAACCTTTTAGGGACACCCTGTAGTTGAAATACGAGTATGAAAGCTATTCCTTTAATATACGAATGAATACAAGTTATCATTTTGTTCACTAATAAACAACTACTGCAAAATGTCAACAACTTGTTTAGATTTTAGTTAGTAATCAGAAAAATAAAGAATAATAATAAATACAAAATATATCATTGTCTCTTGTACCACTAACCAAGTATGCCACTGTGCTTCCATTGACAGAATAAAGGGGTTCAGTTAAGCTCTACAACTTTTATTCCAAACATTATTTTGTATTTCTAATAATAACGATAATAAGGGATGGCCTACTATAATGAATAATCCTGTACATCACAAGTGCCAACAGTAATAATTATATCCAATCATTATTTATTACAACTGAAACACTAACGAATCAACAATATCTCAATGATATAAATTACAGTAATTACAAATGTAAGATATATTCATTACAGTTGCAATTAAGTAGCATAGGTATATAATTAATTATACCCATTTATTAATAGCGAATTACGGAGATAAAAGGGGATATATTTAATGTTATTTTATCCACATTATTTCAAATTCTGTTGAAGTCATAAAATAAGACACTAAACGTCTTTCGGAGGTGTGTTAGGGTAGATTTATATCTGTTTTAGATTCATATTTCTTGTGTGGATATGAAAATATGCATATGCCTCGTCGAAGAACCACTTGTAGTGTTTAACAGATGTCTTGAGCAGAAGCGTGGGAACTATAAAATAGACTAGTCTGCTGGCATTGTCAAACAATTACGAGCGATTACCACTCGTGTCACCACGTACTTTATACGGTATAATTCTCCTAATTTGGCCACCATCGTGGTCACTATCCGATATTATTATAAATAGCCTTATCGAAATGTTTCTTTTCGGAGAAAATGATCATAGGGGCCTGCATTGACCCCCCTAAATGTCGGAGCATGCCCTTATAAACGGACTTGGTGTTTTAAGCATCTGATTAAAGGTCACTTTGAGAGAAATATGTATTTATCAGACTGTCTGAATTAGGATCACATTTTTGTAAACTCATTACTATTCAAATATAAAATAAATTGTCATAAAGCTGCTTTGTACTAGTAATAGGTACACGACTACGGTGGGTGATAGTTATTTCTGTTGGACAATTTTTAAATCAACTTTCAGTTCAGTTTCTTAAAAGTTTGCGTATGTAAGTATAAAAAAATATCTAATTCTTATCAAATCATTTTAGCAATACATTGTTTATGATTTAATAAATAAAGGTGTAAAATAGGGCAGAATGTAGCTTGGATAATGTCAAACATGTTTTTCTTATTTGAACGTTGGTCCGATTTGTTGTTGTTTACAAGTTGCAATTATTTAAAAAAATATAATTTCATAATATTTCAGTCAAGTAACCTAAAAAATAAAAAATATCGACATAACAAAGTTCAATAGAAATCATTTTGTACTGTTCCTACAGCGGTTATTGATTTGTAGACGTATTACATTTAAAGCTTCATAGATAGAGTTTAGATTAAAATTAATATTATAACGTAAAAATGTATCGCAAACTTTGTTTATTATGTAAAACCAATATTTTATGAATATTAAATTCCATGACTTAAAACATATTTCATAATTATTGACAAATAAACATAAAAAAATCCATATACAAAAATATTCCATAAATATTGTAATTCAAATATTGGTTATACCTACCTACATATAGAATGAGTCAGAAGTTATTAAAAAAAACAATTTTTAAATGTACATGAAACTCTTATAAATATAATTTTGTAAAAAAGATCAAAAAGAGCAGTTCGAAAATCTTTTAAAACCACTTCTGCACAACACTGGAAGCTGGTCCACTGTAAAACCTGACCTTATGCATGGCAAAGCATGCACTCGGCGAACGGCACGGTGGCAAAGTGTAATAGAAAATAAACGGAAAATTAAAAAAAATTCCCAAGAAAAGAAATAAATAATATTATAATTTTAGATCAGCAAATTCAACTGCTTTTGCCGCTATTGTTATTATTAATTAATAAAATTTATTTGTGGTTTTAATTAATAAAATAATTTGATAAATCTGATGTTCAAAATTTTGTTCATCGACTTGTGAACACATTTGGGCCGGATTTACCCAGTTTTGACACAAAGTAGCTCAAATGTTTCTGATTCTTGTCCGTTTTTAACTCGTACCACACTGTTGATTGGGAAATCCCATGTATTTGTTGAGCAATTTGCCTGGTAGTTATTCACAGATTCTCTTCAACAATCTCTAAAATATATTCCTCAGTTACTGCATTACGCCGTGGACGACCTGGACCTCCATCTCTCCCACTATTCAAATGCAAACTTCCCGTGAATAGCTGCATTTGACACATGTTTATCGGAAAATCATTCTACGTACAAACGAGAAGCTTCTAAAGCATTTTGTTTTATTTTACCATAAATTACAATAATATTCATCCAACGCCGAAAAACTAATGTAAGCACTATAGCAAAAACGTTAATACTAAAATCAAATTTCAGTAATCTGAATCGCCTGGGCCTACGTGTGAAGAAAGATCACTGCGCACAACGCGAAAACTTAGAGTAGCCCTGCGATGTAAATGTTGAAGAAACTACAACTTCAATAAAAAAAATTCAGAATCTATAAGGATTTTTCAATTTTTTTTTACGATATTGACTTAATTTTTCGTGACGCATCTATTTCCCAAATTTTTTTGGGAATAGATGCAATTTGTGAATCGCCCTGTATGTCTAATATTTACACAGCATTCAATATATAGAAAATATTGATTCCATGTGTTGTCAACCAACCCATGTGGGATTACTTTACTTCTCCGTCTTCAGTTTAAATGGAACAAATTGTTGGTTCAATTCAGATCAATCATCAAAAAAAAAGAAAAATCTTTCTTCTTGGTTTTAAGAACTGAAAATTCCATGTGGAGCATTATTAAAAGATATAACTATATTTATTTAGAAGCTCTGTTCCTATTTCACTATTGACCGTTCTTTCTATTTTCAGTAAGAAATAGCAGAGTTGATGAATTTTTCATGACGTATAAGAACGCACATACTTGTAATTTATGGCTAATGTTAAACCAATTATATCCTATGGTTATTCCATTAATAAATTGCCATACTCATAATTTGCTAAATGCAAATTAAATTCCTAATTAGCCTTATGATTCGAATACAAATTCCTAATTTAAAGTAAATTACTGCAATCTCCATTCTTTAAAAGCAATTACTAAAAATCTCCAGACTAATTAAAAACACATAGGGTACGCGGGCAATAGCATCTTTTGGAGATTAAGAATTTACAAATCTTAATTGGTTTCTTCTATGGTCTTAACCGACACTTAAAACACATAGTTCCAAATTAAACGCGTAATAAGAAAATTTTGGGGTACGCGGGCAATAGCATCTTTGGAGATTAAGAATTCTACAAATCTTAATTGGCTCTTCTATGGTCTTAACCGACACAAACAATACTTAAGTTTAGGGCCTGGTTGTGGGGTTAACAACTGCTGCGTCGCTGAGAAAAAAATAAATGTTTAATTGAAAATAATCATCTATATTTCAGTTGAATTTATTAGCAATTAAAACTTATTATAATCAGATATAAAACACCTACAGACAAAAATAGCGGTCTGTACTTTTGACTAAACCCACATAACTTTAGATATTTTCGGAAGAAATTCGGAATGTTTTTTTCTGACGTTAATCACGTGTGTTTCTTGTATACATATTTCAATGCGCTGTATTCGAATATGAAGTATATTGAGCTGCATTACCCACAGCTTTTGCAATATTAGTAAGCGCGAAAAAATTCGGAATTTTTTTTGCAGACCTCGATCGAGTAAGTTTATTTAGCTTCACTACCATATATTTTACCAAAATTGCAAAAACTAGCTGAAAATGGAAAATTACCATTTGTGATCAAGTGTTCTTCTCACGTATTTTGGCTAGTCGAATTTGAATCTGAATTGAAAATTAGTTATAAACTTGTTTATTTAAAAATGACCGAAATACGGCGATGCTCGACTAGAAAAATAAACTATATGGAAGATGATACTGCAAAAATGCGAATATTGCAAATTCTTTTTTATCTTTTTTATTCTCAAATAAAACCCGGAAAAGAACTCGTAAGGACAACATCCCAACCAACCTATCGAACAGACACATTTTAACGAATATTCTCGTTTAAAATTGATGAACCATTGTTACATATATTGTTAGTTTTCTACTTAAATTTGGACAATTTTTATGTTCTTAGGTTTGTTTTAATTAAATTTTGCCCAGTTTTACCCTTTTAACCATGCAATTTCATTTAATAATCAAGGTAATAATTGTAGTTTTAATGTGTGCAATGTGTTTTTATTATTTTTTTTTATATTAATTATTTCATAGTAATTTTATGAAAGTTGTATAACTTATAATTGTAACTTGTAGAGCCCTGAAGAATGCCCAATATAGGCCAAAACGTTGGCAGTATATAAAAGGTACCAGGTAAAAATTTCCTCTACAGTAAACTATAGGTCACTAGCAACAAATAACAAATAATAATATCTTTACATCTCATTCTAATCACTAGATAATCCCAGAAGTTAGAGAATTGTGCGGGAGAGGGGGCGGGATATTATTATTAAACACGCCGCATTTGCTCCCATGAACAATTTACGTTGGTAGGTCTTAATCACTATTCAGTGCAGGAATGAGGGAAACCGGGAAAGCCTTCAATAATTAGGGGGACTGTCAAACGCCGACCGGTATCAATCTCTCACCCCAACCAACGTTCTTTTACCCTACCATACCGGCAGAGAGGGTGCCAATCCTCTCTACAAGTCTGGCTGATCTACGGTCTACCTGGTGCGATATTCGAACCCGAGCGGAGTAGCATTCAAGAATTGACGCCTTCAACCGCTCGACCACCTACTGAACCATAGTAAATATATTTGTATTAAAACGTTTTTTGTGGCATTCAAATTGTAATTTAAATTTATATTCTACTAAAACTTTATATCATTCATTGATTGTATACCTACATATTTTAGATATCTATATTTCATCACAAATATAATAGAATAGAAAAATCCAAAGCGAATATACCTAATTACGTATTATGAGTATGATGAAATAACTGCTCCTGTTATATTCAGCAGTTTAATTTATACATAGACATTAGAATATTAGACTCTGTATAATCTAATTAAATAAAAAAAAGTTTTTTGTGCTACGTTCGTAAAGTACTTGAAACTTTGGAATAGAATGCTCAATTATTTAATTCGCCAAAAATATAACTAATAACTATTTTGAATTACCTATCAAGTATTTAGATACATTTAAATCAACTCTTTGATAATTAATATCTTATTTATAAACTATAGTGATAAATCTGTAAATAAGGTGGTGATAAAATATTGAACTTAGTCATTTGATTTATCATTTTTTAGCTTGTTGATGACCTAAACGTTCCTAGAATGATATTGTTTATATTTTGGTAAGGATAATTAGTGCCATGTTGTTAACACTTTATTAGGCTGGAACGAATATATATATCAGACATATTTATGAGATGTTTATGAAATATTAAAACTTTTTCTTGAATGCATCTTCGTCATTGCTACTACCCAGATAACCAATCAATTTATATTTTTATGTGACTCATGAACTGAGATAACAGAAAATGTGTAGGTACGGGGTGCACATAAAAAAATTGTCCAAGCTTTATGTGGCTCTTTTTATACAAATATTTTTTTTATTTGTACTAATAAAGTATTTTTGTTATTAATAAAATACAGGCTTATTATTATTTTTTGGAAATGTTTAAAATTTTCAAAAAATGTTCTGCATTATTTTAACAGATGGTTTTTTTATTACAAAGTACTGGAAAACAATTACCGTTTTTATTAACATTTTTCTGTTAAGATATTCTCTAATGCTATTTATTTATGATATAATTATAGTTTTTTCTTTAGTTGTTCAGAACTAAACTAAAGAAAGATTTTTTTGTTAAATAAAACACCGCTTTTTAAAACAATGATTTATTTATTATTAAAAAATATTTATTTTGAAACATAAAGTTTATTATAAACATTAACATTACATTTCTACAATAAATACAATTTTGCATACCAGAAGTAGATGTGGTCGAGCTGTTTAAGTTCGAATTTCCAATCGTTAAATCCATGTTTGAACCCCATGATCCTCTTTGCTATTTGTTTCGTTTTCTATAAAGAATTCTCAACATAGCCTTATGTCGTAAAGAAGACGATTTCCAGTCCCCACGACGCTTTCTTTCTTTCTTTTATAATACAATGTCCAATATGTTCAGGATTCTCCAATTTAAGTTTGTTGCAATCATTTTTGAAATACTTCCAAAACTGCCCATTAATTCTGACAGGTTGGGAGGTACATTTTTCTTGTTTGTAGAATACGAAAAACCGCCTGTGAGTTGCATTAGGAGAACCAAGTTCAGCATATTTTCGAAAAATATTTGAATAATTGATACCTGCCACTTTTCCTTCTGTTATAAGAAATCCTCAGACAATTTTTGTGTATAGAATCATAATTTGAATATTAGTTTAGTTTAGTTTTAGAAAATGCCGATTATTATAGCAACTTTCATGAGTAAATATGTTTCAACATCTTCAGTACTTATAAACTTATATTCTTCTTCCTTTCTGGATTTTTTGGCTTTGTAACCCTCTGAACTTTTCAAAAATGCAATTAGTTGAGTAAATCTGCTAACCTTAATTTTTCTTAACTGAAATCATGGTTCTCAACAGTGAGTAGTGAGTCCATAGTGCAGATGGTTTCTGGGAGCATTGCGTTGCTTTCCGGAAAAAGAAGACAGAAGGATTTTCTCAGACACCTCCTTTGCCATTCCGCCAAACTTTTGGTACTCCACCTCATGCAGCGCCTTAAATTTTGTCGGAACTAGACTTAAGATAGCTCGATTTGCCTGTGGTTCTGTATTAGAGGATAAACCATGCCAAAGGTAACATAAGAAATATTAATCCGTAAACTCGATTAACGTCTCGTTTGATAACTGTAACATATCTTATTATAATAATGAATCTTTACAACACTTGTATTGTAAATAACTATTATAGTCTTGCTTGACATGGCACCAACAACCACATTCAAAGTTCAAGCATTTAGTTTTACTTACCCTGGTTATTAAGAAATAAGTTTATATCACTTTCCCAAATAAATCTCAATATCTACTAAACTAAACCATCTCTTACTATACTCACAGAAAAAAACAATGGAAATTACTTTTAAATAAGTAAACATGTAATAGCATAGTTTTTTCCATTTCTTAAAATATCTTAGAATATTTTGACACACTTGTAATCACATGAACTATACAACTTCTTTTGTCTCTTTACTTTGTGTTAGTCTGTGAATATATGAGGAATTTGCAATTTAAATTTTACATTTGCTTTTACCATAACGCAATACGTAGGAACAGAATAGATAACCAAAATTGATAAACTTCTCTCATTCCTCTTATTTTTCAAATATTAACTTTTTGACTGAAATTTCTAAAAACTATCTTGATGCTCAAAAATAACAGATTTAATATAAAATGCCATTAATTTTGTCTGCTTTCAAGTTATTAATAGATAGTGATCTTTCTTAGTAATCTTGTGATAATAAGGAAAACTCTAAGTGCTTTGTCACAGAAACATGTGAAGCATTATTGTTCTAATATCAAATTAATCAAACATTCATTGAACAACTGTGAGATACGTAATAATTATTAAATTATAATTAAACATTAAAATGTGTTTTACTTTCTTTTGTAATTGTCTCTGTGCAATTGAAAAGACCAAGAAAGACTCAAAACTTTTTAACAAATTTTAATGAGTTGTGGAAGAACAGAAATAATGTTAAGTAAAGATGAAGGAAAACGTATTTCTCCAATATTTTTATTATAGGTATATATATTTTTATTGTTACCTTTAAATCTACGAAAAGCCACATATCATCTATGTATAGCATAATATCCATAGGGAAGGAACACTTCACTTGTAAGAATTTAAGAATAATTATTATTCACGAACTACTTTAATATTTTTAAAAACAATATAAATGCCACATGAAACAAATTCATAATGAAATGTATAGAAATAGGACATGTAAGCAAATTTAGCTATACACTTATTTGTTATAACAATTGTAGTGTAGATGATTAATTTAGTATTATAATTTTTATCATAATTCTACAAGTATTTATCAGGAAACAACAAAAATACGCACCAAATATATGTGTACTAGAATTTTATTCCGTAAAATTCTTAATGTTACGGTTGCTACATAACAATAAGTTGTTAGGTGTTATTTAAATTTTTGGCAGCGCTCGGCGAAGTAAATGACGTCATCAAAAACTGGACATCCCCATTTCTTTCCTCTTGTATGGTCAATTTTTTTTCAAATTAAAGCATTTAGAAAATTTATTAGAACAAATATATAATGAACTCGAACAGAAGTGTTTTATTACGATTTCATTTTCCATGTCTACGGTATGTAAACAAATTATTATTTGACCTAAAATGGGACTTATACCTACACAACCACAATTTTAGTGTATCATCCACGCCAGTCGCTCTTACCAGAACGAATACGTTGAGGAAAGTAACTAATATTCAATGTATGACTTACAAGTCACGTATGAAAATATTATACTGCATACATAAACGTACAATGTTACGCCTGAGAAGGCATACGCTAAAAGCAATTCTAAAGAGGATTACGAGTTTCAAGATCGACAACACTTAAATTCATTTGGAAGACCATTCTTTATTTGGAGGATAATGGGATTGTAGACGTTTTTTTATTTATAAGTTTGTGGTGTGGTCGTCTCATCAAACGTAATCTGCTGGTGGGTGGATTCAGGATAACTGATTTTAATAATTTTGAAGTTACATAATATAACTTGGAATAAGTGTTTGTATGATTACAGAAGCGAGACTGCGTAAGAAGTGACTATGAATATACAGGGTGATTCAGGTTTTAAGGCACAAACTGAAATGGGTGATAGATCTTATCATTTTAAGCAAAAAAGTTTATATAAACATGAGTCCGATCTCGATCAGTAGCGGAGCTACAGGGGGTCAAAGTTTATTTATTTTTTTCTATTAATTAAAATATCTCGCTCACTTTTCAAAATATCAATTCAAAATTTGGTGTGGTTAATACTTCCTATAAGGACATCATTTCAAGCACTTCAAAGATTTCTAAAATCTACAGGGTGATACGTTTTTGGGGGTTGAGGGTTCTTTATCCCCCCCAAACTTTTTCGTTGTACGCCTCTGACATCTTCCAGTTAGCAAATTGGGTGGCTAGTTCAATTTAAAGGGTTTTTTTGCTTTTCAATTTTGTTCGAGAAAACAACCGTTTTCGAGATAAATAAGCATATCCGTTCTAAAACATGTTAATTTTGCCTGTTTCGCTTAAATTTTATTCTTGGACAAAATTCGTTAAAAATGCAATAAATTGTACTAAAATTGCAATGTTTTTAAACATGAGTCGAATTTGGATCAGTAGCGGGGATCGATACAGAAGGTAGAGGATCAAGTTGTTTTAAGGTTTTAAAGTTGGTTAAATGGTTCATACATACATTTTACCATTTCGAAAATTTTTAAAATCGTATCATCCTAAAGTTAAGTAAGCTCTTAAAACAAATAACATGTGTTTTTTAAATTTACTTTATGATTTTAAATCCACCTTAAACATTAAAAACTTTAAGTTACAGACATAATAAAAGAATATTACTAACGCAAATAATTAAATCTAAATATGTAAACAATAAATGACAAGTAATAATACAGACCTGAAGATAATTACTAATAAAGCTTAGAGTAAGTGTTCAAAATGAGATCCTTCAACCTCTACATCTTTAAAATGCTTGAAATGATGTCCTTCTAGGAAGTATTAACCACACCAAATTTTAAATTGATATTTTGAAAAGTGAGCGAGCTATTTTAATTAATAGAAAAAAAAAAAAAACTTTGAGCGCCTGTAGCTCCGCTACTGATCGAGATCGGACTCATGTTTATATAAACTCTTTTGCTTAAAATGATAAGATCTATTACCCATTTCAGTTTGTGCCTTAAAACCTGAATCACCCTGTATACATATATACCATATTCGTGGAAAAATGTTGGCTTGTGTCAATGTGAGGGATTGATAATCGGTCGAGGTTTGACTACCCCCTAATTAATGAGGTTTTCCAGGTTTCCCTCATTCATGCACTGAATGGTGGTTAGGGCCTACCAACGTAGGTCGTTCCTGGATGCAAATGCGGCTTGCTTAATAATAATATATTACTTCCTCTCCCGCACAAGTATTCGACTTCTGAGCGAATCCTCGTAATTAGAATAGGGGTAAAGATATTATTATTTGGAATCTATATATTTTCAATTTTCGCAATTGTACTTTATAATCAATCATACTCTTATTTCGTATATTAATTCGATGATTTCTGAATTCTTAGGTGCACATCATTATTCAAGCATATTTGATCATTTTAAAGTCAGAACGTAAATAAATTAAGTATATAAGTACAAAAAGCTTTTGATCTTGAATAAGAATGAACTTTTTATTATGGGAACCTCAACGTTTATGTAAAAATAGTCACTCATGTAGGTGACAACACAACATTAAATAATCAAAATTAATACCATTTTCTCGGCAATAAACATTTTTATTGACATGTTCCCAGTTACACTACCCTATTGGTCAGACTGAAGTTTGCAGGTTAGTATTGATTGCAGCAATTTCTGAAATGGTTACCACGTGCCATCAGTTTAGGTTTGTATTCTAACATACCCAACTTGTATGTATGGTGTGGCATAATCGGTAGGCATTTAAGTGGGACTTATTTTTATGAACATACATTAAACAGCGTCAATTACCTACAAGAAGATCTTCCTGCACTCTGGGATATGTGTCTTTGCAGCTAAGGAGAAACCTATGGTTTCAACACAACGGAGTTCCACCCCACAAGGCTACCCATCAATATTTGGATAACAATTTCCCAGAAACATTGATTGGGACTATTAGTTATTCAGTGGCCCGGAAAGTCACCTTATCTAATGCCCCTGGATTTTTTTTATGGGGGAGTTTTATAAAATAAGGTTTACAAAACACCTTCGTGCGATATTAACCATTTGAAAGAAAACATCACAAACGTTTATATTGAGTTAAACGGCGAAATGTTAATAAACGCAGCCCACAAAGAACTCAGGCGAAGATTGGATATGTGTCTCTATATGACTACGGAGGAGGTCATATAGAGATTACATTGTAATATGTATGTAGTATGAGGGCGTTTGCCTTATTTTTTAAGTTTATTGTTCATCCTTTTGTTGTAACTGTATTAAAGAAATATCGAGTTTAATCCTTTTATTTATTGTTAATGACATTTATGCCCTTTAAACAACGAACAATCAATTATTTTCCAACGACTACTTAATGCTTCCACCGCTAATGTGATTTTTAGGTGGTTATTTCTTTTGGGACGATTTATTAGAAAGCAGAGAGCTTTTTAACAGGAAACAAATTTGGGTATGTTTCTGGAAAAATATAATTGATAACGTCCATTAGTTGTTTCTGTCAAATCCCAAAGATAATACTTTTGATTGAAAATAAAGCTTACCCCATTTAACACTACGTGTCTTAAATTTTATTTAAATTTTTTGTATCCTAGCAGTAGGCCCATATTATAGAGTTTGAGACACCGTACGTTGTTCAAATAGAAGGAGCACTTTAACTCGACCTGTCCTCACTTCTGCATATCTTCTGGTTAGCCTAAGATATATTTGATGAAACTGTAGCGTGTCTATTTCGAATATCAGGTACGGGAAATTCAATTTTGAGATAATAATTTACTCAATAGAAAGATCATATGCTGTATCTATCCATTTACATATTTCATGATCTCACTAGGATTCCGTATGTCCATTGGCATGTTAATGATGGTTGTTGAACTGGAACAATAACTGTGGCGTCTAACATTAAGTAAATTAATAAGAGTATTTATTACACATTGAACTCATGCGTAATAAATATTTACTTTTATAAAGGCTTATCGTTGCGTTCTGAAAAAAAAAAACGAGCAAAGTTCATTGCCTAGATCTGCCTCTTTAAACCAACTGAACCGTTTGTAACACGGTTTTAATTACAATATCTAATCCACACACGTACAGCTGTATCACGTACGCAAAACTATATGTCGTACATTAAATAGGTGATAATTCTATTAATGCGCTTAAGTCTTCTGTTAAAATGTATATCTTCATATAAATTCCTTGTTGTTCAGGAACAAGAAAGCGGAAGCTCGTCTAAAAGATTTGTTTTCAGTCCAACTGTCATGTAAAGTCACCTTATTATCTTTACTTGGGGCCAAATAATATATGTCATTTCGGTTCTAGTAATAAACCGCAGGATATGGTTAGATAATTTCAGCCATAAATATGTTTTTATTTTAAGTATTAAAAATAAGATAATGTTGAATGTAATCTAAAGTTCAGGAACTATCACTTGCAACATAGGGAATAAAAATATCCTGTAACCAAATTTAAAATCAGTCATATAACAAAAAAAATTATATAATGTAATAATATAATTATATAATTTTCAACGTAGTGGGGTATTGTAATATTATGAACAAAACAATATATCAAATGATGCAATTAAAAATTGCACTTCTGAACTGAAATTTCAAATTTACTTATTACTAGTGCAGAATAATCGAAGGTAATACCCCAAGACTATGCTATGACAAATAGCCGACTATTATTTTCGTTATAATTCTATCGAGAGTGCCTTGCATTTTGAGACAATATGATGAGACCATATGAACATTAATAATCATAGTCGAGTGATATCCAGGAAGATTATTTTGTAAACACCACAAAATCATTCGGTAAGATTCCTATCATATTTGTCTATTTCGCTAAATTTAAAGCAAGCAAATCGTTCATTACGATTATCAACATTTAATTTACTTTTTACAACCACGAATTACATATAAACAACAAGAACTCAAACATATAATAATTGATTATTTGAAATTGAAAACGCAATTATAGTAAGTGATATTTGCACCAGCACCAGAGAACTCCTGTTGTCATCGCCTTTTCTATCTTTTCTTGTATGACCTGTGACGCTGAAGTTTGTGTATATGTTTCAATTAACTGTCGCATCCTATTCATAATTCTGTTGTGGTGTTCCCCATTGAGCTGGAGGTAAGGTGTGATACATAATGTATTGTCGCGCCCCTTTATTTTCATCAGTTCCTGTTCCTGTACGCCAGCCTTTGCTAGTTGTGAAACGCTGTGACTTGAATGAATCGTGATTTTTCTTGTCGTTACCTCCAAATCAATACGTTCTGCACCTGTTTTCATCCACTTCGAATATTAATTTTTTCCAATAGGAAATTTTTTGTACCATGCAGATCCCTGTATTTTCCGATACGGATTTGGCGTAAAAAAAAACCGGTCCGTGATTATGTGTGTAGGTCGATGGCTAAGAAGTTTCAAGAAAATAAGTAAAGAACAACGATTTATATTTTGACTGTTAGCTGTGAGCCATTTACTATCTGCGCACGTTCGAGTTCCACCTTGGAAAGTTTTTGTGAATACAGGATTATATTCCATCTTGCCAGAATTGGTTCCATCGTTCTTCATTTCTCTCTTAAAAGAATTGATTTTACAATAGATACCTTCTCCTCCTCACCAAGCCAACTCCACAGATACTATCTGAACAAATCTATAATAGCATTATTTTCATTTAAAGTAAGTGCTTCTGAACTTTCCTTCCTCTTTTGAGGACAACTTTGCAGGTTTAGTCTTTTTGCATTACGCGCATGCCTGGCACTTTGGAATTTGATATCTTCAAATGGATTTATCTTTCGTTTATGGTTAGTGAAGTATAATTCCTGGAGATTTTTCGCTGTTGAATTCCACATCAACTTAATTGTAATTAATTACTCTTTATATTCCTTGCCATTTTCTTACGAATGCTCCATGTCCAATCTTTGAGTATTTCGGCTAACACCACAGTTGGGGTAGTCGCACAAAATTCATAACTCTTCTGCCGACAAAAAAAAACATAAATTGTCTCCAGACAGACTTTTTGGTATTTTTTGGGATAGATTTATTTACGTGTTCACTAATTTCCGTAATGGAACATGAACCAAAATGAGTCGTTTTTAAATTTGACTGAATCTTACATCAAATTTTGACACTTATCATAGCATTCTTATACAATTGAATTAAATAGCCGCTGATATTTTTTATTTATCTAAATAGTCGATCATATTGCATATCATATGTGACTAAATTTATCACTTTTTGTAGGTGGAGCCATGTGTGAATTAAACGATGTTATATCAGTTTACTAACTGTGCTAAATTTATTTTGTTAGGTTACAAACATTTTATTAAATATAGTGGCTGTAGAAGAAAATTTGACTGATAAACATCTGTTACAGTGTATAGTTTTAGGTATGGGAATTTTACCATGCTTGACGTCAACATCCTGACATTTGAAATCTTTGTTTTAGAGTTCTATGTTCCTGGACACAATGTAAATTAAAATTTTAATAAACGATAAATAAATTCAAGCTTACATAATCAAAATAAAAATTGTAATTGTAAAACTATTTGAAGAAACATTGTTTCATGCCATGAAATAATATTAACTATTGAATCATGATTTTACCTCTGAGTTTAAGGTACTAAATTAATTAATATATACATAAATATTCTTCATTCACAAAGCCTACTACGAATACATATTCATCAGAAGTCAAACTATGACTCGATAGCTTCGTTATTTTTCTAAAGTGACAGAAGAATACCGTATAATAAATAGAATGACTACTTACGAAAGAAAATTGACCGTCTATTTTAATAATAAATACTACTAACAGTAGTAATTTCAATAAATTTAAATACAATTAACTAACTTTCTGTACATCTATGTAATAAATTTGGTATCATAAAATCAAATGTAACATTCCTAAATACATTTTTTGTTTGCTATCTATTTGGTAGTAAATATATGTGCAGAACCTTTGTCTGAATTATTCATTTGCTAAAGTCATTAATTTGTTACCAAGTGAACAGTGAGGAAACAAAAAAAAGATTATATTAATATTTATATATATATGGTAATAAGATATCGTTCTCACGAAAAGTTTTTAGAACATACTGATCTCAAGCTTATTTGGTAAACAATTTTATTTCGATTTAGTAGTAATAAAAAATAATAACTTCAGAGAACGAGACTTAGTTGTCTACAAATGATGAATCTATGGTAGATCGTACACACTTGAAGTATTAAAATCGATTTGTAGAAATGATTCAGTTCGAGATCGAATGAAATCTTAGTAAGACTTACTTCTTCAAAATATTTGTAGTTATAGAATTTACTCTAAAGCAAATTGTAACAATGTAGGTCCTACGTTTGCAAATTAAAATAATTTTCTTAATTTTCAATAATGCCACCATTTCTATCATTTTGTTATAAGCAGGAACATAATATCGTCAAATAAGCAGTTTCAAAACATCTGCTTAAAATTCCACTGTGTGGGATTTTATTAAAGTTTGAATTGAGGTTTTCAAATCTTCAGTTATTGAGGTGTAGATCTTTCTACAATCTCTTGATTATAATCACTAGGTGCGAGGTCAAAGTTGCGTCGTACAATTTAAAATTGACGGCAAGGAATATTGAGGTTAGAAATCGTTATCCTTCAACCACGCACGGCTGCATAAACGATATAATTCCGATTGTAGATTTGTCATCCACTCTAGAATCCTGACCTAGCAATCGGTTGATGACCATCTATTTATATCTACATAACTATTCAATGAAATTGTAGAATTGAAAACTTCAGTACAGAACTGGCTGAAGTCCTAGGTGGTATAAATTTATTTAATATGGAGCTTTTTGAATACTTTGGTACTGCTAGAGCGTCAATATAATGTGACTAGCTTAAATGTTGATTCATGATGGATACTGAGATAACAAGCAGGCTGTTGAGTTAGCCAAAGCAGGCTTATCTACAGCCTTACAAGCTGTACAGCCCCCTGATAGACGAATTACTGAAACGTTCATATAGATATATGAGAACGATAAGGACCTAAAGTGATGTCATGGAACGTCTAGCGGGACAAGTCAACAGATTTTTAAAATGCCCATCAAGTAAGTTAATATAAAACCTTAAAAAGCAAAGTTACGGATAAATCAGGATTGTTAATATGATTATGCAAACTTTTGAACTAGAGTTAATAGGCTATTGTCCATGTAGTATGTGAGTGTGAAGGTCTAAAGTTTGGATAACTATGCGAAAAACTCTAGGTAGCGTGAGATCCGATTGCGTGATCGCGAAAGGACGGCAAATGTCCAAAAAATGTCCCCGAATACAAAATCCTTTTTTTAAATCAATTTTGACATTACGAATGACATTTGTCAGATTTCATTAATTAAAAAACAAATCATTTATTTTGATACACAACCCAGCAGAAAAGTATTATTCTATCAATAATTATTAAAATTGCATTTTAATGAAAAAACAGATAAACGTATATGCGGTTGAATCTTGGACTAAGAACTCTAAGGTCATTTAAAGAGACTGATTGCAGCTTAAAAGGATAATATTTCATTCATTTGAAATATGCAATACTACATATCAAAAGTGTATATTTGGAAAAACTGGTACTTATTTTTATGATTCTTTTTATTTCTACTCCTTTTTACTCTCCAACTACACTAACTACAACAGCAATAATGTGCCTCGTACATACATACATCAATATCATGGAAAATGTACATTTATTATTATTTTAAGCTAAACAGTCCAAATACAATAGCAGTATAACGTTTTATTCGACTTGTGATGTTCAGTGAACTATAATTTTCCTAGAATCTACTAATTATACACGAATATTCACACAGCGATTACTACTAACCAGTTCTAAACAAGTTCTGCGTGTTCTTGGATTTGCCACTCTACCACTTCATTCATATTGACACAAAGGCAGTTTCAAAAATCTATAACCTTGCTTATCTTGGCAACGAGCTATCAAATACATCGGACGCTGACCAAAGGGCCGTATTTGGTTAAAACTACTACTACTGCTCTAGCGGTACCTACATCTTTGTACTGACAGGTGCGGCTTGTACCAGACTCAATTCAATAAAGATTTACTTGTGGCGGTTAACTATAAGAAAGGCAGAAGCTGCATTGTCTTATTGAATCTCCAATTAGTAAAATGGATGTACATATTTAATTTATTTTATATTTATCAACTCCTAAATATAAGACAAAACTCGTTAGCATACATTTTGTGATAAAAATTATATACACTTTTCTATAAATAAATATTTATTATTAAAGTTATGAAATGAAGGTTATACAGGGTGTATTTTAAAGGGTGATTCCTTGTCATATTTTAAGCAAAAAAGTGCATATGAACATCAGTCCGCAAGTGCTTCGTTACCGAGATACAGGGTGTCAAAGTTGGGAAAATAAATCGCAGTTTCTTAAATATCTTTCGACTGATTCGAAATAATTTAATGAAATTTCATACACGGGGGTTTTTTGGAATGACAAATTCAAAGCTGTGGTCAATTTAGGTGTATTTTTTTGAGGGCGCCGACGATTTCGGCCTCTTTAATCCATCGCAACTTTTTATGCTACCCTGTATGACATTTTGGACTAGAATAATCGATTCTACTACCTTATCTGCTTAAAAAAAGATTTTAAAGAAATGTTTTTTTGTTGAATACAAAAATTCCTGTGATAACAAAATTCCGATGATATTTGGCATTAAAAGTGACAAGATACTGTCAGTTGACTATCTTTTAGTGTGCAGTCAACTATGAATAACGTTGAACAAGCTCAAATACATTTTATTTATGGGCTTGCAGATGAAAATGCTGCACAAGCCCGTCGAATTTACCAGGAACGATTTCCCAATAGACCACTTCCATCAGAAAGAACTTTCATAAGGTTCCATGCTAGACTGTGCGAAACAGTTTAACATAAGTCATCAAAGTGTTTGGAGGGTTTTGCACACAAATTTACTTTATCCGTATCACATTCAACGCGTGCAACCACCATTGCCAAGAGAGTTTCCTGCACGGTTAGATTATTGTCGATGGTTTCTCCAAAAAACTGCGCAGAATTCCAACTTTACGTCTAAAATTCTGTTCACAGATGAGGCAACTTTTTCACGGAATGCCATCATAAACTTCCACAACAATCATTTTTGGAACTATGAAAATCCCCATGTTATTGGAGAACGTGGATTTCAGCAGCAGTTTTCGGTAAATGTGTGGGCCGGAGTTATTGGTGATCATGTCATTGGACCGCATTTTCTTCCTCCTCGACTGAATGGTGAGACTTACAGACAGTTTCTAGCTGAAACATTGCCTGGTCTGCTAGAAGATGTACTACTAGCAACCAGAAATGACATGTGGTTTATGCACGACGGAGCACCTGCTCATTTCAGTCTTGCTGCTCGCCAACATCTTAATGACACTTTTGTTCAGCGATGGATAGGTCGGGGAGGACCTCAGCCGTGGTCAGCACGATCTTCAGACCTAAATCCTCTGGACTATTTCCTTTGGGGACATCTGAAGTCGCTTGTTTATCCAACGCCAGTTGTAGATGAAAATGATTTAAGAAACAGAATTGTAAATTCTTGTAATGTCATACGCAACACTCCAGGAATTTTGGAACGTGTGCGACAGTCGATAAGCAGAAGATTACATGCTTGTATTGACAGTGGCGGTTCTCATTTTGAGCATTTGATTTAATTAAATTTTTATGATATTTCCAGCTCAAGTAAGTTTAAATGCGTTTTTCACGGAAACGGTTGCTCCTAGCCACTTCATTATTGGCGCCCTCAAAAAAATACACCTAAATTGGCCACAGCTTTGAATTTGTCTTTCCAAAAAACTCTCGTGTATAAAATTTCATTAAATTATTTCAAATCAGTCGAAAGATATTTAAGAAAATGCGATTTATTTTTCCATCTTTGACACCCTGTATCTCGGTAACGAAGCACTTGCGGACCGATGTTCATATGCACTTTTTTGCTTAAAATATGACAAGAAATCACCCCTTGAAATTAAAGTCATCACTTAAGATACACCCATTTTCAATAAATCTATAATTTTAAAAATAACTAGTAGTTTTGCTGTTGTCAAATAATAAAGAAGAAAAGAAGTAGAAAAAATAATAATACGATGAAAATTTAAAATTATTACTTAGAAAATACAGTTAAAACTACAGAGATAACTATAAGGAATATCCGAAACAAATAGAATAATCATTATAAAAGTATGATGTGGGTGTACACTGTACATCTCAAGTGTCTACTCAATGCTGGGTCCCTACCCATCGGCTTATACGATATCGGAATTTCAGGAAATAATTACTCTACCTAACGCCCCGACCAGCATTGAATTGAGCTTTTTACCTCTCACCGTCAACCGACGAAATATCCCGGCTGTTCGCTCTCTGTCATAACAGACTGAAGGTCAACATGAATATATGCGAGATGCAGTGTCTACATCTACTGGTCACTGGTTGCTTAAGTGGAATTCAGTGCTGGTCGGAGTATTAGCCAACAGAGTAGTTGTTTCCTGAAATTCTGCTCTTCATAATAAAAATGTAGATATTTTTACCAACTTCATCAGGTTTGTTTCAAGAACAGTTAGAGATTCATTTCAAACTGTTAGAAATGTGTGAATATAACTAAAGAAGTGATTGAACAAACGTTTCTGACAATTTCAAACTTGGTTTCAAAAAGATTCCTGGCTACTGTTGGAACAAATTTGAAAGCGGCGTTTTCAATTTAAATGCTACTAAAAGATATAGACCTCATAAAACATTCTACTGGACACTTGCAAAAAATTTGGTTTGCAAAGAACATCTTCATATTACGGATCTTTCTCCTCTTACCCAACGAGGAGATATATGTGTGTATTTAATAATAATAATAATATCACTACCCCTCATTCTAATCACAGGGATTAGCCCAGAAGTCGGAGACTTGTGCGGGAGAGGGGGCGGCATATTATTATTAAGCAGGCAGCATTTGCGCCCAGGAACGACTTACGTTGGTAGGCCCTAACCACTATTCAGTGCAGGAATGAGGGAAACCTGGAAAACCTCATTAATTAGGGGAGCGGTCAAATATCAACCGGCATCAATCTCTCACATTGACCCAAGCTAACATTATTCCACCCTACCATACCCGCAGAGAGGGTGCCAATCCTCTCTACGAATATAGCTTATATACGGTCTACCGGCAGTTGGGCGCGAACCAACTCCGTCTAGTCACCTCGATTCAAGTACTAACGCCTTAAACCGCGCGACCACTGACCGACCAAATATAAATATAAATGCTAACCTCAAAGCAGGATCTTGTATGTTGAGTTATGAAAGATATCTTGTTCTGTTTATCTCTCTAAGCCAGGGCATTCTATGAAACATGTTTTAATGGTTGGTATTACTCAAAAAAATTAAAAATTTTCAATAAGTTCAGTTTTAAGGTTCAGTTTGATTTAATTTTCATTTCTCTTCGTCGTAAACTACCCAAAATGAGTTAGAAGTCTCTCAATAATTTTCTGATAGAGATATTGGAGTATCTCAATGATGTTCTGACAGAGATATTGGAGGCTGCAAGGAATGCATTAATTTATGCAAAATTAGTATATCACTATATCACAATTAGCTGTGAAAAGAGCTTGTTGCATTCGTCCAATGGCGCATGGAGAAGAACACTTCATTGAAGGGGTCCAATATTACAAACATAAAACAGCATGGGGGATGGAAATCCACAGCGGTAGCTGAGTCATACATCGAAGAGTGTTTGGACAACAAAGATAAAATAGCCCACAGCATTTTCAAAGCATCAAATCGCTCATCAAAACTTCAAGAGAACCATGCTGAAGCACGTAGTACATCAACAGTAACAATATGGTCCGTGACTGAAGATCAGTAGCTAGCAGCTATTTCCTCATCACTGAAGTTAACTAACCCTGTAGCACATACTTTATCAACAGTCAATTCCAAGACTGAAGAACATCCTCAAGCCGCTATTGCCTGAGCACTGATTTACAAAGTACCACAAATTGTAAATTTAATGTCAATGTTTTTCGTTAACATATTCTATTAGTTTAATTAACTGCTTAATAATTAATTACTTGTTGATGTTATAAATTGGTAATTAAAATAAACTGTTTCGCCTGATTAGAATTGTCATAATCGTAGGAAAAATATTATACCAAACACGTGCGGGAAGTAATACATGCTCCACGGAAAAGTATCACTTCCCGCACTTGTTAGGTAAATAACTATTTCTTATCTACAAGCAAATGATATGAGTTCAGTTCTAGGTTGTACTAAGTTTCACTGAACTTTTCTGTTTATAAAACAGCTATACCAATTAAAATTTTGAAGAAATAAGAGTTATACCTAATTATCCCGCAAATTCATCTGATTTCTTATATGAATTCAAAATTATACACATATGAGAAGACATCTCATTCCAAGTTATTTTTTCTAACTGTGCTCCTCAGCAGGAAACCCACATTGTACCTTCGCGGTCGGCCATAAATACAGAGCTGACTGGTCAAGATATCCGCAGATGAATCAACTTAGCAAGCGGGTAATCTCACCTGACATTTATACGCAGCTTGCGGTTTATTGACCCTTACCATAAAATGACTATCCTCGTCAACTCTGCAAGAAACCGAGAACAGTTGGACAAAAAATAAAAATCCAAACACTCATCTCTTCGTTCCTAAGTACCATTATGGAATCTAATTTCGTTTAATGGCGTTTCTTAGCAAAATCGCTTAAATATTCCCTCTTTAGACGCCATAACGTATTACGTAGTCGAAGATCTGCATATAAGTTGTTTTGCTGTGCTGTAGAATACATTATAAGACGTAAGCAAATTTAATGATAGACATTTTCGTTTGCAAATACTTCTTGCTGAGTCGGAATTTTTTGCGTATTTGCATAATACACCTTCAGTTATGCTGGGTGTTACTGATTACCTACCACTGTATTATTGTTACATGTACAATTTATTGCAATAATAATGACACTTTTTAAAACTAATTTGGTTCGAACTTTCAACATTAGTTCTTACTTGTTTCTACTTACGTAGATATCTAATACAATTTCTACTCAGAACTTGCAGTAGTTCAAAATCTGTTCCCAACTAGCAAATAAATTTTCAGGTTATACGACTCGGCAATTTTTTTTGCCTTAGGTATTATTATTACTTTCAAAATACGTATTTATTTTATTATAGCGGCTAGTACCTTTATTTTGTTATTATTAACTGAATTATTTTATAAATATATTACAATAACATTTTGGCAAATATATAACTATTTTATAAACATTTCTGTAACAGGCTTTTAGCTAATAAAACCAAACTGTTTTATGGTAATGTCCCGTAGTATTTCTAACAGCACTATAAAAACAAAATTATAATTGAATCTTCGGTGTGGGAGACAATTTTACTTCCAAAAGCAAATAGCTGAGGTATAAAACTGTAATATAGTTATGTAATTATATTATCAGTAGTAAAATAAAAATAGTAATATAACAATTACACAAAAATGTTTAATTTTACTGATACAACAAAATGGCGGGACCTAGTTTTGCTTGTGTCATAGTGAACAGTAGAAGTCCAGTTTTACCTCTTGCTTTAGCTTTCATAGTCATTGTGTCATATAATAATAAAAAATATCTCAAAAATTGCTTTCATAAAGCGTATTAAAACAGATATAATGATATATTACAATTATTAATAAAAATTGTTTTTACAAAGTGCAATAAAACACGTAAAATAATATTGTGTGTAATACACATAACCTTCCAGTTGCTAACATTGTGATTAAACAGATAATTTACTTTTTCTAGGTTCATGCAAAAAAACAAAACTTTATTGAACTATATTTAGTGGAAAAAGTGGTTCTTTATTGCACTAGTGCAATAAAATGTTTATTGCATTCATCTGTCATTCTACTACAGCGTTTTGTCATCATGACAAGCATAACGTTCAAATCGACGTCACATTTTCCTAGACTAGAGTCATCTAATTCAAACATTTTTTGGTTTTTGCATGAACTTAGAAAAAATATTGTATGCAATTCGTACAAAAAGTGCTTATTGCACTCGACGTATTGTCCTACTCGACCTGACGGCCTCGTTGAACAATTTCACGTTGCGTGCAATAAACACTTACTTTTTGTACTTGCATAAATAACTATTTATTAATGGATCTGATGCTACAATGTCGTATTATTGCTATACTAACGATATCAAAATTCAGCCCTTATAAAATTGTTGTTTAGCTGATTTGTTGCTATTATAAAATTATTTTTAAATTGTTTCCAATAGAATAGACAAACTTTTTGTAGCTGTTACAAAATACCAAATTGCTATTTGAGTTTTGAGGGAATGCCATTATTATTACAATAGATTGTATCATTATGAAAATATATTTATTAGATTGCGAAATACTAGGCGTACAAATTAAAAAATGTCATATTTATTAAAATATGTCTAACAACGTTTAACCATGTTTAACGTAGACTAGACTGATGCACAAACAATTTGATGTCGTACTAATAATTTTGTTCTCAATAAATACTGAAATCTGAACTAAAAAATTACCGACACCTACACACAGTTCCAACTCTCCCTTTGTGGTTTTAAATAAACAGTTTATGAATTAATTAATGAAAAGCAAAATTAGATACCTACGGTATTGACAACATTTCATAGGAAGCGATAGAAAATTGTCACAGAGAATTTTAAGAAAACTTGGAACTATGTTTAGGTGACGGTCAAAGGTAAAACTTGAAATTTGCCCACATTGTTCTTATTACAAACAACTTGTTACTATGGGATTTTCATTCTCAACTTATTTAACATTTTCTTATCTTATGAAGTTCCTGTATATCAAAGTCTAAATTTATTTGTAACTGCATAATTTGACAAGTGACATTTTAGTAAAGAACTATTTTTCTCAAAAATAAAGTAAATATTGAAAAAGTTTCGTTATTATTCTATTTAAAAAATATAACATTTTCTACAGTGGCATCAATAACTATGTAAGCCAATAATTCTGATCGTTTGAACGTTGGCTTTTTTATAATTTGTATGTCTTTGTTTAATTGGATATTTTGCCATAATACTGAAAAATAAAGACTAATTGAATAAAGCCTTGCGCAAAACTTCAAAAAATACGGAAGTGCGCGATAGTGATATGATTTTTGTTATTTTTTGTTTATCTGCTTTTTCAATGTAAAATTTTTTGATACGCAAACTTACTTTAAAAAATAACAGTCGACTGATTCTTTTGGCGCAATAATTTATTCAATTAATCTTTTTTTTTTGAGAAGTGTGGCAAAATACCCAATTAAACTAAAGAAGAACTGAAGTGGTTCAGTTAAATCAGGAGGTATCAGTAATTGTCCAAAGAGAAATGTTCTTGAAATAAAATGAACGGTATGAGTGCCCCTCTAAATTTCCTGAATAATCAGTACTGGATTCTTTGATCTGTCATTAATGAGATAATGACAGGAAAATAAAAGTGACCTAAATTCCGAATATGGGAGTCTGACTTTATGGAATATCTAAGAAATTCTTATAAAGCACCAATAAAAACCAGGAACTCATTAAAATATTTTCCATTTACTTTGAATTTTAGAGAAACTGTCTCATAAAATTCTTACTGTTACAAGTTTTCCTTACTTTTTGTTGGTTTTTGTGGACTCCTACAAACATTAGGTGACTAAATATAATAATTCAAACTAATAACGTTTGTGGGTTAATGTAAATATAAAATATTTTAAAATGATGTATTTTTTCTTATCTTCTATTCAGCTAATATTTTGCTGAAATAAAACAACAACTTTTACCTAGTGTTTGTGAAACACGTATTTGTTTACTATCCTAACCCCACATTTTAACAATTATTTTCATATATTAGACTGAAGTGAACAATTGCATATTTAGGACTGAGGATATTAGTTGACATCCACATTTATAGTTAAAAAATGCATAATTTCATAGATTTAAATTCGTAAAATCTTGGTAGCCATACCGCTTTTTATTAGCCAACTATTTATGTTTGAAAATAATTCCTATTATTTGCAAATCATTATATTATTTAAAATTAAGTATTTGTCTTTGTAGAAAATACTATTTCGAGAAAACCTCGTACTTAGCCGTCAGTTACAACATTTTTATTTACTTTTTGTTCTTTTCCATAAGCCATACAGTATTGGAATAATTTTCTACAGTAATATCATAGATATTTGAAATTAGATATTACCTTCATATGTTTATATGTCTATTTGTATAGCTAATATTGTAAAACATTTCTTGCAGAAACTATAACAGTTACTAAATAATAAACTAAAACATATATATTTTCATAAGAACGAATTGTTTTAAATACACCGGTAGATATATTTATTTTCCATTTTTCAACAACCAGTTAACTTTGTAATACTTAGCTGTAATTCCAAAAATATCAACCAAAACCCCTTTAGAGTAAAATGGTTATCGCATCAGATAAAAATATTAAAAATAGTAAAATTTGCCTTTAAAATTCATCAGAACTCAAATATCGGGTTATTGATTAAATTTTATAAAGTACCCAATTTTGCTGCAAAATCGATAAAAAGAATTTCAGTCTTCAAGTTCGTATTACTTTTATGTCAATCTATACTTTCTGAAGATGGCTTTTGTTGGTCATTCTATAAAGTTGAATGAAATTTATATTACGCGGTGTAGAACTAACTACAAAATATAGCTATATTTTAAATGCATTTTACAATGGTCCAATTTTTTTTTTGGACACGCTGCAAAAAAATTTTAAGGCAATCTCTTTTTAAGACATGCAAATATTAAAAATTTACTTATACTTTATTGACATATAAAAAGTAAAAATGTGTACAAGTTATCCTTGAGTTTATCCAGCCCCACAAAATGAAATTTATACGTACATCATTAAAATATTTCAAAGTTTAAGAAATTAAAACTGTAAATTATCTGAATTCTGCTAAAATTACACAAATTTAAAAACATACCTACACATTTATATAAAATTTTCATATTTTCCTGCTTATTTACATGTATAAATTGTTTCTGCATCCTTGTTAACTAGGTCACTTCATGTCCGTAGTAATTAGTGCCTAGGTCAATTATACATGGCATTGAGAGCACCTTCAATCTAGTTATCTCAGTATATATCAGTAATATTGTTCAGAACTCAAAACAATCGTTTGATGTCAAATCGTTCTATTCATGTGGTACAATACATCCGATGTTTAATTTAAATATCGTAAAACTGTCATTGGGTCAATTCATATGAAACCAACCAATGGATGGTTGCTGACAAAATTTATTTATTTTTTTACATACGTTTGTATTATATTCAGAGATAAAAACAGGTATTCATAAATTTTTTGGATGTTCAGTTTTTTTTTAGCCACCATTTTATATTGATGCAACAGCATATTTTGTATTTTACAATGGTTTGAGTTAAACGCTATAACTTCTTGGTATTTAAAGAAATTCAGTTCAAATAACCATATTAAAGGCCATAAAATGTGCAATTTTTTCTGTCGAGTACATATTTAGGCCTATTTAACTGCAAATAAACAAAAATGGTAAATGTTAACGTTTTCAAACTAGAAACCATCTCCTTTAAAATTAAAAATGTTAAAGATAAAACTAAGACTAACGTCTTTGTAGTAAGTATACTACTTCTCTAAAATGTTTTAGGCTAGAGTTACATCCTATTTTAATGGGTCTTCAAATATTGATATTTTGCTAAAATCGGGTACCTATTTTCTATTTTCAATCTGAAATATCTCAGAAGGGACAGAGTTTAAAAAACCAAGAAAGTGTTAAAATTCCATCTGTTTTAATGTTATAAATGTTTAAATATGGACAAAATTTCAGTAAGCACTGTTAAATGCAAATATTTCATTGCTTGTTGTAAAAACCTAAATAATACACAAAATATTAAGCAATTTTCTGTTAACTTATTTTATAGTTCACAATCAGGAGTATAAAAGGTGTCTCTAGATAGATGAAATGACTTTTGACGAAATTTTAAAGTATAGTTGCGGCAAGAATTCAGACGACTTACGTCAGTTGACGTTACGCAATTGTTTTATTATCAACAAAATTTTCGATGTTTGGTCGCGTTAAAAACAATCATTTTTGCAATTTAGTGCAATATATAATGCAAACATTTAGTGTAGTATATAATTTTATTATTCTCAGTTGCAGTTGTTAAATATTTTGATGAAAATAATAAATTATTCGTTTGTTCGTGTCACTTAAGTCTTCGGAATTCTTGCCGCAACTATAGCAACTACTAACAATATCTGACTTTTTTAAAAATATTTGCTCATGACAGGTAACACGGTAATCTTATAAACACAAATACACGCTAGGCTTACGTATACAACGTAAAATATATAATTATAAATAAAATAACAGTAAATAACAACGATAACGTTTTGCACTGTTATGGGATTCGATTATTGTCTTTGAGGATATCGATTCGGGTACAAATATGTTATATTTAATAATGGTGGTTTTTAGGCTTTCACGGCCAGTGCTGTAATTTGATACATGGTGATTTTCCGGGTTGTTGTGCCGTAACCTCGGTAACTGGTAGCTGCCAGAAACAGAGTTGTAATGTACATCTCTAGCATTAGCCGGGATACTTTTATCTTCCCTGGTTGTTCTCGGGCTAGGCGCAGTGGGAACAGACCCGCTATCGGTGTATCTGGGCCCGTCCATACATTGATTTCGGTTCCTATTCTAGGTATTACGACTGGTACGTTCGGAACCGTTCCTCGGATAATGGTGGTCATCCGAGGCGTTCCGTAGCCGCCGCTGTATCTGGTTGCATTGCGTCGAAGGTTTTGCAGAATCACCACTAAAGATGCCGACAGTGAAGAGCGGCAAAACGATAGCGGGTCTGTCGCCACAGAGCCAAGGCCGAGAACAATCAGGACAGGTAAAAGTATCCCGGCTAATGCTGGGAATGTGCATTTTAACTCTGTTTCTGGCAGCTACCAGTTACCGAGGTCACGGCACAACAACCCGGAAAATCACCATGTATCAAATTATATTTAATCATATTCACAATCCCCGTATTATCATCACTTCAACTAATTCTTGATTTGAAAAAGACATTTGAGATAAAACAATGTAAATCGATCTAATAATAATTATTTGAAAAGCATAATAAATTATTTTAAGTAAGAATGTAATGAAATTGAATTATCATATAATAGATATATGAAAATAAAGAAACGATGTAAATTAACCAGATATTAAACATTACTGAAATGTGGTTGTTCAATGAAATGTTAAATGTAATGTAAACAAATAATACAAAGTTTACCGCTGTCTTGTTTCTCAACAGTTAAAACCAACATTGTCAAATAACTATGTTTGATATTTTTATAATTTTTTTTCATCTAACCAGCGGACGCTAGAAATTGTATTGTTTGGCCTGACTACAATTTGGCCACTATGGTGACATCTTCCGATATCAGGCTGTATGAACATTTATATATCTAAGCATGGACCATAGCCATGGGGTGCAGCGTGTTATTTAATGGCGCATCGCACACTAGACCAGCACCCGCATGGACCGTCACCTGCGACGACAGTCACTGTAGGTCGTGTAGGTGGCCTGCAATTTCTGCTTGGCCGCGCTAGTCCAACATAAGTTCTGTTCCCACAAAAGTCAGGGATTGGTTTCAAAATGGTAGAAATATTCGACCAGTTAAGTTGTGAATGTGTCGCGGAACTGTTGAATACCCTCGATTATAAACAACCTCTATTTACTTACGTTAAACGAACTGCAATTTTTTCGTTAAATTGCGCTGCGCAATCTCTTTTGGTGGCGAGGACGATCTAAGAGCTCAATTTTTCTTCTGTGATAAAAGTATCCACACCGACACCGATAATATCGTCCTGTGTGAAACACATTAAGGGACCAAGAACTGAATTCAAGTTTATTTTTAGATTATATTGATATGAGAGTGACTTGCAAATAATTTCTAATTACACTACACATGTTTATTAGAGGGCCAAAGTTGTATATCAGCTTGGATTCTCGATAAGTCTACGAATGCGTGTTTGGTTTACCTGGATTTACTTCTTGATTCTCATTTAACGGAACTGACCAGTAGCAGGTCAAACACATTAAAAGAATGTAATTTTATTACTGAACGCTTCTTACATCCTGTTGGTGATGCTTTCGAAATTATATAAGATCATTAAAAATAAGATGTGGCGGTTTTAACTGATATTGATGCTATTTATATCTACATTAAAAACTTGAAAGTGGCTAAAGGATATTAAACCACTTATAATACTGATAAGACGTAAGCGTTCACTTGATTGATTTGAAAATAAATAATGTTTAAGAATTGTAATTGTGTCCTGCTTTTATTAAGCGTCATTAAGGTAGCAGTAAAAGCAACAAAAGCTTCCCCATTTTAGCAAGTATAGTAATATCTTAACTTTAGAATTACCTACATGGTTTAACTTATAGTGGAATAAAATCGGTTCTTAATTATGCCGTTTTTTAAAAAGAAACTATAACTAAATCAAACGTTTACCATCTTGTAGAGGGATAATTCGGGCATCCGAAATGAACTTCAACAATTTTTTTCTGATAAAAATTATTAGAGGTTCTGTAGACTTTAAAACTATTATATTACATTTCATTTTTTACTTTGTCAACATGGAACTACCTGTATCTATATTACGTTATTTTAAGAAATGTTATTGTTTTCTACAGGGAATGTTAATTCTAATAAGCTAACTATATAATTTAATGGTATGCAATATAATGTAAACTATTTTAATTTTTAGAATAAAGCAAATGACAATTTGTACAATATAATAGAGACCTAGTAATTTTTTGAAAATCTTAACACCTAGTAAAGTAAACGAAGTAAACCTCTTTAAAAAAAAAATTGACTACATTTACCTATAGGTATATAACTATAGATAAATTTTCAATGTAGCTCTTCGTATAATGAAATTTTTAATGCATTTGCTAGTGCCGAATTCGGAACTAATCTTTTCGAAAATACTTTAAGTTATCAAATATTGGTGTGTATCATTAGAAGCACAATATATTTTTTATATAGTTGTGACAAAATTATGGAGATAGGTAAAATCGTTACCTACTATATTATGAAAAATATAATTGTCAAATTACGTCGGAAGTATCGAAAATTTCGTTATAAAAAGTTTGTTTCCGCTGAAAAAGGTTGTAGAAGTCCATTTTGCATGCCTAAGTTGTCCCTCTACAAGACGGTAAACATTTAATTTGCTTATACCCTTAAAAAATCTACCAGAGATAAGCACTATAGCAAAACGATTTTACTCCACTATTAGATATGGTTGAAGATGAGAGAATCTTGTAGATTTCAAATAATTCCATACCAACCAATCATGATGAATGTACGTCATACTACTTCCGTCAATTATACTTGCACTTTATCCGTTTAAAAGAATATGTAAAGCAGCTCTAAAAATAACAACCAAAAAAGTACAAAAATAAATAAATTATGTGTGCTTTGCAGTGTGTGTGTGCTAACTTACAAATAAATGAATTACGTAGTGGTAATTACAAGCGAAAAAGCACATGTGCCGTCAACACGTGTGCTTCTGGTTTTAGCAGACCCCTGGTGTGATTTTCTGACACCATGAGACTTATCACATGATAGATGCACGGCCACTATAAATTTCATAATTTTTTAATCTGTTTCTTGTTTACAGTGTTAAACTTATTTGTATTATAACCTCTAACCCTTTTATTATTTATGGCTTTACGGATCGCTAGCAATCGTCGATAGCCAAAGCACCAAATGTATCAACATAGCTGGCTGTCTCCAGTTTGACGATTAATGACACAACTAGAAATTTTAAATTAATTATGAATTTAAAACGAAATATAGATAGTACTATCTGCATTCAGTATCAGTCAACTTTGGTATGTCATTTACAAAACATGAGATAAATCATAATTTCTTTTACATTTCCGTCTTTTATTTTAATGCATCTGCAGATAACAAATTAATGGATACAAATTTTGTAATGATTATACAGTGCGTAAGAAAAGTAATACATAAATTTAATATTTATTAAAAGTAACATTTCTGTGTAAATGCAATGCACAATAAGATGACGCTTCAGGTGATATAACGTCATTTCTATTTTTTTAATTAGTGATAATATCTTGTAGATGAGCTTTTTCTGAGCAATATAGAATACTTTATAACTTTGAGAAAGTGGTTCAAACAAATAATGAATGAAAATTTAATGATGACACCTCTATACGGGTAGAGATGTAAATTGTTCAAAATACCGAAAGAATATTCTTCTTCAGATAATACATCCTCATTATAATACAATTGGAGCTTTAGTTCAAAATTATCAGAAATCGTATACCTACTATTCGTATATGGTGTAAGATAAAATATTAAGTACGCTAATAAAATTATATTATCAACAAACAGTAGTAGTTTAGAGCCTATCGCGGAGCTTTATAAGGTTGTAATAAAGTTACCTAAGTTTGTGTTGCCGTAACAGTCTTTACTCATGTGGTGTTGTTTGACTGAAATGTGAAAACACACAGAAAGAAATAAATATTTGTCCACCTTTGATTTTTCCTAGCTCTCCTTTATTTGCTAAAGACTTCCTTTGTCTGCTAAGGTATCCGGCTAGTCAGCAAATAAATATAGCTCTAGAAATTACATTTGAAAGGTATGCGTCTATAGTTGGTGTAAGCTATCATTTGTGTCATCATTGTGATATATTTAATTAATAAGCATTGTCTACCATTAAACCACACAATATGTAAACATAAACAAATATTTATATTTAAGTATTAGTTAGACTGCAATTACAAGCACATTTTCTTATTATATCAAAGTAGTAATTGTTAAGAAATAATCAATTTTCACTTCAGTCAGTGGGAAGCTTATCTATGAGAATCCTACGGGAAACTGTTGTGGTTTCTTCTGATTATTCTATTGATGTGGCAAATTTATTGAACACCATTTCATATCTATTGTCTTACGAATAAGATGTAAAAAATAACATATTAATCTATCTTGCGTTTATATAGATCTGCAATAGATAATTGATACCAGGATTGCTAAAAGTAGTTAGTAACAGTTTCTTTTCAATCATTTCCTATTAAGATTTATTATTATACAATTTCGTAAATGGTTACGTGGAAATTCATCAATAAATGTTGTTTGTGCGTTTAGTGACACTGGTTCAAACCAGTTCCTTAAGCTATTTTGTGGTACATAAATGTCTAATATTTTCGATATTTGTTACCACGTTTGAGATTCTTACAAACTTGTCTGTATTTCTATAGAGGGTGATTTGGAATTTGTAAAAAAAAATTGTTGTGAATATACTCTTAAAAATACAATTTTGTAAAGAAAATGAAAAAAGGCCATTCAACAACAAATGTATCCACCGACTCTAAACACATTTGGACCCGTCTTATCCAGTTTCTATGAACTAACACAAATGTTTCTGGTTCGTGTCCGTTTTGAACTCGTATAATGATACGCGTGTATGATACGCTACATTGCTGATTGGACATTCTTTATACTTGTAGAGCGATTTGCCTGGTACTTATTTGGGGATTCTCTTCAACAATCTCTAAAATGTGTTCCTCAGCTGCTGCAATACACCGTGGGCGCCCTTGGACCTCTATCTTTTTCACGATTCAGTTGCAAATTTCACGTGATATGCCTGCGTTGCACTACCCCAATAAAAGTAGCTGCATTTGGTACATATCTACCGGAAAATCATTCTGCATACAGACGATAAGCTCCTAAAACATTTTGTCTTAGTTCAACATGAATTAATATGATATCCACCAACTGCCCGTTGCTACACACGTAAGCCATATTTGACACTTCAAAAAACTAATGTAAACACTCGTAAAAACGTTAATACTACAATCGAATTTCAGTATTCGGAATCGCCTACATTCTGATGATGCCAGAGACTACAGTAGCCCAGCAATGTACAGGTTGAAAATATTACAACTTCAATTTTTTTTCTCGGAAATTATATGGATTTTACAATACTATTTTTACGATATTGACTCCATTTTTAACGGCGCATCTATTCCCAAACTTTGTTAGATAAGTTGTGAGTCAACCTGTATTTTATTAAAAACACGTATGTTTTCAGTATGGCTGTTTATGTTTTTGAGATTAATAGAATTTATAATGTTTACATATAATACAAGTTGTAAAACCACAATGGGATCATGGCCACTAATTCTAACAACTCAGATCAAGTTGTATCATTAATACTGTTAAACCAAAGACGGAAAAGAGCGTGGAGAAAAATAAATTTTATGTAAATTATCTCTTGCATCAAAAGGATAAGATATAGAGTTAATTTTATAAACTTAGTCTCAGCCAAACAGAAACATATAATAATATATTAATAACACCATAATAGGAAAAAATTTTGAAAATTTATTTTCATTTCTTACTTTAAATCAAGATGGTGATATAACATAATATGGAGATTTCATTCATATACTTACAATATTTATTATGCGATAAACATATGAAACAATAAATATGATAATTTAAAGAACGATTTGAATATCTTTATCAAATCGTCCTTATAACACCAGCGTATGCCTTGTAGAACTATAATACCTTATATCTCTATACAGCAAAATAATGAAATTGGTAAATGACATATACAGGGTGTCCGGAAAGTAATGGGACCTAGCTTAACCATAGCTTCGTGTGATCAAATAGAACCGATTTAGACAAACTTAGCGTAGTCCAAAAGTGCCTCGTTTAGAAGTTCCAGGGCTTCAAAGAAAAAAAATTGTTCTCTTGTTATGGGCATAATTATGAAACGAAACGTCCAATCATGTTGAAATTTGTATGTAGACAAACTATTCATCGTAGAAGTATGTTCTTCTTTCGTTTTAGTTTAACTTGATATAGCTACAGAAAATGACAAACATGAAGACCAACGGCAATGATCTCTAACAGCCGGATTCATGAAACGGGCGTAGCGTTAGTCGGACTAACCAGCTTTGCGCCCGTGTAAAGCGCGTTAGTTGGACTAACCAGCCTTGCAAACATGCGTTGCTAGGTAGGCTGTTTATTTACGTAAATATTTGCGCTAAAAGTTAGACCCAGTATTGTACCTGTCTAAAAATCGCGTAACTTCGGCCTCTAGTTCCTTGCGTTTCCCATTGTATATTTCGTATTTATATTCAAAAACAGTAGTTTTCAGTGCTACGGATTAGTTAACATATCATAAAGTAAGTATTATACATAGTAGTGAATAGGAGTATGCTTTTTATTTAAATTGGTGCAACAGATGCGTAAATTTTTCGCGTAACCTCTGCTAGTCTGACTAACGTTACGCCTTGTTGATGAATCCGTATGTAAATGACTAAATCAGAATGAAATAATTTTTTTTTACTTAATATCAAATACTGTTACTTATTAAGTACAAAAATTTTAACCGCTTGCTCAGGGAGACCTAAAAGACAATAAAAAAGCCATTTCGGAATTCTAGCTTGATATTTCAAAACAGGAGCAAAATGATGTTTTTCTCCGGAAAATTGGCGTCTATATAGTCTATATAGCGTCGACCGAGATGGTTTAGATCTGTCAACTACCATGTGATCGTTTTTATAGCGTTTCCAAATGTAGAAACAACGAAAATTATTTTTTTTTTATAATAATACCTGGTTCGCTTTTGTTCATTTGTTCCACACTGTCAAAACTATCTCCTCGTAAAACATTTGTACTTAGTCATAGTTAACCTTGTATATTTAACAAATTCCATAAAAATTATTTACTATGTATTATTCGTCTATTTAACTATAATAAAATAAATGAAAATGAACTATTTTAACGTCTTTTTGGATTAAAGAAAAATAATAATTCTTAAAGTTATTGATTCTAAAGTAAATTGTATTATATTTTATCCGTGAGAAAAACTTAATGCTAACACTTTCTTATAAACTTATAACAATTTATTAGTTTATTCACCCACCAAAATATACCTATTACCCGTTCCAATGAACAGGTTTACCAAATTTTAACACCGAAACATGGCAGCTACATTATTCTTCTTGTCAGAGATTTCGGATGGATGAGATGTGTGAATTATAAGTAGTCGGCCGACGCGATTTGGTAGAAATATAGCGTGAGATTCTCAAGAAGACAATGTCAAGGACAGTTGTCCTGGATCAACACATATAATTATAAAGTTATTAGAGCCTAATACGTATGGTTCGTGGCCAAATGATATTTACTAAATAATCATGGGAATTTAAAGTGACCTTTATTCTAACTGCAATAGGTTTAACCCATTTATTATTTCTAAACAGCAGCATAGAGTCTATTGTAAATATTTTATAAGGAAATTTTTTATTAAACTTATAAATTTACCTCCATATCGTCACCTTTTATTCATTTTAAACTGGATTTCTACAGAGCTTTCATAAATGATTACAAGCCAGGTGACCAGTAATTTTGTTTAAAACGGTTATTTTATTTCCTTGGTGTTGGCAATTAAATTCTGATAACTAAAAGTTACTAAAAGAATAAGACCAAGGTTACATTAAAACACAATATTACGTGGCTGATTTCAACGGCTATGATTGGTGTAATTTATTCTTGACATTGTATTCAACCAATCGGCCATCGCACAATCTCGCGCGTGACACAACCGTTTTGCATTGTTCATTCTAAACGAATCATTAGAACGTGTGAAGCAAAATTTTGCATTTCTGTATATTTCAGTAGCGTTCGTCTTCCCGCTATTTCCCACGCCGTTGTTGATTTATTTTATCCTTGCGATTTTCTAGTGTCTTATTGCTTTTCTTTTTCTCATTAATAAATCATGCATATTTCAAACTAATCAGTTGTTTTCATAGCTAAACTTTTGGTACTGCGTCGTATTACTGGTCAGTTCTAACAAAAAAAAAATTTTGAGGTTAATGATATTCATATTTCAGTTCAGACAGTATGCCTTTTACTGTTGAGCAAGATGCCTTTGTTTTAATGGCTCATTTTCGGAATGGGACTAGAAATGAAGACGGGTTGTGGACATACTCCTTACAATCTTGCATTGAGCAATTTATGACCGAGCTCCCAATCGCAAACATTGACTATGACACATTCTCATACCAAAAGTGTACTATCGTCAAACGATTTGAAAATAAACAATGCAATTGCAAAGGAAAATCTACAGGCAGACCAACTGTACTGACAGAAGATCGGTGATAATATACAGCAACGAATAACTCAAAGTCCTACAAAATCTATATCAGAATTGTCTACTCAGACAGACTTTTTTTTATTAAATTAAGTAACTGTTCTACAAGACCTGCTTGCCATTAAGTATGGAAGACGATTACACTTTATTTTGGAAGAAGGAAAGTTTGGGATACGACGCCGAATGCACATTTAGCATGTAAATAGCATGCACTATTTTTTCTAAAAAATTGAAAGTACTTCTTACGTTATTAAATTTATAAAATATCATTTCGAAATCCAATTGTTTATGAAGTTTATTCTTGCTGAGTAAGTTCGATCGTTTGTTGGCAAGTAAATGATCAAGAAAATGAATTTCTCCCAGCGGAAATCGAAGAAGGTGCTAATTAAGCCACTTCCTAGTTATTGCCTAGTAACTCAAAGCAACAGTACGAGTTTCGTACAACTGCTTCTTGAGATGATGTGATCTGAAAAGTGTTAGTGGAAAGTTTAGTGAAAAAGAGGTTTTGGTATACTTTGAAAAAAAATCCAGAATATGTAAAACGTCAACGCTTTGGTCAAATCACTCAATCATGTTGAAACTGATGATGAACATAAATAATCAGTACATAAGGGTGAAGGATATCAATAAAAAAAGTCGAAAATATTGACCAGGGAACAAATGCGTAGGTTGCTGTAATTTTCGGTATATTTGCAGCATGTCGTCGAGTAGAACTGTGCAACTTGATATTCAATAATATCGAAGTTTTGAGAACTAGTTGTGCATATACCAGACACAAAAACTATGTGCAGCGAACTCGTTATTATATTTGGGTATATTGTATTTGAACTATTATAGAAAATACATAGCCCTTCGTCCAGCCAACACTAATAATTCACAAGATACATTAAGAGTAAATGTGCCACGACTAAAGTTGGAATCAATAAATCAATCATTTGGTAAGATGCTTGACAGTATTGCTGAATTCCTAAATTTGTCTGATTCTCACTTGTATACTGGGCATTGAACGATATTCGGCTAGTTTGTTGATAGACTCTGGTCTTACTAAAATTAAGAGACGGTGGATGGAAGTCCAGTACAGTAGTGGAGGGTTATATAGAAGAATCGTTACAAAACAAGAAAAGCATCAAATTTTGTCCAAAACTTTGACAGATAACATTGCTCCCTACCCTGGTACCAGTTTCAGATTGACCATGGAATTACTTTTTCTAATTGTAGTTTATCTAACTGTACATTTAATTAAGCAAATAAATATTTCTTTGATTTAAATTAAAACTTCTTAATTATTTTCTCTTTTCGTACCAGTGTTAAAAGTAAATCACGTCATTTACGCACCAGCGCTAAATATTTTTCTCCCCAGTGCCTTAAAATGGCATTCAAAACACAGCATCCGATAAAAATGTATTTGCTCTAATTAAGATATGAAATATTTTACTTATTACAACAAGCAATAATATATATTTAAAAACTAATATGAATAAAAACAGTACCTAATCAAAAAATAAATAGTTCCTTTGACTACTTATATCAAGAACTGATTTTAAAGTTAATATGTGTATTTCAATTAAAAAAGTATATACTTGTACTTCTGAGTATTCATTTTCTACCTTTTTCTTTACCAGGTGAAAGAAACACTATGTAAATAAATATACTTATAGCTTTCATTACAATATAAATTACTTTTTTGTACGTTAATGCTGAAAGTAAATAATTTATTTTTTATTGCTCTTTCATTTTCTGCCACTGAAATTTCAACACGAATATAACAATAATAAAAACAAAGCGTGTAGAATTGGAGATTCGAGTAGAAAATTAAAAATTCACCATGAACTTATGCTTACCATGCGCCCATGTTCAAATATTCTTTATAGAAAAAGCTATTTACCGTTGTATGTGCATTTTAGGAGCATAATATGTATTCAGTTTCTTTTATCCTTAATATTTTTATATGTTCAAAGATTTAATACATTTTTTCTATCATACGTACCACAGTATTAGTTCTTTCACAATCTTAAAATATAGTACTTAAAATAGAATTTAGTTTTATGGTTACAGAACATTTCCTGTTATTAATTAACAATGATTGTTTCCATGTAGCAATCGTGACAAATTTACTAAATTTACACAGAAAGACCAATAATTACTGGAGAACCATTACAAATATAAATTTAAAATTGGAAAGGTGCATTTCATTCACAGTTGCATTTGTCAAAAGATATTTGTCATTAAATAGAAAATATAAGTATAAGTTTTCCTGTCCTGAGATATTCCAAGATCCTGCGAGAATTGCACGATTAGAATTACACATACGAAGAAAATCTTTAAAACAAGTTAGAATTTTATTGACATTTGGTTTGTAAAATCAATTCGGCTTGTTACATTATAACGAAGAGTAAAATTGCACCGTAATTTGTTGCCAAAGACGCCAAAGCCTGGGGAGTTATTTATGGTAGACATATAATTTATACTAACTACTATCTGTTCAAGTGAATGACTCTAGCGTTAATTATTACTAGAAGCAACAGGTTCTGCAAGACACTGTAATAACCAAGCGACTGGCTTATGCATATTATAGTGTTTGGAACCTGTTTTGTTTAAAAAGAAGCATTACGAAAAATATTCATTCATAAGACTGGTGCCAAGTTTGATTATGTAACTCCGTTTCATTCATTAGTAAACCATTAATGGCGGATTTATATCTGATTGTACTTCATTATGTTGCTTTGAAGGCGTTACTGACTAGCTAAGATTATAGTTCTTGAAAACCAATTAATGTTTGAAATATTTGATAAGACTTTACTTCAGATATAGCCAAATAGCACCTTTGCATAGATATTATAGATAAAAGACAAGTTTATTGTTATTTAACAATCCTCCTTTTTTTGAAAGCTATATTAAGAATTCATTGTAGAATACTTTATGAAATTAATGAATCGTGAAACTATGAGTAAGTTAGCAGATAATAAAAATGAGATAATTGTTTACCTTCATCTAGTTGGTAATAGTATACCTCTGAGATTAGTAAGAATAAAACTTAATCAAGTATTAAATCAATGTGACCGTGAAGTCATGATCTCCTACTAACCAGTCATTTAATCCTGGTATAATTTCTGAAAAAGTAGTTAAAAATGTAATTAAAGGTTATTCTTATTTACAAAAAAATTTCTTACAAATTGCAGTAAATATCGTACTAACGATATATTGTTACATTGCTATCAGTACGTGCCTGTGAAACTTTATAGACCTACAGCCAATATCTCTAGATAACTGAATACTGAGCACATTGAAATTAATGTAGAATTAGAAATATTTTAAATTTTTAGAGTTGGGAGGACAGGAGATGTAAGTAATGAGACAATCTTACAAATTCATCTTTACATTTCATCACCTACATATAAAACTTAGTATGTTTCAAATTTATTTTGTTTTATATTCTTTCTTATTGTTTGAAGTGAATAATGAAATACACAGGGTGATTCAGAATTTATCTGATTTTTTTTAATGTAATCTTATAAATAAAATTTTGTAAAACTAAAAAGAGCAGTTCAAAAATGAGTACGCGGTGTAGAACTAACTACATCTATCGGCAGTTCGCTACTCCATGCCGGACTGAAAATGTCACAGCACGAAGCTTTCTAGACACCATTGAAAGCTGTCGACCTTTATCGCGATCGGCGAGAAACGATATTTTGCAAACACGGAATTCCAGGAAACAACTACTCTGCGGGCTAATGCCCCGACCAGCATTGAATTACACCTGGAAAACCTATAGCAACAGCTAGAGTCATTCGTCAGACGCCCACCAGACATATACCGGTTTCGAGCTTATTAGCTCTCATCAGTATGCCATAGGTGAGGTATCCGACGAATAATCCTAGCTGCTTTTGTCTGTCTAACCCGACAGAAAGGACCATGAGTACGCGGTGTAGAACTAACTACATCTATCGGCCGTTCGCTACTCCATGCCGGACTGAAAATGTCACAGGCACGAAGCGTTCTACATGCAGTAGACACCATTGAAAGCTGTCGACCTTTATCGCGATCGGCGAGAAACGATATTTTGTAAATGGTTTCTCTTAATAATAGTAGGCAAAATAATGTATATTATTTAAATGTGATATTCACATTACATTCTAATACCTTCATATCTTTTTAACTTTACTTTCTAAAAGAACATAGTATATAGAACATAGCTTAGGTACGTCTATAAATGGTGCAAAAAATGTTTAATTGTTTCTAAACGGACATTTACAGAAAACTTTTTTCCTTAAACTTAATATAAAACAGTTCTCCATTCCTTTATTAACTTCACGGCATATTTAAAGAAAAACATACATAATATATTGAATATTAACAACAAATAAATTTAACATCTACATAAATATATTTAAAATAAAGGACCTTGTCCATCATAAATAGGTATATTGAGTTTCTCTTTTGAATAAAAAATTAATTGAGCAAATAGCTTGATTGTAAACTACATCAGGAAGCAGCCATCAATTAAACAATTGAAAATTAATAATTTTAGCTATATATGGATAGAAATCTGAGTTATCTGTACATTGGAGATGGCTGAATGAAACTATTAGATAGTGCAACAGGAAGTATGCTTTCTCTTTATTAATTTATAATACGGCTGCAAAATTGTTGGTGTTGAGCCAGACTATGGAAAGGCATAACCTAAATATGAAAGGTTATATATCGATTGCAAATCTTTATATGTTAATGGTAATAGGCAGCTAGAAAGCCGCAACATAATATTATTACCGAAGCAAACAGAGCAAAAGATATAAGGTTTCTCAAAGGGGCTCGAAATAGAACTTTAAGAGTGTTGTTCATAAAAAAAAATGAAAATGTATCATTTAAACTTAAATAAAAATGAAATGAGAATGGAAAATGAGGTATTCCCTACGTCAAGACAAACATTCGCATCATAGAAAAAAATATTATTCTGTAACATATTTTTTCCATTAAAAGTCTCATATTATTGAAATAGTGTCTTCTACAAAAGCAAATGATTTTAGACATTTAATTACTGAAGTAGTCTATTTTTCATGGCTCACCATTGGCATCTCAAAAATCGTAAAGTATACAGGGTGGCTTAAATTACAAAAAAGTTGCACATTTTGATAGTCTTTACGATAAACCACACAGATCCAAGATATCTGCTGCCGTTGCTGAAATATTGTCAAAAAACTGGAAATAATAATTTTAGAAAATGTCATCTATTAGTCATTATTTCTCAACAGAACTAGATTTTTTATTTGAATTATTGTATCTTTTAATATTATGGGGTATTCTTCAAATAAAATAATAGTATTACATATTGCCGTGTTCGTAATTTTATTCTACATCTATTACTATTAAGATTCAATATGGCGCCCATAAGATAAAAACAATTGAATGTTGCGTAACCCAAACTAGTGGCCGTAGAATTATTTTTCGATGAAAATAGATTTTCCGTTTATTCTTATCCACCTGTACCAAATATCAAAAGGCGTAACTTTATTTGAGTCACCTTGTTTATTTTACTGTTTCTGAGATGTCAACTGTAAGTCATGAAAAACGGATCACCCTATAAAAGGCTTAACAAATAACAGGTTCATGTCACTTGGATAGTTTCAACCAAAAAAACGCAAACAGCAGCTAAAAATGATCTAATCAACGAAGTTTCAAGTACCGAAATGATATTTTTATAGAGTAATATTTTGTGAGTTTCTTTTTGTTTTACTAATTTGGTTTTGGTAAAGCTAAAGACACCAGCTATTTAATCATTTTGTGGAGCGAATTACGAATAAATTCATCTTGATTGCCAGGATAAATTTTTCTTTGAATTATTCCTAGAAAAAATTGTAATAGAATTCAGAGCTGGTGATTTAGGAGGCCATGACATGAGTTTTTCATTTTCAGGTAGTATCTTACTTGCCCAATAATTCAATCTCATTGCTAAAGCTGAAATCCATTAGGTGAACCAATTATATTATTTAACAACCTAGTCTACTTTTATTGACCAACTTCTTTAATGAGACCTTTATCAAGCGAATTTGTATGCCTCATATCATATAGAGTGCGAGTGTTAATGATTAATACATATAAATTCATTACTCCACATAATCTTTCAATGAAATGTGGATCATTATTTATGCAATGCAATAAATCCTCCACAAGATCTAATTGAAGCAGCTATTTATTTCAGTGATGCAAAGCTTTTTTTAAGGCCTAAACATATACATGCCATTCTCCCTTAATAAACATTATATCTTTTTTTACAATGCGTCTTGGATGACACAATTCTAAGGCTTGTACATGGTATTTACTCAACAAATTTAAGGATCTATTCTCCTTGATCGATGTTTGCTATAAATTGAAGTCCTACCTCATTTGTTCGGGGATTTGAATTAACTGGTTCCAGTACCCAAGTAATCATTGATCTACCTATACTTGAAGGCTTGCTTTAATATTATTATTTTTTTAATAAAGTGTAACTGATATATTTTCTTGTATTCTTTTCACAGATTGATAAGGATGGATATTCTTATATTATTTTATATTTAAAGCGAGTTTGCGAATGATTCAAATAATGTATCTATTGAAAATATTGAGAAAACTTTTGTTACAAAAGAAATATCACTTAAATTTTAACATAATCTTTTGGTGTGCCTACTACTTACACAACAAAAAAAGACAAGTAAAATTTTGCACAAAATTTACACTATTTTTGTTTCAGTAAAGTGCTCACAGGAAAAGGATAAATTTTACCCCATCGTGATTTGGTAAATTTTACAATAATACTTGAATAATGTATTTTAACAAGTCTCTGGTATAATTTACTTGAAATAGTGTAAATCAGTTATTATTTGTGGTGTAAATATTCAAACTACAGGCGTTAAAAGCTGCACCGCCCGATGTAGCTTTTAATCAAGATGTGCAGGGTGTTCTTTCATTCATATTTTGGCATTCAGCTGGAAGATATATTAGAATTAAAAGTAATAAATGATAAAAAAAGTTTTAAGACTCTTCTTAAAATAAATAAATGCGAAATTTATTTGTTTATTGAAATTAATCCAAAAGAAGGTATGAGAATAACTTTTGTATTTCCTATTTCTAATTTTTGTTATAGCTCAGAGTCAAAATATAAATGCACACCCTTCACACTGTATAGTCCCTATAAATGTATGTAGTATAAAGTTATACTACCAAAAAATGAATCACTCACTTATTTTATAAAAAAAATCATCACATTTCAGATTTTGTATATGTATGTTTGAACTGCTATTTATACTTACCATCACTCAAACTCCTTAATCGTTTTGATAAACCTATGTGTAGCATCTACCATTTATAGATAATAAAGCAATTCTCGGGGTAACTCGTCTCGTATGAAGTGTAATAAGCAACTGCAACCTAGTGACGTGATCATAGCAGATTTACCCGCTTTATTTTAAAATTTAAACTCGATTTGGTAAATTACTTATGTTGGTGTATATTTAACCAAATAATTAAAATTCTAAATTTTACCCTTTACGATTCTTCTAAATATGTTTACATTTTCAACATTTCTACAATAAATCGTGTAAAATTTTACACCATATTATTTTACCACTTCCAAAATAGTAACGTGCAGAGTCGATTTCTTGCTGTGTAATATATTTGATTTTATGTTCTTTGATATGCCTCTTCAGTATGACATTGTTGCTTAGGCAAAACAAACATAATTTCATGTTTTCCCTCTTACACGTGTCTTTCTATGATTACATTGAATTAAATATCATTGAATCGGCCAATGAACAAAGGCAGAGCTGTAACAAATCGTATGGACAGAATTTGTTCTCTCCTTGTTCGTCCTCGCAGTTCGCTTGTTGTATGTGAATAGCGTGTATATTCAAGATTATGTTATGGTTACTGAACACTATTAAAGAGAATTAACATAATTTTTAAGTACATACTTACTCTATAGACCGTAACCGTACATTACAAAGCAACCGACGAACCTAAACAAAATTTACCATTTTTTTGTTTACTCATTTTTACTTCCACCTAATTTGTGATGAATAAATAGTTATATTTTGATATTTTACAATTATTAGTAATATTAATATAACTACTCGTAGCATTCTCTAAATCTGATTACTATGCAGCGGCCCTTTCTAGCAGGAAATTATTTTATGGATTTTTGTCATGGGGGTGTGATAATAAGAATAGTTGAGGAAGGAAGTAAATTCACAGATGAATGGTGGCTACTTTACCCTTGTCTAAATAACGTGAGTAATATTTAATATATGCACCACGTTGATTAAAGCCACTCAGATGGATGGTTTTTTTAACTGAGGTGGTATAAATTGTTGATATTGTTTGTCTTGACTGTACATAGTTTAGTAGTGGTAGTAATAGTAGTATTACAGGATGTCCCGAAAAATATAGAGCAAGAGTAGATTCCTGGCGGCAAAATAATGCAATGTAGCCAAACGTACATCAAAAATTGATGGTTAAATAGATTCAGTCAAAGTTAAACTTTTATTTTCGATATTTGCAAATAACTTCAAAATAATCCTATTTGAAATAATCACTGCGCCTAATAAAAACTAGAGAGTATTTTCCGCTGAAAATAGTACTTGAAAAAATTGTTACGAATGGTAAATTATGGCGATGTGCAAAATTTCAAAAAAATCGACAAGGTTCGATGAAACCTTTATTTTCAGATTTTCAACAAGGGCTTCATCAAAGCACAAAGATTTCACTAAAGCAGGCCGTTCATCTTGAAATTTTGCATATTGCCATTACTTAGAATGTTGAATAACTTTTTTAAGTAACTCTATTTTCAGCAGAAAAAGCACTTTACGTAAAATCAAAACAGTTTTTACTTGGGGCATTCAATATTTCAAAATCTTTTACTATGAACGACTTAAACAAAATATACCTTTTTCAGATAAAAAAAGGTAGGAGACTCGTTTCAATAGTCAGATGTATACAATACGCCACTGAGAGGAAGCATGATATGCCAGAAGTGGCGCCTTCTATTAGTGACGTTAGAACTAGAAACAAATTTATATTTCTCGCCCCCAAAGAACCAAATTTTATGCAAATATTTGGATTTTATATGAAGTTATTTACAAATATTGAAAACAAAATTTTAACTTTGACACTCTATATCTTTTTAGCCATCAAATTTTGAGTAAGGTACTCTTGTTGTATAGATATTTTGAAAATAACTTAATGAGATAATGTGGTGTTAAGATAATTACATTACTAAGTGGTATTTTAAAATATAACTTTTATTAGGTTATGATTTTGGCGTTGTATATTGCATATTATAATGTCAAATTCTATTTTACATCAAATTTTACTCACATAAAATTATTGATAACACAACCTTGAGAACAAGTGAAATAAAATATGGATTTGGATTTCTTTATAACCATTTATAATACAAATTTAAACAGTATTTAGAGATATGTTTCAGTGTAATACTGTGTTCATTTAACGGAGTATTTTTTTTGTCTTTCGGAATTTGTCACAGTTTCAAGACAAATTGTATTTCTTTATTTTGCGAAACAAGGCAGGTTTGGCGGAACAAACCAAACGAATGTTTTGTTCCTGTTACTTTAGTTTTTTGCATTCGTTGAGAAAATAGAAAAATATATTTTTTTAACTCTTTACAAAATTTTTTGAAAAATAGATTTATTTTTAAAAATACTGTCATGGATGACACATTAAATGTGATACTTGACAAATCATTTTTCATTACTTTCTCCCAAGGAGAATTGTGGGATAATCACCATCTAACAACTTGAAAATGTTGTTCCTTTTTCTATCTGCTTATTAGTATGAAATTAAAATGTACCCATATAGGCCCAATTTTCTTTCGACAAGAAAATATTATGTAAAGATATGCTGCTCACCGGCTAAATATATTGACCTTTTAATTTATTATTGCTAAGTAACCTATGGAAACCCTGAGGAGATATGCATCCATTTGCATAATTGAGGTACAGCTAACAGTAAGAGTCAGGGTTGTTAAGGTCATGGTCATTTTTCATTCACAGAACGATATTTTATGGCAGCTTATGCTGAACAAAATTTAAATCCATGAGAAGACTTTTCGAAAGAGGAGAAAAAATCTGTTTCTGCTGTTGTCTTGCTTGAATCAGACGTTATATATAACCCAAGAAAAAATATCTGCATTTACATCTGTTAGAGTAAAATCAGCAATGATGCCTTTTAGAACTAGAATCGCACGAGTAAAGTCCAACCCTCGGTATACCAACGCAATGTTTAATTATCTTTATTTATTATTAAGGACTTACCTACTCGTTTTCCATTTTTTTTATTTTTCAACATAATCAATTTTTTAATGAAGCCATCTCTAAAACAAATTTTTTTAATGTACAGAAGGCTTACAAATATGATCTTGTAAAAATAAAATCAAAAAGAGCAGTTCACAAATGATTTAAAAATACACTTCCGCACGGCAATGGAAACTGGTTCACTGTAAAATCTGATAATGTATGTATAATCGGTGATCGGACAAAAAATTGAAAACAATTCCTAAGGAAAGAAATAAATTATATTTTACAATACTTATCTTAATGCAGTCAATTCAACTGCTTTTGCCGCTATATTTATTAATTATTAATAGAATTATTTTGTGGTTTTAATTAGTAAAATGGTTTGACATACCTGATGTTACAACGACATTTTGGGCCCTATTACCCAGTTTCTACAAACTGACACAAATGTTTCTCCTTCTTGTCCATTTTAAATTTGTAAGTTATTGGCAGCAGCCATGATACATTTGCGTAAATCATCAATAGTGTACACTTTGGTGCAATATACTTTAATTTTTAAATATCTCCACATAAATAAGTCCAAATAATTTAAAGTCTTTCTTGTCCAATTAATGCTTGGACACGTTGTACATGGTACGGATATAATTGCGCCTCGTGTATGATACACCACACTACTGCAATACGCCGTGGAAGCTCTGAGCCTCCATCTCTTCCGCAATTCGGTTGCAAATTTCCCGCGTCATGCCTGCCTTTCCACTAAGCTTGCACTCACTACACACCGGTGTAAAAGTAACTGAATTTGGCATATGTTTACAGGGAAATCGTTCTATTAAAACATTTATACCTATCAACTGCGAGTTGCTATACGTAAACCATTTTTGATATTTGAAAAACTAATGTAAATACTTGCATCACAAAGAAGTTAATAACATGTTAAAGTCTACAGTAGCAAGGCGTTGTAAAAGTTGAAACTACTAGAAGTTCAATAATATTTTTCTCGGAAACTATAAGGATTTTACAATTTTTTTATAATATTAACCCATTTTTCATGACGCATCTGTTCCCATTTTTTTTTAGATAAGTTCTGACTCATCCTGTATTTACTGACTTTAGGTAGGTACCTACACAATTTTAATGACCATAATTTTGACTGATTCTTTTGGCACAAGGTTTTATTCAATCAATCTTTATTTGTTCAGAAGTGTGGCAAAATATCCAATTAAACTAAAAAAACTAAAATTGTCACAAATAAATAGCTTCAAATAATATAAACCATAATCACACATGATAAGTTCAATTTTAATTCTGCAAATACTTTTATAAACATTTTGTTTTTAATTTTCTGTGCTAATTAAGTTGGAAAAGTTATTTATATCGCATATTCAGCACAATATGTGCAATGATACAATGCTTAGGTCATCAAAAATTTTAAAACTAACTATAACTATTATGAGTAAAATAATGATAAATGATAAACTCGTGGCTTCCAAGTTTTAAAATTTCTAAAATTTTGTTATTAATTTTTATTACTGATCTCTGACCTTAGAGGGCATTAACATTTTGCTGTCGAGTCATCGAAGTCGAAGCCATCATGGAAATGTGTGTGTTATATCATTAAACACTTACTATGTCGCTTTTGGATAAATACATTTTACGAGTTAAAGTGAAGGTTACAAGTAATATCTCGTACATTTACTGTTATGACTTTTATGTTTATATGCAGCAAGTTTAACTTTAAAATGTATAAAAGTCAGAGGCGTTAGGGACAACAGCAAATTATTAGAATCTGTATTTTTAGAATAGGTTTCTATATGTACAGGACCTGTGAAAGCTTGAAATGATATCAAAAAGTCCATCACATATGATGGTCTAAATCAAGCTAGCTCTTAGTCTAAACTTTTATAGTTCCGAGATACAGGGTGTTGAAATTACAATATTATTTTGGCTGTTCCTTAATAATATTAATTAAAACTCCATTATAAATAATATGTCGCTTTTGGATAAATACATTTTACGAGTTAAAGTGAAGGTTACAAGTAATATCTCGTACATTTACTGTTATGACTTTTATGTTTATATGCAGCAAGTTTAACTTTAAAATGTATAAAAGTCAGAGGCGTTAGGGACAACAGCAAATTATTAGAATCTGTATTTTTAGAATACGTTTCTATATGTACAGGACCTGTGAAAGCTTGAAATGATATCAAAAAGTCCATCACATATGATGGTCTAAATCAAGCTAGCTCTTAGTCTAAACTTTTATAGTTCCGAGATACAGGGTGTTGAAATTACAATATTATTTTGGCTGTTCCTTAATAATATTAATTAAAACTCCATTATAAATAATTGTAGTAGATACATAAATAAATCTTGGTAAAGGAGAATATGGCCTCGAATTCTGTCATGCTAAGCTGAGAGGTCCTAACTGACTAGAATAAAGTTTTGAGATATTGACAAATTATTACTTTTTAAAATACCAGCTCTTAAAGAGGCCTCTAAGGCCGGTTCTCGGCCCCTTTTGTTTTGTGTCAAAAACGAAAACAAAATTTTTCGCCAGTAAGTATAGGTCATAAAAAGTCGATTTGACCCTAAACGGAACCTCATATAACCCCCCCCCCTTATTCACTCCACAGTCCCTATGATAAAATAATAGGGTAACATAAACGCCTTGTAAGCGACTACCTATTTGTCAGACTACTACCCTTGAGCCCTTTTACATATTAATTCACTCATACCCTGCCCCCCCCCAAACAGTACCCCTCCCCCTCGCAGATTTTTATTTATAAAGCACCCCAAAAGAAACAAATACCTACCACGTCCACGTCGTTGTTTCTGGGTAACGCTAAGAGTAGTTTCAATAAAATTAGCGGTGGAGGGGAGGGGTACTGTTGGGGGGGCATGGTATGGGTGAATTAATATGTAAAAGTGCTCAAGGGTAGAAGTCTGGCAAATAGTTAGTCACTTACAAGGCGTTTAAGCTATCCTATTTTATCATAGGGACTGTGGAGTGAATAGGGGGGGGCGGGTATTTGAGGTTCCGTTTAGGGTCAAATCGACTGTTTATGACTTATACTTACTGGCAAAAAAAAAATCTTTTTTTATTTTAAAAAACAAAAGGGGCCGAAAACCTCTCAGCTTAGCACGGCGGTATTGGAAATTGACTAATATTTTTGGGAAGTTTGTTCATTGCAAAACAGTATTGTGTCAGTTTTCATTATCAGATTTAACAGAAATTTGACTATTGGGGACATTTTTCTCTAGCAAAATTTTAAATAATATTTTTGAGATACTGATAGGACAAAAACGCATATTTATTTATTATTTATTAAAATGCAAAGTAATTACAAGCAGTGGTACATAAAACATTTATTCAGAGTCATCATCTTCATCAGGTTTATCAGCGCGTACATGTAATTCCTGCCAAAATTTTAACCGGGTTTTTGGAATTATTGGGGAAAGGATAGATATTAGGGTGTTTTAAAGTTAACCCGTGGATTTTCTTGTTAGTATCTGCCATTTTATTATTCAGAAAATTTAAAATCTTGAATTCCTCAAATTCTTGGTAAATTTGGATGAAAAATCTTTTCAATCAAATTAAAATATTTAGTAAGTATAACTTTTTCCACACAGTCAAACGATAAATTTAAAATTTCCATAACAATATTCTTAACTAAGTCATAGTTTGACTTATAACATTCGAAATCGGTTTCCATTCCGGTATACAACGCTGCTGTAGTACTTGAGAAATCAGAATCAGCTGTTATATGAATATTCTCAGTGGCTACTACTTTAATACTTGATTGAGCAGTAGGAGAATGACTATCCAAATACTCTGTGGCTGAAGAAGAATTATCTTTACATTCAGGGTCATAATCAGGATCTTGTTGGTGAAAATTTATTCTGTTATGTTGCTTTCTTTTTTGACCTTTTATTGTTGGTAAATTTTCTTTTAGTTGTTTATTTAGGGCTAGTGCAACTAAAAGTTTACTACGATTGCTTAGACCCGTTGCCATTCTAAAAAGAAAAGGAATATTGTAAAAAAATATTTTGAGCTACACAGTAGTGTCAGAAATTTTGGTTTGCTGTTTACTATATTTGCTATAAAATACATATAGCTATACTTACGTATTATCATAACAACAATTAATAGGTGGTCTTTCAATAAAACATTTAATAGCAGCACAATCACAGGCAGCACTTTGTCATTTTCATCAGAAAACTACTGTCATTCACTATAATGGTAGACTGCCATAATCTCAACTGAAACTTACTAATCCCACATAATGATAAAAATAGCCATAATATTAAGGACCCCCCTAATTGTGAATATTGCCCACAACTTTTGACGTTTGTAAATTGTCAGAAATGTCAGGCATTGAGATCGACATCAAAGCTTATAAAACAAATGGTAATAGCAAATAATATATGAAGGTATTTAAAATCATCGATATTTGATATTTCCAACACATTTCAATAAAACGGTTGAGATAAAAGTAGGATTTCTTTTAGTTTCGAGCTAAAGGTCATAGTCTTTTTATTTCTATAACATTTTTTTTAAATTGTTGTTTAAAATTTATTTTTTAGAATGGTTTGTCAATGTAACTTTGCGTCAAAATAAACGTTTTTCTGTTGTAATTGTTATATTACTATTTTGAAAGGTTTTTTTTTTCTTATTCTAAATGACTTCAACCTGTAAACTGGAGAAAACTTGTATAATTAGCAGAGTAGACATATTCTTTTTCTAATTTGCTTTGATAGTTTTAATACTGTGCTTAAAATCAGCTACGCGAATTTGTTGAAAATTGCTCTTAAAGAGTCCCTTTAAAAAAAAGCAAAAACCTTGATTTAACCACGCTTTGATATTAATATTTCATTTGAAATATTGACTCTCTCCACAAGAGTTTATTTTATAAATTATTCCTTATTAAAAAAGTGTCAGAGGTGATTTGATATATGAGATCCCACAACAACCGTGCAATATTAAAACGATCCGAAATATTTGAGATACGCCAAAATCTGCGTGCATGGCAAACTTGACTGGCCAGCAGACCCATTCATTAAAATATCTCCTACACCCACTATAAGATTTATTTACACACTACTTCACAAGAATCGTAGCTAGTTAAGAATATTCCTGTAAGGGATACCGCCTTTTGACCATTTTGCCAATGATTGTTGGACTGAACAGGGCTGGCCTATCAATCTTACCTTCGAGTGGAACCAACCGAGGCGAAGAAATAAATAAAATGCGTAGGTTCAGTGCCTGTTTGGTCCACTGTGTAACATATAGCCGGCTATGGAATTCGATACGTAAGGCCTTGGTTATGAATGGCAGATGTTTCTCAACTTAAAGAAAACGTTGTGGTCAGGATTTTAACTTGAACTATATTATGTTCAGTAAACAGTTAGCGAGGAATAGTATGCTTAGTTGTATATTTAATTTATGACTTTTTTAAAATAAAAAAATTAAAATAATTTTCTTGTTTCAGGTAATTATTCGAATTGTCATCCCATTACTTACTTATTGTGGTATGTATGTTATTTTTTTTTAATCTGTAAAAAATATGTACAGCGTATTTCCATATTTTTAACGCCACAAATATTATAGTTGCGGCAAGAATTCAGACGACTTACGTCATAGCTGACGTTACGCAATTGTTTGTATTGCCAACATAATTTTCGATAGTTTATCGTTAAAAATAATCATTTGTTGTTTTTTAGTGCAAATTTTTGGTGTAATATATAGTTTTATTACTATCAGTTGTAGTTTGTTAAATAGTTTGATGATAATATAATGAATTATTAATTTGTTCGTAAGTCGTCTGAATTCTAGCTGCAACTATATATGTATATTTATTTTCCATTTCCAAAGTTAAGAGTTGTAGCCCAGGTTAAAAATATCGACCTATATGTAGATAAGTTAGTGTACCCACATCTATAGAATTTTACAATGTCAAAAGTTTGCGTATATCAGAAATTGAAATGGTGATTCATTAATATGATAGAGGTTAATAGCAGATGACTGACTTGCAAAATAGTGCGATTTCGGCAAATATGTCTTATCCAAATGCAAGCTCCCTTTCGATATACAAGGTGTAATCTTCGATATTAATTTCTACATAATTTTTAAAGAAATACAAATATTTGCTTAACATTTGGAGATCGAGGGTTTTTAGAGGCGAGAAATTCTTATTTTTAATTTTGACGTCACTAATAGAGGGTGCATCATGCTTTTTTAAATAGCATAATTCGTTTGCGGCTTAGGATATTCATCTGACTTGAAACAATCTATTTTATTACATTTTTCTCTGAAAGGCATAGCTTGTGAAGTCGTTAGAAGTAACCGTTTTCGAAATAATGGATACATTAAGTCGTAAAAAAGTTCTGCCATTTAAAAAAGCATGATGTGCCAAAAGTGGCGCCCTCTAGTGACGTCAAAATTAGAAACAAATTTGAACGTTGACATCCTGTAGATCGAAGAGGAGTAATATTCAAGCAATAATTGAAGTCAGCAACCTGCCATTAAGCTATGTCATTATTAATTAATCACTCTGTATCTGGTTGATGCATATTTCCTCTATAACATGCCGATTTTTTCAGTGTCTTATTACTACTTGTAACAGAAGCTTTAAAATTATTCCTTGCATCGGCAATAATGTATTGTGTAGAATAATATGTTTTTGTCCAGCTGTCAAAAAAAGAGGACTTTTTTAATCACTATAGATACGCAAAATTGGTCAATTTTTAACGGAAATGAACAAAAGCACGCTATCCTGAAAAAAAAATGAAAACAAAAACACGTGACCGTGAAAAAAACTCACTTATTGACAGTAACTTCAAATAAAAACGTATTAAAAAATAATAAAGCTACAGTAGCAAATACTTTGAACAGTTGGACAAAAAATATGTTTTATGGCGCTTTTGAATGATTTTTTGCGGAAAAACACTGATTTCGTGTCAAACAAAATTGAAATCAAAGTTAGTTTCTCTATAGCTAAAAAAACTGATTTATATATTTACCAGATCCTATGCGTTCAGGTCGATATAAATTTGCTCACCGTTTCTCAAATGCTTTATTGCTTTCTCACCTGTCTCTTTCCACCTCTACTTTTCATCGTACACCCTCACACGTACAGGTAGATGGGCGAACAATGACTTAAAAAGAATGAATAGTCCTGATGCCAACATAATAGTCGAATAATGTACGCTGTAGAAATACAATGAAGATGAACAGTGATAGGCTATACTTGTTCTTTTGAAACTAAACATTCTTTTATCGAGGAGAAATTTGGAGAAGTTCGTGGGATAATAATTATCTCACAATTCCTTGATAATCATGAAAAAAAAGAATCACATTACACATTCATGACCTAACAGAAAATATCTAAAAAAAGATAGGTAGGCATTATCTACACTGAAAATTATTTATTTGCAATTTTACTTGTGAAACGAGAGGTATATTAATATTCATTATTTTACCAGTACCTAATCTCATTTTCAATTTTGGCTTTGATATATTTTCTAAATTTTTGTAAATTTCCTGTGACTTTACAGTAATTTGTAAATTTTCGATATGATTTTTTACTTTATTTTTTATTTGCAATGTAATTTTCCTGTATTTTTAAAATACGCTCCTAAGAGTACAATGTAATGTTTCTGTATTTGTCTCATACATACTTATTTAAATTAGTAATATAAATTTTACATTATTCTAATATTTGCGTATTTCCATCTCAAAAATTAATATTGTACGGACTTTTTTCTACACGAAACGTTCTACATCACAGAAGGCTTCGCTACACCGCGTACTCATGGTCGCTTCTGTCGGGTGAGACAGACTTAAACCTCTAGTATTATTCGTCAGATACCTTACCTATGGCACACTGATGAGAGCTAATAAGCTCGGAACCGGTATACGTCTGCTAGGCTACTAAAGAGTGACTTTATCTGGTTGCTTATTTCCAGGTGCAATTAATTCAATGCTGGTCAGGGCACTAGCCCGCAGAGTAGTTGTTTGCTGGAATTTCTGTGTTTGTAATTTATCATTGTCTTTCTCATTTAAATTTATTATTCTCTGTGAACTGGACCTACTTTACAAAAAATATATTTGCGCAAATTATAGAATATACGCCCATTTAGTTAAATTAGCGTACTCGAGATTCATAATAACAAAGTAAAGCAGAAAGGTCATTTGGAAAACTTCGTTGTGATTTTGGCACTGGGGAACTTCCTCTTTCTCAAAGTATATATAACATTGTCCTTCTATAACCATATGAAATTGTTACCTTGAACATCCAACCAAATATTCGCAGTACTACAGCAACAATTACTAGCCGAAATAGACCCAGTGTATCAGTGATAATAACTCTAACGTATATTGGTTCACTTGTATATAGAACAGATGCATAATTCAAATGTATAAATGTACATATAACTAAATATACTTATTTTACTATACTATATACTATACTTAAAAAAGTCAAATGAGTATTCGACAATATATTTTGCAAATAAAGGTGAGTACAGTTCTCAGTTTTAACTGTTCCTTATTCAACTAATAAATACGAAAAAGTAAATAATTGTTGAATTATTTGCATCGAATTAAAAAAAAGATGTTTGTCGTAAAACTTGCATTCGAAAGTTTGTGCTACAAAGCAATACTTTCCATTTATTTCCGTTATAATTCACAACGTAGGTGTACTTATTTAAAGATAAATTGAAACACAGTGTCCAAACGTTAAAAAAAAATTAGAAGTTGAGGTCTGCAGAGAAAATTGTTTTTAACTTTATTTATTTTACTCTATAAGTTATAGAAGTCAAATTTTTAGTTATTATCTAAATTATAGATAATAACTTATATTATCTATAAATTTTAAATTCTTATTTACACATTTTTGTCGTTACCTATTCCTAATGAACCAGAATCTGTAATACTGATTTCTTGGAATTTCTGTATATGATGTAAGCAAACTATTAGCATAATATTAAGCGTGGGAAAGTTAATGAATGATATACCAATTTGCACTATTTCATTACGTTTACATGTATAATGAAATATATGATTCATTTAAGTAATCAACAAAATCTAAAATTCAGACTAAATGGATGTTTTCCACTTGTGAATTATTATATTTGTAGGTAATTGTAGGTGTTACAAAATTATGCAATATGCTTGTTCTCTCTTTTCGATGTTGTAATTGCTGAGAGAGAATAGGTAGTACGTACTATCGTTTTCGTTAATTTTTATTTTAGATCTTGTCTATGAAATTGTTTCTTAGCATAACTAGATTATTACTTCATTAATAAAAATTGTAGGAACATTGATTTAGCTTAAATATCTTTACAATACAGTAACAAAAAAAGATAGTACAGTTGTTATGGTATATGTAGTATATAGGGTTAATTATGTCAAAATTTTTAACCACGTGCTCAAGGAGACTTAAAAGACAATAAAAAGATTGTTTCGGACTTCTAGCTCTATGTTTAAAAAACGGAACAAAACTTTTTTTTTCCTCGGAAATTTGACGCCTATGATAATCATTGTCCGAGTATCATGCGGTCGCTTTTTTACAGCGGTGTCAAATGTAGAAACGACGAAAATAAACATTGTTATTAAAAATAATAATACCTTATGACCTGATAGATAACAGTTAATCCGGTTAGCTGCAGTATTTTGCATTTGTTATTCATTTTTTCGTTGCACACTGTCAACACTACATTTTCACTCATTACAAATCCGTCATAATTATCCACTAACATACCCGACATAAATTTCTTACTATAAAACGTTTTAAAACTAAAAAGTCACTACAACTATGGTAAAATTGACCCATAATCTAGAATTTTGGTAAAAGTTTAGCATATATTATATCCTAAAGGCCCAAGTAAATAATTATACAGAACTACTTACAATAATTTTATGCAAACATATTATTGTCAATTATTTTAATATTGTTACTATCATTAGTATTAACAGAATTCATTTCCCTAACGACACAAGGCGTTTTAAAATTTATCGGCATGAAGTAGACCTTGCACTAGTTGCCAACAGATGGCGACTGTATCAGATGCTGCCAAAAAATATTGCATATCGGTGATTAATTTGAAATAAATTTTCAGTACTTACTTTACAAATTGAATCCTACGTGTATTTTTTGTTTAACGGATAAGGTGCTGATTTGTGGGATGTGTGACAAGTGCACATTATCGTGTGGCAGCATAATTCCAAAGACGTTATCCGAGTAGACAAAATGTTATGCCGAATGCTCTTTGAACCACATTGAACATGTGTTGTAAGACCTGGCGACATGTGGCAGTGTTTTTGTGTATATTTACGTGTGTTTTTTGTTACTCAATGTAGTTTTTCCCTACTGAGGGAATCCACCTGATTGTGGTCGTCGGACGGAGTAGGTATCTTGAAAAGAAAGGTCCCCAGCAAGCACTCAGCTAGTACAAAAAACTTTGCAATGAGTCTTAATGTAAATAAGTAACAAAAACGAGAAAATAATTCAACATTCTTGAATTCTCTCCAATAAATATCAGTAAAGTAGGGAGGTACCTTGTGCTACCATACCGTGTTTCTCATTAAATACCTAATCATATACATTTTGTAAATTAAACTTTTTGTTTCAAAGTGGTGAAAATTGATACCCGGGACAACGCGGTGTCAGTACCTTTGACACCTTTGACTTTGGCGGAATATACCTAACCTCGCGGTTGACAGAAGACCAGAGACGGCGATAAATAGTGGCTAATATAGTTTAGAAAAAAATATTTCGTTTTATAAATAAGTTTGGAAATTCTTTGTTGGACTATTTCGTTAATTCTTGTTTTTCCTATCCCATCTTACAATATTAGTACTTAATCATAGTTAACCCTGTATCATATTCAAAAATATCTTCAAATGAACCCAATTTTCTATTTAAAAAATGGCAATTAATAACAATTAAAATAAATTAATAGCTGCTCATAATTATTATTAGACACTCTAATTTTCATTAGTATTTTAAAACTGTAAAAAAATAACTGAAGTGAAATTAGATCCAAATTTGGTCATTTTCACACCAAAATAATTGAAGCTTTGTTAATTATACATTATTTATTATACTTAATTGTATATTTATAAGTTAACCTATATAGTATACATAAATATTGTCACACATATGTAAAATTGATTAAATTCTCAATACCTGTTAAGTAAAAGTGTATGCAATAATATAATTGAGTAGTAATATAATATTAGCTCACTTGACTTTTTAGACCATAATACATACTGCCATCTCATTAGATTACAATTTAAACAAACTAATGCCTATATATTTCCGTTTATCTGTACATCCAACATGTGTAGAATAAATTTTAAATTATTGATCAATTAATTCTTAAATTTTACTACCGTGTAGAGATAGTCGTTAATATTTTATGATCAGCACTGGATATGTTGTAAAAGTTAAATATAAGCTATTAATGTTATAGGACGGTATCAATTTACTAAAAATCATCCTTAATGGAAGGTAAGAAGTAAAATATTACAAATAAAACTATATTGTCTATGGCGATATAAATCAACAATTTATTTTCGGTTACTTTTCAACAAGTATATACATTTGCTTTTTAAATTAATATTCATTCATAAAATAATACGAAACGTATTTAAAGTCTTCAATAAGGCAATACAGTTTTTAAGGTCAATATGTCACTATGGTACTGTACCTAATACATCATATTGTTATCTCATTTTTTAAATTCTATATTTATATCTATTCTATAGGTATTGCATAATAGCACATCGTATATCTCTAGAAAATGTGTTTGTTTTTCTGGAGAAAAGAATAATCGTTTTTGTCATCCTCTTGTAGTTTTTAATACATTTTATCTATCCTAAATAACAACATTTGCATGATGATCCTGAAAAGGGTAGAGATATTCTAATGAGAACTAAGTATATTACTACTTTTAATAATCGAGACTATAAACTATCACATAACCTGTCAAAATACAATTGATTAAAATCGTGCTACATTATTGAGTAAATTCCCAAAGAAGTCACTATTAAATTATTAATGTATTTGATTTGAAGTAATATTCAGAAAAGGTATCCTCTAGACGAAGCTTTTAGTAGCTAAGTCTAGTCGCGCCGTTCATTCAAATTGATTTAAGTATAACTCGTTCATTATTTTCTATTCGTCTCTACGAGTTACTGCATGACGAAAATCGACTTAAGCAGAGGCAACATCTGTGTTTGCACATTTGGAAGCCAGTCTCAGTCTCT